>JAQSUU010000758.1:8344018-8985866 GCA_038087645.1 Saccharum hybrid cultivar R570 | reverse complement strand
TATACATATGTTTAAACATTCGGTAGAACAAGAGGTAAACTTTTAGGAGAAACTGAACAAGCCCCGCTCTTCCGACTCAGATTTTGGCCTGGTTTAGATTGCCGAATTCGGCAAGGAAAACACTGTGCCGAATTACTGTACATTTTTGTTTTTATTTGGTAATAATTGTCTAAACTTTGAGTAATTAGGCTCAAAATGTTTGTCTCGCAAAGTACAATAAAACTGTGTAATTAGTTTTTGATTTCATCTACATTTAGTACTCCATATATGTACCGACATTTTGATGTGATGGGGAATCTTCTTTTTGTATAGTGGAATTTAGGGGTGAATTTGAAAATCTAAACAAGGCCTTTGTTGAAGTGGAACTCCTCTCAGCCTGCTGACTAGACCTTACTGTACTGCTCTAAGCCAGCCGTCCCGTCAGTCCATCCGTCCCGTGCTCGACTACTCCTTTTGGTCAACAGGAGATGGATAAAAAACTCAAAGGTGGGTGGGGTTGTGGATAAAACTGGACTAACAAGCCAGCTTGGCTCGTTTGGCTCGGCTCGTTCTGGCTCGTTAAGATAACGAGCCAGCTCGGCTCGTTATCTTAACGAGCCAGAAGGCCGGCTCGGCTCGGCTCGTTTACGAGCTCGAGCTGGCTCGTTTAGCTCGCGAGTCAGCCATATTAAAACATAAAAAATGTAATATGTGTATTATCTAAAGTTTGATAATGGTAATAATATAAAACTAGTCCATTCATAAGTCTTAATAAATCATACAAAAATAATATATACTATTATATTATAATACTACACACCATACATTGTCTATGGTTCGTACTCCATACCATATATGATGCATCCATTATCCATACATTCATTTAAAATAAAAAGAGTCAAATTAATCTAAAATTTATAGAGTCAAAGTCCAATCATCAACAAATTATAAAGTGTAAGACATAAAGTTATATAACACTAATAAAAGTTTAAGGCCAACAACTTTGGCTCGTTAGGCTCGCGAGCTGGCTCGTTAAGACACGAGCTAGGATGCATGCTCAGCTCGTTTGAGAAATTAAACGAGCCGAACCGAGCCGAGCCACTATCGATCCGAGTCGAGCGAGCTATCGAGTTGCGAGCTTTTCGTCCAGCTTTAGTTGTGGACCTGTGGTGGTGCTTGGCAATGGGCCTAAGGAAAGGCTGATATCATAATTCTTCTTGTAAGGGTTACGCGCAGCGGCGGATCCAAAGGGGGGCTGGGGGGCTCCAGCTCCCTAATGGCTTGATTTTAAGCCTAATCACTGTAGTAAAAGCTTGATTTCATCATTAAATCTTCATGCAAATCAACATCTCCATTGTTTTAGCCCCCCTTGTCCCGCATCGTGCATCCTCCACTGGTTACGCGGATCTTCTATAACGTCCATCTTTTTAGGATAAATGGAATATCTGTTTAAATTTTTGTTCTCTTCTCTCGGTATCATTACATACACCTTTAACCCAAAATGAATGTAATTCTAGAATGGGAGAGAGAAAACCAATGTTAAACTGAGCCACAACAACAATCCCATCCAAATTGGTCCTCGGAATTGTTCCCGGCGGCCAGCGGTCTCACTAAGGGCTCGTTCGGTTCCTAGGGATTTGACCAATAAATAATTCTAGCTCCTCAAGACTATATAAATTAGTGAAGCAATCCAGCTAGGAATTATTTCATGCCCTTATTCCAGAAAGAACCGAACAAGGCCTAAGGCCTCGTTCATTTCATCTGGAATGCGCACCTGGAAAATTTCCTGTCTGAAATACTAGTTAAATTTGTATAAGTTTCATCAGTTAGATTAACTTCTAGACTGGTTTTGCTGTAACCAAACGGGCCCTAATATAAGCTGAGCCACGGGCGCGCGCACGCAAGTTCTCTCTCACCCCACTAGTCTAGCCTGGTGATCTCTGGTGATGCTCTACGCACATGCTTTTCTCACACAAAGTTGAGACCAAAAACAATTTTGGGGGTCAACATTACTAAATCCGTTTACGATTATAGTTCGTTTGACTTTTTAGACTCCAAACTTGACCACTCACCTTATTTTAAAATTTGTGTAAAATATCACTTCTTTTGTTGTGACTTGCTTCATTAACAAAAGTTCTTCAAGAATGACTTAAATTTGACTATGTTTGCACATATTTTTAATAAGACGAGTGGTCAAATTTAGGGTCCAAAAAGTCAAACGAACTATCATTCGGAACGGAGGGAGTACTAATTACTCCTGCGTTACTGCGTAGTACTCTATGGTAGTAGCACAGCGTGTAATTGCTGGCGCATCTCTCTAATACTGTAAGCACACACAGTAACCGAGTTTAATTACACAAGTAATCGCAGCTAACACGTGCTTCACACGCGCCGAACTTTTTTTTTACCCGACAGGCGACAGCAGGCACGTCGGTCAAACGGAATGAAGGCCCAGATCGGTCTCAGGCGACAGAGCCCATGATAGCAGGAGTAAGCAGCTGTTGTAACGTGGGCCGGCCGGGGGAGCGCGACAAGATCCGCCGCGGTACACGGGTACTACGGCGAGGTGTCCGGGCGCCGAGTCGTGCCACAAATGGCTGCCCGCCGATTCGCGTCCTGTTCGGTTGCCGTACTTTTTTATTCAACGAATAGTATTTATTTTTTGTAATAAATTAGATAACAGTATTTTTTTAGTCATGTTTTATCAGCGAAGGGGCATCGATCGCCCGCGACGCCGACGCCGCCCCGACAGAATCACAGAACATACAGTAGGTGCTGACACGACGCACGTGTGCGTGCGTGGGAAAAGAGAAAATTTCAGGTTTTCCTCATCCTAGCTACTACAACTGTATATATTTTCATTTGTTATTCAAAAAATGTATTAGTACCTTGAATAGTGCTATTGGTTTAGATTTTTTATTCCGTTGCGCCATTAGCGTTACATATATAGCCAGGGGCGGATTTGGGCCTAGGGCCACTAGGGCCATGGCCCTAGGTGTGGTCCAAAATCCCCCTTATACTATATGTTGTTTTGGGCCAAATCTTGTCAACTCCCGGTCCAGCAAAGAGGGAGGAGAGGCAGTGGCCCTAGGCGTGGCAACTGATGAGCTCCGCCACTGTATATAGCGGCTAGTTAGAATTGAATAATACCAAGTGCAATTTTACCCTTGGGGATTGGAGGGGATCGAGGGGGAACGATTGATCCAAAGGAGCCCTGAAGGTTTTCTCTATAACCTCTTCCATGCTGTTGCTGTTGGGCAATAGAAGATATGCATATCAATAATAGCCATGACAGTTAGCAATTCGATAAACTGCTATAAAATTTGTAATATACTAATACAATGTACAAGAATAACATGTTAAATCTTGCAAAGAATTTGGAGGTCCGACCTATTTTTCTAGTTGGAAACAGCATGCACACTTATTGATGCTGCATTTGGTATATCTGTCCAAACATTGTTGCTTGCCTTGGACGTTTACGCTAGGCCACCACCATCGCCACTGCTCTAGGAGGTGGAATATTATACCTTATATATTTCACTTTTGGTGGTCATCACCCAACATTGTCTGTATTGCTCCTGCTGCCTCGTTGTTCCGATTGTCGTCCGCCAACACCATTGGACCTCCCCTTGGCTGCTCTGTTCTTCAGCACTATTTTAACAGTATTTTTTCAGTCAACAAATAGTGTTTTCCTTTCACAACAAATCAACATAAGCCAAATTTCAGCAAAACGAATAGGGCGCGAAAATCAAATCCATTTCTTGTGAGCCTGGCTAGCACCATGCAATCTTTTGTACATTTGGTGTACTGGCATCTCTCAATGTAGCCAACAACAAAAGCAGCCAATCAGCATCACGGTAGCACGTGGCCCGAGCGAAACAACCATATATCCAAAAAAAAAGACACCCTTATTTGCATGAGCACAAGCTGACCCCTATGAGCCAGGTTTCAGTCACAACCCCATATCGGATCGAAGCAGCATGTAGCACAAATTTCATCCCAATCCAAGACAGAACAAGTTCTCTCGACAACTTCCTCTCCAAATACGGCGTTCCATCTAGCAATAATTAATTTTCATGTTTTATCAGTGCCCCCCACCTACGTGTCCAAGAGCAGGCAGACAGAAGAATCTCTAGTGAATACAGTCCGATATATATATATATATATATATATATATATATATATATATATATATATATATATATATATATATATATATATATATATACCTGTCTTCGCTAAGAACAAAGAAAGAAGACTCGAGAGCATATACGTGCACATACTCAGCTGAGCTGGGGCTCAGAGCGCATCGAGGAGACACGGAAGCTTCCCTCCTGCGTCGATCGTTGGTGCCCGCAGTGCAACCAACGTAACTGAGCATGAGTATTGTCGTCTAGCGCAGTTTCACCGATGCACGTGCGTGCATGTCCGGGACAGGCTGCCGGTGCCGGCTGTTGGGCCTACAGTGCTGCCACACGTGTGTGCGATGAAGAATCAGTTGGGCGTGCTCAACCGAAACAACCGATATTATTATTATAGGAAAGGATAGGAGGCAACTTGGAAAACTATAGGTCAGTTGGCTTGCTCGTATTTGCCTTATAAGATAGGGCTTATAAGACATGGTTTATGAGCTAACGAATAATATTTTTTTTCATATCAAACCAGCCAACAGCACTTTCAGTCATGGCTTATAAGCCAAACAAGCCTAAACGAACAGGCGTATCTCCGGCACCCAGTGGGCAGATATATATATAACTACTACCCTGTAGCTGGCTACCAGATAACTTATTCTGTAGCCACTTTGAGTTATGATAGTTACGATAGTTAATTTACGAGATTATAGTAACTCCTTACTAGGTAGTTTACTATAACGTTATAGTAAATATCTCCATGTGTTATAGTAACCTAACCAGTGCCGGCCCTAAGGGGTGGGCAGGAGGTGCGACGGCCGAGGGCCCTCGCAGGATGGGGGCCCAAGCCCAAGTATAAAATACTCCATACCTTTTAGCTATAGTCCATTAGAATTTAAGATTAATGAGAAGATGCAGCGGCCCATCAGCAAAAAGAGTCGTCGACCTCTTTCTTTCTGGGAGGCAAGGAGCTGAGCCGCCAACACCCGCACACGCGCACATAGCGATCGCGAGTCGCGACTTCCGGACTTCTGGCGAGACAGGAGACTGCGAGAGACACAGCGTCGATCACCAGTTCACCATGCGATCACCAGCGCAGATCACCGAGACACCGATGCTCGAGTTCCAGTCTTCCAGAAGCCAGACGACGGCGGCGACCAGGCAGCTGAAGCAGGGCTCGACAAAGACGACGACATCTGATCTTGGTTATTGCCTTCTGCCCTTTTTGTGATTTGTGACTCTTGGTTCTGAATAAGTTCATATCCAAATTGTCTAGGCCCTAGGGTTTTTTTTCTTGTTCAATTTTTGTCTAGTACTTTGTACTCATATAGTTATGTTTTTCTTGTAGTTTAGGTCAGGTGTTAGAATTTTAGAATGTTACCTAAGAAACATTTGTCGAGAGGGACCGTCACGACAAGTTCGTCAGAGGGCCCTTAAAATCTTAGGACCAGCACTGAACCTAACTATCATAAATATGTATTGACATTATCGTAAATTAGTATATAAAATTATCGTAAATGGAGGTGGCTACAGAATAACTTATTTTGTAGCTGGCTACTGAATATACTCCCAGTTGTAGCTGCAACAGAGAACGGAATTGCGGAAACAAATTCACGGGAGCATCCGATCCTTACCCGGGATGGGCCTCTCACTATCAGCTGCTTTACGCTCCTAGTTGGGCTGCTGAATCAGGCCCAGCATACGCGTTCATACAAGGGAGGGCCCATCAGCGATTCGAGGGCCCAGAGCGGCTGCCACGCTCGAGCTCGACCCCGCTCCAGGGCTTGCCGGGGTCGCAATGGTGACCGTGTGACCATGTCGTCGCACTCGCACGCACGTCCGGCTGTTAGGGGAACATGCAGGAACGAACGATCCAGCAGAAGCAAACTCTTTAATGTAATTATATTTGATTTATATTCATATATATATCTGAAGCATATACAATTATTCTTAAGTAATTATTAATTTGATTTATTTATTTATATATATATATAGTCCTTTAATGTTTGTTTTGTTGTTGTTGTAAAAGATGGAGTACAGGAACTCGCACGCACGTCCGGCTTCATGTAATTATATTTGATTTATATTCATATATATCTGAAGCATATACAATTATTCTCAAGTAATTATTAATTTGATTCATTATATATATATATATATATATATATATATATATATATATATATATATATATATATATATATATATATATATATATATATATATATGAATAAGTAGTCCTTTAATGTTTATTTTGTTGTTGTGGTAAAAGATGGAGTACATGAACTCTTGGATGTATGGTTTGTTAAGGTTCAAGGCAGGTTTCTGTGAAGAGGCGGATAAATTTATTGAAGCCGCAAAGAAGCATGCAACGATATTGAAAGAGAATAAGGGTACAATTATTTGCCCCTGTAAAGATTGCAAGAACCGTATGGCATGGACAGATGTGACTATCATCAGATCATATTTGATTATGCGAGGATTTGTTGAGAACTACACAGTGTGGATTCATCATGGTGAAACCGTTATTGTTAACGACGAGGATGAGGAGGAATACGACGACGAAACCATAAAATCCCTATCCCAATATTCAGTAGAGCTTGATGCACGAATGGATTTCGAGTTTGGCAATGAACAAGGTGGTGATGCTGGTGGTTGGGATGGTAACAACGAAGGTGGTGCCAATAATGATGGTGGAGCACGTGTCGGGGATGAAGATGATTTGGAGGACATGATTCGAGCCCTTGGACCAGAGATTTTACTAAATAAACCGAAAGGTCTAGAAAATTTAGAAAGGGTGACAAAAGCATCGAAGGAGACTGTGTATGGTGTTGAAAAGGGTTGTCCGACACATTGGACATTGCTACGTTTTGTGCTTGAGCTGCTCATCCTGAAGGCTAAGTACGGCTGGTCAGACTATAGTTTCAATGATCTATTACATCTCCTGTCATGGGTACTGCCACAACCAAACTCAGTTCCCGCCAACACATACCGAGCGAAGAAGGTCATAAGTCCATTGACAATGGGAGTTGAAAAAAAATCCATGCATGCCTCAACCACTGTATACTTTTTCGTGGCGAAACATTCAAGTCACTGGATAAATGTCCCTGGTGTGGGGCCAGCCGGTACAAGAACAATGACCTTTACGGTGGGGACAAAGCCTCCACGGGGAAAAAGAGGAATAAGAAGGGAACAAAAATGGTAGTACAAGAATCTCAGCCCCTAGAGGACACTCCATTAGGCAACGATGCAAAGCAGAGAAGAATTCATGCCTTGGTAATGTGGTACCTGCCAGTCATCGACCGCTTGAGACGTATTTTCCTAAGCCCTAAAGAAGGCGCACTCATGACTTGGTGGGATGATGAGCGCAAGGTGGATGATGATAAGATTGCACACTCGACTGATTGTAGTCAGTGGCAAAGGTTTGATGAGAAGCACAAAGAATTCAGCGATGACTCAAGAAATGTACGGTTTGGCTTGAGCACTGATAGAATGAATCCCTTTAATGAGAGGATGAGCGACCACATCACATGGCCAGTGATCTTGACCATGTACAACATCCCAACATGGTTGTGTCAGAAGAGAAAGTACCTTTTTCTCACTATTCTTATTTCTGGCCCTAAACAACCAGACATTGATATAGACGTGTTCCTCGAGCCTTTGATGCAAGAAATGGAGAGGCTATGGAGGCTTGGGGAGAAGATGTACGATGCGTTCTAAAAGGAGGACTTCATATGTAGAGCAATAATATTTGTTACTACCAATGATTACCCTGCGCTGTTTGCTTTATCTGGACAGATCAAAGGAAAGACGGTATGCGTGGTTTGCTTGGATGGTACTACATGGGTGTACCTAGATGCATCCAAGAAGATAGTTTACCTAAGGAACCGACGCTTCTTAAAGACAAGTCACAAGTACCGCAACAAATTGTTCTTTAGATTTTATGACAACGCCCCGGAGATTGAACCCCCTCCGGAGAGACGTCATAACGGAGAACACGTGTACAGAATAGAGATTTATGCATGCGTGTGAGACTATATATTTAGGTATATGTGTTAGACTATATATTTATGTATGTGTGTTAGACTTCATTTTATACATGTTGTGTATCCTTGCTTCGTGTGAGACTTTGCTTGTTTCTACTTCTGTGGATCCTTGCTTTGTTATGTCCATCCAAATATTTTAATGGTTACCATAGAGTTAAGTTAATACACTAAACCTGTTGTGTAGAGGTTCAGCTTATGAAACTATTAAGTGGTCACCTGCAAATTTAATCTAGCAAAGGCTTTTCTTTCTGGTTTGTTGATCTTGCTTAGGCGAACTATGTTTTTTTGTGAAGCTAGAACATGCTTGCTTATATTATTGCTTTGTTGCTTGCTGGCACGAATCAATTTGCTATTATTAAGTGCAAGTGGCATCCATTTTAGCGAAAGCGTACTATTAACTTTTTTCTGTTTCATCATGGGTTCCTGTTTTGACAATTTGAGTATTGAAATTTAGCCTGACAACTATTAGCTGGTCAGTTTGCTTGTCAATTTCAGTTTTATTTTTTAGTAGCTATCTCCATTTATACCTCTCTCTGTCTGGTGTGTGCGTAACAGCACCAAGGCTGCTCAGCCAAGCCTACTGATCTGCCAGGCCATCTCTGGTGTGTGCGTATCAGCAGCAAGACTACTACTACTACTATACTGAACTACTACTACTATACTCTACTGAACTACTATTACTCTATCTACTCTACTATCTTCCCTAGCTACTGGCTGCAACTCTTAACTACTGGCTGCTACACTTCTTTACTCCTCCTCTACTCTACTCCTCTACTATTACTCTATCTACTATTACTCCTCCTCTACTCTAATCCATTATTTACCACATCTAAGTTACCAGATTTTGATCTATAGGGGTCTTCCAACCATGTGGCAACAGTCAACTATTTTTTGGGAAGCAGCAGCTGCTTTTTTTTACACCTTTTTCCTCTCTATGTTTGCTAAGCAGTTGTTGCTTTTTTTTTTGCCAAATCTCCCCTCCCCTCTCCTCTCCTTTGTTTTGCCGATGATGAAATTGTCTAAGTCCATACATTATATGGAATATGAGCTGATAATAAAGAACTTGTGAGGAACTTGGGATCATTAGCAGCCGCCCCTACATTACCTTCTCCTCTCTTCTCTGTTATGATGCCTTGATGCTCCAAGTTCAAGATCAGATGATGATTGACATGTTTCTGAGGCCTCTACTACTGCTACTTCTCGTTTTTTGATATATTGTTGTTTTATAGGACTACTTTGGTTTATAGACCTTTTTTATTTCTTATACCTTCTCGCGTACCTAAAGCACACTTTCTTGCATCTATTAGAACAAAGCGCGAAATAATGTCGCAGACACCAAACAGTGCAGCCCGATGCCCCAAGCATGATGAGCAGCCAACCTATGAGGAGCAAGCACTAGAGGACCAGCTTACTCAGGAATAGATCGATAACGAGGTAGAAAAGGATCTAGAAGTGATGCTTACTCAAGAGCAGTGTGACGAGGAGGAAGGGGGAGCAGGAGAGGCTGCTGAAGGCGAAGAAGAAGAGGATGATGATGATGATGACTCAGAAGAGGGATATGAAAGTCCCGAGGATCCTTTCCCACGTGAAGCCAGAAGGAGGCCAACGGAGAAATATTTGGACAAGGATTTTGACCCGAACGAGGAGGTAGGGAAAAAGCCTTAACTTGTAAATTTTGCTAAAGCTTTGGCTGTGTTTCCTCTGCTAACACTTTAACCTGTCGTATATATAGGCCCTTCCTGAAACTTGGAAAAGACGACGTCGATGTCCGCGACATCTCGCTGGACAAGACGGAGTAGGAGAAAGGAGAGCAGAGGCAACAGCCACAGAGATGGATCACGATGCCTCTGCTCCGCAACCTCAAGACACAACCACAACTACCAAGCCTAAGAGGAAACGAGGGGATAGAAAAGGAAATCTATATCTAGATAAGGCATGCTATGTGATAACAGAGGTCAGACCAGTAGGGGAGATCCTTGAGCCAAAGGAATTAAGAGGACGATTCCATAATGCGATTGGAGCCCCAGTAAGAGATAAATTGAACCCAACAATCTCTAACTAGAAAGAGGTACCAGAGAACAAAAAGAATGAACTATGGGATAGGTAGCTGAAGCTCAATTTTAGATTTCCAGAGGGTAAGCATGAACTGGTAAAAAACGCTTTCAGGATGATGGGAGAGTCATTCTGATGTTGGACGTCGGAGCTCAACATGAAGTATATCCAAAAGGGGTGAACTCCCTTCAACGAGTTCGGCAAAATAACTCCTAGTCAATGGGAGGAGCTCGTGGCTCAGAAGACTTCACCGGAGGCATTGGAGCTCAGTGCCCATAACACCGAGCTGGCAAAGAGGAACAAACACCACAATCATTTAGGCCTCGGTGGCTACTATGCCAAGGAAGAGCAGTTTAGGAAGATGGACGAAGAGGCCGCAACTGCTGGGAATATTGATGTGACGAATTTGAAGATACGCTCAAGGAATTGGATATATGCGATGAGTACAGAATCATCCGGCGGTAATCTTAAGTTTGATAAGCTGGAGACCTAAGAGGCAGTATGAAGGATACTAAAATATGCTGAAGACAAGGAGAATGGCTCATTCAATCCTTCCAGAGAGAGGGACGAGCTTAGCCTTGGCCTGGGAAACAAGGAGCACACAGGCCGCACCAGGGGGCTAGGGAAAAAGGATGACCTGGAAGCAAGGATTCAAAGAGGACAGGCACATGTACAAGAAACATGGCAGAGACCGAGAGACTAGTCTTGAGCTCTAAGTGAAGGCTCTAGTTGTAAAGGCGCTAGAGGAGCAAGGACTATCTATGGAGCCACAGATATTAGTGACGCCACCGGGAGAACTGGTATTAGTTGGCAGCCCTCCGAAAGTTCCTAGTAGCCAAGGTTCCACTGCAGCCACAACCCCCATCGATCACATATGGGAACCAACTAGTTGCACCTTGGTGTTTCTCAACAGCCGGTAGAACACTGTGATGGAGGTGGCAACGGGTGTGGCACATCCTCCCGGTGGCTTATACCACAATAATAAGATGCCGCCGGACTATACTAGGGTCGAGGTGCATACAGTGAAGCCTGAGTTCATGCAGTGGAGGATAGACTACGCAACTCCCGAGGGGCCGGTGTTACTCGGAGATGTTATGGGGCAGTTCATCCTCTGGCACAAACAGGACATTATATTGACTGCTTCTTCGCCGCCTCCCCCTCTCCCAAATTTGGAGCGAGTTGTTGAGGTCGGGGAGATATTTTCACCGTCTCGTGACCACCACATTCCTGAGATGCCACATTCTTCCCCGCCTCCTAGCGAGCATGTGCCTGATGAGATGCCACAACCTTCTCTAGCTCGTATCGAGCAAGTGCATGATGAGATGCCATAGTCTTCTCAACAAGCATAGTTGATACATGAACAACAAGTGCCTCCTGAAGAAGGTCATGCACAAGAAGATGAGGACGTTCCTGAATGGGAACTTCAAAAGAAGCATCCAATCACCAAAAGGCCAGTTTATTTTCTGATAAAAGACGTCTCGTCGGTGTCCAAGTGGTATTACCATGACTAGTTCAAGCCTAAGAACCAAGTTAAAAAAGTCCCATCACGGGGTTCTAAGGAGGCCGTCACTAGCAAACTCCACCAAATTGCAAAGCAGTATCCAAATGTTGATGCCATCAAATGGTCAAAGGATTGCCCAAAAACATATGAAAGAGGCAAGCCCTTCCTACCAAACCGGGACATCCAGCGCCTACCACTTGGAATGAGAAGGTTCCATGATTGGTACTTGTGTGTTGTCCTAACGAGCATAGATCTCATACAAGCATGCTTCCCTACCGGCACATTTGGAAGCCCAACCGGGAAAATTGTCTTTGACTTCAATGACATGCACACATGCTTTCACCTGGGAGAAATGGAGATGAATCTAATTCGCACGTGGTGCCTATAAGTCCTTGTCCTCCTGATATGATATGAATGCAATCTTTGAATTTTGTTGTAACTAACCCACACCGTGATTTGTAGAATGCAAGTGCACATTATCAAACAAATGCCAAGTGTGAAAGCCGGGTATCTAGACCCTCAAGCTATAGCCCAAACAAATTTTAATTACCCTAAATAGTGGACACTAGATGCCAAAGAGCTAGCTGCTGCAAAGACTCTTCAGGAGAAAGAGCACATCCGTACAGTAAAACTAAGGGAAGAGTCCCTTAAGGTTGCGGCATACATTGCCCTGGCTTTCAAAAATCTCCAACAACATTCTACTATATGGCTACCATACAACTTCGAGTAAGTTCAACTCTATACTTAAAGCTTTGTTCGATATATTTTATTCGATGCAAAAGAGCTTATCTAGTTCTATGATTAAATCCATGCAGCAACCACTGGATTTGTATAGCCGTTGATGTTGGGAGGAGCATGGCATGGGTCTTTGATTCAATTGATAGGGACCCAGTGACATACAAAGACTTCATATCGATTCTCAAGACGTATACATATCGATAATCCTCATTAGCTTATATGTTTGTATACGTACGTGTAACATTCACTTTTGGATTCTAACAAGTTGTATTTGCTAAAATAATTCAAACAGGGCATTTAGGTTCTATGTCACTAATCATCATGGAAGGCATGATCCAGCAAGGAAGGAAAAGCTGGCTATAAAACACTATGTTTGGTAAGTGTAACTTACTTCTTCAGTATTCTGTTACATGACTATCAAAAGCATTACTTAACATTTTCATATGCAAAACACACAGTGCCCCAAGCAGAAGCCTGGGAGTGTACATTGTGGATACTATATATGTTCTATGATGAGTAACACCGGTGCCTTCAGGAGACACCCCTTAAGGGTAAGTTTGAACCTCTTCACCCATAGTATGAAAACTTCGTACATGGTATGAAATACTAAACCGAAACTTGTTCTCTTGTAGTGGAGAGAAGAGAAAGGAATGAAAAGAGACCCATAGTCTTCTGGAACCTTCCCGCATTGTTCCCGCGGTGGAATTCCATGATTTCCTTTGATGAATAGGTCTCCCTTGATGGTTTTTTGATTAAATCCTGCTAAAAATATAGGTTCACCAAAATTCATAAAATTTATTAGTTTCAACCCTTAAGTCTATGTTGGTGATCTATTTTAGCCATTTATGCAAGGTATATTGTTGGTTTGTGATGAGTGTTAACTACCATCAACAGAAGGCGCAGCACGCTGCCACATAGCACGAAGAGGAGGCCGAGACGGACGAAAGCGGTGTGTCTGGAGCTGCTCCATGCGCCAAAAGGCGCCCTTGATGTCCCCGTTCCGCACGCACAGGCAGTCCTTGTCCCACTTGGTGCCGAAGCCCGAGTCCGTCGTCGAGGCGCAGGCATGCAGCAGCCGGCGATGGTGACCCCCATGGCGTCGCGCTTGTCTTCATCCTCGTCCACCACCTCCGCTGCCTCATCCGCGTCGTCCTCTTCCTCCCACAGCTCCTGCCGTTGAGGCGGGTTCTCAAGGACCTGCTCCATCACAGCAAGTCCGACGGCGGTGAACCACGGTGGCAAAGATTAACACATCTCCATCTCCATCAGCTGTAGCTGCGAAGGGGCGACGCAGGGCGCCGAGGCACCACGGCGGCAAGAGTAGGTCCATGCATGAGCGCCTGTACGAGGCGCAGCGTGCCAAGGCCAAGGAAATGTGGCGCGCGGATGTCCCTGCCATATCGCTAGGTCCTGCTCCTCTTTGGCTGCATCGGGCTCGGTAACCGTTGCGATAGCGTCGTGCATGTACGGCCTTGCCAGGGTGCTATATGTCGTCGCCACTATGCCCTTGAGGTCATGACTCATGGCCTGGTAGCTGAAGCCACCACATCACTTGTCTGCCCAAATCCAACACCCAATTTCTCCATTAGCAGCAACATCAAGCACCAAATTCATCTCCCAGGTAGCACACAAATTCCCTCCACCATTGAAGCCTCTAGACATAGTGCTTAACTCGATCGTTTTGACTTTCAATTGCTCAAGGCCCAAGTGAAGGCTAAGAAGCCCCATGGTTGAAAGTAATATGGGTAAGTTTGAAAGTCAGATCAATTTATTCTATTATGAGGAAAATTCTTGATTGAACGCACTTTTGAGGAGTAAAAAAACATTGATGCAACTCCTAGTCTATTACTGAGTTTGGTATTGCTTAGGGATGAGCAAAGGTTAAGTGTGGGGGAGCTTGTTAACGGTCGTTAACATCAATCATAAACCATCAACATAACCTGCATATATACTTAATTCCATCACCAAACATAGGTTTAGGGCTTTAAATTAATAAATTCCATGAGTTTTGGTGAATCTATGAACGCCGGAGGATTTAATCAGAAAACTATCAAGGAGGACTTATTCGTCAAAGCAAATCATGTTTATCCACGATGGTACCGACTTGGGAAGACTCTAGAACACTCTAGAAGACTCTCCACCAAAGATCGAGCCAAGGGGTTGCCAACTAGGGCTGGCTGGCCCCACCTGTAGGTCGGCTGGCCTAGTGGGTCCACCTATCAGTCGCTCCTTCGTATATCGGTTTCCCATCCACCTTAAAGATCAAATATACACGATTGCTTCAAGTCGGTTTGATCCGAGGGCGTAGAATTGATGGTTCCCCTATATATAGCAGCCCCTACCCTCCTCCCTGAGGCCATCCTAAAACCCTAATTCATATCCGCATCTCAAGATGAGGGCATCGCATTCAAGAGAGATTGGTCCTCTAGTTAGGATATATTCTTTGTACACAGTAGAGAGAGATTAAGGGAAGAGTTTGGGGGAAGTACCGGCCTGTCGTTGCTACCTTTACGGCTTATACTTTGGTGAATCTAGGCTTCTCCAAGTCTACATATGAGATACTTCTGGTAACCGATTTCTATTTAGAGTAAGTTTTGTGCTCTTTTGTTCACGGGTTCATAGTTCTTTTGAGTACTCTAGTTCTTGCTAGCTGGATTGGAGTAGTAATCGTTAGCATAAGCATGGTGCTTAGGCTATCGGCTACCTGAGTTTGCTCCCTGCTCCCTGGTTGTGTGATAGTAGTGGGTGGTGATAGCCCCATCTGTAACACCCCAGGTGTTTGGCTTCCACATTTGCACTTGCATTTCATAAACATGAGCATCATTCATCCATTCATAAGCTTATATCAAATGAAACATGATTTCGAAACATTGCAACATGTTGCATATTTCATGTGTGTTGTTTCTTTTATGAAATGAATAGTGTGCAACACTTAAGTGCAACATGTGCAACTCACTTTAGTGAAACAAAGTTAGTTAGTACCAGGCAACAAGATCATGAAACATGTGAAACATGACTATGAAACAAATGTAACATTTCATGTGTTTTTCATTGTTTCAGTACATACAATGCTTGATTCTTGTGTGACCAAGGTGTGGTGTGGCTAATAATTCTCTTAAACAACTTAGTGACACTTAGAATGTCATTTGGAACATTGTTCATATTGATCATGTTGCCTAATTATGATTTCAAATAGTGGTTTGACTTGTTTTGACCCCTAAACCCTTTTGTTTGACTGCTTAAAAAGTGTAGCTTAGAGTGTTTGCATGTATGAGCAACCTAAAGCAAAGTTGTAGAAAATTTTATAAGGAACAAACTTTGTTTAGAAGCCAAGTCATGAAAATGTGCACAACATGTTCAAAAAGGACCCACAAGTCAGTATTGAAGGCTGATTCAACACTTGAAAATATTCGAAGTCCGAAATGCAATTTCAGTTTGATTGAGCCAACTTTGGCTTGATACAACTCGTGATACATTGAGAATTAGCTGACGATTTATAAATCATTGTTGGACCCCTATCACAGCTCTACAACTTTCATGTACATTACTTCCACTAATTCGTCATGGTTTAAGAGATCAAACACCATCAAGTAACGCTGTCAGTCGTCGAAGGTAAACTGAATCGGAGTTTCAGGCGAGCTACAGTGTCGACCAAATTCAGAAAATGAGCGCCGCGTGGGTGACACCCGTCGCCGGCCGCCTGACCGCGCAGCCACGCGCCGCGGCCGTCCTGGCACTGCCGGCCATGACTTGAACCCCCCACGCGCCTGCCCGACCAGCTCGTCAGTCCGTTTTTCACTTCCTTCGCCTCCACCGCGCGCAGCAACAGAGCTCTGCCGCTCCGCCATTGCCGAGCAAGCCGCGCCGTCGCCAAGCTCGCTTGCCACCGCAAAACGCGACTGCCAGCTCGTCCATAGCTCCGATGTGTCCTCCTCTACCTCCTCCACCTCTTAGCTAAGCCGATTGAGTCTTGGTAAGGGCGCATTGGCCGTTTCCACCACCGCCCGCCATGACGGGGTCTCGCCGGAGTTGGAGCTCTACGCGGCCAACTACCCCCGAGGCCTACTCGTCCTCCTCTCTTTGCTTGGGTAGCACCGTAGCGACCCCCTGAAGCTCATACCGAGCTCGGTTGAGGCAGCCATGGCTTGCCGTCGCCGGCACCTCATGCCAGAGCTCTACCGTGCTGCCATCACCGGCGATGAGCAACCTCCGATGGACCTTAGGTCTTGCCACTAGCACCAATCGGTCCCCCTCATCACGTAGAGCACGTAGGTGTCCTTGGTGTCGCCGGAGTCCTCGCCGTCGGCGAGCTTCACCGCTGCCGCGCCGTCGCGAGCGTCTCCCCTTTTCTGGTGTCGATGACAAGTGGGTCCGGCTGACAGGCAGGTCCCATACGTCAGTGACTACAGAGTCATAAGCTAGTTCATTTAATTCCTGTTTGGATGCTGTTTTTTGAATATTGTAACTCCAAATGTGTAGATCCAAATGGTGTGATTCAAATTTTGTTAGACTCACAGGGAAGTCTAGTATTTAATAAAAATATGATATGAGCACATGATGTAGAAATTTTGGATGAATTAAATAGGAACTTGAAATGTGTTTTTGAATAAATGCAAACGTGTTTATATTATATCTTGAGTTTTGTGATCCACAAATTATGAAATTTTTTGAGTAAGCTATTCTTACTTAGTAGAAGCTCTGGTAAAAATTTGAGAGTCATTGCATGTGTGGTTTTTGAGTTATAGATTTTCCTTTTATCATTGATTGATACTTGTGTGAATTGTTGTAAATTATCTAGGAATCCTATGACCATGAAACTTTGGGGGTAGTATCCTAGTACCTTAAGGATGCTAGGAAAAATATGAAATCTGTTTCTTGACACTTTTCACTAAGGTTTCCTAATTATGTCATTTTAAGCCATTATGTCTTATCATTTTTGTGTAGGCTGTTATACTTGCTCAAATGGTGTGAAATTGTTATGGTAGTCTACTTAGAGAATGTAGTATCTACTGTAATGTTTGTAGATTTAATGGTGTAGTTTTCATATATGTTTACCATTTCCTCTAATTAATTAAATAAATTAGGAAATGTATTAAAAGAAATGTTTTGGTGATGAACACCCTACTTTCTGGTGTTCTTGTGATATGTGTAATAAGTGAGTAGAGTTAGTTTTGTACAAATATGTGTTTACATCATAAGTTAATAATTATTTGTTTGCATTATGTCCTTCTGGACAGATCTAGGGACTTTATAAAGTTCCCCATGATATTTTGGTTTGCTGCGAATGTGATGCATACAAAAGTTGTAGATAATTTATGTATCTAGCTCCTGTCAAAATTTGATGGCATTTGACCCAGTAGTTTAGGAACTACAGCTGTTTAAAGTTAGGTTCCTGTTTTGCCTACTCTCTGTCTTGTGAAATCAGAGTTCTGTTGATTGAGGAATTCGACCTGGTAAAGGTTTGAATCATGCTTTGAGGTCTGAAAAGGAATTGTATACAATTTCATAAGCTTTCCAAATTGTCTTGTTGCATGTCATTTGGATTTCTAAATCTCCAGTTATGGCCAGTTTACTGTACCACTATATAGTCTCCATTTTGTTGAAATACAAATGCTTGAGTGTATGCTTGTTGCAATGTTCTCGTTGATTGTTTAGGGGTTAGCCTAACTTGAAAATATGCTTAGGTGCAGGTGCTAGGTCTTTAACCGAAGATGAGCAATTATACATTAGGTTGTATAAACTTGGTAAGTAAAGTGATTTGAATAGGGCTTAAGTTGGAATATGCGGACTACAGTGAGCATGTGCATTCCCCGAGCATCCCTGACTTCGTTCATGTGCATCCATGATATTTATCTTGCGCATTCATGCAATAGGTGTGCCGGAGGGAGTGACGTTGCTGGAGTTCGAGGGAGCCAACCACGAGGAGGAGCCCGAGGTGCAGGAAGCCGACGAAGCAGCCGCCGCGGAGGAGTTGCCCGAGTGCCCTGACCACTAGTCTTCCTCTTCCCTGAAAGGCAAGCCCCGGAGCATATTAAGCCTCCCATGTTTTTACAAATACATTGAGTACCTTTTATTCGTTGATGATGCATTAAGTATAGGAATTGGTTGGAACCAATTGTTGCATAATATATCCATCCTTGTCCAGATATCGTACTGGAATCCTAATTAAGTTCAGGAACAGGTTAAATGCTTAGCCATGCTTAGTACGGTAGAAGTCAGGTGATTTCCTGTCACCTGCGAGCTTTAGGATGAGGTGGATCATGGTTGGCTATATTTGCTATCGTGGAAAAGAACCATGTTAATAATGAAATAAGACCGGGCGGAGTCTTGTGTAGGTTTGGACATAGTGACTCCGTCTGTGTCGCTTAAGGACCGATACGCTGTACGTCCTCATGTCATATTGAATGCAGCCTAACACTTACTTAGCCGGATAAGTTGTTCTGACCCCGAAGCCTAGTAGCTCGACTTAGGCCGGGGACACGAGCAGTGGCGTGCATTCTGGAGGTAGTAAGGACGTGCGGAGGGCCATTGGCATAAGTCCAAGGCGGGTTAGAGTCCCGAACAACCTTGGCAGAGTGGTTCTCTGAGAATGTCGATCTGTTTGGACTCGCGACTCCTGAATCGTACCAAAGGTGACTCGTTTGCGACCCTGACGGGGGAAGCAGGGTTTGTGTTTAGGAATACCCCTCCAGCTGTAAGGTCCTAGATGGCTAGAGGGGGGGTGAATAGCCTATAAAAATTCTACAAGCACCACTAAGCAAACTTGTTAGAATAACAAACGGCGTAAAGCGAGTTTTGCTTAGCCAAAGGTTGTGATGCAAGCCTCCTATCCACAAGTCTAGTAGATTATGATTTCTAGTTCACACAAGTGCTATGTCACTAATTTTACACTAGAGAACAAGCTAACAACACTACTAGCCAAGCTACTACTAGAGCAACACAAGATAATCTAGTAAAGATAAGTGCAAGAGATAGGATTGTGAATCTTATACCGACGGTGGAGTGAAGATGTTGCCAATCACCAAGATGATATACAATCAATTAATATTGACAACAACATAATATGTAGACCAATCACCGGGAGACAAGAGACACAATATTTTTGTTCACCCGGTGTTCACTTGTGCACCGACAAGCTACGTCACCGGTTGTGTCGACCAACACTTAGATGGTTCCTCGGTGTGACCCTCAAGTCACTTGCCCCTCAAGGCACGCCCCGCAAGGCACCGCAAGACACCACTCTCAAGTGAGGTAACTCAATGACACGCGCAATCCAATAGAGTTGCTTCTGGCGTCCCGCCGAGGAAAGCACAAGAACCTCTTACAAACAACCGGAGGTGGCCAAGAACAATCACCTTCTCTTGCCAACGCCTCCAACAATCTCCAAGCCGGCTAGGAGCGGTACTCTCCAAGAGTAACAAGAAATCCACCGGCTAAACCACCCACAAGTGCCACTAGATGCCGTCAAGCTATGCAATGCACTTTGGGATCACTCAATCTCACTTTGATTTGCAATCAAGCAAGAGAGATGAGTGGGAGGAGTTGCTTTAGCTCAAAGGATGCACAAGAGTGTTAGAAATGCCAAGAGACCTCCCCAAGGGCCGGCCAACGAGTATTTATAAGCACCCCAAACAAATAGAGCCGTTGCAACTCCACTGACCGTTTTTTCGGGACGACCGGACGCGCCGGTCGAAACTGACCGGACGCGCTCAACCGCGTCCGGTCGTCCTACGACGTCCACGTGTCCTCCAAATTTCAAAACCGACCGTTAGATCCTCCAACGGTCACTGCGCGCCAACGGTCAAACGCTATGACCGGACGCGCCGCTCAACCGACCGGACGCGCCGGTCGCTTAGCACCGCACGCGCGAAGCAACGACCGGACGCGCTGGTCGCAACGACCGGACGCGCTCCTCGCAACGACCGGACGCGACAGTGCCAGCGTCCGGTCGGAGTCCAGTAAGCTCCTTCGACGACCGGACGCGTCCGATCGCGTGTGACCGGACGCGCCCCGCGTCCGATCGTCCTTCCGAACCACAGATCCTCCTGGGCACCTGACCGAACACGCCGGTCCCGCGAGTGACCGGACGCGCCGGTTGCAAACCCTAACCCGCGCGCCCGACACTACGCTGAATCGACCGGACGCGTCCGGTCATACCGAGACCGCGTCCGGTGCAGCGTCCGGTCACCTCTGTGACCCCGTTCGCTTCCGTTTCTTTTCCAACTTCCGGCGTAGTGGAAAATAGGCATTTCATTTCCCCGAAATCGCCTGAATCCCGCGCTCGCACGCTCGGCGGGAGGGAGAGAGGAACCCAAACCCCTCTCTACCCCGCAAACCACAGCGCGACCAACGCCACCTTTGCAAATGTGCCAACACCATCAAGTGTACATCTCCATGTGCTTGTGTGTTAGCTTTTTCTCAATCATTTTCAAAGGTTTTCCAATTAGCTCACTAGGCCCTACATGCAATGCACTTCATGAATTCACCTAGTGGCACCCGTGCATCGAATAACCGATAAGACTTCCCCTCTTAATAGTTCGGCTATCGATCCTAAACCACTCACACCCTCTATGGTGTCTTGAGTGTAAAACAAAATGGCCCTATGGTTATACCTTTGCCTTGAGCCCATTTTGTTTCTCCAGATGATATGATCCACTTCATATCATCACATGACCGTCTCGATCCATTGACCTTGACTTCACTTGCTCTTCACCGTTGCATCGGTCCGTCGGCGCCAAGTCTTGCTCAAGCTTCACCATCGCATGGTCCTTCGCTTCGAAGCCTCGACTTGCCCTTCACCTTCACAACCGGTCCATCGAGCCAAGCCTCATCTTGGTCTTCATCATCTTGGTCACATGAGTCAATGTCATGTCTCATATTCAATGACCACCTTTATCTAAATCATCCACTTAGATACAAAGGTTAGTCCTAGGTTTCATCAATTAGCCAAAACCAAACTCGGGACTTTCAATCTCCCCCTTTTTGGTAATTGATGACAACCCTCACAAAGATGATTTTGATAATAAAAGTTTTGAACTTGTCATACTTGTCCAATCATTTTGCTCATAAGTAAGGTTTGGACAATTATCACAAGCTCGATTTTGGTAGCATTAGCTCCCCCTACATATGTGCATAGAGTTTGGATTGAAAGCTTTGCACATATGCATGGATAGAAGTGTTGGGAGAGTAATTCTACCAAAATGATGCTAAGATGTAAGAAATGGACCTTTGAAGCGTGATACCAATCGGAGTTGCCTTTTACACCATCCTTAGCATCATGAAGTAACTAGACATCCATCAAAACTCAAGAACCCCGTGAGATCAACATTATATGTAAAGGTTCTTGGACCACTTGTAAAGCTAACCACTTGTAAAGCTTTAGGCATGTCTAGATACCACAAGTAAACTATTCCTATGCATGCTAGTAGATCATTGCATCATCCAAGTTCTATACTAGCATTGCACCACACAAGCATGCATATTGAATTTAAATACATGTGCAATGAGCAAGTCATATGATAATGCACAAACAAATGCAACAACTTTGTTTATGAGCTTGCTCCCCCTACTTGTGTGCATCAAAAATTTTATTTACCCCTTTATCACGTTGAATCATCTTTTTCTCTCCCCCTTTGTCAACAACTTACCTAAAAATGGGATCAAATTGTGGAGAGAAGAAAAATGTTTGATGGTGTAGGTTAAAATTTAATTCGATACCACATGTAAGGTTAAATAATTTATCAAATTTGGTTTAACCTAGAATACTTGCCAAAGATATTTAATTCGATTTGAACCAAAAACAAGCTTCTTCACACCTCATAATAAGGGTTATCTTGCCTATGTTGAATTAAACACTTATAGCAACTCTTCTAGATTCAACACTAGGTTTGCAAGCTCACAAACATGTCATATGCCACCACTAGATCAAAACAAATATAGAGGCAATAGTGGTAACATATATCCATCAAATTTATTTGATTTATCATGAATGCTCATGCATACCACTTAATATGTCTACATGCTCTAGCAAGTCCTTAGCATAGGATGAATGACATGTCAATCAATTTTACCTTGCAATGTCGAAGGAGAGCATGTCAATAAGTGGGTGGGGTGCATTCAACTCATGTTTGAGAAATCAAGAATGTTCAATTCATTCCTTAGCTTGCAAAACCTTTTTTCATCAAGTGGCTTAGTGAGAATATCGGCAAGTTGATCATCGGTGCCAACACTTTTAATGGCAATATCTCCCTTTTGTTGATGATCTCTAATGAAATGATGTCTTATGTCAATATGCTTTGTTCTTCCATGTTGAACCGGGTTTTGTATCATCTTGATTGCACTCTCATTATCACATAGCAACGGCACATTCTTGAAGTTGAAGCCATAATCCTTCAAAGTTTATTTCATCCATAGCAATTGTGCACAACAACTCCCCGCACTCACATATTCGGCTTCGGCGGTAGAGATTGCCACACTATTTTGTTTCTTTGAGGACCATGACACAAGTGATCTTCCAAGTAATTGACATGTGCCACTTGTGCTCTTTCTATTGATCTTGCAACCCCCATAGTCGGAGTCCGAATATCCAATCAATTCAAACTTTGACCCCTTGGGATACCATAGTCCAACATCTCTTGTTTGCTTCAAGTACCTCAATATTCTCTTTGTGGCCGTGAGATGACTTTCTCTAGGTGAGGCTTGATATCTAGCACACATGCAAACACTAAACATGACATCCGGCCTTGATGCGGTGACATAGAGTAGACTTCCAATCAAAGACCGATATTCCTTTTGATTCACCATTTTACCATCAAGATCACTATCCAAATTGCCATTTGTACCCATTGGAGTTGAAATTGGCTTTGTATCTTGCATTCCAAACTTCTTCAACATGTCTCTTATGTATTTCCCTTGACTCACAAATGTCCCATTCTTCATTTGCTTGACTTGGAGACCAAGGAAGTAGCTAAGTTCACCAATCATAGACATTTCAAACTCTTTGGCCATCATAGCACCAAATTCTTCACAATAAGCTTGATCGGTTGATCCAAAGATGATGTCATCAACATATATTTGCACTATGAATAAATCATTCCCAATCTTCTTGGTGAATAGAGTTGTATCAACCTTGCCCATCTTGAATCCCTTAGAGAGAAGGAAATCCCTTAGCCTCTCATACCATGCTCTAGGTGCTTGCTTTAAGCCATATAAAGCCTTCTTCAACTTGTACACATGGTTGGGTTTCTTGTCATCTTCAAATCCGGGCGGTTGCTCAACAAAGACTAACTCATTGATAATCCCATTGAGAAATGCACTTTTGACATCCATTTGATATAGTTGATGTTGTGTGCACAAGCATAAGCCAATAGTATCCTTATTGCCTCTAATCTTGCCACGGGAGCATATGTCTCATCATAGTCAAGACCTTCAACTTGAGTGTAACCTTGAGCAACTAGTCTTGCTTTGTTTCTCACTACAATGCCATCTTGATCTTGCTTGTTTTTGAACACCCACTTGGTTCCAATCACATTGTAGTCATTTGGCCTTTCTACCAACTCCCAAACATCATTTCTTGTGAAATTGTTAAGCTCTTCTTGCATAGCCATGATCCAATCGGCATCCCTCAAAGCTTCTTCTATCTTCTTTGGTTCTATGGTTGACACAAATGATGCATGCTCACAAAACATTGTCAATCTTGATCTTGTTTGCACACCACTTCTAATATCACCAATAACACTATCAATGGGGTGATCTCTTGCAACATGTTGTGGTTGGAGTACTTGTACTTGATTGCTTGAGCTTGGTTGATCACTTGATGTATCTCGATGAGAAGAACTAGCACCATGATCTTGCACTTGAGAGTTACTAGCTAGCTTGAATGGTGAATTGAGCACTTCATCTTTATCATCATCTTGAATATCAATTACTTGCTTTGCTCTAATATCTCCAATGTCCATGTTCTTCATTGCTTCCACTAATAGAGTTCCACCAATATCATCTAGATTTTCTTCTTCATCTTGAGACCCATTGGTTTCATCAAATTGCACATCATGGACTTCTTCTAGAATGCCACTTGAGTTGTTCCAAACTCTATAAGCTTTGCTTGTAGTTGAATAACCAAGTAGGAACCCCTCATCACATCTTTTGTCAAACTTCCCCAATCTAGTGCCCTTCTTCAAGATATAGCATTTGCAACCAAACACCCTAAAGTAAGAAATATTTGGCTTTCTTCCATGAAGTAACTCATATGGGGTCTTCTCTAGCAATGGATGACAATATAGTCTATTGATGTAGTAGCAAGCGGTATTGATTGCTTCATCCCAAAATGATTGACTCACATTGTACTCATGAAGCATTGATCTAGCCATATCAAGCAATGTTCTATTCTTCCTCTCAACTAGGCCATTTGATTGTGGAGTGTACTTGGCCGAGAATTGATGTCCAATACCATAATGATCACAAAGTTCTTCAATTCTTGTATTCTTGAACTCGCTTCCATTGTCACTTCTCACTTTCTTGATTCTAATCTCAAACTCATTGTGAACTCTAGTGAGAAATGTCTTGAAGGTGTCAAACACTTCACTTTTGTCACTAAGAAAGAATACCCATGTGAATCTTGTGAAGTCATCTACAATGACAAAGCCATACTTGTTGCCGCCTATGCTTGTATATGTTGTTGGTCCAAATAGATCCATGTGCATCAACTCAAATGCTTTGCATGTGCTCATTGTACTCTTCTTTGGATGTGAGCTTCCAACTTGCTTCCCGGCTTGACATGCACTACAAAGCTTATTCTTTTCAAATTCAACATCTTTCAAACCAGTATTTGTATTTGAACTCAGTGTGTAAGTTAAACTATTTGCTTCCGCGTATTTTACAAGACTTGTTTTGTAATAACGATGACTCTGTGATGATGTAATCTATTTGAAAACGTCTGTGAAATGTGTAACGTATGATATGTTATGTTGAATTACTGTGATCTTGGTTGTTTGCAAGTTGGTTTGAAATCCTTCGAGATTTCAGTTGACTACCGGGTTTATATGGGCTCAAGTTCGAGAATTTGATCGTTTCGGCGATTGTTTTTGTACTTGTGCTCTTATAAATTGGTTGGTTCTGTGACAGCTGGCATCAGACCTAGATTCAACATTAAACATGTCTTACGGCTATTTAAAACAAAAGCTTTTGTTGTGAAAACGGTTTTCCAACTTATAGTTATATCTAAGTGTTCAAAAATCAAAAATTTTTTTATGGTGTACTGGTGATCACATCCCTTGTAGCCCACTTAAGGACTTCTAGGTGGCTTATATATAATTACTAACTTGGGGGAAATTGATTGTTTCTATTTTGTCGTCCATGCGGTGTGATATTGCATGGGTGCCATTCGCTTGAATGGTAATGTATGGATCAATTGCCTCTACGCTATGGTAAGTGTGAGTTGCGAGAGCATGACCGTCCAACCGTCGGTCTAGGGGAGAGCTAGTTATGGTTACTGGAGTATGTACATGTTGCATACATGTATATAAGAAGGTACTTAATTGTGGGTACAATTGTTGGGTAGTTTGGATACCGAAGTATATATATCTAGGGATGTATATATGAAGAGTATCTTAGTTACTACTTGTGTAAGTAGCATTATATCTTGTTGGGTTGGGCTGCAATGAAGTTTTCTGCAGGTACGCTAACAACGCACCGTGTAGATCGACTAGTTACCGCTAATTGAGAGAACATATGTATGCCACCGTATATTCCGCTAAAGCTTAAATTTTCTTAGGTTTGTGAGGACGTATGGAACGAGCATGCATCATATTCACTCATGTCATTCATATTGCATTACTCCCTCCCTTATAATTGCTTATCCCAAGTATAAGTGCAACCTCTCAGCCAAATAATCCTCTCACATGAATTGCATCCCTTTTTGATACAGATGGCCGCGCCCATGTTTCCTACTGGTAGCAGCACCTTTTTGGACCAGTTCGGTACTCCCACTTTGCTCTGGAGGGTGCTCAGTTCAGTTGGGTACCCGGAGGCACCTAACTACACGTGGAGGCAGGCGGTACCATTGGGAGATGTACCATGGTACGTCGTGACCTTTATAGTGCCGCAAAACCCCACAAGACCATTGTGGCATGGGTGGAGCATTGAGATAGATGGACAAAGCCCATGGGAAGCCGCTCAGGTTGCTGCCCTTGATGTGCTGATGGATATAGCACAGAGCTTTAGGGATGAGTTAGTGGGTGGACCAGCTTCATCCATTCCCCGAGTGTCTCCTACTGAGGTTGAGTGGACTTAGGATGTTGATCAGGCCTTGGTTCGAGTCTGTGGTGAATGTGTGCAGAGCGACAACGCTGGAATGAGTGCTATGATGGCAGTCTTGAAGCTTTGTCGAGTCAGGCAAAACACCCTTTCTAGTGCGCTAGATGAAGCTGGCAAGGCAATGGAAGCCCAGCACAAGTTCAGGTTGCGTGCCCGCAAGTATCGCCGTAGGGCGGATGCATGTGGGAGAGCTCAGCAAGAAGTTGAGGAGATTCGCGGTATTGCAAATTATCGTCTGCAACAGTGGGGTCAAACCGCACGCGAGAGAGACGAGCTTCATAACCAGCTGATGAACCTCACTATTGAGAGAGATGAGGCAGCACAAGAGTTGGATCGTGTGACCTATCATAGAGATGTAGCTTTAGAGTTAGCAGAATAAAGACGTCAGGGTTGGATTTTGGCTAACCACAATGCCTTTCAAAGGGAGCAAGCACTCCAAGAATAGCTTGAAGAGCTTCAGGTTGAGCACCATCAACTACACAACTGTCTGTTTCCTATTCCTTGCCCCATACCGAGGTATCCAAATATGGGTGGACCTCAAGTGATTGAGGCCGATGACGAGGAAGAGGACGTGTAGATGGATGACAATGCAGCTGAGCCGGCAGATGATGAAGAAGAGGAAGACCTAGAAGAAGTCCAAGGTGTCTTCGATGTGGACAGCGATCACTTCGATGAGTAGTTCATTAGCAAGTCTCACTAGTTAAGCTTTTGTAGTCATTGATGTAATGAACTTAAGTACAAAGACTGATGTTGGATGTACCTTTTTAATTCGAACTTGGCATGTAATGTACTTTAATTCGCTCCCTTCGGGATGCGTATCGTAATGGTTAAGTTTAAAACTTGTCATGTTGGAATGCACTGCGTATGGTGCTAGTAATCTAATTGATGATGTGGTGATTAGAGAATGAATTATTGCCTCTGTTTATTGTATGAAGTTTTCATTCTCGTCAGTAAATTCAGTTTGGCACAATTACATTGTTCCTCTCCAATGTGCTAACATCATCAATAATTACTAGTTGCTCATTGTTGCAGATGCCTCGTACTCGTTCCATCGGTGTGGGTGATGATGATGATCTTCCACCGCCACCCACCACCCACACCAATGGAATTGATGGCCATTCTTGCGGAAGGACAACGCACTATGGCTGAGGCTCTCCGTACGATTGCGAATCGGGATAGCCGTGGTCCACGCTAAGGACCGGAACCAAATCAATACAATGACTTCAAGGATTTCCTTGACACGAAACCCCCGATCTTCAAGGAGGCTGAGGAGCCCCTACAAGCTGATGAGTGGTTGAATACTCTCGAGCAGAAGTTCCATCTGCTCCGCTTGACTAAGGTGCTGAAGACTGAGTACGCATCTCACCAACTACATGGGTCAGCTGGCATTTGGTGGAGTCATCATCGGTCCACTATGCTCGCTAATGCCCAAATCACTTGGGATCAGTTCAAGTCTGCTTTAAGGGGAAGTTACATTCCTCCTGGTCTCATGGCAATCAAGCATACAGAGTTCATGAAGCTGACTCAGGGAACAAGAGCTTGAATGAATACCTATAGGCTTTCAACAACCTTGCAAGGTATGCTACCGAGTTTATGGACACAGATGCCAAAAAGATTGCTAGATTCAAGCGGGGACTTAGCCCCAAATTGATGAAGACCATGGGAAATTGCAAGTGTGCTCATTTTAATGAGTTTGTGAGTGATGCTTTATCGCAAGAGAACAACAATGTTATGTATGCTGCTTTGAAAAGTCGTAAGCGGGCCTATGAGGCGGGCACCTCACAATCCAAGGCTCCCGTCTCACCGAGGGCTCCAGTCCGCCCTCCAGCATTAGCTCCTAAATTCCGCCCATCATAGAAGAAGAATCCAGGCAGAACTGGATTTCGCAAGGCCTTTACTGTTGCTCTTCCCAAGGGCACTACCAGTCAGGGCAGTTCCAAGGCCCCTCCAAGCAACATGCCGTGCTAGAACTGCAACAAGACAAGCCACTAGGCAAGGGAGTGCCCTTACCCCAAGAAGAATAACTACCAAGGTGGCCGTCAGGGGCAGGTGAACCACACTAATATTACTGATATTCCTTCAGGAGAGGTGATAACTGCTGGTAAGTTTCTGATTGATCAACACCCCGCAGTCGTACTATTTGATTCAGGTGCTTCGCATTCCTTTATTACTCCAGTATTTGCATCCAAGTTTATGCAGAAAACATACACTGTTGAGGGTGAGGGTTATTGCATTAGGGCTACCAGTGGTATTATCCCAACCAAGCTGGTAGTTGGGGACGTACAATTTGAGATAGAGGGGCGAAGTTATTAGGTTGATCTGGTAGTTTTACCGGGGCTAGGTATCGATGTGATATTGGGAATGAATTGGATGAGCCGTCATGGAGTGCTGATTGATACATCGACTAGGATAGTCATGCTCAGAGATCCTGATAATCAGGAGGGTTTTCTAGTACAGTTACCCAGGTGTAAGGTCCTAGATGGCTAGAGGGGGGGTGAATAGCCTATTAAAAAAATTCTACAAGAACCACTAAGCAAACTTGTTAGAATAACAAACGGCGCAAAGCGAGTTTAGCTTAGCCTACGGTTGTGATGCAAGCCTCCTATCCACAAGTCTAGTAGATTATGATCTCTAGTTCATACAAGGGCTATGTCACTAAACTTACACTAGTGAGCAAGCTATCAAATACTAGCAAGGGATATCACTAGAGCTACACAAGATAACTAGTAAATATAAATGCGAGAGATAGGATTGTGAATCTTATACCGACGGTGGAGTGAAGGTGTTGCCAATCACCAAGATGATATACAATCAATCAATATTGACAACAATATAATATGAAGACCAATCACCGGGAGACAAGAGACACAATATTTTGTTCACCCGGTGTTCACTTGTGCACCGACAAGCTACGTCACCGGTTGTGTCGACCAACACTTAGATGGTTCCTCGGTGCGACCCTCAAGTCACTTGCCCCTCAAGGCACGCCCCGCAAGGCACCGCAAGACACCACTCTCAAGTGAGGTAACTCAATGACACGCGCAATTTACTAGAGTTGCTTTTGGCGTCCCGCCGAGGAAAGCACACGAACCTCTTACAATCAACCGGAGGTGGCCAAGAACAATCACCTTTTCTTGCCAACGCCTCCAACAATCTCCAAGCCGGCTAGGAGCGGTACTCTCCAAGAGTAACAAGAAATCCACCGGCTAAACCACCCACAAGTGCCACTAGATGCCCTCAAGCTATGCAATGCACTTTGGGATCACTCAATCTCACTTTTGATTTGCAATCAAGCAAGGGAGATGAGTGGGAGGAGTTGTTCTAGCTCAAAGGATGCACAAGTATGTTAGAAATGCCAAGCTGCCTCCCCAAGGGCCGGCCAACGAGTATTTATAAACATCCCATCCAAATAGAGCCGTTACAAACCACTTGACCGTTTTCTGCGGGAGCACCGGACGCGCCGGTGGTAACTCACCGGACGCGCTCAACCGCGTCCGGTGCCCCTCCGACATCCGCGTGTCCTCCCAAATTCAAATTCGTCCGTTAGATCCTCCAACGGTCACTGCGTGCCAACGGTCAAACGACCCACCGGACGCGCTGCTGCGAACCACCGGACGCGCCGGTGCGCACAGCACCCGCGCCCGCGAAGCAACCACCGGACGCGCTGCTGCGAACCACCGGACGCGCCGGTGCGCACAGCACCCGCGCCCGCGAAGCAACCACCGGACGCGCTCCTCGCCACCACCGGACGCCACAGTACCCGCGTCCGGTGCGAGTCCAGTAAGCGCCTGAGACCACCGGACGCGTCCGATGGTGTGTCACCGGACGCGCACCGCGTCCGAAGACTACGTGACTCGCTGTTCGCCAGACCGGACGCGCCGGTCCCGTGGGTCACCGGACGCGCCGGTGCCAAACCCTAGCTCGCGCGCCTGACGCCCGCGCTGCACTGACCGGACGCGCCGGTCCACAGTGACCGCGTCCGGTGCAGCGTCCGGTGCAGCGTCCGGTGCTGCGTCCGGTGCTGCGACCGGTCACCTTTGCAAATGTGCCAACACCATCAAGTGTACATCTCCATGTGCTTGTGTGTTAGCATTTTCTCAATCATTTTCAAAGGTTTTCCAATTAGCTCACTAGGCCCTACATGCAATGCACTTCATGAATTCACCTAGTGGCACCCGTGCATCGAATAACCGATAAGACTTCCCCTCTTAATAGTTCGGCTATCGATCCTAAACCACTCACACCCTCTATGGTGTCTTGAGTGTAAAACAAAATGGCCCTAAGGTTATACCTTTGCCTTGAGCCCATTTTGTTTCTCCAAATGATATGATCCACTTCATATCATCACATGACCGTCTCGATCCATCGACCTTGACTTCACTTGCTCTTCACCGTTGCATAGGTCCGTCGGCGCCAAGTCTTGCTCAAGCTTCACCATCGCATGGTCCCTCACTTCGAAGCCTCGACTTGCCCTTCACCCTCACAACCGGTCCATCGAGCCAAGCATCACTTCGGTCTTCATCATCTTGGTCACATGAGTTAATGTCGTGTCTCATATTCAATGACCACCTTTATCTAAATCATCCACTTAGATACAAAGGTTAGTCCTAGGTTTCATCAATTAGCCAAAACCAAACTAGGGACTTTCAATCTCCCCCTTTTTGGTAATTGATGACAACCCTCACAAAGATGATTTTGATAATAAAAGTTTTGAACTTGTCATACTTGTCCAATCATTTTGCTCATAAGTAAAGTTTGGACAATTATCACAAGCTCGGTTTTGGTAGCATTAGCTCCCCCTACATATGTGCATAGAGTTTGGATTGAAAGCTTTGCACATATGCATGGATAGAAGTGTTGGGAGAGTAATTCTACCAAAATGATGCTAAGGTGTAAGAAATGGACCTTTGAAGCGTGATACCAATCGGAGTTGCCTTTTACACCATCCTTAGCATCATGAAGTAACTAGACATCCATCAAAACTCAAGAACCCCGTGAGATCAACATTATATGTAAAGGTTCTTGGACCACTTGTAAAGCTCACCACTTGTAAAGCTTTAGGCTTGTCTAGATACCACAAGTAAACTATTCCTATGCATGCTAGTAGATTATTTCATCATTCAAGTTTTATACTAGCATTGCACCACACAAGCATGTATATTTGAATTTTAAATATATGTGCAATGAGCAAGTCATATGAGAATGCACAAACAAATGCAACAACTTTGTTTATGAGCTTGCTCCCCCTACTTGTGTGCATCAACAAATTTTATTTACCCCTTTATCATGTTGAATCATCTTTTTCTCATCATAAATTTTATTTACCCCTTTATCAAGTTGAATCATCTTTTTCTCTCCCCCTTTGTCAACAACTTACCCAAAAATGGGATCAAATTGTGGAGAGAAGGAAAAGTGTTTAATGGAGTAGATTGAAATTAATTCGATTCCACATGTAAGGTTAAAAAATTTATCAAATTTGGTTTAACCTAGAATACTTGCCAAAGATATTTAATTCGATTTGAACCAAAGACAAGCTTCTTCACTCCTCAAAATAAGGGTTATCTTGCCTATGTTGAATTAAACACTTATAGCAAATCTTCTAGATTCAACACTAGGTTTACAAGCTCACAAACATGTCATATGCCACCACTAGATCAAATCAAACATAGAGGCAATAGTGGTAACATATGTCCATCAAATTCATTTGATTTATCATGAAAGCTCATGCATACCACTTATTATGTCTATATGCTCTATCAAGTCCTTAACATAGGATGAATGACATGTCAATCAACTTTACCTTGCAATGTCGAAGGAGAGGCATGTCAATAAGTGAGTGGGGTGCATTCAACTCATGTTTGAGAAATCAAGAATATTCAATTCATTCCTTAGCTTGCAAAACCTCTTTTCATCAAGTGGCTTAGTGAGAATATCGGCAAGTTGATCATCGGTGCCAACACTTTCAATGGCAATATCTCCCTTTTGTTGATGATCTCTAATGAAATGATGCCTTATGTCAATATGCTTTGTTCTTCCATGTTGAACCGGGTTTTGTATCATCTTGATTGCACTCTCATTATCACATAGCAACGGCACATTCTTGAAGTTGAGGCCATAATCCTTCAAAGTTGATTTCATCCATAGCAATTGTGCACAACAACTCCCCGCACTCACATATTCGGCTTCGGCGGTAGAGATTGCCACACTATTTTGTTTCTTTGAGGACCATGACACAAGTGATCTTCCAAGTAATTGACATGTGCCACTTGTGCTCTTTCTATTGATCTTGCAACCCCCATAGTCGGAGTCCGAATATCCAATCAATTCAAACTTTGACCCCTTAGGATACCATAGTCCAACATCTCTTGTTTGCTTCAAGTACCTCAATATTCTCTTTGCGGCCGTGAGATGACTTTCTCTAGGTGAGGCTTGATATCTAGCACACATGCAAACACTAAACATGACATCCGGCCTTGATGCGGTGACATAGAGTAGACTTCCAATCAAAGACCGATATTCCTTTTGATTCACCATATTTCCATCAAAATCACTATCCAAATTGCCATTTGTACTCATTGGAGTTGAAATTGGCTTTGCATCTTGCATTCCAAACTTCTTCAACATGTCCCTTATGTATTTCCCTTGACTCACAAATGTCCCATTCTTCAATTGCTTGACTTGGAGACCAAGGAAGTAGCTAAGTTCACCAATCATAGACATTTCAAACTCTTTGGCCATCATAGCACCAAATTCATCACAATAAGCTTGATCGGTTGATCCAAAGATGATGTCATCAACATATATTTGCACTATGAATAGATCATTTCCAATCTTCTTGGTGAATAGAGTAGTATCAACCTTGCCCATTTTGAATCCCTTAGAGAGAAGGAAATCCCTTAGCCTCTCATACCATGCTCTAGGTGCTTGCTTTAAGCCATATAAAGCCTTCTTCAACTTATAGACATGGTTGGGTTTCTTGTCAACTTCAAATCCGGGAGGTTGCTCAACAAAGACTAACTCATTGATGATCCCATTGAGAAATGCACTTTTGACATCCATTTGATATAGTTTGATATTGTGTGCACAAGCATAAGCCAATAGTATCCTTATTGCCTCTAATCTTGCCACGGGAGCATATGTTTCATCATAGTCAAGACCTTCAACTTGAGTGTAACCTTGAGCAACTAGTCTTGCTTTGTTTCTCACTACAATGCCATCTTGATCTTGCTTGTTTTTGAACACCCATTTGGTTCCAATCACATTGTAGTCATTTGGCCTTTCTACCAACTCCCAAACATCATTTCTTGTGAAATTATTAAGCTCTTCTTGCATAGCCATGATCCAATCGGTATCCCTCAAAGCTTCTTCTATTTTCTTTGGTTCTATGGTTGACACAAATGATGCATGCTCACAAAACATAGCCAATCTTGATCTTGTTTGCACACCACTTCTAATATCACCAATAACACTATCAATGGGGTGATCTCTTGCAACATGTTGTGGTTGGAGTACTTGCACTTGATTGCTTGAACTTGGTTGATCACTTGATGTATCTTGATGAGAAGAACTAGCACCTTGATCTTGCACTTGAGAGTCACTAGCTAGCTTGAATGGAGAATTGAGCACTTGATCTTTATCATCATCTTGAATATCAATAACTTGCTTTGCTCTAATGTCCCCAATGTCCATGTTCTTCATTGCTTCCACCAATAGAGTTCCACTAACATCATCTAGATTCTCTTCTTCATCTTGTGACCCATTGGTTTCATCAAATTGCACATCATGGACTTCTTCTAGAATGCCACTTGAGTTGTTCCAAACTCTATAAGCTTTGCTTGTAGTTGAATAACCAAGTAGGAACCCCTCATCACATCTCTTGTCAAACTTCCCCAATCTAGTGCCCTTCTTCAAGATATAGCATTTGCAACCAAACACTCTAAAGTAAGAAATATTGGGCTTTCTTCCATGAAGTAGCTCATATGGGGTCTTCTCTAGCAATGGATGACAATATAGTCTATTGATGTAGTAGCAAGCGGTATTGATTGCTTCATCCCAAAAAGATTGACTCACATTGTACTCATGAAGCATTGATCTAGCCATATCAAGCAATGTTCTATTTTTCCTCTCAACTAGGCCATTTGATTGTGGAGTGTACTTGGCCGAGAATTGATGTCCAATACCATAATGATCACAAAGTTCTTCAATTCTTGTATTCTTGAACTCACTTCCATTGTCACTTCTCACTTTCTTGATTCTAATCTCAAACTCATTGTGAACTCTAGTGAGAAATGTCTTGAAGGTGTCAAACACTTCACTTTTGTCACTAAGAAAGAATACCCATGTGAATCTTGTGAAGTCATCCACTATGACAAAGCCATACTTGTTACCGCCTATGCTTGTATATGTTGTTGGTCCAAATAGATCCATGTGCATCAACTCAAATGCTTTGCATGTGCTCATTGTACTCTTCTTTGGATGTGAGCTTCCAACTTGCTTCCCGGCTTGACATGCACTACAAAGCTTATTCTTCTCAAATTCAACATCTTTCAAACCATTGACAAGATTGTGAGTTGTAAGCTTCTTCAATTGTTTCATGCCAACATGACCAAGCCTTCTATGCCAAAGCCAACCCATGCTTGATTTGGAGACTAAGCAAGTTGTCAAAGAAGTTTCTCTAGCATTGAAGTCAACTAGGTAGAGATTCTCATATCTAAAACCTTTGAATGCCACATTTGAACCATCCACACTAATAACTTCCACATCATCAACCCCAAAGATGCATTTGTAGCCTAGATCACATATTTGTGCCACGGATAGAAGATTGAAATCCAAGCTTTCAACTAGCAACACATTGGAGATACTCAAGTCATTTGATATTGCAATCTTGCCCAAGCCAATAACCTTGCCTTTCTTGTTATTGCCAAATGTGATAGAATCAACACCACTATCATTGTCATTGATTGAGTCAAACATTCTTGATGTACCGGTCATGTGTTGAGTGCACCCACTATCAATAATCCAATGCCTTCCTCCGGCTTTGTAATTGACCTACAAGCAAATCAATGAAACTTAGGTACCCATTTTTGCTTGGGTCCTTGTAGGTTAGTAACTAAGCTTTTTGGTACCCAAATAGCCTTCTTCTTTGGGCCAACAATGGGTGTACCAATAAACTTAGCTTGCACACCCTTCACACCTTTGGTAAGCACATAGCAAGAATCAAAAGGTATAGCATTAACGAATTTCTTGCTTTGGTTCTTTTTATTGCAATTTTGCTCTAGGTGCCCAACTTGCTTGCATCTATTGCAAAACCGACCATTGCTCTTCACAAAGCTAGGCTTTGGAGTTGCAAAGGCCGACTTGCCTTTCTTGGGGGTGTAGCCCAATCCCTCTTTGTTAAGAGAGAACCTTTGGCTACCCAAGCACTTAAGCAAGCGGGCCTCACCACCATAGGCCTTGCCTAAGGCGTGAGTGAGCTCATCCACCTCTCTCTTGAGAGTCTCATTCTCAACCATTAGTGAGGCATCACAAGTGAAACCATCACTAGTAGTGGAGGTAGAGTTGGTGGTGGTGGATGAAGAGCTACACAAAGGGTTAGCATTTGTCATGATGATAGATTTATAAAAAGATTCATCAATTATATCACATGTAACACCTATATCACATGATACAACAACCTCTTTCTTTGCTTGTTGCTCAAGTAGCAATGAGTGAGCTTTTTCAAGCTTGGAATGAGCCTTATCAAGATCCTCATGGTCTTCCACTAGACTCTCATGAGTGGTCTTAAGCTCACTAAGAACTTTCTCAAGTATTCCTACTTTCATTGAAAGCTTCTTGCACTCCTTGTTCTTGGCAATAGCTATGTCTCTAGTTTGTTGCAACAAGTCATATAGTTGTTCTTTAGTTGGTTCATCATCATCATCATTTTCATTATCATATTTATCATTATCATTATTATGAACATATTCCATTTCACTTTCATCATCACTCTCATCATATAATACCTTAGCTTCTTTGGCCATGAAGCACGAAGAGGATGAATCAAATAGTGAAAGCTTCTTGTTGATAGCAATGGAAGCAAAAGCCTTGTTGGATGATTCTTCTTCTTCTTCATCATCATCACTTTCCCAAGTGGCCACATAGACTCCATTCTTGCCTTTCTTGAATGTTATCTTGGCTTCTTTCTTTTTCTTCTCAAACTTGCCCCTCTTGTTGTTTTTCTTTTTGTCATAGGGACAATCGACTTGAAGATGTTCGGTGCTATCACAATTGAAGCACTTCCTTTGTTGCTCATTGCTCTTGAAATTGTCATTTCTCTTTTTGAAGCCTCTTCTCTTAATGAACATGTGACCCATTTTCTTGACTACAAAAGCAAATGCCTCATCATCAATTTCATAATCTTCATCTTCATCATTGTCTTCTTCTTCTTCAATGATGGTAGCTTTGCCTTTGGAGGAGGTGGCCTTGAATGCCACGATCTTCTTCTTCTTTTCATCTTCCACCTTCTCCTTGTCATCAACATCTTGATCATATTTGTCATAGGTTAATACTTCACCAAGCAAAGATCACTAGGCTTCTTGCTTCAAGCCCATCTCTTTGCAACATCATGATCAACATCTTGAATCTTCTAGGTAAGCTCAATAAGAACTTGTGACAAAAATCTTGATCTTGAGTCTTGTGCCCTAGGCTCTTGAGATCATTGACTATCACTTGCAATCTATGAAACATTTCAATGATTGTTTCATCATCCTTTTTCTTGAAGTTCTCAAACTCACTCTTGAGCCCATATAGCTTGGCACTCTTCACAACCTTAGTGCCTTCATATGTCTCACTCAACCTTGTCCCTACTTCACTAGCCAATTCCAAATCTTTGATGCCCTCAAACACTTTTGTGTCAATACCATTATAGAGTGTATTGAGAGCCATTCTATTGCATGTTCTATTTGCTCTATCTTCATCGGTGAGATGATTGGGATCAATGATAGCAAAATCATTCTCGGTGACTTGCAATACTCTCTCATGAATAGAAACCAAGGTACATTGTCATCTTTCTCTTCCAATGAGCAAAAGAACTAACACCATCAAAGAACGGTGGCTTGCCCCCAACATGATTGAACACAATTTGAGCCATTTTTCACACCGAAAGGATGTTAAGCCTTGATTAAAACGGTGACCACGGCTCCGATACCACTTGTAAGGTCCTAGATGGCTAGAGGGGGGGTGAATAGCCTATTAAAAAAATTCTACAAGAACCACTAAGCAAACTTGTTAGAATAACAAACGGCGCAAAGCGAGTTTAGCTTAGCCTACGGTTGTGATGCAAGCCTCCTATCCACAAGTCTAGTAGATTATGATCTCTAGTTCATACAAGGGCTATGTCACTAAACTTACACTAGTGAGCAAGCTATCAAATACTAGCAAGGGATATCACTAGAGCTACACAAGATAACTAGTAAATATAAATGCGAGAGATAGGATTGTGAATCTTATACCGACGGTGGAGTGAAGGTGTTGCCAATCACCAAGATGATATACAATCAATCAATATTGACAACAATATAATATGAAGACCAATCACCGGGGAGACAAGAGACACAATATTTTGTTCACCCGGTGTTCCTTGTGCACCGACAAGCTACGTCACCGGTTGTGTCGACCAACACTTAGATGGTTCCTCGGTGCGACCCTCAAGTCACTTGCCCCTCAAGGCACGCCCCGCAAGGCACCGCAAGACACCACTCTCAAGTGAGGTAACTCAATGACACGCGCAATTTACTAGAGTTGCTTTTGGCGTCCCGCCGAGGAAAGCACACGAACCTCTTACAATCAACCGGAGGTGGCCAAGAACAATCACCTTTTTCTTGCCAACGCCTCCAACAATCTCCAAGCCGGCTAGGAGCGGTACTCTCCAAGAGTAACAAGAAATCCACCGGCTAAACCACCCACAAGTGCCACTAGATGCCCTCAAGCTATGCAATGCACTTTGGGATCACTCAATCTCACTTTTGATTTGCAATCAAGCAAGGGAGATGAGTGGGAGGAGTTGTTCTAGCTCAAAGGATGCACAAGTATGTTAGAAATGCCAAGCTGCCTCCCCAAGGGCCGGCCAACGAGTATTTATAAACATCCCATCCAAATAGAGCCGTTACAAACCACTTGACCGTTTTCTGCGGGAGCACCGGACGCGCCGGTGGTAACTCACCGGACGCGCTCAACCGCGTCCGGTGCCCCTCCGACATCCGCGTGTCCTCCCAAATTCAAATTCGTCCGTTAGATCCTCCAACGGTCACTGCGTGCCAACGGTCAAACGACCCACCCGGACGCGCTGCTGCGAACCACCGGACGCGCCGGTGCGCACAGCACCCCGCGCCCGCGAAGCAACCACCGGACGCGCTGCTGCGAACCACCGGACGCGCCGGTGCGCACAGCACCCGCGCCCGCGAAGCAACCACCGGACGCGCTCCTCGCCACCACCGGACGCCACAGTACCCGCGTCCGGTGCGAGTCCAGTAAGCGCCTGAGACCACCGGACGCGTCCGAAGGTGTGTCACCGGACGCGCACCGCGTCCGAAGACTACGTGACTCGCTGTTCGCCAGACCGGACGCGCCGGTCCCGTGGGTCACCGGACGCGCCGGTGCCAAACCCTAGCTCGCGCGCCTGACGCCCGCGCTGCACTGACCGGACGCGCCGGTCCACAGTGACCGCGTCCGGTGCAGCGTCCGGTGCAGCGTCCGGTGCTGCGTCCGGTGCTGCGACCGGTCACCTTTGCAAATGTGCCAACACCATCAAGTGTACATCTCCATGTGCTTGTGTGTTAGCATTTTCTCAATCATTTTCAAAGGTTTTCCAATTAGCTCACTAGGCCCTACATGCAATGCACTTCATGAATTCACCTAGTGGCACCCGTGCATCGAATAACCGATAAGACTTCCCCTCTTAATAGTTCGGCTATCGATCCTAAACCACTCACACCCTCTATGGTGTCTTGAGTGTAAAACAAAATGGCCCTAAGGTTATACCTTTGCCTTGAGCCCATTTTGTTTCTCCAAATGATATGATCCACTTCATATCATCACATGACCGTCTCGATCCATCGACCTTGACTTCACTTGCTCTTCACCGTTGCATAGGTCCGTCGGCGCCAAGTCTTGCTCAAGCTTCACCATCGCATGGTCCCTCACTTCGAAGCCTCGACTTGCCCTTCACCCTCACAACCGGTCCATCGAGCCAAGCATCACTTCGGTCTTCATCATCTTGGTCACATGAGTTAATGTCGTGTCTCATATTCAATGACCACCTTTATCTAAATCATCCACTTAGATACAAAGGTTAGTCCCTAGGTTTCATCAATTAGCCAAAACCAAACTAGGGACTTTCACCAGGGACATTAATCTTTCTTGCACGACTAATGTGGTGCAAGCAAAGTCTATGGCAGATATCCCTGTCGTGTGCGACTTTCTAGATGTTTTTCCCGATGACTTGCCTGGATTGCCCCTGGATCAAGAAGTGGAGTTCAAGATAGAGTTGCTTCCTAGTACAGCGCCCATCTCTAGAAGGCCATATAGAATGCCTCCCAATGAACTAGCCGAACTTAAGACCCAGTTGAATGAACTTCTAAAGAAAGGCCTTATCCGTCCTAGTTCATCTCCGTGGGGTTGCCCAGCTATCTTTGTGAAGAAGAAGGATCAATCCCCTACGCATGGTGTGTAGATTATAGACCCCTGAATGCAGTTACAATCAAGAATAAGTACCCTCTGCCTCGTATAGATATCTTATTGATCAGTTATCTAAATCAAAAGTCTTTTCCAAGATTGATTTGAGATCTGGTTATCATCAAATCAAAATTCAGCCTGAGGATGTCCCTAAAATTGCATTCTCTACAAGATATGGTCTGTATGAGTACCTTATTATGTCTTTTGGATTGACCAATGCCCCCGCACATTTTATGTATCTAATGAATGTGGTGTTTATGCCCGAGTTGGACAAATTTGTGGTGGTATTTATAGATGATATCTTGGTTTATTCGGAGGACGAAGAAGATCATGTTGAACATTTGCGAGTGGTTCTCACAAGGTTGCGAGAACACCAACTTTATGCAAAGTTTAGCAAGTGTGAATTCTGGCTTTGTGAGGTACCTTTTCTTGGACACGTGTTGTCCGATGGTGGAATTATGGTTCATCCCACCAAGGTGCAAGAAGTGTTGAACTGGAAGGCTCCAATCTCAGTGCACGAGGTTTGGAGTTTTCTGGGTTTGGCTGGCTATTATCGTTGCTTCATCCTGGATTTCTCTAAAATAGCCAAGCCTATGACTCGGTTGCTGCAAAAAGACATGAAGTTTGTGTGGACTCCCGAGTGTGATGCGGCTTTCCATACCCTGCGAACTCTTCTAACTTCGGCTCCAGTTTTGGCACAACCAAATATCGAGAAACCTTTTGATGTGTTCTGTGATGCATCAGGTATTGGGTTAGGATGTGTTCTTATGCAAGAGGGTAGAGTCATTGCTTATACCTCTCGCCAACTTCGGAAGCATGAAGTGAATTATCCAACGCATGACTTGGAACTCGCTGCTATTGTTCATGCTTTGAAGGCATGGAGACATTATTTGCTCGGCAATATGTGCAACATCTACACTGATCATAAAAGTCTCAAGTACATCTTCACTCAAACCAGAGTTGAATATGCGTCAGAGAAGATGGCTCGAGTTAATCAAGGATTATAACCTCCAAGTGCACTATCACCCTGGCAAGGCAAACGTCGTAGCGGATGCCTTAAGCAAAAAATCTCATTACCACTCATTGATTGAGAGTGATGTTCATTTGTCAAAACTCCTTCATCCTGCTGTCCGATACAACATCACTATCAGTTGTACTCTATAGAGTCGAATTATCGAGCTACAGAAGACAGATCTAGGTGTGTTCCACATCAAGCGCAAGATGACAGAGCAAGAAACCAAACATTTTTGAGTAGATGAGGATGGTGTGTTATGGTTCAAGGATAGGTTGGTGGTTCCGAAGGATAGAGAGCTTAGAAATCAAATCATATCCGAAGCCCATTCCTCTAAATTATCTATTCATCCTGGTAGTAGCAAAATGTATCATGATTTGAAGCCTTGCTTTTGGTGGACCAAAATGAAGAAAGAGATAGCCGCTTATGTGGCTAGGTGTGACACTTGTTGTCGGGTCAAGGCTGTGCACATGAAAGCTGGATTACTTCAGCCACTCTCTATTCTAGGTTGGAAATGGGAGGAGATAAGTATGGATTTTATTGTTGGACTCCCTACTACTCAGAGGAATTTTAACTCCATTTGGGTGATTGTAGACCGTCTGACCAAGTCTGCACATTTCATTCCTGTCCACATAGATTTCTGTCCAACCGACTACGCGAAGTTGTACTTTAATCAGATAGTCCGACTTCATGGGATCCCTCGTACTATTGTCTCGGATAGAGGACCACAGTTCACTACTTGCTTTTGGGAGCACTTACATGGATTATTAGGAACTAAGCTAGTAAGAAGTTCTACCAATCATCCGCAAACCAATGGGCAAACTGAACGAGTGAATCAAATCTTAGAAGATATGTTGAGAGCATGTGTCATCTCGGCAAAGGGCTCATGGGAAAAGTGGTTGCCCCTAGCTGAATTCTCGTACAATAATAGTTATCAAGAGAGCATCAAGATGGCACCGTTCGAAGCTTTGTATGGCCGGAAGTGTAGAACCCCGTTGAATTGGGTAGAAGCCGGTGAAAGGAGATATTATGGAATTGATTTTGTTCAAGAAGCCAAAGAACAAGTCCATACTATCCAAACCCATATGGCCGCAGCTCAAGCTAGGTAGAAAAGTTATGCTGATCGACATAGAAAACCTATTGAGTTTGAAGTTGGAGAGTTCGTTTATCTGAAAGTCTCACCCATGAAGAGTGTCCAACGCTTTGGTGTGAAGCGAAAGCTTGCGCCGAGATATGTTGGTCCGTTTGAAATCATTGGACAAAGTGGTAAGGTGGCATACAAGATTCAATTATCTCCTGAGATGAGTGCTATCTTCAATGTCTTTCATGTATCCCAATTGAAGAAATGTCTTCGCGTCCCTGAAGAGAGAGTTCCATTGGGGGATATCGAGTTAAAATCAGATTTGACCTTTGAAGAAAAGCCGGTCTGAGTGATTGACACTCGTGAGCGAGTGAATCGGAGTCAGGTGGTCAAGTTTTACAAAGTCATGTGGAGTAATCAAGGTAGTGAACGCGATGCAACGTGGGAAAGAGAACATTATTTGAGAGACGGTTATAAGGAATTCTATCTACAATGGTACGCTTTTCAAATCTCGGGACAAGATTTTTATAAGGAGGAGGGCTGTAACACCATAGGTGTTTGGCTTCCACATTTGCACTTGCATTTCATAAACATGAGCATCATTCATCCATTCATAAGCTTATATCACATGAAACATGATTTCGAAACATTGCAACATGTTGCATATTTCATGTGTGTTGTTTCTTTTATGAAATGAATAGTGCCCAACACTTAAGCGCAACATGTGCAACTCACTTTAGTGAAACAAAGTTAGTTAGTACCATGCAACAAGATCATGAAACATGTGAAACATGACTATGAAACAAATGTAACATTTCATGTGTTTTTCATTGTTTCAGTACATACAATGCATGATTCTTGTGTGACCAAGGTGTGGTGTGGCTAATAATTCTCTTAAACAACTTAGTGACACTTAGAATGTCATTTGGAACATTGTTCATATTGATCATGTTGCCTAATTATGATTTCAAATAGTGGTTTGACTTGTTTTGACCCCTAAACCCTTTTGTTTGACTGTTTAAAAAGTGTAGCTTAGAGTGTTTGCATGTCTGAGCAACCTAAAGCAAAGTTGTAGCAAATTTTATAAGGAACAAACTTTGTTTAGAAGCCAAGTTATGAAAATGTGCACAACATGTTCAAAAAGGACACACAAGTCAGTATTGAAGGCTGATTCAACACTTGAAAATATTTCTGAGTCCTAAATGCAATTTCAGTTTGATTGAGCCAACTTTGGCTTGATACAACTCGTGATCCACTGAGAATTAGCTGATGATTTCTAAAGCATTGTTGGAGCCCTATCATAGCTCTACAACTTTCATGTACATTACTTCCACTAATTCATCACAGTTTAAGAGATCAAACACCATCAAGTAACGCTGTCAGTCGTCGAAGGTAAACTGAATCAGAGTTTTAGGCGAGCTACAGTGTCGACCAAATTCAGAAAACGAGCGCCGCGTGGGTGACACCCGTCGCCGGCCGCCTAACCGTGCAGCCACGCGCCGCGGCCATCCTGGCACTGCCGGCCATGACTTGAACCCCCCACGCGCCTGCCCCGACCAGCTCGTCAGTCCGTTTTTCACTTCCTTCGCCTCCACCGCGCGCAGCAACAGAGCTCTGCCTCTCCGCCATTGCCGAGCAAGCCACGCCATCTCCAAGCTCGCTCGCCACCGCAAAAACGTGACTGCCAGCTCGTCCATAGCTCCGCCCTGTCCTCCTCTACCTCCTCCACCTCTTAGCTGAGCCGATTGAGTCTTGGTAAGGGCGCATTGGCCGTTTCCACCACCGCCCGCCATGACGGGGTCTCACCGGAGTTGGAGCTCTACGCGGCCAACTACCCCCGAGGCCTACTCGTCCTCCTCTCTTTGCTTGGGTAGCACCTTAGCGACCCCCCTGAAGCTCATACCGAGCCCGGTTGAGGCAGCCATGGCTTGCCGTCGCCGGCACCTCGCGCCAGAGCTCTGCCGTGCCGCCATCACCGGCGACGAGCCACCTCCGATGGACCTTAGGTCTTGCCACTAGCACCAATCGGTCCCCCTCATCACGTAGAGCACGTAGGTGTCCTTGGTGTCGCCGGAGTCCTCGCCGTCGGTGAGCTTCACCGCTGCCGCGCCGTCGCGAGCGTCTCCCCTTTTCTGGTGTCGATGACAAGTGGGTCCGGCTGACAGGCAGGTCCCATGCGTCAGTGACTACAGAGTCATAAGCCAGTTCATTTAATTCCTGTTTGGATGCTGTTTTGTGAATATTGTAACTCCAAATGTGTAGATCCAAATGGTGTGATTCAAATTTTGTTAGACTCACAGGGAAGTCTAGTATTTAAGAAAAATATGATATGAGCACATGATGTAGAAATTTTGGATGAATTAAATAGGAACTTGAAATGTGTTTTTGAATAAATGCAAACGTGTTTATATTATATCTTGAGTTTCTGTGATCCAAAAATTATGAAATTTTGTGAGTAAGCTATTCTTACTTAGTAGAAGCTCTGGTAAAAATTTGAGAGTCATTGCATGTGTGGTTTTTGAGTTATAGATTTTCCTTTTATCATTGATTGATAATTGTGTGAATTTTTGTAAATTATCTAGGAATCCTATGACCATGAAACTTTGGGGGTAGTATCCTAGTACCTTAAGGATGCTAGGAAAAATATGACATATGTTGCTTGACACTTTTCACTAAGGTTTCCTAATTATGTCATTTTAAGCCATTATGTCTTATCATTTTTGTGTAGGCTGTTATACTTGCTCAAATGGTGTGAAATTGTTATGGTAGTCTACTTAGAGCATGTAGTATCTACTGTAATGTTTGTAGATTTAATGGTGTAGTTTTCATATATGTTTACCATTTCCTCTAATTAATTAAATAAATTAGAAAATGTATTAAAAGAATTGTTTTGGTGATGAACACCCTACTTTCTGGTGTTCTTGTGATATGTGTAATAAGTGAGTAGAGTTAGTTTTGTACAAATATGTGTTTACATCATAAGTTAATAATTATTTGTTTGCATTATGTCCTTCTGGACAGATCTAGGGACTTTATAAAGTTCCCCATGATATTTTGGTTTGCTGTGAATGTGATGAATACAAAAGTTGTAGATAATTTATGTATCTAGCTCCTGTCAAAATTTGATGGCATTTTGCCCAGTAGTTTAGGAACTACAGCTGTTTGAAGTTAGGTTCCTGTTTTGCCTACTCTCTGTCTTGTGAAATCAGAGTTCTGTTGATTGAGGAATTCGACCTGGTAAAGGTTTGAATCATGCTTTGAGGTCTGAAAAGGAATTGTATACAATTTCATAAGATTTCCAAATTGTCTTGTTGCATGTCATTTGGATTTCTAAATCTCCAGTTATGGCCAGTTTACTGTACCACTATATAGTCTCCATTTTGTTGAAATACAAATGCTTGAGTGTATGCTTGTTGCAATGTTCTCGTTGATTGTTTAGGGGTTAGCCTAACTTGAGAATATGCTTAGGTGCAGGTGCTAGGTCTTTAACCGAAGATGAGCAATTATACATTAGGTTGTATAAACTTGGTAAGTAAAGTGATTTGAATAGGGCTTAAGTTGGAATATGCGGACTACAGTGAGCATGTGCATTCCCCGAGCATCCCTGACTTCGTTCATGTGCATCCATGATATTTATCTTGCGCATTCATGCAATAGGTGTGCCGGAGGGAGTGACGTTGCTGGAGTTCGAGGGAGCCAACCACGAGGAGGAGCCCGAGGTGCAGGAAGCCAACGAAGCAGCCGCCGCGGAGGAGTTGCTCGAGTGCCCTGACCACTAGTCTTCCTCTTCCCTGAAAGACAAGCCCCGGAGCATATTAAGCCTCCCATGTTTTTACAAATACATTGAATACCTTTTATTCGTTGATGATGCATTAAGTATAGGAATTGGTTGGAACCAATTGTTGCATAATATATCCATCCTTGTCCAGATATCGTACTGGAATCCTAATTAAGTTCAGGAACAGGTTAAATGCTTAGCCATGCTTAGTGCGGTAGAAGTCAGGTGATTTCCTGTCACCTGCGAGCTTTAGGATGAGGTGGATCACGGTTGGCTATATTTGCTATCGTGGTAAAGAACCATGTTAATAATGAAATAAGACCGGGCGGAGTCTTGTGTAGGTTTGGACCGATACGTTGTACGTCCTCATGTCATGTTGAACGCAGCCTAACACTTAGCTGGCCGGATAAGTCATTCCGAACGCGAAGCCTAGTAGATGGACAAAGCCCATGGGAAGCCGCTTAGGTTGCTGCCCTTGATGTGCTGATGGATATAGCACAGAGCTTTGGGGATGAGTTAGTGGGTGGACCAGCTTCATCCATTCCCCGAGTGTCTCCTACTGAGGTTGAGTGGACTCAGGATGTTGATCAGGCCTTGGTTCGAGTCCGTGGTGAATGTGTGCAGAGCGACAACGCTGGAATGAGTGCTATGATGGCAGTCTTGAAGCTTTGTCGAGTCAGGCAAAACACCCTTTCTAGTGCGCTAGATGAAGCTGGCAAGGCAATGGAAGCCCAGCACAAGTTCAGGTTGCGTGCCCGCAAGTATCGCCATAGGGCGGATGCATGTGGGAGAGCTCAGCAAGAAGTTGAGGAGATTCGCGGTATTGCAAATTATCGTCTGCAACAGTGGGGTCAAACCGCACGCGAGAGAGACGAGCTTCATAACCAGCTGATGAACCTCACTATTGAGAGAGATGAGGCAGCACAAGAGTTGGATCGTGTGACCTATCATAGAGATGCAGCTTTAGAGTTAGCAGAATAAAGACGTCAGGGTTGGATTTTGGCTAACCACAATGCCTTTCAAAGGGAGCAAGCACTCCAAGAATAGCTTGAAGAGCTTCAGGTTGAGCACCATCAACTACACAACCGTCTGTTTCCTATTCCTCGCCCCATACCGAGGTATCCAAATATGGGTGGACCTCAAGTGATTGAGGCCGATGACGAGGAAGAGGACATGTAGATGGATGACAATGCAGCTGAGCCGGCAGATGATGAAGAAGAGGAAGACCTAGAAGAAGTCCAAGGTGTCTTCGATGTGGACAGCGATCACTTCGATGAGTAGTTCATTAGCAAGTCTCACTAGTTAAGCTTTTGTAGTCATTGATGTAATGAACTTAAGTACAAAGACTGATGTTGGATGTACCTTTTAATTCGAACTTGGCATGTAATGTACTTTAATTCGCTCCCTTCGGGATGCGTATCGTAATGGTTAAGTTTAAAACTTGTCATGTTGGAATGCACTGCGTATGGTGCTAGTAATCTAATTGATGATGTGGTGATTAGAGAATGAATTATTGCCTCTGTTTATTGTATGAAGTTTTCATTCTCGTCAGTAAATTCAGTTTGGCACAATTACATTGTTCCTCTCCAATGTGCTAACATCATCAATAATTACTAGTTGCTCATTGTTGCAGATGCCTCGTACTCGTTCCATCGGTGTGGGTGATGATGATGATCTTCCACCGCCACCACCACCCACACCAACGGAATTGATGGCCATTCTTGTGGAAGGACAACGCACTATGGCTGAGGCTCTCCGTACGATTGCGAATCGGGATAGCCGTGGTCCACGCTAAGGACCGGAACCAAATCAATACAATGACTTCAAGGATTTCCTTGACACGAAACCCCCGATCTTCAAGGAGGCTGAGGAGCCCCTACAAGCTGATGAGTGGTTGAATACTCTCGAGCAGAAGTTCCTTCTGCTCCGCTTGACTAAGGTGCTGAAGACTGGGTACGCATCTCACCAACTGCATGGGTCAGCTGGCATTTGGTGGAGTCATCATTGGTCCACTATGCTCGCTAATGCCCAAATCACTTGGGATCAGTTCAAGTCTGCTTTAAGGGGAAGTTACATTCCTCCTGGTCTCATGGCAATCAAGCATACAGAGTTCATGAAGCTGACTCAGGGGAACAAGAGCTTGAATGAATACCTATAGGCTTTCAACAACCTTGCAAGGTATGCTACCGAGTTTGTGGACACAGATGCCAAAAAGATTGCTAGCTTCAAGCGGGGACTTAGCCCCAAATTGATGAAGACCATGGGAAATTGCAAGTGTGCTCATTTTAATGAGTTTGTGAGTGATGCTTTATCGCAAGAGAACAACAATGTTGTGTATGCTGCTTTGAAAAGTCGTAAGCGGGCCTATGAGGCGGGCACCTCACAATCCAAGGCTCCCGTCTCACCGAGGGCTCCAGTCCGCCCTCCAGCATTAGCTCCTAAATTCTGCCCATCATAGAAGAAGAATCCAGGCAGAACTGGATTTCGCAAGGCCTTTACTGTTGCTCTTCCCAAGGGCACTACCAGTCAGGGCAGTTCCAAGGCCCCTCCAAGCAACATGCCGTGCTAGAACTGCAACAAGACAAGCCACTGGGCAAGGGAGTGCCCTTACCCCAAGAAGAATAACTACCAAGGTGGCCGTCAGGGGCAGGTGAACCACACTAATATTACTGATATTCCTTCAGGAGAGGTGATAACTGCTGGTAAGTTTCTGATTGATCAACACCCCGCAGTCGTACTATTTGATTCAGGTGCTTCGCATTCCTTTATTACTCCAGTATTTGCATCCAAGTTTATGCAGAAAACATACACTGTTGAGGGTGAGGGTTATTGCATTAGGGCTACCAGTGGTATTATCCCAACCAAGCTGGTAGTTGGGGACGTACAATTTGAGATAGAGGGGCGAAGTTATTAGGTTGATCTGGTAGTTTTACCGGGGCTAGGTATCGATGTGATATTGGGAATGAATTGGATGAGCCGTCATGGAGTGCTGATTGATACATCGACTAGGATAGTCATGCTCAGAGATCCTGATAATCAGGAGGGTTTTCTAGTACAGTTACCCAGGGACATTAATCTTTCTTGCACGACTAATGTGGTGCAAGCAAAGTCTATGGCAGATATCCCTGTCGTGTGCGACTTTCTAGATGTTTTTCCCGATGACTTGCCTGGATTGCCCCTGGATCAAGAAGTGGAGTTCAAGATAGAGTTGCTTCCTAGTACAGCGCCCATCTCTAGAAGGCCATATAGAATGCCTCCCAATGAACTAGCCGAACTTAAGACCCAGTTGAATGAACTTCTAAAGAAAGGCCTTATCCGTCCTAGTTCATCTCCGTGGGGTTGCCCAGCTATCTTTGTGAAGAAGAAGGATCAATCCCTACGCATGTGTGTAGATTATAGACCCCTGAATGCAGTTACAATCAAGAATAAGTACCCTCTGCCTCGTATAGATATCTTATTTGATCAGTTATCTAAATCAAAAGTCTTTTCCAAGATTGATTTGAGATCTGGTTATCATCAAATCAAAATTCAGCCTGAGGATGTCCCTAAAATTGCATTCTCTACAAGATATGGTCTGTATGAGTACCTTATTATGTCTTTTGGATTGACCAATGCCCCCGCACATTTTATGTATCTAATGAATGTGGTGTTTATGCCCGAGTTGGACAAATTTGTGGTGGTATTTATAGATGATATCTTGGTTTATTCGGAGGACGAAGAAGATCATGTTGAACATTTGCGAGTGGTTCTCACAAGGTTGCGAGAACACCAACTTTATGCAAAGTTTAGCAAGTGTGAATTCTGGCTTTGTGAGGTACCTTTTCTTGGACACATGTTGTCCGATGGTGGAATTATGGTTCATCCCACCAAGGTGCAAGAAGTGTTGAACTGGAAGGCTCCAATCTCAGTGCATGAGGTTTGGAGTTTTCTGGGTTTGGCTGGCTATTATCGTTGCTTCATCCTGGATTTCTCTAAAATAGCCAAGCCTATGACTCGGTTGCTGCAAAAAGACATGAAGTTTGTGTGGACTCCCGAGTGTGATGCGGCTTTCCATACCCTGCGAACTCTTCTAACTTCGGCTCCAGTTTTGGCACAACCAAATATCGAGAAACCTTTTGATGTGTTCTGTGATGCATCAGGTATTGGGTTAGGATGTGTTCTTATGCAAGAGGGTAGAGTCATTGCTTATACCTCTCGCCAACTTCGGAAGCATGAAGTGAATTATCCAACGCATGACTTGGAACTCGCTGCTATTGTTCATGCTTTGAAGGCATGGAGACATTATTTGCTCGGCAATATGTGCAACATCTACACTGATCATAAAAGTCTCAAGTACATCTTCACTCAACCAGAGTTGAATATGCGTCAGAGAAGATGGCTCGAGTTAATCAAGGATTATAACCTCCAAGTGCACTATCACCCTGGCAAGGCAAACGTCGTAGCGGATGCCTTAAGCAAAAAATCTCATTGCCACTCATTGATTGAGAGTGATGTTCATTTGTCAAAACTCCTTCATCCTGCTGTCCTATACAACATCACTATCAGTTGTACTCTATAGAGTCGAATTATCGAGCTACAGAAGACAGATCTAGGTGTGTTCCACATCAAGCGCAAGATGACAGAGCAAGAAACCAAACATTTTCGAGTAGATGAGGATGGTGTGTTATGGTTCAAGGATAGGTTGGTGGTTCCGAAGGATAGAGAGCTTAGAAATCAAATCATATCCGAAGCCCATTCCTCTAAATTATCTATTCATCCTGGTAGTAGCAAAATGTATCATGATTTGAAGCCTTGCTTTTGGTGGACCAAAATGAAGAAAGAGATAGCCACTTATGTGGCTAGGTGTGACACTTGTTGTCGGGTCAAGGCTGTGCACATGAAAGCTGGATTACTTCAGCCACTCTCTATTCCAGGTTGGAAATGGGAGGAGATAAGTATGGATTTTATTGTTGGACTCCCTACTACTCAGAGGAATTTTAACTCCATTTGGGTGATTGTAGACCGTCTGACCAAGTCTGCACATTTCATTCCTGTCCACATAGATTTCTGTCCAACCGACTACGCGAAGTTGTACTTTAATCAGATAGTCCGACTTCATGGGATCCCTCGTACTATTGTCTCGGATAGAGGACCACAGTTCACTGCTTGCTTTTGGGAGCACTTACATGGATTATTAGGAACTAAGCTAGTAAGAAGTTCTACCAATCATCCGCAAACCAATGGGCAAACTGAACGAGTGAATCAAATCTTAGAAGATATGTTGAGAGCATGTGTCATCTCGGCAAAGGGCTCATGGGAAAAGTGGTTGCCCCTAGCTGAATTCTCGTACAATAATAGTTATCAAGAGAGCATCAAGATGGCACCGTTCGAAGCTTTGTATGGCCGGAAGTGTAGAACCCCGTTGAATTGGGTAGAAGCCGGTGAAAGGAGATATTATGGAATTGATTTTGTTCAAGAAGCCAAAGAACAAGTCCATACTATCCAAACCCATATGGCCGCAGCTCAAGCTAGGTAGAAAAGTTATGCTGATCGACATAGAAAACCTATTGAGTTTGAAGTTGGAGAGTTCGTTTATCTGAAAGTCTCACCCATGAAGAGTGTCCAACGCTTTGGTGTGAAGCGAAAGCTTGCGCCGAGATATGTTGGTCCGTTTGAAATCATTGGACAAAGTGGTAAGGTGGCATACAAGATTCAATTATCTCCTGAGATGAGTGCTATCTTCAATGTCTTTCATGTATCCCAATTGAAGAAATGTCTTCGCGTCCCTGAAGAGAGAGTTCCATTGGGGGATATCGAGTTAAAATCAGATTTGACCTTTGAAGAAAAGCCGGTCTGAGTGATTGACACTCGTGAGCGAGTGAATCGGAGTCGGGTGGTCAAGTTTTACAAAGTCATGTGGAGTAATCAAGGTAGTGAACGCGATGCAACGTGGGAAAGAGAACATTATTTGAGAGACGGTTATAAGGAATTCTATCTACAATGGTACGCTTTTCAAATCTCGGGACAAGATTTTTATAAGGAGGAGGGCTGTAACACCATAGGTGTTTGGCTTCCACATTTGCACTTGCATTTCATAAACATGAGCATCATTCATCCATTCATAAGCTTATATCACATGAAACATGATTTCGAAACATTGCAACATGTTGCATATTTCATGTGTGTTGTTTCTTTTATGAAATGAATAGTGCCCAACACTTAAGTGCAACATGTGCAACTCACTTTAGTGAAACAAAGTTAGTTAGTACCATGCAACAAGATCATGAAACATGTGAAACATGACTATGAAACAAATGTAACATTTCATGTGTTTTTCATTGTTTCAGTACATACAATGCATGATTCTTGTGTGACCAAGGTGTGGTGTGGCTAATAATTCTCTTAAACAACTTAGTGACACTTAGAATGTCATTTGGAACATTGTTCATATTGATCATGTTGCCTAATTATGATTTCAAATAGTGGTTTGACTTGTTTTGACCCCTAAACCCTTTTGTTTGACTGTTTAAAAAGTGTAGCTTAGAGTGTTTGCATGTCTGAGCAACCTAAAGCAAAGTTGTAGCAAATTTTATAAGGAACAAACTTTGTTTAGAAGCCAAGTTATGAAAATGTGCACAACATGTTCAAAAAGGACACACAAGTCAGTATTGAAGGCTGATTCAACACTTGAAAATATTTCTAAGTCCTAAATGCAATTTCAGTTTGATTGAGCCAACTTTGGCTTGATACAACTCGTGATCCACTGAGAATTAGCTGATGATTTCTAAAGCATTGTTGGAGCCCTATCATAGCTCTACAACTTTCATGTACATTAATTCCACTAATTCATCACAGTTTAAGAGATCAAACACCATCAAGTAACGCTGTCAGTCGTCGAAGGTAAACTGAATCAGAGTTTTAGGCGAGCTACAGTGTCGACCAAATTCAGAAAACGAGCGCCGCGTGGGTGACACCCGTCGCCGGCCGCCTAACCGTGCAGCCACGCGCCGCGGCCATCCTGGCACTGCCGGCCATGACTTGAACCCCCCACGCGCCTGCCCGACCAGCTCGTCAGTCCGTTTTTCACTTCCTTCGCCTCCACCGCGCGCAGCAACAGAGCTCTGCCTCTCCGCCATTGCCGAGCAAGCCACGCCATCTCCAAGCTCGCTCGCCACCGCAAAAACGTGACTGCCAGCTCGTCCATAGCTCCGCCCTGTCCTCCTCTACCTCCTCCACCTCTTAGCTGAGCCGATTGAGTCTTGGTAAGGGCGCATTGGCCGTTTCCACCACCGCCCGCCATGACGGGGTCTCACCGGAGTTGGAGCTCTACGCGGCCAACTACCCCCGAGGCCTACTCGTCCTCCTCTCTTTGCTTGGGTAGCACCGTAGCGACCCCCTGAAGCTCATACCGAGCCCGGTTGAGGCAGCCATGGCTTGCCGTCGCCGGCACCTCGCGCCAGAGCTCTGCCGTGCCGCCATCACCGGCGACGAGCCACCTCCGATGGACCTTAGGTCTTGCCACTAGCACCAATCGGTCCCCCTCATCACGTAGAGCACGTAGGTGTCCTTGGTGTCGCCGGAGTCCTCGCCGTCGGTGAGCTTCACCGCTGCCGCGCCGTCGCGAGCGTCTCCCCTTTTCTGGTGTCGATGACAAGTGGGTCCGGCTGACAGGCAGGTCCCATGCGTCAGTGACTACAGAGTCATAAGCCAGTTCATTTAATTCCTGTTTGGATGCTGTTTTGTGAATATTGTAACTCCAAATGTGTAGATCCAAATGGTGTGATTCAAATTTTGTTAGACTCACAGGGAAGTCTAGTATTTAAGAAAAATATGATATGAGCACATGATGTAGAAATTTTGGATGAATTAAATAGGAACTTGAAATGTGTTTTTGAATAAATGCAAACGTGTTTATATTATATCTTGAGTTTCTGTGATCCAAAAATTATGAAATTTTGTGAGTAAGCTATTCTTACTTAGTAGAAGCTCTGGTAAAAATTTGAGAGTCATTGCATGTGTGGTTTTTGAGTTATAGATTTTCCTTTTATCATTGATTGATAATTGTGTGAATTTTTGTAAATTATCTAGGAATCCTATGACCATGAAACTTTGGGGGTAGTATCCTAGTACCTTAAGGATGCTAGGAAAAATATGAAATATGTTGCTTGACACTTTTCACTAAGGTTTCCTAATTATGTCATTTTAAGCCATTATGTCTTATCATTTTTGTGTAGGCTGTTATACTTGCTCAAATGGTGTGAAATTGTTATGGTAGTCTACTTAGAGCATGTAGTATCTACTGTAATGTTTGTAGATTTAATGGTGTAGTTTTCATATATGTTTACCATTTCCTCTAATTAATTAAATAAATTAGGAAATGTATTAAAAGAATTGTTTTGGTGATGAACACCCTACTTTCTGGTGTTCTTGTGATATGTGTAATAAGTGAGTAGAGTTAGTTTTGTACAAATATGTGTTTACATCATAAGTTAATAATTATTTGTTTGCATTATGTCCTTCTGGACAGATCTAGGGACTTTATAAAGTTCCCCATGATATTTTGGTTTGCTGTGAATGTGATGAATACAAAAGTTGTAGATAATTTATGTATCTAGCTCCTGTCAAAATTTGATGGCATTTGGCCCAGTAGTTTAGGAACTACAGCTGTTTAAAGTTAGGTTCCTGTTTTGCCTACTCTCTGTCTTGTGAAATCAGAGTTCTGTTGATTGAGGAATTCGACCTGGTAAAGGTTTGAATCATGCTTTGAGGTCTGAAAAGGAATTGTATACAATTTCATAAGATTTCCAAATTGTCTTGTTGCATGTCATTTGGATTTCTAAATCTCCAGTTATGGCCAGTTTACTGTACCACTATATAGTCTCCATTTTGTTGAAATACAAATGCTTGAGTGTATGCTTGTTGCAATGTTCTCGTTGATTGTTTAGGGGTTAGCCTAACTTGAGAATATGCTTAGGTGCAGGTGCTAGGTCTTTAACCGAAGATGAGCAATTATACATTAGGTTGTATAAACTTGGTAAGTAAAGTGATTTGAATAGGGCTTAAGTTGGAATATGCGGACTACAGTGAGCATGTGCATTCCCCGAGCATCCCTGACTTCGTTCATGTGCATCCATGATATTTATCTTGCGCATTCATGCAATAGGTGTGCCGGAGGGGAGTGACGTTGCTGGAGTTCGAGGGAGCCAACCACGAGGAGGAGCCCGAGGTGCAGGAAGCCAACGAAGCAGCCGCCGCGGAGGAGTTGCTCGAGTGCCCTGACCACTAGTCTTCCTCTTCCCTGAAAGACAAGCCCCGGAGCATATTAAGCCTCCCATGTTTTTACAAATACATTGAATACCTTTTATTCGTTGATGATGCATTAAGTATAGGAATTGGTTGGAACCAATTGTTGCATAATATATCCATCCTTGTCCAGATATCGTACTGGAATCCTAATTAAGTTCAGGAACAGGTTAAATGCTTAGCCATGCTTAGTGCGGTAGAAGTCAGGTGATTTTCTGTCACCTGCGAGCTTTAGGATGAGGTGGATCACGGTTGGCTATATTTGCTATCGTGGTAAAGAACCATGTTAATAATGAAATAAGACCGGGCGGAGTCTTGTGTAGGTTTGGACCGATACGCTGTACGTCCTCATGTCATGTTGAACGCAGCCTAACACTTAGCTGGCCGGATAAGTCATTCCGAACGCGAAGCCTAGTAGATGGACAAAGCCCATGGGAAGCCGCTCAGGTTGCTGCCCTTGATGTGCTGATGGATATAGCACAGAGCTTTGGGGATGAGTTAGTGGGTGGACCAGCTTCATCCATTCCCCGAGTGTCTCCTACTGAGGTTGAGTGGACTCAGGATGTTGATCAGGCCTTGGTTCGAGTCCGTGGTGAATGTGTGCAGAGCGACAACGCTGGAATGAGTGCTATGATGGCAGTCTTGAAGCTTTGTCGAGTCAGGCAAAACACCCTTTCTAGTGCGCTAGATGAAGCTGGCAAGGCAATGGAAGCCCAGCACAAGTTCAGGTTGCGTGCCCGCAAGTATCGCCATAGGGCGGATGCATGTGGGAGAGCTCAGCAAGAAGTTGAGGAGATTCGCGGTATTGCAAATTATCGTCTGCAACAGTGGGGTCAAACCGCACGCGAGAGAGACGAGCTTCATAACCAGCTGATGAACCTCACTATTGAGAGAGATGAGGCAGCACAAGAGTTGGATCGTGTGACCTATCATAGAGATGCAGCTTTAGAGTTAGCAGAATAAAGACGTCAGGGTTGGATTTTGGCTAACAACAATGCCTTTCAAAGGGAGCAAGCACTCCAAGAATAGCTTGAAGAGCTTCAGGTTGAGCACCATCAACTACACAACCGTCTGTTTCCTATTCCTCGCCCCATACCGAGGTATCCAAATATGGGTGGACCTCAAGTGATTGAGGCCGATGACGAGGAAGAGGATGTGTAGATGGATGACAATGCAGCTGAGCCGGCAGATGATGAAGAAGAGGAAGACCTAGAAGAAGTCCAAGGTGTCTTCGATGTGGACAGCGATCACTTCGATGAGTAGTTCATTAGCAAGTCTCACTAGTTAAGCTTTTGTAGTCATTGATGTAATGAACTTAAGTACAAAGACTGATGTTGGATGTACCTTTTAATTCGAACTTGGCATGTAATGTACTTTAATTCGCTCCCTTCGGGATGCGTATCGTAATGGTTAAGTTTAAAACTTGTCATGTTGGAATGCACTGCGTATGGTGCTAGTAATCTAATTGATGATGTGGTGATTAGAGAATGAATTATTGCCTCTGTTTATTGTATGAAGTTTTCATTCTCGTCAGTAAATTCAGTTTGGCACAATTACATTGTTCCTCTCCAATGTGCTAACATCATCAATAATTACTAGTTGCTCATTGTTGCAGATGCCTCGTACTCGTTCCATCGGTGTGGGTGATGATGATGATCTTCCACCGCCACCACCACCCACACCAATGGAATTGATGGCCATTCTTGTGGAAGGACAACCCACTATGGCTGAGGCTCTCCGTACGATTGCGAATCGGGATAGCCGTGGTCCACGCTAAGGACCGGAACCAAATCAATACAATGACTTCAAGGATTTCCTTGACACGAAACCCCCGATCTTCAAGGAGGCTGAGGAGCCCCTACAAGCTGATGAGTGGTTGAATACTCTCGAGCAGAAGTTCCATCTGCTCCGCTTGACTAAGGTGCTGAAGACTGAGTACGCATCTCACCAACTGCATGGGTCAGCTGGCATTTGGTGGAGTCATCATTGGTCCACTATGCTCGCTAATGCCCAAATCACTTGGGATCAGTTCAAGTCTGCTTTAAGGGGAAGTTACATTCCTCCTGGTCTCATGGCAATCAAGCATACAGAGTTCATGAAGCTGACTCAGGGGAACAAGAGCTTGAATGAATACCTATAGGCTTTCAACAACCTTTCAAGGTATGCTACCGAGTTTGTGGACACAGATGCCAAAAAGATTGCTAGCTTCAAGCGGGGACTTAGCCCCAAATTGATGAAGACCATGGGAAATTGCAAGTGTGCTCATTTTAATGAGTTTGTGAGTGATGCTTTATCGCAAGAGAACAACAATGTTGTGTATGCTGCTTTGAAAAGTCGTAAGCGGGCCTATGAGGCGGGCACCTCACAATCCAAGGCTCCCGTCTCACCGAGGGCTCCAGTCCGCCCTCCAGCATTAGCTCCTAAATTCTGCCCATCATAGAAGAAGAATCCAGGCAGAACTGGATTTCGCAAGGCCTTTACTGTTGCTCTTCCCAAGGGCACTACCAGTCAGGGCAGTTCCAAGGCCCCTCCAAGCAACATGCCGTGCTAGAACTGCAACAAGACAAGCCACTGGGCAAGGGAGTGCCCTTACCCCAAGAAGAATAACTACCAAGGTGGCCGTCAGGGGCAGGTGAACCACACTAATATTACTGATATTCCTTCAGGAGAGGTGATAACTGCTGGTAAGTTTCTGATTGATCAACACCCCGCAGTCGTACTATTTGATTCAGGTGCTTCGCATTCCTTTATTACTCCAGTATTTGCATCCAAGTTTATGCAGAAAACATACACTGTTGAGGGTGAGGGTTATTGCATTAGGGCTACCAGTGGTATTATCCCAACCAAGCTGGTAGTTGGGGACGTACAATTTGAGATAGAGGGGCGAAGTTATTAGGTTGATCTGGTAGTTTTACCGGGGCTAGGTATCGATGTGATATTGGGAATGAATTGGATGAGCCGTCATAGAGTGCTGATTGATACATCGACTAGGATAGTCATGCTCAGAGATCCTGATAATCAGGAGGGTTTTCTAGTACAGTTACCCAGGGACATTAATCTTTCTTGCACGACTAATGTGGTGCAAGCAAAGTCTATGGCAGATATCCCTGTCGTGTGCGACTTTCTAGATGTTTTTCCCGATGACTTGCCTAGATTGCCCCTGGATCAAGAAGTGGAGTTCAAGATCGAGTTGCTTCCTAGTACAGCGCCCATCTCTAGAAGGCCATATAGAATGCCTCCCAATGAACTAGCCGAACTTAAGACCCAGTTGAATGAACTTCTAAAGAAAGGCCTTATCCGTCCTAGTTCATCTCCGTGGGGTTGCCCAGCTATCTTTGTGAAGAAGAAGGATCAATCCCTATGCATGTGTGTAGATTATAGACCCCTGAATGCAGTTACAATCAAGAATAAGTACCCTCTGCCTCGTATAGATATCTTATTTGATCAGTTATCTAAATCAAAAGTCTTTTCCAAGATTGATTTGAGATCTGGTTATCATCAAATCAAAATTCAGCCTGAGGATGTCCCTAAAATTGCATTCTCTACAAGATATGGTCTGTATGAGTACCTTATTATGTCTTTTGGATTGACCAATGCCCCCGCACATTTTATGTATCTAATGAATGTGGTGTTTATGCCCGAGTTGGACAAATTTGTGGTGGTATTTATAGATGATATCTTGGTTTATTCGGAGGACGAAGAAGATCATGTTGAACATTTGCGAGTGGTTCTCACAAGGTTGCGAGAACACCAACTTTATGCAAAGTTTAGCAAGTGTGAATTCTGGCTTTGTGAGGTACCTTTTCTTGGACACATGTTGTCCGATGGTGGAATTATGGTTCATCCCACCAAGGTGCAAGAAGTGTTGAACTGGAAGGCTCCAATCTCAGTGCACGAGGTTTGGAGTTTTCTGGGTTTGGCTGGCTATTATCGTTGCTTCATCCTGGATTTCTCTAAAATAGCCAAGCCTATGACTCGGTTGCTGCAAAAAGACATGAAGTTTGTGTGGACTCCCGAGTGTGATGCGGCTTTCCATACCCTGCGAACTCTTCTAACTTCGGCTCCAGTTTTGGCACAACCAAATATCGAGAAACCTTTTGATGTGTTCTGTGATGCATCAGGTATTGGGTTAGGATGTGTTCTTATGCAAGAGGGTAGAGTCATTGCTTATACCTCTCGCCAACTTCGGAAGCATGAAGTGAATTATCCAACGCATGACTTGGAACTCGCTGCTATTGTTCATGCTTTGAAGGCATGGAGACATTATTTGCTCGGCAATATGTGCAACATCTACACTGATCATAAAAGTCTCAAGTACATCTTCACTCAACCAGAGTTGAATATGCGTCAGAGAAGATGGCTCGAGTTAATCAAGGATTATAACCTCCAAGTGCACTATCACCCTGGCAAGGCAAACGTCGTAGCGGATGCCTTAAGCAAAAAATCTCATTGCCACTCATTGATTGAGAGTGATGTTCATTTGTCAAAACTCCTTCATCCTGCTGTCCTATACAACATCACTATCAGTTGTACTCTATAGAGTCGAATTATCGAGCTACAGAAGACAGATCTAGGTGTGTTCCACATCAAGCGCAAGATGACAGAGCAAGAAACCAAACATTTTCGAGTAGATGAGGATGGTGTGTTATGGTTCAAGGATAGGTTGGTGGTTCCGAAGGATAGAGAGCTTAGAAATCAAATCATATCCGAAGCCCATTCCTCTAAATTATCTATTCATCCTGGTAGTAGCAAAATGTATCATGATTTGAAGCCTTGCTTTTGGTGGACCAAAATGAAGAAAGAGATAGCCGCTTATGTGGCTAGGTGTGACACTTGTTGTCGGGTCAAGGCTGTGCACATGAAAGCTGGATTACTTCAGCCACTCTCTATTCCAGGTTGGAAATGGGAGGAGATAAGTATGGATTTTATTGTTGGACTCCCTACTACTCAGAGGAATTTTAACTCCATTTGGGTGATTGTAGACCGTCTGACCAAGTCTGCACATTTCATTCCTGTCCACATAGATTTCTGTCCAACCGACTACGCGAAGTTGTACTTTAATCAGATAGTCCGACTTCATGGGATCCCTCGTACTATTGTCTCGGATAGAGGACCACAGTTCACTGCTTGCTTTTGGGAGCACTTACATGGATTATTAGGAACTAAGCTAGTAAGAAGTTCTACCAATCATCCGCAAACCAATGGGCAAACTGAACGAGTGAATCAAATCTTAGAAGATATGTTGAGAGCATGTGTCATCTCGGCAAAGGGCTCATGGGAAAAGTGGTTGCCCCTAGCTGAATTCTCGTACAATAATAGTTATCAAGAGAGCATCAAGATGGCACCGTTCGAAGCTTTGTATGGCCGGAAGTGTAGAACCCCGTTGAATTGGGTAGAAGCCGGTGAAAGGAGATATTATGGAATTGATTTTGTTCAAGAAGCCAAAGAACAAGTCCATACTATCCAAACCCATATGGCCGCAGCTCAAGCTAGGTAGAAAAGTTATGCTGATCGACATAGAAAACCTATTGAGTTTGAAGTTGGAGAGTTCGTTTATCTGAAAGTCTCACCCATGAAGAGTGTCCAACGCTTTGGTGTGAAGCGAAAGCTTGCGCCGAGATATGTTGGTCCGTTTGAAATCATTGGACAAAGTGGTAAGGTGGCATACAAGATTCAATTATCTCCTGAGATGAGTGCTATCTTCAATGTCTTTCATGTATCCCAATTGAAGAAATGTCTTCGCGTCCCTGAAGAGAGAGTTCCATTGGGGGATATCGAGTTAAAATCAGATTTGACCTTTGAAGAAAAGCCGGTCTGAGTGATTGACACTCGTGAGCGAGTGAATCGGAGTCGGGTGGTCAAGTTTTACAAAGTCATGTGGAGTAATCAAGGTAGTGAACGCGATGCAACGTGGGAAAGAGAACATTATTTGAGAGACGGTTATAAGGAATTCTATCTACAATGGTACGCTTTTCAAATCTCGGGACAAGATTTTTATAAGGAGGAGGGCTGTAACACCATAGGTGTTTGGCTTCCACATTTGCACTTGCATTTCATAAACATGAGCATCATTCATCCATTCATAAGCTTATATCACATGAAACATGATTTCGAAACATTGCAACATGTTGCATATTTCATGTGTGTTGTTTCTTTTATGAAATGAATAGTGCCCAACACTTAAGTGCAACATGTGCAACTCACTTTAGTGAAACAAAGTTAGTTAGTACCATGCAACAAGATCATGAAACATGTGAAACATGACTATGAAACAAATGTAACATTTCATGTGTTTTTCATTGTTTCAGTACATACAATGCATGATTCTTGTGTGACCAAGGTGTGGTGTGGCTAATAATTCTCTTAAACAACTTAGTGACACTTAGAATGTCATTTGGAACATTGTTCATATTGATCATGTTGCCTAATTATGATTTCAAATAGTGGTTTGACTTGTTTTGACCCCTAAACCCTTTTGTTTGACTGTTTAAAAAGTGTAGCTTAGAGTGTTTGCATGTAACACCCAAATTTTAGAGATAAAAAAAAATTGGAATAATGTAGATAATAAAATAATGGCCAATTTAAAATAATAGTAAAATAAATTTTGTGTTGCATTCATGCTGCTGCATTTATTTTTATTGTATGGTGTGGATTTGATTTATTTTATTTTGGATTAGAATTTATTTGAGATATTTTTGAAAGCAAGTAAATAAAAAAAAAGAGAAAGAGCTTACCTGCTGCTCGGCCGGCCTGCTCTCCCGCGCTGGAACCTGGCCCGCTCCGAGTGGGCCGAGCCAGTCAAGCCCAGCAGCCGCGCGGCCCAGCCAGCTGATCCAGCAGCCGAGCCCGCTCAGCCGTGCGCCCTCTCCCTCCCTGTACCGCTGACGAGTGGACCCCGCGTGTCAGTCGTCTTCAAGCTCTCGTAACCGAGCCGGATACGAACGCCTCTTCCACCGAACCGCAACCGAATCTTGTTTCCAGGATTTGGTAACCGAAATCGGTGATTGATGCTATAAATAGGTCGTATATGTCCTCTAGTTTCCGTTTTTCACCTAACATCGTGAGTTCCACCGCAAATCGTCGCGTTCTAGGGTTGGGGTCGGTTGGATACGGCGGACGTCGGGGCGGGGTGCTTTCGGGTGGTTTGGAGGTCTAATTCGTCGCGCTGGTGAGCTCGTCGTCTTCTCCTCTCCCTCCCCATGCTCTTCTTTAGGTTTGTAGTGCTTCGAATCGAGGTTTTTGGTGAGCTTGGAAGCACCGGTAATGGCGCCGCCGCCCTCTTGTTGCCGCGTGTAGAGCTCGGGCTACCGTAGCTAGTCTTTCCCGGGTAGATGAGATCGCTTTGAGCTCCGCTGTCGATTGGTACCGGTTTCGCGTTGTATAGTGGTCTGAGGCGCTTGATTGGCTACTCCGGCGAGCCGCCGGCCATGGAGCCGCCGTGTGGGTGAAGAACACCGGCGGGAGCGCCGCCGGTCTCCTCTGTGACGAGCATGAGCCGTCCGTTTTTGAATCAACGGCCCAGATTAGAAGATACCCCTTCGCGGGTAAAATTCATAAAGAGACCCTCAGCTTTTTGATAATAAACCCGCCGTCCATAGCGTATTGCTGAAAATACGTTTTCGCGTTTTGAAAGCGTATTCTCTTCCGGTTTATTCAAAAATACGTTTTCAGGTATTTACAGATTTGCCACTAGAATTGTTTTGGTCATAAAATCTTCGTTTTAACTCCGATTTGATCCGTTCAAATTGCGTTAGGTTCGTATTTGCGAACTCTACATGTTAGTATAGTTTTACAGTTAGTTTTGATAATTTATTTTTCGAGTTTATAATTAAGTATTTATTTATCTATAGGAAATCTTAGAAAATTCATAACTTTTACGTTTTAACTCCGATTTTGGTGATCTTTGCGTCTGTGTGATCGTATAAACGTGTAGAAGAGTTTTATAAACTTTTATTACTGTTTTGTTACTGTTGGTGTACTGTTCTAATTATATCTATTTGTTTGCTTCGTGTATGTTTGATTGGATGCATGTATGTTGTTGATTGATGATCGAGTATAGAAGGTGAGCAGTACTTGGACGATTCGGAGTATTACTTTGAGCCAAGTCAGCAGTATCATTTGGAGAGCTTTGGTCAAGGCAAGTATAACACAGGACTATCCTTGTTACCTATACATTGAATTATCATACATATGCATGTGCTTACCTTGACAACCTTAGAGATTATAACTTAGTGCTTGATGTCTTGATTCCTTGTCAACCTTGGGTATGCATATGGGTAGCTATTGCTAGTGCTTAAACTAAGAACAATGATCTTGTAATTTGATTAATGGATTAAGCAATCAACTATTAAGATGATTTCATTGTTGTTAAAAGGGGGCTAGAGCTTGTGTATTATTTTGATGCTCTGGTTTCTCTCCTTAAGGACTTATCTGTAAGTGATAACCGGGATATACAGTACAGCTGTGAGGGCTATATGGCTCTGGCTTTAGTTGTTCAAGAGACCTTTTCTAGCTTGTTAGTGGTTACCTTAAATGGCGTAAGAATGGCTTGACACTTTGGGGTGTAGTGCGAGCCCCTGGCCTAGTGTGTATAGGCTGCGGTTGTTGTGCCACAGGGAAGGGGGGTTCTACATCTGCCTGCCGAGTGAATCTAATGGCCCTAACTTGTTAGACGAACTCTTGAGTGGCTTTATATGGTTTTTGGGTGTTTGGGCTTGATCTCCCCACTCATTTGGAAATCATGACTTACAGTGAAAGTGTACACCTCTGCGCAGAGTTAAAAACTGGTATACTAGCCGTGCTCACGGATACGAGCGGCCTTGGGGATTCTTATGGAATAGTTGATCATAACTGTTATATCATGCTAAATTATTGTTGATTATTATTTGCTCATGTTAATGCTATTCATTATCCTTATTACAATTGATCATTGGTTCTTTAATGGGAAGTGGATTATCTTGATGCTACTCAATTGCTAATATATGATTAAAAGCTAAATGCAGTTAAACAGTGTCTAGCCTTTTGAGCCACATGAACCCTGTGTTATATTTGTGGAGTTCGACATGAACTCACTCTTGCTATTTCCACCATAACAGATGAAGATTATGATGAGGATTATCGGAATGAGTACTAGTCTTGATGTCAACCAGTCAACCGTGTCCCTGTGTGGAGTTTCCGCTGAAGAATTATTATTAGTTATTATTTTCTATCGTTCAAGACTATGTCTTAAATACTTATTCGTTATGTAATAAGCACTGTGATGATACTTTGTAATTTGTCAACTTATGTGTGCGACTGGTTCCTGGGGCGCACATGAGTCTTTTATACATCCTATTTTTGTCCTTAAAAATGGGTGTGACAGATTGGTATCGGAGCCGTGTTGACTGTAGGACGCAAGCCTAGTTAGAATGGTCGTTGATAGCATCCATACCTCATTTAATTCATGCTTCGTCTTTCACCTTGTTAATTACTAAAGTTTTATGCTTCCTCTACTTTATTCTATTGCGAAAATACATTGATTCTATCTAATCTATGTCTAAATCTTGTAGATGCCTCCTCATCCCCGTTTGTCAGCTGCACAATATGTTGCCCGTTTCAAACCCCAGGAGCCAAAGGAAGAGGGCGATCAAGAGCTATCCGATGCTGAATCAAGAGTTGGTGATACGCCTATGGAGGATGTAGTTATGGGGTGGACTACGAAGTTTCATATCATGGTTCCTAAGGCCGATGCTTTCTTCCATGATATGTTGACAAGAACCTTGGATAACTACTACTACGACTGGGAGGCTACTTTAGAGTATCGCAGTGCAGAGTATAGTCATCCATGGATGGATTCTTATTGGGAAACGGAATTATGGGTCAAGAAAAGGGATCCTACCACTAAGGAGCCTAAGGTAGAGTCAAAGTTCATTATCCGAGTGAGCCGGGCAACTGTGGAGACAAGCATGGAGGATGTCGCTTTCAATGCATTTGTTTACTACCATGGTCTACGCTCGGACAAGACGTTAAAGGGTGCACTTCGGCATTTTCCTTGTTTCTTGCATGACAAGGGTATTTGGACCGTGCCGCCTGCAGATGATTCCTCCTTGACTTTACAAGCTACGGTGGGATTAGCTCGTGAATTGGCTCTCCATGAGGTGGACTTGAAGGATGAGTTGCTGAAGGAAAAAGAACTTAAGGAGCAAGCTTACAAGGAGATTGACCAATTAAGGGCGGAGTTAGGTCGTCCCAAGATTTATGAGAAGCTTAATTAGGCAATAGGAAAAATCCCTATGTAATAGGAACGATAGTAGTTGCGAGTTAACTTTAAGTTTGGATTGTTTTAAGAGTCAGTTTGTGGTGTGAACAATTGTGTGATTGATGGATTGTTATTATGATAATGTGTGATTTGGATCTTTGTAATGTGTGCTGGAGTTTTGTAGACATGTCTACAAATTCCATGGTTAAGAATATTAAGTTTGATCAAGATATATTAGTTGAATATGAGGTTAAATTAGTTCTGTCCTTTGCTGATTATTGGATCAGTCTGGGATGTTTTAGAAATAACTTAAAATCCGTTCATGAGAAATTTAAGAAATTTTACTGGGAATAATTAGACTTTCTATATCTTTCCAATCCCACAAGAATCACCTTAATATCTATTATGAGTTAAGAGATATACCTGTTTCAAGTTGGAGTTACTGCACAGTCTGGAAATCTGGAACAGTTTCTGTTAAGTTCAGTTTTTGACCAATTTATTGACAGAATCAGAAAAAGTGTTGTGAATACGAGTTGTAGATAATTTTATAAGCTTTCCAACCATGTAAAGATCATCTGATTTGGACATCTGTAGCTCGAGATATGACAGTTTTATTGAGTTGCTGATATTGGAGTTCGCCCAGAAAATCAGATTTTGTTTATCTATTGAATACATCATCTCGGATCGTACTGAATTTCAATTTCTGTGTTTTTGGAAACAGATGTCAGGCAGAGGTCGTGGCAGAGGTCGTGGAGGTGCTAACATACCTATTACTATGGAGGAACTCATGCAAACTCAGAACCAGATGATGCAGATGTTTATGCAGCACATGCAGAACAATCCCCCTGTTGGAGGACCACCACCTGTTCAAGTAAGGGATAAGCGTGGGAGAATTTTTGAAGGGACGCCCTCCAGTGTTTTCTCATGCTGCTGATCCTTTAGAAGCAGATGATTGGGTAAGGGCAGGTGGAGAAACAGCTGAATATAGCTCAATGCAATGATATGGAAAAGGTGTTGTATGCATCTGGTCAGTTACAAGGGACAGCTCAGACTTGGTGGGAGTCGTACCAGGCTGCACGCCCTGACAATGCTCCTCCTATCACTTGGAATGAGTTTGTTAGAGATTTTCGAGCTCGTCATATTCCTGAAGGTATAATTGAGCTGAAGCAGGAAGAATTCAGAAACCTGAGGATGGGACAGATGAGTGTGAGTGAATATCATGACAGGTTTACCCAGTTGGCTCGCTATGCTCCCAATGAAGTTAGGGAAGATGCAGACAAGCAGCGTCTTTTCTTGAAGGGAATATATTATGATCTTCGCTTGCAACTGAAGGGGAATAACTATGCTAGTTTTCAAGAGCTTGTGAACAAAGCTATTGTGCTTGATAATGAGCGTAGGGAGATGGATAGAAAAAGAAAGATGAAGGTGCAAGGCTCAGGAAGCAACAACCGTCAACGCACAAATTCTCAGCATGGTTTTCATCAGAAGTTTCAGGGACCGGTTAGCCAGTGGAATCGCAATTCAAATCAGAGGTGGTCACAAAATTGGCAAAACAATCAGTCGCAACAGCGTTCATCATATCCACAGCGTCAACAGTATCAGCAGACTGGGCAACAGACTCCTCGCACTGGAAATCCCAATGCTACCCCCATAAAGAATAGTACTCCCAGCACTCCTATTAGATGCTTTGTCTGTGGTAAAGAGGGTCATTTGTCTTATAATTGTCCTGAGAAGCAGAACCAACAGACTCCTCAGAGCCAGAAGAGCAACCAGAGGCAATCCGGTGCTGGAAGGGTGAATCACGTGTCTTCTGATACAGCTCATAATGCACCAGAAGTTATGATTGGTACGTTCAATGTACATTCCACTCCCGCAACTGTTCTTTTTGACTCTGGAGCATCTCATACATTCATATCCAATATTTTTGTTAAAATGCATAGTATACCCATGCTAGCTATGAAAGAACCTCTCTTAGTAAATTCACCTGGAGGTACCATGCAAACTAGCAATCGTTGTCTTCCGATTAGTATGGTATTAAGGGGGGTAGAGTTTAAGATAACTCCTATAGTGTTGAGAACATCTGGGATTGATGTGATATTGGGTATGGACTGGATGATGCAAAATCAGGCAGAGATTCAGTGTCAGCAGAAAGTGGTAGTTGTGACTGCGCCTAATGGAGATAAAATCAATGTGGATGTAGCAATGCAGAAGCAACCAACCGCGGTGGTGAATCAGATTGGAGATACTATTAAGGAGAATTCAGTGATTGAGGAATTTCCGGATGTCTTCCCTGATGAATTGCCAGGTATGCCACCTGACCGAGACATTGAATTTCTTATTGAATTATTACCTGGAACTGCACCTATAGCCAAACGACCATATAGGATGGGAGTAGATGAATTAGAAGAACTTAAGAAACAAATTAAAGAATTACAAGAAAAAGGTTTTATTCGACCTAGTTCATCACCTTGGGGAGCACCAGTTATTTTTGTTGATAAGAAAGATGGTGGTCAGAGGATGTGTGTTGATTATCGGTCACTAAATGAAGTAACTATCAAGAATAAGTATCCTTTGCCCCGGATTGATGACTTGTTTGATCAGTTGAGAGGTGCTTGTGTGTTCTCTAAGATTGATTTACGTTCTGGATATCATCAGTTGAAGATTCGTGTTTCTGATATTCCGAAGACAGCTTTTACTACAAGGTATGGATTGTATGAGTATACTGTTATGTCGTTTGGATTGACCAATGCACCTGCATACTTTATGTACATGATGAATAAGGTGTTCATGGAATACTTGGATAAGTTTGTGGTAGTGTTTATTGATGATATACTGGTATTTTCCAAGACAGAGGTAGAGCATGCTGAACATTTGAGGTTGGTATTGCAGAAGCTTAGAGAGCATAAACTGTATGCGAAGCGAAGTAAATGTGAGTTTTGGTTGAAGGAAGTTTCTTTCCTTGGTCATATTGTTTCTAATGGAGGTATATCAGTGGATCCAGGCAAGGTAAAGGATGTATTGAATTGGAAACCACCTATTGATGTTAGTGAGATTCGTAGTTTCTTGGGATTAGCTGGATATTACAGACGATTCATTGAAGGGTTTTCTAAACTTGCTAAACCTATGACATCTCTGTTAGAGAAGAATGCCAAGTTTGTGTGGTCAGATAAATGTCAAGCTAGTTTTGAGGAGTTGAAAAAGAGGTTGACTACAGCGCCTGTTTTGGTTTTGCCAGATTTGAGTAAGAAGTTTTCTATTTATTGTGATGCTTCTCGTCAAGGTTTGGGATGTGTTCTTATGCAAGAAGGCAGAGTTGTGGCATATGCATCTAGACAGTTGAGAAAGCATGAGTTGAATTATCCTACACATGATTTGGAGTTAGCAGCTGTCGTTCATGCTTTAAAGATTTGGAGACATTATTTGATTGGACATAAGAGTGATATATACACTGATCATAAGAGTTTGAAGTATATTTTCACTCAGTCAGATCTGAATTTGAGGCAACGCAGATGGTTGGAGTTGATTAAGGATTATGATATTGAGATACACTATCATCCTGGTAAGGCTAATGTAGTAGCTGATGCTCTTAGTAGGAAGAGTTATGCCAATGAGATAAGAACATTGTCTATGGCTAGTGAGTTATGTGCTGAATTTGAATATTTGAACTTGGGAATTGTTACTAATACAATGGAATTAGTGATAGAGCCTACCTTAGAGCAAGAAATTTACAAGGGGCAGTTGAAGGATGAGAAACTAAAGAAGATAGCGGAGGATATAGTGATTGGTAAGTCACCAGGCTTTAGAATGGATGATAATGGAGTTTTGTGGTTTGGAAAGAGGCTGTGTGTACCTGAGGATCAAGCTATTAGACAGGCAATTCTTCGCGAAGCTCATGAGTCAGCTTATTCTATTCATCCTGGTAGTACTAAGATGTATTTGGATCTGAAACAGAAATATTGGTGGGTTGGATTAAAGCGAGATGTGGCTGAGTATGTGGCATTGTGTGACACTTGTCAGAGAGTGAAAGCAGAGCATCAGAGACCTGCTGGATTATTACAACCAATGAAGATTCCTGAATGGAAGTGGGAGGAAGTTGGTATGGATTTTATAGTAGGGTTACCTCGTACTCAGAAAGGTTATGACTCTATTTGGGTGATAGTAGATCGGTTAACTAAAGTTGCTCATTTTATACCAGTTAAGACTACTTACCATGGACCAAAATTGGCAGAGTTGTATATGGAGAGAATAGTCTGTTTGCATGGAGTACCAAAGAAGATTGTATCTGATCGAGGATCGCAGTTTACGTCGCATTTTTGGCAAGCTGTGCATGAATCTTTAGGAACAAAATTGAATTTTAGTACAGCATATCATCCACAGACAGATGGGCAGACTGAAAGGACCAACCAGGTATTAGAGGATATGTTGAGAGCCTGTGCATTGCAATATGGAACTAGTTGGGATAAGAGTTTGCCTTATGCAGAATTTTCTTACAATAATAGTTATCAACAGAGTCTCAAGATGGCACCGTTTGAAGCTTTGTATGGACGTAAGTGTAGAACTCCATTGTTTTGGGATCAGACAGGTGAATCTCAGGTGTTTGGTACAGATGTTCTTAGAAACGCAGAAGATCAAGTACGAGTGATTCGTGAGAATTTGAGAGTGGCACAGTCTCGTCAGAAGAGTTATGCTGATAATAGAAGAAGGGATCTAGTTTTCGAAGTAGGTGATTATGTCTATTTGAAGGTGTCACCTATGAGAAGTGTGAAGAGATTTAACATGAAAGGTAAACTAGCACCAAGGTATGTTGGACCATTTAAAGTTATTGCTAGACGTGGGGAAGTTGCTTACCAGTTGGAGTTGCCTGAGAATTTATCTGGAGTACATGATGTGTTCCATGTTTCACAACTTAAGAAGTGTTTGCGTGTGCCTGAGGAGCAGATACCTTTAGAAGAGTTGACTGTTAAGGAAGATCTTACATATGAAGAGTTTCCGATCAAGATTTTAGAAACTGCTGAGAGAGTTACTCGAAGTCGGGTTATTAAGATGTGCAAAGTACAGTGGAATCGGTATTCAGAGGCAGAGGCAACTTGGGAAAGAGAGGATGAATTGAGGAAATCATATCCGCAGTTATTTGAGTAAGCAGTCCAATCTCGAGGACGAGATTCTTTTAAGGGGGGTAGAATTTGTAACACCCAAATTTTAGAGATAAAAAAAAATTGGAATAATGTAGATAATAAAATAATGGCCAATTTAAAATAATAGTAAAATAAATTTTGTGTTGCATTCATGCTGCTGCATTTATTTTTATTGTATGGTGTGGATTTGATTTATTTTATTTTGGATTAGAATTTATTTGAGATATTTTTGAAAGCAAGTAAATAAAAAAAAAGAGAAAGAGCTTACCTGCTGCTCGGCCGGCCTGCTCTCCCGCGCTGGAACCTGGCCCGCTCCGAGTGGGCCGAGCCAGTCAAGCCCAGCAGCCGCGCGGCCCAGCCAGCTGATCCAGCAGCCGAGCCCGCTCAGCCGTGCGCCCTCTCCCTCCCTGTACCGCTGACGAGTGGACCCCGCGTGTCAGTCGTCTTCAAGCTCTCGTAACCGAGCCGGATACGAACGCCTCTTCCACCGAACCGCAACCGAATCTTGTTTCCAGGATTTGGTAACCGAAATCGGTGATTGATGCTATAAATAGGTCGTATATGTCCTCTAGTTTCCGTTTTTCACCTAACATCGTGAGTTCCACCGCAAATCGTCGCGTTCTAGGGTTGGGGTCGGTTGGATACGGCGGACGTCGGGGCGGGGTGCTTTCGGGTGGTTTGGAGGTCTAATTCGTCGCGCTGGTGAGCTCGTCGTCTTCTCCTCTCCCTCCCCATGCTCTTCTTTAGGTTTGTAGTGCTTCGAATCGAGGTTTTTGGTGAGCTTGGAAGCACCGGTAATGGCGCCGCCGCCCTCTTGTTGCCGCGTGTAGAGCTCGGGCTACCGTAGCTAGTCTTTCCCGGGTAGATGAGATCGCTTTGAGCTCCGCTGTCGATTGGTACCGGTTTCGCGTTGTATAGTGGTCTGAGGCGCTTGATTGGCTACTCCGGCGAGCCGCCGGCCATGGAGCCGCCGTGTGGGTGAAGAACACCGGCGGGAGCGCCGCCGGTCTCCTCTGTGACGAGCATGAGCCGTCCGTTTTTGAATCAACGGCCCAGATTAGAAGATACCCCTTCGCGGGTAAAATTCATAAAGAGACCCTCAGCTTTTTGATAATAAACCCGCCGTCCATAGCGTATTGCTGAAAATACGTTTTCGCGTTTTGAAAGCGTATTCTCTTCCGGTTTATTCAAAAATACGTTTTCAGGTATTTACAGATTTGCCACTAGAATTGTTTTGGTCATAAAATCTTCGTTTTAACTCCGATTTGATCCGTTCAAATTGCGTTAGGTTCGTATTTGCGAACTCTACATGTTAGTATAGTTTTACAGTTAGTTTTGATAATTTATTTTTCGAGTTTATAATTAAGTATTTATTTATCTATAGGAAATCTTAGAAAATTCATAACTTTTACGTTTTAACTCCGATTTTGGTGATCTTTGCGTCTGTGTGATCGTATAAACGTGTAGAAGAGTTTTATAAACTTTTATTACTGTTTTGTTACTGTTGGTGTACTGTTCTAATTATATCTATTTGTTTGCTTCGTGTATGTTTGATTGGATGCATGTATGTTGTTGATTGATGATCGAGTATAGAAGGTGAGCAGTACTTGGACGATTCGGAGTATTACTTTGAGCCAAGTCAGCAGTATCATTTGGAGAGCTTTGGTCAAGGCAAGTATAACACAGGACTATCCTTGTTACCTATACATTGAATTATCATACATATGCATGTGCTTACCTTGACAACCTTAGAGATTATAACTTAGTGCTTGATGTCTTGATTCCTTGTCAACCTTGGGTATGCATATGGGTAGCTATTGCTAGTGCTTAAACTAAGAACAATGATCTTGTAATTTGATTAATGGATTAAGCAATCAACTATTAAGATGATTTCATTGTTGTTAAAAGGGGGCTAGAGCTTGTGTATTATTTTGATGCTCTGGTTTCTCTCCTTAAGGACTTATCTGTAAGTGATAACCGGGATATACAGTACAGCTGTGAGGGCTATATGGCTCTGGCTTTAGTTGTTCAAGAGACCTTTTCTAGCTTGTTAGTGGTTACCTTAAATGGCGTAAGAATGGCTTGACACTTTGGGTGTAGTGCGAGCCCCTGGCCTAGTGTGTATAGGCTGCGGTTGTTGTGCCACAGGGAAGGGGGGTTCTACATCTGCCTGCCGAGTGAATCTAATGGCCCTAACTTGTTAGACGAACTCTTGAGTGGCTTTATATGGTTTTTGGGTGTTTGGGCTTGATCTCCCCACTCATTTGGAAATCATGACTTACAGTGAAAGTGTACACCTCTGCGCAGAGTTAAAAACTGGTATACTAGCCGTGCTCACGGATACGAGCGGCCTTGGGGATTCTTATGGAATAGTTGATCATAACTGTTATATCATGCTAAATTATTGTTGATTATTATTTGCTCATGTTAATGCTATTCATTATCCTTATTACAATTGATCATTGGTTCTTTAATGGGAAGTGGATTATCTTGATGCTACTCAATTGCTAATATATGATTAAAAGCTAAATGCAGTTAAACAGTGTCTAGCCTTTTGAGCCACATGAACCCTGTGTTATATTTGTGGAGTTCGACATGAACTCACTCTTGCTATTTCCACCATAACAGATGAAGATTATGATGAGGATTATCGGAATGAGTACTAGTCTTGATGTCAACCAGTCAACCGTGTCCCTGTGTGGAGTTTCCGCTGAAGAATTATTATTAGTTATTATTTTCTATCGTTCAAGACTATGTCTTAAATACTTATTCGTTATGTAATAAGCACTGTGATGATACTTTGTAATTTGTCAACTTATGTGTGCGACTGGTTCCTGGGGCGCACATGAGTCTTTTATACATCCTATTTTTGTCCTTAAAAATGGGTGTGACATTGCATGTCTGAGCAACCTAAAGCAAAGTTGTAGCAAATTTTATAAGGAACAAACTTTGTTTAGAAGCCAAGTTATGAAAATGTGCACAACATGTTCAAAAAGGACACACAAGTCAGTATTGAAGGCTGATTCAACACTTGAAAATATTTCTAAGTCCTAAATGCAATTTCAGTTTGATTGAGCCAACTTTGGCTTGATACAACTCGTGATCCACTGAGAATTAGCTGATGATTTCTAAAGCATTGTTGGAGCCCTATCATAGCTCTACAACTTTCATGTACATTAATTCCACTAATTCATCACAGTTTAAGAGATCAAACACCATCAAGTAACGCTGTCAGTCGTCGAAGGTAAACTGAATCAGAGTTTTAGGCGAGCTACAGTGTCGACCAAATTCAGAAAACGAGCGCCGCGTGGGTGACACCCGTCGCCGGCCGCCTAACCGTGCAGCCACGCGCCGCGGCCATCCTGGCACTGCCGGCCATGACTTGAACCCCCCACGCGCCTGCCCGACCAGCTCGTCAGTCCGTTTTTCACTTCCTTCGCCTCCACCGCGCGCAGCAACAGAGCTCTGCCTCTCCGCCATTGCCGAGCAAGCCACGCCATCTCCAAGCTCGCTCGCCACCGCAAAAACGTGACTGCCAGCTCGTCCATAGCTCCGCCCTGTCCTCCTCTACCTCCTCCACCTCTTAGCTGAGCCGATTGAGTCTTGGTAAGGGCGCATTGGCCGTTTCCACCACCGCCCGCCATGACGGGGTCTCACCGGAGTTGGAGCTCTACGCGGCCAACTACCCCCGAGGCCTACTCGTCCTCCTCTCTTTGCTTGGGTAGCACCGTAGCGACCCCCTGAAGCTCATACCGAGCCCGGTTGAGGCAGCCATGGCTTGCCGTCGCCGGCACCTCGCGCCAGAGCTCTGCCGTGCCGCCATCACCGGCGACGAGCCACCTCCGATGGACCTTAGGTCTTGCCACTAGCACCAATCGGTCCCCCTCATCACGTAGAGCACGTAGGTGTCCTTGGTGTCGCCGGAGTCCTCGCCGTCGGTGAGCTTCACCGCTGCCGCGCCGTCGCGAGCGTCTCCCCTTTTCTGGTGTCGATGACAAGTGGGTCCGGCTGACAGGCAGGTCCCATGCGTCAGTGACTACAGAGTCATAAGCCAGTTCATTTAATTCCTGTTTGGATGCTGTTTTGTGAATATTGTAACTCCAAATGTGTAGATCCAAATGGTGTGATTCAAATTTTGTTAGACTCACAGGGAAGTCTAGTATTTAAGAAAAATATGATATGAGCACATGATGTAGAAATTTTGGATGAATTAAATAGGAACTTGAAATGTGTTTTTGAATAAATGCAAACGTGTTTATATTATATCTTGAGTTTCTGTGATCCAAAAATTATGAAATTTTGTGAGTAAGCTATTCTTACTTAGTAGAAGCTCTGGTAAAAATTTGAGAGTCATTGCATGTGTGGTTTTTGAGTTATAGATTTTCCTTTTATCATTGATTGATAATTGTGTGAATTTTTGTAAATTATCTAGGAATCCTATGACCATGAAACTTTGGGGGTAGTATCCTAGTACCTTAAGGATGCTAGGAAAAATATGAAATATGTTGCTTGACACTTTTCACTAAGGTTTCCTAATTATGTCATTTTAAGCCATTATGTCTTATCATTTTTGTGTAGGCTGTTATACTTGCTCAAATGGTGTGAAATTGTTATGGTAGTCTACTTAGAGCATGTAGTATCTACTGTAATGTTTGTAGATTTAATGGTGTAGTTTTCATATATGTTTACCATTTCCTCTAATTAATTAAATAAATTAGGAAATGTATTAAAAGAATTGTTTTGGTGATGAACACCCTACTTTCTGGTGTTCTTGTGATATGTGTAATAAGTGAGTAGAGTTAGTTTTGTACAAATATGTGTTTACATCATAAGTTAATAATTATTTGTTTGCATTATGTCCTTCTGGACAGATCTAGGGACTTTATAAAGTTCCCCATGATATTTTGGTTTGCTGTGAATGTGATGAATACAAAAGTTGTAGATAATTTATGTATCTAGCTCCTGTCAAAATTTGATGGCATTTGGCCCAGTAGTTTAGGAACTACAGCTGTTTAAAGTTAGGTTCCTGTTTTGCCTACTCTCTGTCTTGTGAAATCAGAGTTCTGTTGATTGAGGAATTCGACCTGGTAAAGGTTTGAATCATGCTTTGAGGTCTGAAAAGGAATTGTATACAATTTCATAAGATTTCCAAATTGTCTTGTTGCATGTCATTTGGATTTCTAAATCTCCAGTTATGGCCAGTTTACTGTACCACTATATAGTCTCCATTTTGTTGAAATACAAATGCTTGAGTGTATGCTTGTTGCAATGTTCTCGTTGATTGTTTAGGGGTTAGCCTAACTTGAGAATATGCTTAGGTGCAGGTGCTAGGTCTTTAACCGAAGATGAGCAATTATACATTAGGTTGTATAAACTTGGTAAGTAAAGTGATTTGAATAGGGCTTAAGTTGGAATATGCGGACTACAGTGAGCATGTGCATTCCCCGAGCATCCCTGACTTCGTTCATGTGCATCCATGATATTTATCTTGCGCATTCATGCAATAGGTGTGCCGGAGGGAGTGACGTTGCTGGAGTTCGAGGGAGCCAACCACGAGGAGGAGCCCGAGGTGCAGGAAGCCAACGAAGCAGCCGCCGCGGAGGAGTTGCCCGAGTGCCCTGACCACTAGTCTTCCTCTTCCCTGAAAGACAAGCCCCGGAGCATATTAAGCCTCCCATGTTTTTACAAATACATTGAATACCTTTTATTCGTTGATGATGCATTAAGTATAGGAATTGGTTGGAACCAATTGTTGCATAATATATCCATCCTTGTCCAGATATCGTACTGGAATCCTAATTAAGTTCAGGAACAGGTTAAATGCTTAGCCATGCTTAGTGCGGTAGAAGTCAGGTGATTTCCTGTCACCTGCGAGCTTTAGGATGAGGTGGATCACGGTTGGCTATATTTGCTATCGTGGTAAAGAACCATGTTAATAATGAAATAAGACCGGGCGGAGTCTTGTGTAGGTTTGGACCGATACGCTGTACGTCCTCATGTCATGTTGAACGCAGCCTAACACTTAGCTGGCCAGATAAGTCATTCCGAACGCGAAGCCTAGTAGCTCGACTTAGGCCGGGGACGCGAGCAGTGGCGTGCATTCTTGAGGTAGTAAGGATGTGCGGAGAGCCATTGGCATAAGTCCAAGGCAGGTTAGAGTCCCGAACAACCTTGGCAGAGTGGTTCTCTGAGAATGTCGATCTGTTCGGACTCGCGACTCCTGAATCGTACCAAAGGTGACTCGTTTGCGACCCTGATGGGGGAAGCAGGGTTTGTGTTTAGGAATACCCCTCCAGCTGGATAGGAATCGATTCGAATCGCCGTCTCTCCCGGATAGTGAGAACTTGACTGAGCAACGGCAACGTAGATTCAATTAATTTAACGATATGGTTAAATGGATGATGATGATAAGGTTGCAACAATGTATACCTGATATGGTTATTAAAGTTTGCACCCTAATAAAATGATTGCTTAGTACAAGTGCTAATATAGATGACAGGTTAATGGCTAAAAGTCACTGCTAGTCCAAGTTATGAGTTGATCATTATTACTTACGCTTTTCCGCAAAAAGAAAGTGTCAGCCAGATCCACTAAATTAAGCTATGCATAATCCTTGGTGTCATTTGTTTGGTTTCCGACGGGTAAGTCTAGCTGAGTATATTCTCATACTCAGGGTTTATTCCCTCTTGTTGCAGATGACCTTCTATATCAGGGATTCTATAAGTATTGTCTCCACCCGACGGGTGACAAAGACTAGATCATGGGCATGATCTCTGTTCCTCTTATCTGAATGCTTTTGCGGGTTGTGATTAGCGAACCAGTATTTGTATTTGAATTCGGTGTGTAAGTTAAACTATTTGCTTCCGCGTATTTTACAAGACTTGTTTTGTAATAACGATGACTCTGTGATGATGTAATCTATTTGCAAACGTCTATGAAATGTGTAACGTACGATATGTTATGTTGAATTACTGTGATCTTGGTTGTATGCAAGTTGGTTTGAAATCCTTCGAGATTTCAGTTGACTACCGGGTTTATATGGGCTCAAGTTCGAGAATTTGATCATTTCAGCGATTGTTTTTGTACTTGTGCTCTTATAAATTGGTCGGTTCTGTGACACCATCTATCCTCTATAGTCCTATCGGTGTTTCGAGTTGCCACCGACTAGTAAATTTTTAATATTGCGCATCTGGCTCGAATGGCGTGCTAAGAGGACACGAGGTTTATACTAGTTCGGGCAGAATGTCCCTATGTCCCGTTCGTTGCTATTACCCGTGTTACTAGCACTGAAAGTTCATAGTAGTGGTTACAAACGGTCGAGAGAGGGATAATTCCCAAGTCTCTGGTGAGAAGAGCGAACGGGTGCCGAGAGCTCGGTCGCTTCCCAGCTATATGCTTATGTGTTCTGATCGGTTCAGGGTTTAATGGGTTATAGTCTGAATCCATGCGATGTGTTGCGATGCCCCTTATGGGATGCCCTGCTTTCCCTTTTATAGGCCAAGGGAAAGCACATGTTATAGTGGAGGGAAAAGAGGAGAATGAAAAGGAGAAGTCCTCTAGGATCGCCGGGTCCTTCTTTTCCTTCACACGGGTCCTGCTGACCCTGTAGACGTCAACATGGATAGCTCCACGTCGTGGCCCTGTCTGTCACTGGCGCCATGCGCAGGCGTCGTCTCTCGGTCGTGGTGCTCCACTCTATCCTAGCGGACGTCATGGTGAACTGATGCGCCTATCAGTCCTCGTACAAGGGTTAGGCAAAACAGCACTGGTACGCCCGACGTTGTTCCTGATGTGAATCCCCAGGTATGGCCCATCATGGCCATGGGTTATATTGTGGTGTGCCGATCAACTCCCTAGTGTCAAAGCTTTGACCTAGGCCCATTCGCTTGGACATGGAGTGGTTGGTGGCGGTATAGGTCTCCGTCGGGCGAGACGGACCCCCTGGCCCTGGGGTCGGTCAAGGAGAAGTCCCCCTAGAGGTCGGGTGAGGCGGAGCCCACTCCTAGAGGTTGGGTGAGGCAGAGCCAGCCCTCAGAGGTCAGGTGAGGCGGAGCCCGTGGCCTCGGTGTCGGGCGAGGCAAAGCCAGCCCTCAGATGTCGGGAGAGGCAGAGCCCGTGCCCTCGGTGTAGGGCGAAGCGAAGCCCGCCCTCAAAGGTTGGGTGAGGTGGAGCCACCCCTCTGAGGTCGGGCGAGGCGGAGCCTACCCCAAGAGGCCAGGTGAGACGGAGCTAGCCCTTAGAGGTCGGGTGAGGTGGAGCCCTCGCTTAGAGGTCGGGCGAGGCGGAGCGCAAACCCAAGGGTCAGGCGAGGCGGAGCCCGCCCCTAGAGGCGAGGCGAGGCAGAGCTAGCCCTCAGAGGTCGGGCAAGGTAGAGCCCACGGCCTCGGTGTTGGGTGAGGCGAAGCCCGTCCTCAGAGGTCGGGCAAGGCGGAGCCCGCCCCCCAGAGGTCGGGCGAGGCAGAGTCCTCCCTCAGAGGTCGGGCGAGACAGAGCGCAAACCCAAGGGTTGGGCGAGGCGGATCCCGCCCCCAGAGGCCGAGCGAGGCAGAGCCAGCCCTCAGAGGTCGGTGAGGCAGAGCCTGCGGCCTCGGTGTTGGGCGAGGCAGAGCCCGTCCTCAGAGGTGGGGCAAGGCGGAGCCCGCCCTTCAGTGGTCGGGCGACGCGGAGCCCGTCCTCAAAGGCCGGGCGAGGCGGAGCCCGCCCCCAGCGGCCGGGCGAGGCGGAGCTTGCGCACCTAGGAGTTGGTTGGAGCTGTAGTCGCGCTCTTGACTGCTCGAATGAATCAATGTTGATGGTTATTAGCTGCTCCTCTTCGGGTACCCTAGTATTGGTCCTTGATAGTAGCCCCTGAGCCTGTGGAGGAGTAGAACACTCCTTCGGAGGCTTTTCTAAATGGGAGGACTCTGAAGGTCGTGGCCCTCTTTTGTTGCCGACAGTGTGACCCGGGGGCTTCTTCGAGCCCCCTCCCATAGCAGGGGCCCGGTCAAGGATCGGTTCGTCTTTGCGATTGTCTTCCCTCAAGCGTTTTTCCGATAAAAACAGAGGTTAGTCATTATTAGAAAATTGCATAGACCCTAATGTCTATTATTATGAATGGTATTAGAGTCTACCAATCTAATGGCCTTACTTTTTTGTGAGAAGAATTTTATGATATGTATTTAGTTGAAATCTAAATTAGGTTATATAAGTTCTTGTCGCATCTTTCTATGTATCATAAATCAATATTTTAGCTTTTAACTTTGAATCTAGTGGTTGCAAATTTTAATCATATTTTAAGTTAAATCTCTAATGTTTATTGTATCTTTTGTTTCGAAATTTCCTTTTAATTTATTTGAGAAAACACGTTAGGTCATAGGCTGCCTTCTTAGTTATTACAATGGTCTATATTGTCACTTTAGCTTGCATTGCGGCACTCCAGATGTTGAATTTGTTATATCAATTTTTTATATTTGTAGTAGTATTTTTTATATATAGAGCCTCAAATTAAATTATGAATATTGATTTGATACAATGTTTAAGTGAAGAAGTATAAAGTTATTTAAAATAACAACCTATGAATTTTATTTCCATGGTATGTTAGTATATTTAAATAAGTTTTAAGTGTAATTGCGATGTGGTTTTGATAAGCTATTAAAAAGATATTTATCGGAAACGTATATATGTTTACTTATTGTATACGACAGAACCTAGCGACCGTTGAAGTGTGTAGTTTAGAAATATATATAGCGTACTTTTATGGATATTGGACTATTTTAATATATTCTATTGGTATTTGTACATAGATATGAGAGATATTTTTATTTATTTATAAATGCTAAGATCGAAAACTTTAATACTAACTAAAAGGCATAAATTTATTATATTTTATAATATATATGGGTATTTTGAATACACAGGGGTTATTTTTAATTGCCTTTTGTAATGACTAAGGTCTAGTTTATTTATAAATTTAGGCATTTGTTTTGAATTATCATTTAGTGGATGACCGATGAAAACAACTAGACAGAAGTCGAATAGATGGATTCTTGGTTGAGTATGGTTGACAAAATCATCTCGTCCTTTTGGACCGCTGACCACTTTAGGCTAAATACACTGGTTTAGTCTAATAGACGGTATCATATAGTACAACGTAGTCTTATGAGAACTTAATAGACAATATATACGATGGTTGTCTTTACTGTACAATGAGATATTAGCATGTTTTTTTTTTCTATATATAATTATGAAGGTGGATAAATTTTTAAAAAATAAAATAGATCTAACGGTTAAGGATAGTTAGAGTCTTTCGACTAATGGTTAGATGTTTCTGATTAACGTGGGAATTTCTAGCATTTATCTTTTTTTAGCGGTTTTGGTGAGAATTAACATGTAGGCTTCGTTCGTCCTCTAATTAGTAAATCTAACCAATCAGATATTAGTTTTTTAATCAATTGTGAACGTGTGTATAGGAGATTTGTTGCCGTACGTTTTTTAATTTCTTGAAGAATATTTTTCTGTACATTGAAGTTGTGTAAGCATAAGTACAGGAGATTTTTCCCTGTACGTTTTTTCTTGAATAATTTTTTCGGGTACGTCAAAGTTGTTTTTACCGTACAATGAGATATTAGCCTTTTTTTTCTATATATAATTGTGAAAGTGGATAATTTTTTAAAAAGAAAATAGATCTAACGATTAAGGATAGTTAGAGTCTTTCGACTAACGGTTACATGTTTCTGATTAACTCGAGAATTTTTAGCATTTATCTTTTTTTGTAGCGCTTCTGGTGAGGATTAACGTTGAGGCTTTCCTCTAATTAGTAATAGTAAGATCGATGTGTAACTTGTATCTTGGTCACTGCAGAGTTACAGTGTCATGTAAGCTTTTGCTTCATGTCTGCATTGCCTTGTTTATTAGCATGCTTAGCTCATCTCGTACGGGTGCATGTACGTGTTGCCACCGTGTGAACCACTGGCACGGGGTAGGTCTGTATAGTGCTGTAGGTCGCTGAGAGCTGCCACTGCACGCCGCATCTTGAACTGAGTCGTGGCGACGAGCTTGCCATGCTGCCATATGCTCATCACAAGCAGGGCACATCTAAGATGGAGGCACTGCCCCAGCCAAGTTTTTTTTTTTTTTTTCCCGTCGGCTAGCTGTGCTACTCCCGTCTAGAGGACTGCCGTTGCTTCACCATCGCGCTCACTGCTGGAGGCCGGAGCTGTTGGCCTATGCAAAAGCAACATAATGGCTGTCGCGCATGGTGGAGCCACCTAGCCATTGAAGTGACGCGCTCGAGCAAATCGCTGAGCTGCTGAAGTGGCCGTTGTGTTGATGCAGTGCCCCTCGAGTCTACTCAGTTGCCGTTGAAGGGTTGTCAGCGCTCCTGGATGTCATGCCAGCGCGAGACGAAGCATCCGGTTGTCGCCATGCATGGTGCCCGCCAGGCCGTCATTCTTGCTGCTGACACCGGTCGAGCTGCTGCCTTGGATTTTGATGAGTTTTTCAAATTTGAATTCAATTCATGAGCATAACATGAATAACAGGGCAGCGTCTGTGCTCCATTCTATTATTTGTTTATGAATACATCATTCTTGAATTGGTCATGCATGTATATTTCTGATTGCACAAACGTGCGTGTCATACATGTCCATTAATTGGCTAGCTTCTTTAGCTCATCCTACTGGTGCATAGATGTGATGCCACCATGTGAACTATTGCCGTGGGGTAGGTGCGCGCGCCGAGAGTTGCTGCACCGAACTTTGCCAGCGCCCGAGATGGAGATGGCTGCTGCTGCTGCTTGATAGTTGCGCTTGTCGTTGGGGCTGTTGTTGGTGGAAGCAACCTGATGACCGCCGTGAATGGTTGACGTGATCCACCTCGCCATCGAAGTGTGGGATCGACACGCCCGAGCGACGAGAAATGATGCCGAGCTGCCGAAGTGGTCACGGAGTTGATGCAGCGCCCGTCGATGAGGGAGCTTGCTGGATTGCTGTTGTAAGGGGCTGAGGGCATCGACGCCCGTCGTCATCTTGGCGTTGGACGGAGAAGTCCACGCCCGCACCGTGGTTGATGGAGGATGGACGCCAGCCTCTATTGCGGCACCCATTGAGGTGCTCGAGCTTGAGCAGCCTCTGAATGGATTAGTGCCGAAGTGTTCACGGCCACCTGGCTCATCATTGAGGCAGCGCACGCTCAGGCTGCTGAAGCCACGATCAAGGTGTTGATGTAGTGGCCATCGGGGTTGCGTGCTCGATTGCCGTCGCAGGAGAAACAACGCCCCGGATGCCGTCTTCGTGCAACACAGCGCCATTGGGCCAGAGAGGCGCCGTGTTGGCTGCTCATGCATGCATATATGCACGCATAACTTGCATCTCATGGCCTGGCGGTCATGGTCGTAGTGACTTTGTGACCATCGGCGCAGGAAACGACAAGGATAGCAGCGATGCCACCGAAGTGTTGTCGATGTTGACCGGCCGGTTGTTGTAGGCACGTATGTGCGGCGGCAGCTGGGCCACCCACGCAGCGTCGCCCGTGCCTTGGTTACTTGACGTTGCCACCGTCCTTGCGGATCCTCCTTATGTCCATGCTGTTAGGTTGCCGTGGCAGCAACTTCTTTACAAAGGGCACCCCTGTCATGGATGCTCCTCTGGCCTTTAGCATGGGCGAAGCGAGAGAGGGAAACAAAAAGGAAAAGAAAACGAAACGAAAAAGAAGGAAAGAAAGGCAAAAACAAATAGAAAAGAAAAGAAACAAAATAAAGCAAAATGAAAGGAAGAAAGAAGGAAAAAAAAACCTTGGTGACGTTGTGCCGACTCCAAGGGATGGCGTAGAGACTTCCATTGGGGCCATGTCGCGGCATTGGCCAGTGGGAAGTCGTGGAGTTTCCGCCGGGGCCGTGTTGCGGCATTGGCCAGCAAGAACATTAGACTCCGTTGGGGCCGTGTTGCAACATTGGCCAACAGGATGATGGAGACTGCTTCTGTCGGGGTCGTGTTGCGGCATTGGCCAACAGGAGAAGCGGAGTTCCGCTAGGGCCATGTTGCGGCATTGGCCAGCGGGAAGGATGGTCTATGTTGGGGCCGTGTTGCGGCATTGGCCAACGAGAAGAGGTTGAGCTTCGTTGGGGCCGTGTTGCGGCATCGGCCAACGAGCATATTGGAGCTTCATTGGGGCCGTGTTGCAGCATTGACCAATGGTGGCGTTAGCCAATCGGACGCCCTCGAGTCATCTTCGCCTTGTGGTGTAAAAGCCGTGTCACTTGACGAAGGAGTTTATCAACCCGACGACCACTTTGTTATCGTGTATTGTGGTGCGAGCCAGCCGGATTGAAGGGTTTCACAGTTTTGACGCTATCCGCGGTGGTGCGCTAACGCTGCTCCTGAAGGTGTGGTTTATCAACCCGACGACCACTTTGCTATTGTGGTGCGAGCCGGCCGGATTGAAGGGTTTCACAACTTGGTGCTATCCGCAGTGGTGTGCCAACACTGCTCCCGAAGTAGCGAAACGATGGACCTACAACACTACTTAAAAAAAGGGCTAGCTTGTCAGCAAATGTCCGACATAGATAGGGTGATGCGATGATAAGGTAAAATCATCGAAACAAGAGAATTGTATTTGTGTTTTTTTAGAAAAAATGTTGGCTCTCCCATTGGCGTTAGCTATATGAGCAGCTCGAGATAGGACAAGCCAGGGGACATAACCATTAGGCGCCATTGCATAACCATAGCAACATGGCTCCCACGATTTCTCCCCGTTGTGTGTTTGAATGTGTAGACTTCTCCTTTGATGTCTCCACTGGGGTGCGCGGCGATTAGGTTTTTGGGGAGCGATCCGCGACTGCTCGTCCGTACATCTTCTTCTCGGTGATTGCCTACGGAACATCAAGGCGTCTTCTTCCTGGTGGTCCATTCGTGGGACTGCACTGCGAACATCGTCCTGCATCGACTGTGGTCCGCGACTTCGAGCAACGCACTATGTCAACTAGTGCGAATGGAGCCTTCGATGCCCTCGGCATGGGACCCTCTGCTGGGTATATTCTAATCTCTGTGATTTCTGTACTTTATGTTTTTACTGTATTCACCAGTATGTCATCTCTGCATGCTGTAGTGTTCATAAGAAATATACACATGCACATATATGTCGTCACAAACCTGCTGATGTTATTTTTCTGGATTAAACTGATAATGAAATTGCCTAAATTCCTAACAATCCAAAAACCTAATGTTAGGCAATTTTCTGTCAGTGGTTTTGCTGCTGCTATGAAGCCAAATAATTTTGATGGCAAGAATTTCATGATATGGCGTGCCAAGATGGTATTGTGGTTGACTGCGATGAACTGCTATCACGCCGCTCAAGGGAAGCCTGAATAGTTTACTCCTGAGGAGGAGCGAAAGTTCTTGGCTGCCGATAACCTGTTTCGAGGCGCCGTGATTAGTGCACTTCATCCCAAGTATGAGAAAAACTACATATCTTGCACATCAGGCAAAGAGTTATGGGATGCTCTTGAGACAAAGTTTAGGGTTTCTGATGCTGGCAGTGAGCTGTACCTTATGGAGCAGCTGTATGACTACAAAATGGTTGAAAACCGTTCTGTGGCCGAACAGGCTCATGAGATATAGGCGCTAGCGAAGGAACTAGAACATTTCCCGTGTCTATTTCCCGACAAGTTTGTAGTCGGCGGTATAATCGCTAAGCTGCCACCTTCTTGGGGGGATTTTGCTACTTCTCTAAAATACAAGAGACAAGAGTTTAGCGTGGCTGAGCTTATTGGATCTCTTGATGTTGAGGAGAGGGCGAGAGCAAAAGACAACCGTGGAAAAGGAGTTGAGTCTTCCGCTGCCAATATGGTGCAGAAGAAAAACTCATTTGCATCTCTTAATAAAAAGAAGAAGAACATGCAAGAGAACAACAATGCAAAGCCTAAGCAAACTGCACAGTTTAAGAAGAAAAACAACAAGAAAGGTGGAGGATGCTTTGTTTATGGGAGTGATGAGCATTGGGCAAGTGCGTGCCCAGACCGCAAATATAAGCAAGAAAAGAAATCAGCAAACATAGTAATTAGCGTGACTCGAGGAGGAACATCTGGGTACGGTAATTCTTTACCTCTTGTTCTTTCAGTTTGCCTTTCACCTGAGTGGTGGATGGACAGTGGTGCTAATATTTATGTGTGTGCTGATATTTCTTTGTTCATTTCCTATCATGCCAGCAGGAGTGGAGCCTTGCTGATGGGAAACGGTTCGCATGCGCGTGTTCTTGGTGCTGGTACGATCGTTCTGAAGTTTACTTCAGGAAAGACGGTGCTATTAAAGAACGTGCAGCATGTCCCCTCCATCAAGAAGAATCTTGTTAGCGCTTCTCAGATGTGTCGCGATGGCTTTAAAATTGTGCTTGAGTCCAATAAATGTGTTGTGTCGAGACATGGAACTTTTGTTGGAAAATGTTATGATTGCGGAGGCTTGTTCCACTTATCTTTGCTTGATGATGTGTGTAATAAAGTGGTGAACAATGTTAATGTTTCGGATGAGTCGAATATATGGCATTCACGACTTTGTCACATTAATTTTGGCTGTCTCACGCGGCTCGCAAATCTGAATTTAATCCCAAAATTTAACTTAGTCAAAGATTCTAAGTGCCATGTGTGTGTGCAATCGAAGCAACCGCGCAAGCCTCACAAGGCTGCTGAGGCGAGGAACTTGGCACCATTAGAACTCGTTCATTTTGATTCATGCGAAATGAATGGCGAACTGACTAAAGGCGGTAGACGATACTTCATGACATTTATAGATGATTGCACTAGATTTTGCTACGTGTATTTATTGAAAACAAAAGATGAAGTGTTGCATTATTTTAAGGTCTATAAAGCTGAGGTAGAAAATCAACTTAAGAAGAAAACCAAGCGTTTACGGTCCGATCGCGGGGGAGAATATTTCTCAAATGAATTTTCTGAGTTTTGCGCGGTGCATGGAATTATTTATGAGAAGACGCCACCATACTCACCACAGTCAAATGGGATTGCAGAGAGAAAGAACCGCACTCTAACTAATTTGGTTAATGCCATGTTGGAGACTGCGGGACTATCTAAGGAATGGTGGGGTGAGGCTATATTGACAGCATGTCATGTCCTGAATAGAGTGCCCACAAAGAAATCATATCATTCGAGGAATGGGAGAAGAAGAGATTAAATCTCTCTTACCTGCGAACTTAGGGTTGTTTGGCAAAGGTGAATGTGCCAATAAACAAAAAACGAAAGCTTGGACCAAAGACTATTGATGGTGTCTTTCTTGGTTATGCTATTCACAACGTGGGTTATAGATTTTTAATTATAAACTCTAGTGTTCCTGAGATGGTTGTTAATACAATCATGGAATCTAGAGACGCTACATTTTTTGAGAATGAGTTTCCCATGAATAATGCACCTAGCACAACTAGTCATGAATTTATAATTCTCCATGAGCATGAAAATTTTATTCCGATAGAACAAATTGAGGAACCTTATGTGCAAAATCCTGAGGAGGATGACACTATAGTTACCAGGAAAAGCAAGAGACAGAGGACTGCAAAGTCTTTTGGTGATGACTATATTGTGTACCTTGTGGATGACACACCAACGACCATTGAAGAGGCATATTCCTCTCCTGATGCTGACTTATGGAAGGAAGTAGTATAGAGTGAGATGGATTCTGTTATGTCTAATGGAACTTGGGAAATAGTTGACCGTCCCTATGGGTGCAAGCCTATAGGTTGCAAATAGGTGTTCAAGAAAAAGCTTAGGCCTGATGGTACTATTGAGAGGTACAAGGTAAGGCTTGTGGCCAAGGGTTATACTCAAAAGAAAGGTGAGGATTTCTTTGATACTTATTCACCGGTTGCCTGATTGACCACAATTCAAGTTTTGTTTTCTCTGGCAGCCTCTTATGGTCTTATCGTTCATCAAATGGACGTTAAGACGGCTTTCCTAAACGGAGAGTTGGAGGAGAAGATCTAAATGGATCAGCCTAATGGGTTTGTAGCAAATGGTCAAGAAGGCAAGGTGTGTAAGTTATCAAAGTCATTATACGGCCTAAAACAAGCTCCTAAGCAATGGCATGAGAAGTTCGACAGAACTTTAACATCTACTGGCTTTATTGTGAATGAAGCTGACAAATATGTATACTATCGGTATGGTGGGGGTGAAGGAGTCATTTTGTGCTTATATGTTGATGACATACTGATCTTTGGATCTAGCCTCAAAGTGATCGAGGAGGTGAAGGAATTTCTATCTAAAAGTTTTGAGATGAAAGATTTGGGAGAGGCTGATGTTATTCTTAATATCAAGCTTCAAAGAGATGGTGATGGTGGGGTAACTCTGTTACAAACCCACTATGTGGAAAAGGTGCTGCGTCGCTTTAGGTTCAGTGACTGTGCACCTGCTCCTACACCTTATGACCCTAGCGTGCTATTGAGGAAAAATCGAAGAATAGCAAGGGATCAGTTGAGATATTCCTAGATCATTGGTTCGCTCATGTATCTTGCCAGTGCAACAAGGCCTGACATCTCATTTGTTGTGTGCAAGCTGAGCCGATTTGTGTCAAACCCAGGAGATGATCACTGGCGTGCTCTTGAGAGAGTGATGCGCTACCTAAAAGGAACCATGAGCTATGGTATTTGTTATACCGGATATCCGAAAGTGCTGGAAGGCTATTGTGATGCAAATTGGATTTCTAATGCTGATGAGATTTATGTCACAAGTGGATATGTATTTTTGCTTGGAGGTGGTGCTGTTTCCGTGAAGTCTTGCAAGCAGACTATCTTAACGAAGTCTACAATGAAAGCAGAACTCACAGCATTAGACACTGCTGGATCTGAGGCTGAGTGGCTTCGTGATCTCCTTATGGATTTACCGGTTGTTGAAAAACCCATACCGGCTATTTCTATGTACTATGATAACCAGACTGTGATTACAAAGGTTAACAGTTCTAAGGGCAGCATGAAGTCCACAAGGCATGTTAAGAGACGACTAAAATCGGTTAGAAAATTGAGAAACTTTAGAGTAATAACGTTGGACTATGTCCACACGTCTAACAATCTGGCAAATCAGTTCACTAAGGGTCTATCACGCAATGTGATAGAAAGTGCATCGAGAGAGATGGGTTTGAGACCCACTTCAAATTTACTATAGTGGTAACCTGTTCTATATGATTGGAGATCCCGTGAAGTAGGACGGTGAAACAAGCTAGTAGTAAATTGTGAGGAAAGATCCTTAGTAAGACTCATTTCTGATGCATATCTTTCCTTTCTGTAAGGTAGGCTGGCTATTACCTTAATGTGTTCCAAGTGGCATGTCAAAGCAAAGATGTTGTCCTACAGAACATCTTTTGAGGAACACACCTATATGAGTCAGACTGTTGGTCACAGTCTATGAGATTTGGGTGATCTCTAAATACTCATGAAAGGCACTGAAGTATGACTTATATGCTTCAAATACGGGGATGCCTTTTGCTGCCCAGTATCAGCTAAGGACTTTAGTGACATTCACCTCACACAAAACTGTCAATTCAAGGCTTAGTCCATTGTTCAGTTATGACTGAGTGAAACTATTGTTCTAGATGGATGTTCAATTTAACAGTCTCCATCAAAACACTGGTATATAAAAGAAATGTGGTTCTGAGACTACTTTGTTACAAACCCTAGAGTTTGGTGGGGATTGTTGGATATAATATGGGCTTGGCCCATATAATATTTAATGAATCAAATAAAACTCTATAGTACGTAACATTAAGTGTTGCATGGTTTAATACCATACGGGATTTTGACTGAACACTGACTCAGCATATATGGTTGGAAATTATTCATCTAAATTGAGAAGCTGAGAAAAGGATAAAGGCGTGCCACGCGTGCGCGCGCCGCCGCTGACCGGGCCGGGCCGTGGCAGGCGGGCGGCGAGCGGGCGGGCATGGCCAGTCTTTTGCCACTTAATCCACATAACAACGGGAGTTACTCCCCTTGATGGTGGAGACGACCTGATTGCGGCCGTTATTGTCTCTTCCGCTTCCGTCTCTCCGGGCGGGGCGTGGCGTGGCCGTTACTGTCTCTTCCGCTTTCGTCTCTCCGGGCGGGGCGGGGCGTGGCAGGCGGGTGTGGCCAGTCTTTTGCCACTTAATCCACATAACAACGGGAGTTACTCCCCTTGATGGTGGAGACGACCTGATTGCGGCCGTTATTGTCTCTTCCGCTTCCGTCTCTCCGGGCGGGGCGTGGCGTGGCCGTTAATGTCTCTTCCGCTTTCGTCTCTCCGGGCGGGGCGGGGCGTGGCAGGCGGGTGTGGCCAGTCTTTTGCCACTTAATCCACATAACAACGGGAGTTACTCCCCTTGATTGTGGAGGCGACCTGATTGCGGCCGTTACTGTCTCTTCCGCTTCCGTCTCTCCGTCTCCGTCTCCTAGGATTCTCCGCTGCCTCTCTTCTCCCCGTCTATATATCCGAGTCATCCGTCAGTCCAGATTAAGTCCTTCCGCAACCACTCCCGAGAGAACCACACTTCCGCAGCCTTCTGGTTTCTCTGTCCCGTACCTCTGCGCGCACGGAGTAGCGGGAGAGCAGGTGCCTCCGGAACCCTCGTCCGCCAGAGAACCTTGCACGGGGTGCGCGGCGATTAGGATTTTGGGGAGCGATCCGCGACTGCTCGTCCGTACATCTTCTTCTCGGTGATTGCCTGCGGAACGTCAAGGCGTCTTCCTCCTGGTGGTCCGTTCGTGGGACTGCACTGCGAACATCTTCCTGCATCGACTGTGGTCCGCGACTTCGAGCAACGCACTATGTCAACTAGTGCGAATGGAGCCTCCGATGCCCTAGGCATGGGACCCTCCGCTGGGTACATTCTAATCTCTGTGATTTCTGTACTTTGTGTTTTTACTGTATTCACCAGTATGTCATCTCTGCATGCTGCAGTGTTCATAAGAAATATACACATGCACATATATATCGTCACAAACCTGCTAATGTTATTTTTCTAGATTAAACTGATAATAAAATTGCCTAAATTCCTAACAGTTGGGAAGTGCGAGCAGTGTGGTCGCCTCGCTGCTTCCCACTACCCCCAGTGGAAACACGTTCGGCGTCTGTCGTGTGTCCCGTGAAATGGTAGCTCGTCGCGTGATCCATCCACCAGGTTGTTGCCACTGGACCTTCTGGAAAAGCCCCGAAGCAGCCGAACCCCCCACTGCAGCTGTAGCCTGGTAGGGAGAGCCTTTTGTTTTTTTTATTTTTTTGAGCAAGGTGCCGATTTATGCGATGATGAATGCCGGTGCGTCGCTGGCATGAACGACACTGTTCCTTAGCTTGAGACAATGAGGGTAAGTGCAGGGCTGGCGTTCCTTGCTTCGACGGGGCTGCTCGTCTGGCGCAGCAAATGGCGCGGTCGGTCATCCCCATCTCCACGTTGTTGGTGTTGATGGCCGTGGATGGCGCGCCGGAGCGGCATGATCCGCCTCACTAGTCGGGCGGAAAACTCGTATGGCGGACGCCGCGCCATGCACCTTTGCTTTACCGGCCGCACCGAATGCTACGCACTGGACGTCCTTCATCTTGCGCCACCTGCGAGGCGCAGCAACAGCCCAGCAACCAGCGAGTGCGCGCGGCGTCCCCGGCTTTACGTAGGTTATGAACCCGACGGTCTCCCTGGGCTCGCGGAGTGACGTGCTTAGGCGCTCAACCGTCTGTCCTTGCGTGTGCTTAGGCGCTCAATAGTTAGCTTGTAGTAACCCTTGCTGGCTTGGTGTAGATGAGACGCCCTCGTGCACGTGCATGGGCATGAGTTCCGACGTCCAGTGGCCAGCCTCCAAGCTCCATGCGTGAGTCCGGTGCGGGACGACGCTTCATGTACGGCCAATGATGGACGAGCTCAGGTAGCGACATCTCCTCGTCTCTCACAGAGTCGGACGTCTTCATGTGCATCCCCTCGTGTTGACCGGTCATGGAATCACCGGCAAGAGCCGTACATGATCTGTTGTGATAGACAAATAAATAAGGGAGAGAACATCAACCTGTTCTTGTCAGGTTGATGGTCGGAGGCATCATCTCCCTTGGTTTTCGATCCCCAGCCAGCCGGCCAACGGACTTGGGCCTTGGACGGAGCGTGGACGCCGTGGGGAATCAGTGGCGTCTCCTTCGCGCGGAGTTCCCCTTGTCGAGAAGTGCAGCTGCAGCAACACAACAGCCTCCGTGTACTCCTCCTCCAGGGTGCACTGCATCCAACAGTCGCCAGAACATCGTTCGTCGGTCTCCGTCTGAGCAGATGAGGGGAGCGTCTCGCTCGCCCCGGGTGCGTATGTGCGCCTTGGGCTGGACCAAGCCAACGCGCAGGCTGCCTCTTCATCCGTGCGAGCGACGTTCTCTTGCAGCTCCGGGCAGCTGACTGGAGTCCTTGAGAGGGTTGCTCCTCTTCTCATGGCACAGCAGACGCTGCTGCCGACGCTTGGCCGGCCCTCCGGCGGCCTGCGTGTTTCCTTGACGGGTTGCCCAGCGAGTGTGAGCCCTTGTGTCGCCGTGATGAAGCGGCCCCCAGCGGCTAGATAGGGCTCATTGCCTGTGGACTCATCAAGGCGTTGCGCGGTGTAGATGTGCGCCGACCAATGGTGTTGCCACCGTGCCAGCCATAACGCAGAGCTGAGCCGACTTTAGCGGCGTCGTCAGGACCTTCCTGCTTGATGGGACAAAGGAGCGTGGAGGTGTTCTCGCCGTGGTTGCCTCATCGTAGCAAGCAAGGTCGACCCCCAGCATGGAGATGAGCCTTGGCCTTGTCAGGATCGCAAACATGCTCCCTACTTTGTCCAAAGCACAGACATCGACCTTGGTCCCTGCACGAAGGACACAAAAAGAAAAGGACAGGCATAATAACCACCCAGTGAAGCTTTTGAGCCTCACATAAAGTGAGGCGTCCAAAATAGCACCAGACATGAGCCTGAAGACGACGACCATTATTACGCAGCAAAGATGGGAGGAGAACCATGTCCCACCAGGCGTGCCAATTTGTTTGGACAGAAAAATCCCCAACAGAGGAGGATCTCTTTGTGCATAAAAAATAAACGTGCACGGGCATGCCAGTGTACAAAGTACACAAAATAAATAAAGATAAGAGAATACAAGTTTTATTCATATTAGATAAAATACAAATACATGTTACTTGATACAAGTGCGCTCCATAGCCTGCTGGTGGCAATCTAGCTTGGGCAATGTGGTCTTCATAGTTTCTAGGCCCTCGAAAGGCTCCCAGTTCATTACCCCCGTGAGTTAGCCCACAGAGTACCTCCGATTGTGCTGCTGTGGTCGTCGTCTTCGATCTTCGCTTCACGTCTCCATGCATGGTGTTGGTGTAGATGTAGGTGGCGTTAGCGTAAGGGCCTCGTCGGTCCCTGAGCCGGTACAACATGACTTGAATATCAGCCATGCCCGCCTGCGTCGTTCGCCTCATCGGGTCGAACGCCGCGTAGTGTCATCGCAGTCGCACTTGCATGGTTGGTGTAGTTTGGATCGCTTCGGACTTCTTCGGCAGCATCGTCGTGGTACGCCGTGGAACTTGATCACAGTGGAGTTGAACATGTAGTAGTTGATGAAGACTTGCATTCTTGTGGCAGTACACACGCATGCATGCATGCTCATAATCTGTAAGAGACAAATAAACAAACAATTACAGATTAATGTGGTCCGGCCATGACTGCCAAAACGTGGCGTCCGCGCTGGCTTGCGCGGTCCTCATGCCAGCATGCTCGACGTCCGGCATCGAGGAGTCACCTCCGGCTCCATGACACACGACAGAGTCGACAGTGTCGCGGCTGCCGTGGCGACGACGGGATGCGTGCGTGTGGCGCCATGCAGATGCACAAGGCTGCGTCCGTCTCCTCCTAACGCAGCCCTTCGGCCGGCGGCGCTAATGGAGTAGATGAACAGGGGCAGCATGGCTGCAGCACTCCTCTGGCGCAGTCGTGTGGCCGTCTCTCATCTGCTGGATAGCGCTGGTAGATCGACCGGCTGCCGGCGTCTCCTTGCTCCTCGGCGTCGGCGTAGATGGGTAGCGCTGGCGCCTCGTGTAGATGCGGAAAGTTGCTAGACAGGGGCGATGCAGGTGGCCACCGACTCGACATGCCTCCGGCCGCCTCTGCGTCGCCGTAGCCTGATGATGGCCTGCTCGTGGATGGATCTTGGCCGGCGGCGGCGTGGTAGCCTTGGCGCAGCCGGGGCGGGCGCGTAGCTGCGCTCCCTTCCTGCGGCCGGCTTGAACAGATGTCATCCCCTTCCCGTGGAGTCCTGCGCGTCCTTTATATAGGCATCAGCTAGGGTAGCAACGGAGCCTCTTGAGCCGCACGCCCGCGCCGCCAGAGTTTGTTAGCGTGCCGAGATGCCCGGCGCCGATCTTTTATGTCGTGCACAAGATGAAAAGCACGTACGTGCTTATGTATCCAAAAGAGTTATCTTCACGTGGTAACCCTTCTAGAAGAATTCCGGTTTGTGTAAACAATCCAAACCAGATCGACGTCTCATCCGCAGGCCCAAAAATTCACCGGACCGGACTGTGATTAAAGTACAAGACCGTACCGCTTCACCTATACGCCGTGTAATACGTACAAGATCCAGATTCAACTCCCTCGTATACACAGACGCCATGTACATCGGCTGCCTGGTGAATTCTGGTCTCTTCAGATAAGATCCAATATGTATCCTTGAGAAATATTTATACACGAATACTATGCATGGACGTACATGCAAGTTCATGTGAATATACAAGCGCATCTGTACGAGCTCATATCGTGTACAAGCCTAGACAATTTGCTAGCTTAATTATATATCTTGTTCTCATACATAATTAGCACACGTGAACATACATGCACATATATATATGCTTGTTATTCATTTATCTTCTCTTCGAGTACAAAATATTCCTTGATAGCACATACGCACATCCGAGAAAAATTTGGTACAAAATCTTGTCAACCAAACATATTCAGATAATGAAACAAATATTTATTTTGCCTATACTTGTGGCACATGGGTTATTATTGTATAATTACACAAACATGACACATTGCAAAATCACATAAACCACAAATTTCCATAATCCTAGCAATATTGTAGGATGATTTCAAACATAGTGCTTGTTCAGATCAAATTATAGTATATGTACATAACGATATGGCTCTAGAGAGCAAACACACATAGTCCATACTAGAAAGAAAAATTCAAGAACTAGCTAGGATTCATAAAGTCTATTGCTGCTTCTTCCATTCTTTGCACACATCGATGTAGGAATTCAACCATTAATCATTTCAACTTGCAAAGAAAATGTAAGTTGTAAGATTACAAATTAGGCCATATATTTACATTGATGTAAAGTTAAGAAAGCTAGTTTGAACATACAAACATAGAAGGCCAAGCAATTGAAACTCCTTTGGCTTGAGCATCATCAATATTGTTGCACCCAGGCATGGGCCACACTAATGGCTCATCTTTTGCTATAGGATGATTGATACACATTTTGTAGAATTGACTTCCTGTCTGAACTTCACCAACAATGGCTTCTAGATCAGTGCTCAAGAAAGTTTCATAGGCCACATTAGCCTTATAGGATATTTTGAAGTCATTAGTAGCACCATGGACCCCGCCTACATTAATTTGACATAATCTCTTAGTGACCAACAACCCTTAGTTGTACATTATGATCATGCAATTAGAACAACTGATATTATGTTTGTCTACCTTCATTACATGAAGTTGTTTTTGTGATTGATGCTTGTAGCATGTAGCCTTGTCATGAGCCACCTCGTGGTGTGCAATGGTTGTAGTCTCTCAAGGACCTCCGTGATGACCCTTTACACATATAAAATGAAGTATGAAATAATAAGACAAAAATTCTACTATAATTATAGTAAAGTGTGGTTCATAGATATCTTTGGTTTATTTGTTGTTCTACTTGTGGTGGATAAAAGTAGTCTGTCATCATCACTAAACTCAGACTCACATGTTTCTTTATTCTAGTAAAGAGAAAAAAGACAGTAGCATGAGTTAATATAAAAATCCTTTGTGGATTAAATAAGTATTAAATTCACAAGAAAGTGACTTTACCAATTCATTCTTGTGTTTAACGAGTCCATCATTCTGGTTGGGTGCAATTGAACTATCTAAAAATTTTAAACAATATTAAAGCCAAAAGACTAGATTAGGTGAAAACATGGAAAATAGAGCAAATACCTTTCTTTTATAATGCACTGCTTGATTTTGAGAATTGTTATGATCACTCCTAGCACAATTTCCCTAGAAAAGATATAAAGTTTGAGTAACACATTTTAGTATAGAGTTACAAATTAAAATGTACATTGTTACCATTGTTGCTTCTTGGTTCTCATGGTGCCTTTGATTGTTTTTTAGTTCTTCAATAACTTTGTCTTGCATTGTAGAATGCTCTTTGCGTTTCCTTGTTTCCTTCAACATGTGAGTCTCTACATCAGATCATGAGCCATCTAGAGAAACTATATTAATGTCCCTAAAATGGTGTGTTCTTTGACCATAAACTTATTTAGGAACCGGAAGCAGTCCCATGCCATGCACTTGTCTAGCTTTCTCTTCTCCCAACACCTGATGTAATGCATCACCTTTTCATGCAACTCCTCCATCACTATTTTGTGCTAACTCTGGTTTTGTGTCTAGGAGATTTTCCAATTGACCCTACAAGCAAGAAATCCGCACACTAGAAAACAGAAATAATTGATGAAGATACAAGGTGGGGTTGAATAAGCTAATCTTGGATGAAAATACATCATTGATGACTACCATGACTTGGAATAGTTAAGTTGTACTTGAATAATCAGATTAAATATAGAAAAGTAAATACATGTTCATTCTAATACTTTTAGTTTTATTTGGTTTAGATTTGATGGTTCTTTGTTGGACTTGGTAGGCGCTAAAGTGGCTAGTCTCTGCTTTGTCACAAACAAGCTAACCATCTTTTTGCTCTCACACTCATTAAGCACTACACCAGATTTGGACATCACTGCCGGATTTGTGACAACCGGCAGTGATGTACCTTCACTGTCGGTTATGAGCTTGAAAATGAGAAAATGATTAGGACTGGGCTAAAACCGGCAATGAAGGACCACATCACTGCCGGTTTGTGGCTTGAACCGGCAGTGTTCTGGCGGCCACTTATCACTACCGGTTCAAGCAAAGAGCCGACAGTGATTTGGATCTATCACTGTCGGTTCTAGCCAAGAATCAACGGTGATAAGCCTATAGCATAAAAAGGCTGCAGCCGTCCTTTTCTTCCTCCTCTCTTCCATCTCGAGAACAGAGGCGCACGTTTGGGCCCTTCCCTCCATTGTTGCGGCTGCTCTTTACCATGAAGCTAGCGCTTGGATTTTGAAGAATGACTTGATCTTTTTGCTTTAAGGTTATTAACAAACATCCACTCCTTTGATTTTATTGCTTAATTAGCTTCGTTTTGATGGCTACATTGCTTGATTCTCATTCTAGTTCTTTCTCCATTCTAGAGAGCACTTTTCCAATTAGACATTTGTGCAAGGCTCAAATTGTGGTGAATCCATCATCCAAAAGGTTGGTGTCTATGAACACATTTAAATTCCTAGCTAATTATTCCATGGTGGTCAAGATCATCATTGTTAGTATGTGATGCTATAATTAGTTCTTAGAAGTAGAGTAGAATTTCAATTTTTCAGTGTACAATAATGTTTTCCAAAAAATGGTACTTTTGAGCTACAATTGTTGTTCATGAAGCTCAATTTCTTATTAATTCTTTGTAATTACTGTCTCAGTATTTTTTTGTGCAGAGATGGATCGAGAGTGGATGCATCTGTCCCGAACGGACAAGCAGTACATGCATGGCGTCAGCCGGTTTATCACCAATGCCAAAGCCCATGCTGGGAATGGGAAACCTGTCTTGTGCCCATGCAAAGATTGCAAGAATCATAGGAACTTTTGTCAAATTGAGTCTATACGATCACACTTGATTGCCAGGGGGTTCGAGCCAAACTATACGATATGGACTATGCATGGTGAGGTTGGTGTGAATGTTCTGCATGAAAATGATGATGATGTGGACATGTCTGACATAGCCATCCACGATGCTGACGAGGAACCCGGTGTCAACACGGAACCTATGGCCACAGTTGATAATGTGTTTAGGAACACGCTAGCTGACGACATCAGGGACAATGATGGAATTTCTCAACTGCTACGTAATGTACAGACCGGATGTCTTAGTGAAAGACAGCTGAGAAAGCTAGAGAAAATGAGACAAGATGGCAAAACACCATTGTATAGGAATTGTCCAATGAGCAAACTGGAAGCCAACATCATGCTGTTAGAGTTCAAATTGACAAACGGATTGAGCAATAAAGGCTTCGATCAGTTCTTAGGTATAATAAGAAAAATGCTCCTAGAAAAAATGAGTTGCCAGAAAAGACATACTTGACCAAGCAAATGATCTGCCCCATCGGCCTCGAGGTTGAAAAAATCCATGCGTGTTCCAATGATTGCATATTGTACTATGGAGAAAAATACAAAGACTTGGACAAGTGCCCCAAGATGAGGGTACCAAGACCAGAGGAGGTCCCATAAAGGTCGTTTGGTATTTCCCTATAGCTACTCGGGTGCATAGGCTATTTGCATGTGCAAAGTCAGCCAAGCTGTTGCGCTGGCATGACGAAGAGCGTAAGAAAGATACAATGATGACCAAGATCGCCGAAGAACAGATCGGCAACAAGGAGCGGCTGATATCGTTGGGATCGGAGAGCCGCATGATTCGACAAACGGTGACGGTGTCAATCAGGACGGTGAGAACGAGCAGCCATGGACCCCGTCCGGCCTGCTCGAGCTAGGTCAAAATGACCAAGATGGTCATGTAACTTTGGTATCATGTGACTATGTAGCCACATATGCTAATCAATTGAGAGGGTCATAGCTTACTTGGTGTCTCCAGCAGGAGCCTCCGTCGGTCGAGGAGCCAGAGGGTTCGGGTAGCAGGAAGGCTAGATCCAAGCGAGGCGTGTCAAAGATTCCTGTTGGTAGGAATGCACACTGGCACATCATTGAGTTCGATGAATTCGGGGATCCACTCTCACCGCCTATAGCTTTGACCAAATACAAGACTATCCTCGGGTTACTTGTAAGGGATTTCATCCCGATTAGGTACATGAAGTGGAATGGGAAATACAATGACCTATGGAGGGTTTTCGAAAGTGAGAAGGATTACATATGGGATATCAAGATCCTAGAGTATTTCACTTTCCCAATGGAGTATGACAAGGAGGTAGTCATGAAAAAAGCAAAAGAAATCATGGGGACATGCTTAAAGAATTTCAAGGGGACATTGTACAAGAATTTTATCCTCCAAAATAACAAGCCAGATTTCGATGGTGGACTTTTTAGCAAGCAAAAGGACTTCTGGCAAGATTTCAAGGAATACAGGTTATCCGAGGAGTACTTAGAACTGAGTAGGAAGAATAAGGATTACTCACAGAAAGCGACAAATCCTCATCATCTTGACTCTTGTGTCTACGCCAAAAAGATGACAGAATTTGAAGCAGAACTTGAAAAGATAGATCGCCTTGCTGAGGATGGCGTTCTGGTTGAGATCGCCCATTGGGAGCCAAGATCGGTATTATACTTTATGGAGAGGAATGTACGCCACGCCGAGGATGGGAGCTTTAGCTCCACAAATCCACTCATGTGTGAACTCATCTAGAAGATCTCCTAGGTAACTGAGGAGGTGAAGCAAGGGACTCACACTTCTAATAGGGAGAAAGACGTGCTCACCCAAGCACTCGGAACCAAGGAGCACCGTGGTCGCACTAGAGGAACTGGTGTTGTTCCTTGGAAACTAGCATTCCCCCAAGAATCTCACACTTACCGGAGCTGCTCGAGGGGTAGAGCAGATCAGGAGGCAGAGTGTTTGAGGTGACTAAAAGGGATGGAAGATAGAATGGACGCACGGATTGAGGTGACTATTGAAGCACGAGTCCAGCAAATTTTGCTGTCCAAGGGGTCAAGAGTACCACAAAACCCTACTCCTACTACCTTTAGCCCACAGTTTAGGGGTCGCAGCAGCTACGGATTGACCCCACTCGACGAAGAAGATGCAAATGTGCCTCATCCGTTGGACGACATCACTGAACCCGTCAATGTCAAGTTGTACATCCGTCAGGAATGGACAAAGGACAAGGTGGTGCTCGGCCAGGCCTGGCCTATGGGAGATAGGACCATTAATGGCCACCCAATTCTCCATAGGGGTACGCTCGCATCACTATTGATAGAATACTTGATAAGAAGTATAATAAGATACACATTGAGTACCCCATAGTGGAAGACATGCCAAAACTTGGTCATAACAAGGGCTCTCAAGTGGCCTGATGCAAGCGCTTCATTAAGCTTGATCACCAATTGTCCTATGATGATGAGGACAACTACTGATGTGACCATGCCAGCATCGGGGACCTCTCCGACCACCTCGGTGAGCTCTCCAATGACCTCGGCGATCTCTCCGACCACCTCAGCGAGCTCTCAGACCACCTCGGCGACCTCTCCGACCACTTTACCGACCTCGGTGACCTCTTCGACCACCTCACCAGCTGATACACCACTCCAAGTCCCTATTGGACCAATCACCCGTAGCCGCGCCCGAAAGATACAGTAAGAGGTGCACGCGCTACTTTGTGAATTTCAATTAAACATTGATGGTAATTTCGAGCTACCTAAGTCGTGCATGTTGTTATTACTCAGGTTCTCCGAGAAGGAAGACAAGGATACATCAAGGATGGATCAGAGAGAAGAGCTACGTTCGAGTCAACCCAGCATGACAGAACCATCTAGAAGAAACAGTCATATCTTTTGTCTCCCAAAGGCTATGAAGGAAGAAGTTATGTCCAAAACATTAAAGACTGCACAGAAGCCTAGAAGATGAGTGGAAACTGAAGACCACTTTGTGAATGCTCTAGGCCATTGACCTTCCACTTCCCAACCTGGCTTCTTCAGTTCACATCTATCTTAGAGACTTCTCATAGTATAAATTTTACCTCTAGGCTACTAGAAAAGCACTTTTTGATGATTTGATAATTCTAGTGATATTGCAGCCGAGCTGCCGAGTGCTTACTCAAACCCTTGTTCTTCCTGGACTTGTGAAGGGATTCCTCTAGAATCCACTATTTCGTGCTTTGCGGGTTCTAGTACGGCTGCCCCGCCTTGTGTGGATTAGCTCCGATTGTGGTTCTGCGGTCGTTCGGAGATCGAGTCAAAAGTCTTCGTGGTTTCAGTGCCTCTCTCCCCATCGCCTAGTCGCATCCAACCTTGGCCAGGTATAAAGCTAGTTACTCCGCTGTTCTTCAGCAAGTTACCCTTTTATTTCCCACTGTCTTGTTGCAAGTTATCTTGATCATGACCTACTGACGTGAAGATCGGGCCAACTCCCGTATTGAAATAGTTCAGTACCTATCATCTGGTATCAGAGCTTCAGATTGACACGGTAGGTCTTGCCGTCATCCACATCGTTATCCTTGTTTAATCTACTTCATATATTTGTGTTTTTTTTCATATCCTATAGTCCAAAGCCACACAAAAAAACCTATAACCATTTCGCGGTACTGTTACGTGTGTTTTGTGTTCATCGAATTGCTAGTCATCACCGTTTATATATATTTTGAGTTGTTTCGTTCGTTACCGCTGTCAGTGTTATAAAAAATAGATATAAAAAAGAAAGATTAGTTAAAAAAAAGAGAGAAGTGAAAATAATTTGAAGGATATGTGTTGCGGTGTATTGCTGAAAATTTCAGTTTACATATTTGAGTTGGTGGTGATCTTGTTAGCAGCAACATCGTATCTTTGAGCACATCAAACCACACGGTTGGCAGTACCGTAGCCATCCTTGTTAGCCACCTATAGCTCCACCAAAAACCTGAACCAGGACGTTAGATTCGTAAACCTTACGACCTCTCTACCACCTCCGTTGAAGCTGCCACACAAGCACTGTTACGATCCTTGAGATCAGGAAAGAACTTGGGTAAGTAAAAGGTGAGATTGAGTGTTTTCACAAATTTACCTAATCCATTTTTTTCTTGCAACTAGTCTAACATGGCAGGATCCAATTTGAGTATTCATTGTGGAAACCATGGAGATGGGGGGCCCCTGTCTCACGGGCTGAGGTGCGCCACATGGCAAACTCGCTGGTGGAGGCGATGGAGAGGATGCTTGACGCTTGTCTTCCCGTGGAGGGATGCCGAGGGCCACATCGTCGTCATGAAGAAAATCACCGGGAGGAGTCTGGTGATGAGAATTCTGGTTTTGGCCATGGGTTTGATCGCTTCGGTGATGGCCATGGAGGACATGGTGGTGGTCGTCGTGCTGATTTTGATAATCAGCGTGGTGGCCATCGTGCACATGGATGTCGTGTACGATTTGAAGATGAAGAGTCTGGATACAATGATCATGAAGGATCTTATGATGATGAAAATCCTTTTGCAAATGGCGGAAGGTTTGAGCGACGTCATCATCACCGACGTGCTGATTTTGAAGATAGGAATCATTATCGTGGTCATCGTCATAGAGATGACCCAGACAACATTGCTCGAGTCAAATTGAACATTCCAAAATTCACTGGGAAGGAGAATGCCGATGAGTATCTTGAATGGGTTGAACAGTGTAATCAAATCTTCAGGGTACATAACCTTTCAGATCAGTGCCGTGTAAATCTTGCTTCGGTGGAGTTCTCTGGATATGCTCTTACTTGGTGGAATCAAGTACAAGAGAATCAACTTGAATTAGGTCTTGGTTATATTAATACATGGGAAGAGATGAAGCGAGTGATGAAAAGGCGATTTGTGCCTTCGAGCTATCAGCGTGATCTCAGAAACCGGCTGCAAATGCTAAAGCAAGGGAAGAGAACAATTGATGAGTACTATAAGGAGATGGAGTTGCTGTTGGTATGGGCCGGGATCAGAGAAGATGCAGAGTAAAAAATGGCAAGATTTTTAGGAGGACTCAATGAAGAAATTTCTGGTTTTGTTGAGATGTTTCCCTACCGTACATTGCAAGATCTAGTTGATCAAGCTATGTGTATAGAAAGGAAAATTCAGCAAGAGTCCCGTGGAAAATCATATGGCAGTCATTCCATTGCTGCCCCTTAGCGCAAGCAGCATTCCAGTATGTCCTTGGGTGGAGGACGATCTCAAGGAGCTGCAGCTAGACCTTCTCCATCAATTGCTAATTCAAAGATGGCGGCTTCCACAGCGTCATCGCCTGCAAATCAGTAGCGGTTTGCTGCAAATTCAGTAGCCCCAACCATTGCCTCAGGTGCTGCTTCTTCTACTCGAAGCAGAGAAATTGTATGCCATAAGTGTCACGGCCGTGGGCACATTGCTGCCCAATGTCCAAGCCGTAGGACCATGTTGCTAAATGAGAAAGGTGAATGGGAATCAGAAAGTGATCCAGAAGATGATGGACCAATATTTGATGAAGAAATTGAAGAGAACGCGAGTGAAATTCAGCCTGATGAAGGAGATCATAATTGTTTTATTTCTCTTCATGTGCTTAGTGTTACTGCTATCAAAGAAGAGAATAATCAGCGGCACAATCTTTTTCACACCCGGGGCATGATCAAGGACAAGTTGTGTCAAATCATTGTTGACAATGGCAGCTGTAATAATATTTTAAGTCAAGAATTAGTTGAAAGATTGGGACTGAAACAACGGCACCGCCCTTCTCCATACAAGATGCAATGGTTAAATGATTGTGGTGCGCTACGTGTAACAAATATTGTGACCGTTTCCTTCTCCATTGGGTGGTACAATGATCATGTGGAGTGTGATGTGGTTCCAATGGAAGCATGCCAATTGCTATTAGGAAGGCCTTGGTTATTTGTTCGTGATGTTCAGATCTTTGGAAGAACCAACAAGCTGTCTTTCATGTACAAAGGAGAGCGAATTTCTTTGCTTCCTTTAACACCGGAGGAAATTTTGAAGGATGATCTTAAGAAAAAACAACGAGAGAGTGAGAACTACCTACGAGTGACCCACAAAAATAGCGAGGGAGAGATTCCAAAGCCAAATAAAACCCCACAGCTTCAAAGAACCAAGACACCGGGAAAAGAGCGTCTAGTTATGATGGCTAGGAAAGGGGATCTAAAAGAATTAAGTGAACCCAATGCCATGTTCTTCGTACTCCTGTACAAGGACACTCTTCTTTCTACTAACAACTTACCCTGTACCCTGCCAAGTGTTGTCTTTGATGTGTTACAGGAATATGAGGATGTCTTTCCGGATGAAGTGCCACCGGGACTACCACCTAGGAGAGGAATCGAACATCAAATTGATCTTGTGACCGGTGGTTCACTTCCAAACCGTGCTGCCTACCGCACCAACTCGGAAGAAACCAAGGAGATTCAGCGACAAGTGGAAGAATTGATGAGAAAAGGGTACGTACAAGAAAGTCTATCACCTTGTGTTGTTCTTGTCCTTTTAGTGCCTAAGAAAGATGGGTCTTGGCGGATGTGTGTGGATTGCCGAGCAATAAATAACATTACCATAAGGTATAGACACCCCATCCCACTGCTGGATGATATGCTTGATGAACTTAGTGGTGCTATCATATTCACTAAAATTGATTTAAGAAGTGGATAACACCAGATTCACATGAGAGAAGGAGATGAATGGAAAACAACCTTTAAAACAAAATTTGGGTTGTATGAATGGCTAGTAATGCCTTTCGGGTTAACCAATGCACCAAGTACATTTATGAGATTGATGAATCATGTGCTTAGAGCTTTCATTGGCAAGTTTGTTGTCATTTACTTTGATGACATCTTAATTTACAGCAAGTCTCTTGATGAACATGTTGAACATATCCAATGTGTGCTTGCTGTCCTACGTGAACAGAAATTGTATGCTAACCTTGAGAAGTGCACCTTTTGCACCGACAAGGTAGTCTTTCTTAGATTTGTTGTTACAGGACAAGGAGTGGAGGTAGATGAAGAAAAGATCAAGGCTGTACGGGACTGGATGCCTCCATAGAACGTGAGCCAAGTAAGAAGCTTCCTTGGACTTGCTGGTTTGTATCGGCGGTTCGTGAAGGATTTCAGCACTATTGCTACACCAATCAAAGAGCTGACAAAGAAAGAAATGCTCTTCAAGTGGGGAGAAGCACAACAGAAGGCATTTGAAGAATTGAAGATGAAGTTAACAACAACCCCAGTCCTTGCACTCCTAGATTTTGGTAAGTCATTTGAAATAGAATGTGATGCAAGTGGAGTTGGAATTGGAGGTGTGCTCATGCAAGGACAAAGGCCAATTGCATACTTCAGTGAAAAGCTAAGTGGTCCAACTCTAAATTATTCACTTTAGGATAAAGAATTATATGCTCTTGTTTGGAGTCTGGAAACTTGGCAACAATACCTTTTTCCTAAAGAATTTGTGATACATTTAGATCATGAATCATTGAAACACCTTAAAGGACAACTAAAACTGAATAGAAGACATGCAAAATGGTGTGAATTCATTGAATCATTTCCCTATATTGTCAAGTACAAGAAAGGAAAAGAGAATGTTGTAGCAGATGCATTATCTCGACATCACACTTTGCTAACCCAACTTGACACTAAGATTCTTGGATTAGAAAGCATAAAATGTTTATATACAACTGATTCATATTTTGCTGAACCGTATTCCAAGTGTCGAGATGGCAAAGGATGGAAAAACTTTCATGTGCATAATGGGTTTTTGTTGCGAGCTAACAAACTATGTATTCCAGGTTGCTTTGTTCAAATTTTACTTGTGCAGGAAGCCCACGCATGAGGACTTATGGGCCATTTTGGCGCCAAGAAGATAGAACAAGTCCTTACCGACCACTTCTTTTGGCCAAAGATGAGAAGAGATGTGGAGAGACATGTTCTTCACTGCGAATCATGCCACAAAGCTAAGTCTCGTGTGAATCCTCATGGATTATACACTCCTCTGCCTATCCCTAGTGTGCCTTGGGAAGATATCTCCATGGATTTTGTTCTTGGTTTACCTCGAACCAAGTGGGGAAGGGATTCCATCTTTGTTGTGGTTGATTGTTTTAGCAAAATGGCACATTTTATTCCATGCCACAAGAGCGATGATGCTTCACATATCGCTGAATTATTTTTCAAAGAAATTGTACAACTACATGGAGTGCCACGAACCATTGTTTTTGATCGTGACACCAAATTTTTGAGTTACTTTTGGAAAACTTTGTGGGGAAAACTTGGAACACGGTTGCTGTTCTCTATGACGTGTCATCCACAAACGGATGGACAAACTGAAGTTGTGAATCATACTCTATCAATGCTACTACGAGCTATCCTCAAGAAGAACTTGAAACTTTGGGAAGAAAGTTTGCCACATGTCAAGTTTGCATACAACAGGGCAGTACACTCGACCACTAAATTTTGTCCATTTGAAATTGTATATGGGTTTAAACCCACTGCTCCCATAGATCTTTTACCTTTACCTATGCAGGAACATGTAAACTTTGATGCAAGCAAGCGAGCCGAGTTTGTCAAGAACCTTCATGATAGAGCTCGGACAAACATTGAAAAGATGACAAAGATGTATGAGAAGCACACCAATAAAGGTTGAAAGGAGGTGTTATTTGAGCCGGGAGACTTGGTTTGGGTGCATCTACGCAAGGACAGATTTCCTGAACAATGCAAAAGCAAGTTGCAAGCCCGAGCTAATGGTCCATTCAAAGTGCTACGCAAGATCAATGACAATGCTTATGAAATTGATCTGCCAAGTACTTATGGTGTGAGTACCAGTTCTAATGTGGCCGACCTATCTCCATTCTTTGGATTGGAAGAGTCGAGGACGACTCTTTTTCAAGGGGGGAGGATGATGTGACCACGCCAGTGTCGGGGACCTCTCCGACCACCTCGGCAAGCTCTCCGACCACCTCTCTGACCACCTCGGCGAGCTCTCCGACCACCTCTCTGATCACTTCGGCGAGCTCTCCGACCACCTCAGCGATCTCTCTGACCACCTCAGCGAGCTCTTAGACCACTTCGACGACCTCTCCGACCACTTCACTGACCTCGGTGACCTCTCTGACCACCTCACCAGCTGATACACCACTCCAAGTCCCTACTGGACTAATCACCCATAGCCGCGCCCGAAAGATACAGCAAGAGGTGCATGCGCTACTTTGTGAATTTCAATTAAACATTGATGGTAATTTCGAGCTACCTAAGTCGTGCATGTTGTTATTACTCAGGTTCTCCGAGAAGGAAGACAAGGATACATCAAGGATGGATCAGAGAGAAGAGCTACGTTCGAGTCAACCCAACATGACAGAACCATCCAGAAGAAATAGTCATATCTTTTGTCTCCCAAAGGCTATGAAGGAAGAAGTTATGACCAAAACATTAAAGACTGCACAAAAGCCCAGAAGACGCGCGAAAACTGAAGACCACTTCGTGAATGCTCTATGCCATTGACCTTCCACTTCCCAACCTAGCTTCTTCAGTTCACATCTATCTTAGAGACTTCTCATAGTATAAATTTTACCTCTAGGCTACTAGAAAAGAACTTTTTGATGATTTGATAATTCCAGTGATATTGCAGCCGAGCTGCCGAGTGCTTACTCAAACCCTTGTTCTTCCTTGTTCTTCCTGGACTTGTGAAGAGATTCCTCTGGAATCCACTATTTCATGCTTTGTGGGTTCCAGTACGGCTGCCCCACCTTGTGTGGATTAGCTCCGGTTGTGGTTCTATGGTCATTCGGAGATCAAGTCGAAAGTCTTCATGGTTTTGGTGCCTCTCTCCCCGTCGCCTGGTCGCATCCAACCTTGGCCAGGTATAAAGCTAGTTACTCCACTGTTCTTCAGCAAGTTACCTTTTTATTTCCCACTGCCTTGTTGCAAGTTATCTTGATCATGACCTACTGACGTGAAGATCGGGCCAACTCCCGTACTGAAATAGTTCAGTACCTATCAACTATGAGTCTTCGCCACCCACGATGATCACTCATCATCTCCCAACAGAGATCACTCCCCTCCTCATCCCTTGCCATCATCCCCGAGAAGGCAGAGGTCTCCTTCTATTCCTCCTCGTCTGACTCCATCTTCATTAGCCTCGAGAAAAGACAAGACTCCTCTTTCTCCTCCTCCTCCATCTTCATTAGCCTTGGGAAAACAAATTTCTCATCATCCTCCTCCTCCTCCTCCACCTTAGCCCAAAACAAGATCAAAGGCATCCTCATAGTCATAGAAAAGGTCCTTGGATTCGGTCGCTAATGCTCCCAAAGTGGACCAACAAAAAAGAAAAAGGCCATTCAGTGGCAGCATTACAAACTTGATGGAAGGAAAATTTACAACACCCATCTCGAAGGAAGATTGTGTTAGTTTCTTCAATCTCTATGCCTCACTGCCTTCGTGTTTGTTGAAGTTCGAATTCAAAAGGCAAACACAGAATCAGTACACTACAATAAGATCTGATGAAATACACAATGAAGATTTAAGGAAGATACAGAAGTATGTCGAAGACAACCCCGAATTAACCATGGAAGAGGCCGCTAACATCTATTATGATGTACATGGGATGGGAACACCGGAAATGAAGTATGAAAGGGGCAATCTTTTGGTTCACGATGATGAGTATAAAAATTTGACAACATATATGCTCCAGTTGCATGAATATTACATGGCTCATGCAACAGAGATGGAGGACTTTGGTTTTGAGGTTATTATCTATTCGCCACATGTTTTTTATTATCTTGAAGAAGAGAAGTTCGATGTCGAGTGGGAGTGCTTGTTCCAGCTATACCAGAAACACTCTCTTGACTCACAAATGTTGACGCTGTGGACTATGTAAGTACCCTACATACACGATATTATAATTAACTACTCTCTCAAGACACAAATTGTTAACTTTTGACCAATTCCCATGATTTTATGTAGGTGTATAGCAAAATTTTGCATACTAAAAGCAAATGGGATAACATAGGCTTATTGGACCCCTTGCGAGTCAATGAGAAGACATGTTTAGGCCTCTATGGATGTGACGTGGAAGTGTTGAAAGAGAGATTGATTGCTGTTTTGATGAATTCAAGATGAAGAACAAAACCCACATACTTCTAGCCTACAACTAAGAGTATGTGTTCTCGGCTTTTAATTTTATGCTTCTTTTTTCGTTAAGATTATTCGATAATTAGGATTCTATGATTGCAGCAACCATTTCGTCTTCATTTGTGTCAATCTTGCTAAAAATCTGATCGAGGTGTGGGACTCAAAGAAAAAACCATTTCATCATCTAGTCACACATACCGCTTTCTAATGTTTCTCCTTTTAATATTGCACAGTGTTCGAAGAAGACATATCAGTGGGATGTAGGTCCCATTCAAGGTTGTCGAAATGGAGGGGAAGTACCTAAAATAGCCGGCGGGAAACAATGAATGCGAGTTTTATGTAATGTGGGCAATGCTTCGCTACATCAGCGGGAAATCAGAAGAAGCAGATAAGTTGGTGTGTATAATCCCCATTTCATTTATGTTTGTTGATAATTCAACAAAATGATTTATTGATTCCTCTTTGGATATCATCTTTTTTGAACGACAGGGCAAGAAATATAACCACAAAAGGCTGTTAGACATGGAGATCGTTGCACTGCAATCAGAGCTAGCAAAATTCATCTTAGCCGAGGTATTGGAAAAAGATGGAGTATTTTCCATTGCACAATACGTGAAGTTCAAGGACTAGTATGGCCTAGAGCGGCTCGCTAGATTATTGTAAGAAGTCCGAGAAGCATGCTTCATTTTATCGAATACTTTCTTTTTTTATTTTGAGGGATCGAGATCTTGGTAAGAACATTTGAACTATAACTGTAACATTTATAATGTTTAATATTGATGGACATGTCATCTACGTAGCGTATATAAAGCGAAACCCGATTCCATGAAAAAATATAAATTAAAATAAATTGTAAAACAATAAAATGCAAACGGGCCATCACTGCCGGTTAACAACAAACCAGCTATATTGTTGTAACTATCACTGCCAGTTAGAAACAAACCGACAGTGTTGGCTTGCTTAACACTACCGGCTTGAACCATGAATCGACAGTGATGGTTACGACAACACTGCCGGTTCGATCCATAAACCGGCAGTGTAGGCTTGCTCAACACTGCTGGCTTGAGTCAAGAACCGACACTCTTGAAGCAACCGTCACTGTCGGTTGGGACTAGAAACTGACAGTGTTGTTCAACTGGACACTGCCGGGTGGAGCTAGAAACCGACAATGTTGTTTGTAGATCAGTATCGGGTTTTAAGAATCGGCAGTGATGGCAACCCCCCATCACTATCGGTATGCCACTGTCGGTTCAAAATCCAGCAATGATGGGGTGTTTTGAACCGACAGTATTGTCCTGATCTGGGGTAGTGAAGCATATCCATCACTTCATGATCTTGTTCTATTACAACCAAACTATCTTTTCTCCTGTAGTATAGATAGTCGACTGATGTGTACCCATAATTCTTGATCAAATCAATCAAGTTGAAGAAGTATATCTCATCTCTATCCATTTCCATTTGCACATGTTTCTGTCCTACGGCTGCCCCTCGCATTCAAGATTTATGGTCCAAATATCCACTGCCATGGTAGCATAATCTAAATAAAATTTAGCACCAATAGAAAAATTAGAATAAAGTGTAGGATAATTCACAAATAGGAATCATGTATAACAAAATAATAACAATTAGACTAAAGTGCATATTTGTAATGTTGTATGAACTTGGAGCTTGAGAACAAGTAAAGTGTTGTGGATCAGATAGGATCGCCTAGAGCATGACATATATAAGTACAAACAAAAGAGTCCAAAAGGATCTTCTCACACTAATCCATACTCTAGAGGAATAAAGAAAGAAGGGTCCTTCGTTGTAAAACTAAAAGGGTAGTGTCAGTTAATCCCACAGTGCATTAATAATCCATGTATGAAGTTTTTATACTACGGGTGAAGAGGTTCGAACTTACCCTTAAGGGGTGTCTCCTGTAGGCACCGGTGTTACTCATCATAGCACATACATAGTATCCACAATGTACACTCCCAGGCTTCTTCTTGGGGCACTGTGTGTTTTGCATATGGAAATGTTAAGTAATGCTTTTGATAGCCATGTAATGGAGTACTGAAGAAGTAAGTTACACTTACCGCACATAGTGTTTTTATAGCCAGTTTTTTCTTCCTTACTGGATCATGCCTTCCATGATGTTTAGTGACATAGAACCTCAATGCCCTATTCGAATTATTTTATCAAATACAACTTGTTAGTATCCAAAAGTGAATGTTACAAGTATGTATACAAACATATAAGCTAATGAGGATTGTCGATATGTATACGTCTTGAGAATCGATATGAAGTCTTTGTGTGTCATCGGGTCCCTATCTATTGAATCAAAGACCCATGCCATGCTCCTCCCGACATCGACGCCTATACAAATCTAGTGGTTGCTGCATGTATTTAATCATAGAACTAGATAAGCTCTTTTGCATCAAATAAAATATATCGAACAAAGCTTTAAGTATAGAGTTGAACTTACTCAAAGTTGTATGGAAGCCATGTAGTAGAGTGCTGTTGGAAATTTTAAAAAGCTAGGGCAATGTATGCCGAAACCTTAAGGGACTCTTGCCTTAGTTTCTTCGTACGGATGTCCTCATTCTCCCGAAGGATCTTTCCAGCAGCTTGCTCTTTGTCATCTAGTTTCCACTGTTTAGGGTAATTAAAATTTATTTGTGCTATAGCTTGAGGGTCTATATACCCAGCTTTCACACTTGGCATTTGTTTTACAATGTGCACTTGCATTCTACAAATCACGGCGTGGGTTAGTTATAACAAAATTCAAAGATTACATTCATATCATATCGGGAGGACAAGAACTTACAGGCACCACGTGCGAATTAGATTCATCTCCATTGCTCTGAGGTGAAAGCATGTTTGCATGTCATTGAAGTCAAAGACATTTTTTCTGACTGGGTTTCCAAATGTGCCAGTGGGGAAGCATGCTTGTACGAGGTCTATGCTCATTGGGAGAACATACAAGTACCAATCATGGAACCTTCTGATTCCAAGTGGTAGGCACAGGATGTCCTGATTTGGTAGGAAGGTCTTGCCTCTTTCATATGTTTTTGGGCAATCCTTTGACCATTTGATGGCATCAACATTTGGATACTGCTTTGCTGTTTGGTGGAGTTTGCTAGTGATGGCCTCCTCAGAAGCCCGTGATGGGACTTTTTTTAACTTGGTTCTCAGGCTTGAACTAGTAATGGGAATACCACTTGTGCATAGACGAGACATCTTTCATCGGAACATAAATTGGTCTTATGGTGACTGGATGCTTCTTTTGAAGTTTCCATTTAGGCACGTCCTCATCTTCTTGTGCATCACCTTCTTCAAGAGGCACTCGTTGTTCATGTATCGGTTGTGCTTGTTGAGAAGACTGTGACATCTCATTATGCACTTGCTCGGTACGAGCTGGAGAAGGTTGTGGCTTATCAGGCACATGCTCGCTAGGAGGTGGGGAAGAATATGGCATCTCAAGAATGTGGTGGTCACGAGATGGTGAAAATATGTCCCTGTCCTCAATAACTCACTCCAAATTTGGGAAAGGGGGAGGCAGCGAAGAAGCAATCAATATAATGTCCCGTTTGTGCTAGAGGATGAACTGCCCCATTACATCTCCGAGTAACACCAGCCCCTTGGGAGTTGCATAGTCTATCCTCCACTGCATGAACTCTGGCTTCACGGTATGCACCTCGACCCTAGGGTAGTCCAGTGGTATCTTATTATTGTGGTGTAAGCCACCGGAAGGATGTGCCACACCCGTTGCCACCTCCATCACAATGTTCTGTCGTCCACTGAGAAACACCAAGGTGCAACTAGTTGGTTCCCATATGTGATCGATGGGGGTTGTGGCTGCAGTGGAACCTTGGCTGCTAGGAACTTTCGAAGGGCTGCCAACCAAGGCTAGTTCTCCTAGCAATGGCATTAATGTTCGTGGCTCCGTAGATAGTCCTTGCTCCTCCAGCGCCTTCACAATTAGAGCCTTTACTTGGAGCTCAAGATTAATCTCCCGATCTCTGCCATGTTTCTTATACATGTGCCTGTCCTCTTTGAATCCGTGCTTCTAGGTCATCCTTTTCCCTAGCCCACTGGTGCGGCCTATGTGCTCCTTGTTTCCTAAGCCAAGGCTAAGCTTGTCCCTCTCTCTGGAAGGATTGAATGAGCCCTTGTCCTTGTCTTCAGCATATTTCAGTATCCTTGATACTACCGCTTGGGTCTCCGGCTTATCAAACTTAAGATTACCGCTGGATGATTCTGTACTCCTCGCATATATCCAATTCCTTGAGCGTATCTTCAAATTCTTCACATCGATATTCCCAGCAGCTGTGGCCTCTTCATCCATCTTCCTAAACTGCTCTTCCTTGGTATAGTAGCCACTAGGGCCTAGATGATGGTGGTGTTTGTTCCTCTTCTCTAGCTTGGTGTTACGGGCATTGAGCTCCAATGCTTCCGGTGAAGTCTTCTGAGCCATGAGCTCCTCCCATTGACTAGGAGTTATGTTGCCAAACTCGTTGAAGGGAGTTAACCCCTTTTGGATATACTTCTTGTTGAGCTCTGACCTCCAACGTCAGAATGACTCTCCCATGATCCTGAAAGCATTTTTACCAGTTCGTGATTACCCTCCGGAAATCTAAAATTGAGCTTCAGCTTCCTATCCCATAGTTCATCCTTTTTCTTCTCTGGTACCTCTTTCCAGTTAGGGATTGCTGGGTTCAATTTATCTCTTACTAGGGCCCCGATTGCATTATGGAATCATCCTTTGAATTCCTTCGGTTCAAGGATCTCCCCTGCTGGCCTGACCTCCGTTATCACATAGCATGCCTTATCTGGATATTGATTTGCTTTTCTATCCTCTCGTTTTCTCTTTGGCTTGGTAGTCGTGGTTGTGTCTTGAGGTTGTGGAGTAGAGGCCTCAATGTCCATCTCTATGGCTGTTGCCTCTGCTCTCCTTTCCTCTACTCCATCTTGTCCAGCGAGATGTCGCAGGCATCGACGTCGTCTTTTTCGAGTTTTAGGAGGGACCTGTATATACGATAGGTCAAAGTGTTAGCAGAGGCAACACAGCCAAAGGTTTAGCAAAATTTATAAGCTAAGGCTTTTTCCCTACCTCCTCGTTTGGGTCAAAATCCTTGTCCAAATCTTCCTCCGTTGGCCTCCTTCTAGCTTCACATGGGAAAGGATCCTTGGGACTTACATATCCCTCTTCTAAGTCCTCATCATCATCTTCTTCTTCGCCTTCAACAACCTCTCCTACTCTTCCTTCTGCTCCCCTTCCTCCTTGTCACACTGCTCCCGAGTAAGCATCACTTCTAGATCCTTTTTCTAACTCGTTATCGAACTGCTCCTAAATAAGCTAGTCCTCTAGTGCTTGCTCCTCATAGGATGGCTGCTCATCATGCTTAGGGCATCAGGCTACACTGTTTGGTGTCCACAACATTATTTTGTGCTTTGTTCTAATAGATGCAAGAAAGTGTGCTTTAGGTACGCGAGAAGGTATAAGAAATCAAAAAGGTCTATAAACCAAAGTAGTCCTATAAAACAACAATATATAAAAAAACGTGTAGTAGCAGTAGTAGAGGCCTTAGAAGCATGTCAATCGTCATTTGATCATGAACTTGGAGCATCAAGGCATCATAATTGAGAAGAGAGGAGAAGGTAATGTAGGGGCGGCTGGTAATGATGCCAAGTTCCTCACAAGCTCATATTCCATATAATGTATGGACTTAGACAATTTCATCATCGGCAAAGCAAAGGAGAGGATAGATTTGGCAAAAAAGCAATAGCTGCTTAACAAACATAGAGAGGAAAAAGTGTAAAAAAGCAGCAGCTGCTTATAAGTAGGGAGCCATTCGATCATCATGCCAATTTTGGTCCTGTTGCGTAGCCGGACTAGAAAAGAGCAGCCTTGTCCTAGAAATAAGGATGGCAAGTAGGAGGACTAGAATTCAGATGCAAAATCCAAAGGTATGGATAACTGCTTAGCTTTACCATGCACAACCAAGCTAATTGGGTTGATACTACTATCAGTGATTACACTGAAGCATCAATTAGGAACTATAATATACAATTACTAAATATCAAAGTTTATGGTGGCTATTAGAAACATGATAGTGAAGCAACTGTCTTAGCTAGCAGGAAAATAACAAATATAAAAATAATGGTACTGCTGTCTATGTAGCACCAATATCAATGTTTACCATGACAAATAGAAACAAGACAGAAACTCAGCTCTGAACAAGACTACTCGGTATATGAACACATGCACCCACAAAACTAAACTAGCACTAATAATGTACTTGCATAGCTTGTTCAATTTAGCAACACATAGCTTAAACTAGCACTAACAATGAAACAAGGATTGTAATTTCATATCATGAACTGGTGAAGTTTCATATACAATTATTTTAGAGGAATGGTTAGCATACACAATTATTTCAGAGTGAAGTTTCATATATGCCCTAAAATAAAAGTCAGGGGCTGTCATAACCTAACAACCTAGTGCTATTGTGAGGAAAGCTTAGATTTTTCTCAGACCATCTCATGAAAAAACTTGCATTAATCTTTTTAACTTATTACTAAAAAATGCTAAAGAGAACAATACAGTGAGAGGAACACTTCAAGATATAGCCATACAGATAGACTAGAAAGTAGGAAAAAAACTGAGAATCACAATTATTGTATATCCAGTCAATCAAGAGAGTGAAAATTAAAAGATTGCATATCGCTAAGGATTGCAGTATTTGCTTACTTGGTTATCACTTAACTAATGAAGATGTTCTTGGAGATAGTACTAGTGCTTGGGAAGCCTGCTTTCAGGAACAAAAAAAATAGAATGTTGGAAGCACTAGAAGTAGAAGAAGGAAAAAAAGAGAGAAACAGAGAGCAATATGCAGCTTTCCAAGGGAACCAAGTGTCAAATATCACACTAACCTCCACGGGGAAATTTTGCGCAAAAGATATTTTCATCTGGTCCACAACCGACAGTTCCCTAAGCAAGCAGTGAAGAAGACACGCGAGCAGTAAATGAAACTATAGGGACCCAGTGAACACAAATAGAGAACAATTGAAGGCGGGGAAATGGATTAGTCAGAAGCTGTAGGTGTACCTATGTCTCCCAATTTCCACTCACAAACAAAGAACAATGCAGAGTGTGCAAAAATATGGTCACACAATACTCAAATCATAAAATAGATTGAGAATCTTATGGTGCACCCTGTCAATACCTGATGGTCCGATGTTCTCGGGTTGCTAATATCCGATGGGTCGGTAGGCAGTAGCACACACCGAATTGTCCACTATTCTCGAGTTGTTCCCCAAAAGAGATAAATCTCATGCATCGTGTAAGTTGCACAGTGGTGGATGGCTATAGGTTTATAGCAAACTAGAAAAGAGTAATTATTGTATGGCTAGTCTATAAGCAAACTAGCAAAGAGTAGCTGCTATGGATTGCAGTGTGTATGAATGAAGCAACAAGCAGGCAAACAAGCAAGCAAACACAGTTCGTGCTTGCAGGTGAATCAACAAGTAGGCAAGCGGGCAAGCAAGCAAATGACATGGTATAAGAGGGGTCAGTGTTTAGCAAAAGACAACTAACATCTACTAAACACAAGATTAGCACAAACAACTGAAATATATATGTATATTAAACAATCTACTAAACAATATATGTATATTAAACAATCTACTAAACAATGATATACTGCCAAGTATAGAAATAATATGGGTAACCAAAGTTATGTGAACTGCCATGTATACTACCAAGTATAGAAAAATATCATGTATACTGCCAAGTATAGAAAATTATTGATTCTATATATCCAACAAAAAAATAATATGGGTAACCAAAGTTATGTGAATATATGCCATGTATAATGCCAAGTACAGAAAAATATCATGTATACTGCCAAGTATAGGTAAATTTATACTATAAGCAAATAATATCATGTATACTGCCAAGTATAGAAAAATAGACACATGAAGCTACTGCCTACCAGTGCCGGCCCTAAGGGGTGGGCAGGAGGGCCCTCGTGGGATGGGGGCCCAAGCCCAAGTATAAAATACTCCATACCTTTTAGCTATAGTCCATTAGAATTTAAGATTAATGAGAAGATGCAGCGGCCCATCAGCAAAAAGAGTCGTCGGCCTCTTTCTTTCTGGGAGGCAAGGAGCTGAGCCGCCAACACCTGCACACGCGCACATAGCGATCGCGAGTCGCGACTTCCGGACTTCTGGCGAGACGGGAGACTGCGAGAGACACAGCGTCGATCACCAGTTCACCATGCGATCACCAGCGCAGATCACCGAGACACCGATGCTCGAGTTCCAGTCTTCCAGAAGCCAGACGACGGCGGCGACCAGGCAGCTGAAGCAGGGCTTGACAAAGACGACGACATCTGATCTTGGTTATTGCCTTCTGCCCTTTTTGTGATTTGTGAATCTTGGTTCTTAATAAGTTCATATCCAAATTGTCTAGGCCCTAGGGTTTTTTTTCTTGTTCAATTTTTGTCTAGTACTTTGTACTCATATAGTTATGTTTTTCTTGTAGTTTAGGTCAGGTGTTAGAATTTTAGAATGTTACCTAAGAAACATTTGTCGAGAGGGACCGTCACGACAAGTTCGCCAGAGGGCCCTCAAAATCTTAGGACTAGCACTGCTGCCTACTAAACTAAAGAATCAGTCATATACCAAGAAACTGCAGCCTCGGGATGCTTTAGAGAAAATGTCGTCTCACAAAGATCATCAAAGTTAAAATTTGACACTACTAGTACTCATGTTCAGAAGCCACAGAAGCTAGCTGCTATGGATTGCAGTGTGTATGAATGAAGCAACAAGCAGGCAAGCAAGCAAGCAAACACAGTCGGTGCTTGCAGGTGAAGCAACAAGCAGGCAAGCAAGCAAACACAGTCGGTGCAAACACAACCTTGATGATGCTGCATCAGTAGACACTCACTCATCACCCGGCCCCCAAGAGTGAGAGACGAATGAATCAGCTAGCTGGTACAATCGATTTGCCTCAGATTTAATTGCCTTTTCATTTGACCTTGAACTTGGAGCTTAACAAACATAGACAGCAACAAACCTCAAACAGATAGTAGAAAACCAAGATCATGACAGGCATGAAACCATGAGAGACATCTAGCCCAGCCATCAGATTATCACAACCGCCTAGCTATTGCTTGGGCATGGATGTCTCACATGGTTTGATGACAGCCATGAGAAGCATAAGCAGAAGATAGAAGAAACAATGCTCCAATACCTCACAAGTCCAAGGTCATCAATGTGCATAATTCATTACTCAACTGGCACTATTATCTTCATAGGCATGAAAAGGATCTCACAATTGTATCAGCCTCAGTCAAAAAATGGTTGACATCATAGGCACAAAAAAATGCAGGCCTCAGCTAACTGCAAACTAACTTATAATCATCTTGCAAGCTAACTGCAATCTTCCCATGTGGCAAATAAGAACACAAATTGCTGAGGCAAGTTCATGGCTTCCATGGATGCGTGGGACACGTCCATCCCAGCCATCAGGTAGGCATGGCTACAACAGTTGCTTTGGAATGAACGTAACCCATGGTTTGATGACAGACATGAGAAAACACAAGAAGACAAAAAAGCACCAATAGGAAGAATACCCACAGCCACCTCAGATTGCTATAGTTTGCATCATCGGCCAAATGATGTGAGTAGAGCAACCAAACATAGGCGAATGCACCAAAGGATGCGGGATGGGCCATATGACGGTCCGGTCCGGGCAACCAATCACGCCCTACATCCACAAGATATGATGTATGGCTGTCCATTATTATTGTTACAAAGTTTCAGCATCTCCTAGCACACGGTATTTAAAAAAAAAATTACAAAAGAAGCTAGACCACAGTTCTAAAATACAACACACACACACACACACACTTTATCCCCATATATATAACAAATTAAAAGCCTCAAACTAGGAACTGCAAAACAGACTATAATGCTATTTTTATTTTAGTGATAACTATGAAGTGTGATGATGAAATAAGGAACTCCAATGGAACTCTGCATGAATTAATCAACCCTGCATTTAGCATTTCAGGGAACAAAGTCTTCAAGTTAAGAGAGCTACTACAATTAGCTGATGAGGATATATATATATATATGTGTGTGTGTGTGTGTGTGTGTGTGTGTGTGTGTGATTTATGCACATTTACTTATCATCTGCACTGCCCCAGGCATATATACAACATGGGTGCCATAAATTTAGGATATATATTTGGAATTTGGATCTATCAACCACAACGCAACCCACAAATGAATCCAAAAACATGCTAAAAAAAGTGGCTTTACTTGTATTGAGTAAATTCGGAAATTGTATAGACAAAAATCACTGTAGCCCTTGCTACTACAAATCCTTATCTACTGCATCTAATCACCGCACACATTCTAACTGCAAATCAGAAGCGCTGTGGCCAAAGCAGCAACAACACTACTTAGTAAAACCTGAAGAAATCAAGCAGCCTCAACTGCTGCAGCTGTGGTAGAAGTGCAGCCGAGTAGAGCCTCTAATAGTCTATTTGATCTCCACAAGCTACCAGGAAACTAATATCAGACCATGAAACACTAATATCAGAGCCTCTAATAGCCACTTTCGGCATCACGTGCTATGGACCCCAATAGAGAATACTCCTATAACTAATATTAGACCATGAAACACTAATCTCTCATAGAGTCAAACAAGGAGGCTTCAAACATCAGATCATCAAGCTTTACACTCTTATTGTTTGGAATTAATCCAATCTACTACCTTTAGCACAAGCCATTTGGACATCATTTTTTTCTGATAATACCATTGTTGTTGTTTTTGTTAGAGTACTCAACTGGATGGAGTGTAGGTGAACACAAATTTGCCAGAAGTGGCTGGTCAGACCAAAATTTATTAAATCTGTGCTACTCAAGTTAGAAAAAAAATTAATTCTTTTTTCTCTTACAGCAAATCCTAGCTATGGCTAACCATTTTGGTACTATACTAGTTGTGATCAGCATTTAGTAGGAAACCCACCAGAGCAAGCAAGGAGAGGATGGAATCAATCAGGTACCTGCTGTCCTGGTTGAGGGAGGGATGCTGCGGCTCGACGGTTGACTTGAGGAGGCGGCTCAGTTCACCATAGCAGCACCACCGGCCGTGCCACGTGCACCATAGTGCCAGAAACCCTAGCCGCCATGGGAGGGGGAACGGTGGCAGAAACCATAGCCGCCGGGGGGAACGGCGGTGCGTAGGGCAGAAGATGGATCGGGGGAGGTAGGGCGCGGCGGAGGTAGAGCACGGTGGTGGCGGAGGTAGGGCATAGAGGCGTTGCCCATGGCTAGGGTTCCACAGCGGGTCCCAGCGGTGGACGGAGCCAAGGAATGCCAGAGCGCACGGGCCAGCGGAGGTGAGAGGAAGCGGCGCTACGGCATGGAGACGGTGGTGGCGGCGGCGGGTTTGGTAGCCTGACGACGTCTGCAAGGAAGAAGAGAGCGCCCTGACTTAGAAATATTTGGCCTCCAGCGGGCTCTAGTTATATACCGGAGGTCATTTGAAGGGGCGGCTCCTGAGTTAGCTACCCCTACAAATAGATTTCCAAGGGCGGTTCCAGAGTTAGCCGCCCCTACAAATATTTTTCAATTTATTTTAATTACTAATTCTATAATTTATTTTAATTTATATATTAGTATTTTTTATTCTATATATATAAATATATGTATATATAAACAATTTTATTATATATATAGATATAATTCTGTATTTTCTTCTTTACAAAAACAATATTTTAAAATTTTAAAATTTGAATTTCAAAACAACTAATAGAATTTTAGGACACTAAATTACCTCAAATAAAATTTTCTAAACATCAAAGTTGTAGAACTCATCAAGATGTACAACTTTTATTTTAGTCATCTTTTCATTTGACAAAATTTGAAAAGTTCAAATTTTGAATTTCAGTAAATATTAACTTCAAACAAGATTCTGAAACCTTAAATGATTTCAAATAAAAAAGTCATAAACATAAAAGTTGTTGAACACATTACTATCTACAACTTTTATTTTGATCATCTTTTCATTTGACTAAATTTGAACAGTTCAAAATTTGAATTTTAATAAATGGCAACTTCAAACAAGATTTTGAAACCTTAAATCATTTCAACTAGAAATGTCATGAACATAAAAGTTGTTGAACTCATCACTATATACAACTTTTATTTTGATCATTTCTTCATTTAACAAATTTTTAGTAAACATTATTCATAAATCCACATATCACTCAAAGTTTCATAAACTATACGAGAGACGTGTTGATTCGTGAACAATGTTTACTATCATTTGGTCAGATAAAGAAATGATAAAAAATAAAAGTTTTAGATCTTGGTGAGATATACAACTTTGGTATTCATCACGTTTTCGGCTCAAATCATTTGGTGTTTCAAAATCTTGTTAGAACTTGTCTTTTTTTTAAATTTAAAATTTTGAATTGTTCAGACTTTGTCAAATGAAAAGAATGACCAAATCAACACAGTAACTTGATAGGGCATGATTTAAGAAAATTTTAGGAAAAAATCATCACATTTGGAGTTAGTATGAGGGAGAAAGACTAGTTACAAATTTTACTCAGAGATTAAAAAGAAAAATCATAACTGTTCATGATGATCAATGATGAACAAGTGTGATTTCTTTTTTTAATCTGTGGCTGAAACTTGTAACTAGTTTTTCTCCCTCATACTAACTCCAAATGTGATTGTTTTTTACCTAAAATTTTCTAAAATCATGCTCTACCATTTTAGTCTAGTCATCTATCTTTGTCACTAATTTTGAACAATTCAAATTTTGAATTTCAAAAAATGACAACTTCAAACCTGATTTTCAACCACTAAATGATTTCAACTATAAAGGTGATGAATATAAAAGTTGTTGAACACATCACTATCTACAACTTTTATTTTGGTCATCTTTTTATTTGACAAAATTTGAATAGTTCAGATTTTGAATTTTAGAAAATGACAGCTTCAAACCTGATTTTCAACCACTAAATGATTTCAACTGTAAAGGTGATGAATATAAAAGTTGTATAACTCGTCAAGATCTCCTACTTTTATTTTGGCCATTTCTTCATTTCGTAAAGTGTTAAGTGATTTCATAAAGTTTTAGTAGTAATAGAGTGGATGTTGAAATAGATTCATCTAGATGTTGCAAAGGGTAGTCTCACACACATGCATAAATGTAGTCTCTCACACACACATAAATATATATTCTTACACACATACATAAATATATAGTCTCACACGCATGCATAAATGAAGTCTTACAAACACACACTTACTCAACACTCCACGTTCAACAACTAGCTAGCCCACTGTAACGACTTTACCCATGACACATTTTTGTTCCCATGGCAATATGTCTTTGGGCAGGTTTTTTTCCATAACACTAATCTTCTTAGGAAAGTCTATGAATAGCGGCATCTCATCATAGTTATTGTAAGCTTCAACATCGTCCACGCCATCAACTCCGATAATATGCTGTTTCCCGGAGGCAATCACGTGCTTTGTCTTCTTCTTCGGGGGGAGGTTACTTTGTGGGTCAGGCCTACAGAAAACTTGTGTGACACGTGAAACGGGCACCCAAGGGTCATCTTGGTAGCCTAGATTCTTGAGGTCTAGGACTCTCAATCAAATCTCATCTAGTTGGTGTTGTTTGATCCAGCGGCATCGAAACAAGGCCACCGTTATATCCCTTTCATAGTCAAGTTACCATATCCCTTCAATGATGCCAAAGTATTGGATCTTTCGCCCCAATCCATCGAGAGCTTCTATTTGAATGCCACTATTTTGGTTCACATATTTACTATCCTTTGTGTGGGTATAGTATGTATACCCATTGATGTCATAAGCATTCCAAGATGTCACTTGTCTCGATGGCCCCTCCACCAACCTACTGATGGTAATAGAGTCTATGGTTTCTCCAGGCCATATGTTTTGGTCCTTCAACCATGTAGTTAGTCATTGCTTGTGCTGTTTCATGACCCAATCATCCAAACGACCATTTCTCTCTGCCATAATGATAGCCAAGTGTTCATCAATGTACGGTTGTATCAGTTGTGTACTCTGCAAGACACTGTAATGCGCCCAACTCACCTCTTTGTAATTATGGTCTATGAACACTTTTCTACCACTGGTGCCCTTCCCAGCCAGCCTACCGTTGTGATGAGAATCGGGTTTACCAATCCCTTTCTGTACTTGTCTCAGGTACCGGGTGAAGCTATGGCATCACATTTTGCTGCAACATGTCTTTCCATGATTTTAGACCATCCTTTGACTTGCCTGTGTCCATCAAGGTAGCAATGAGACTCTCAAAGACATTCTTCTGCACGTGCATAACATCAATGGCATGGGGGACCTCCAAGTCTGGCCAATAAGGCAGATACTGAAAGAAGATCGATTGTTTCTTGAAAGGTACGCCTTCGACAGGAGGTGTGCTTCTATCTCTATTCATCCCATCCGGATTCTTCTTTCCATAGACGACGCGTATGTTTTTCACCATTCTATACACGTGTTCTCCGTTATGACATCTCTCCAGAGGGATTTCAATCTTTAGGGTGTTGTCATAAAATCTAAAGAACAATTTGCTGCGGTACTTGTGACTTGTCTTTAAGAAGCGTCGGTTCCGTAGGTAAACTATCTTCTTGGATGCACCCAGGTACACCCATGTAGTACCATCCAAGCAAAACAAGCATCTCGTCTTGTCACACCCGGTTTTAAGGACAAAACCAGACATACACTATATGTGAAATAAAGATGACAAATCTCACATATAGCCACAGATAAGGGTAATATCAAAAGACAAATGCTTAAAATACATAACTCAATAGTATAAAGTATACCTTAGAGAATAACACAGCGGAAAACAACTCTGAACACCGGGTGCAACCTTCACTCCAGGATCAAACTAACTGGTTGATCACAAGCCTAACAATTCCAGAATCTAGAAATCTGGTACGATTCCTGAGATGTGGGGAGATAGCAAGAGTGAGTCCATGTCGAACTCAGCAAATATATCATAGGGTTCATGAAGCTCAAAAAGTTTGACACGGGTTTACTGCAATAGCTTTTAGTGAGTCATCTTTTAGCAATTGAGTAGCAACAAGTTTAACATAATCCCAAATAACCTCATGATCATGTAAACAAGAATAATGTATAGCAAGAAACAATAGTCATTAGTGAGCATCAATATCATCAGTATAATCATTATCATCAGTGTTCATCATTTATTCTGTAAGGGTCCAAGGCCACTCGTGACCGTGAGCACGGCTGATATACCAGTTTTACACTCTGCAGAGGTTGTACACTTTCACTGTGAGTCGTGATTTACCCTTTCGCCCGAGGTAGCTAATCTCTTGACCCACTTCCAAGGAAGGTCGGCAGGGTTCACTATGAAGTCTTTCAAAGGTTCGTCTAACAAGTTAGGGCCATTAGATTCACTCGGCAAACAGATGTAGAGCCCCCCTTCCAAATGGCACAATAACGCGCAGCCTATACACATAAGGATAGAGGCCGCACTATACCCGATTCGTCAAGCCGTTCTTACGCCATGAAGGAATACCTCTAACAAGCTAGAAAAGGTCCTCATACTTGACTAAAGCCAGAGCCATATAGCCCTCACAGTTGTACTGTAAGTCCCGGATGTTCGCTTACAGATAAGTCCTTATGGAGAGAAACTAGAGCACCATAAAAACAACCAAATATGCTCTAGCCCTCTTGAGCCATATTGCTTTAAATCATCTTTTAAACATTTATTGCATATATCATTAGTCAAGTTACAGATCATGATTATTTATCTTGAGCACTAGCATAAATACTACCCAATGCAATGTCCCATGGGTGTCAAGGTACAAGATACAAAAGCTAGGATATCCTTAATGGTAACAAGGTAGACACATGCACATGAATTAAATATATTAAAGGTGAATAGGAAACAAGGATAATCCCATGCTATACTTGCCTTAAACACCGATCCTTCGGTAAGCTTTAATCTTCAACGTTCTTCTTCTTCTTGATAACCTCGTATATCTCACCGACTGGACTTGATCAATAAATCACCACACACACATCGAGCAATCATACACGAAGCAAACAATAGATCTAAATTAGAACAGTACACCAAACATAAAATTAAGATGAAAAGTTTGTAGAACGAATCTACGTCTCGCTACGAATACACAGACGCGAAAAAGCACACTAATCAGAGCTACGGTTGAAAAGATACATCTACCGAAAGATTTCCTCTTAGAAGAAAATATAAAACTATTAACTTCATGTGTTTTATATATAAAATATTTTATAAATACTATATATGGAATTAAGTCAAATTTAGATTCAAATTATAAAACTAAAGTAAAACAAATCATATTTTATTTACAAAACCCAGTTGCATAATTATTAATCAAGATATGATTTAAACAATAAAATTTCAGAATTAATAATATGGTAAACACTGTCACTTAACGCGTAGATCTCGTTGCTATGAATCTAACGCAACTCGAATGAGCTAAAACGGATCTAAAACGTAGAAGATATGATTTAAACAAGATTTACTTTATTAAAATAATAGATTAAATCTCACATCGGAACTTAAAGATAGAAAACCTAACCAACAGTAACACTAACAGTATAACAAGTTTGTAAAACTCTTCTACACGTTACTACGATCACATAGACATAAAGATCACGAAATTTGGATTTAAAACATACAAATTATGAATTTTCTAAGATTTCCTATAGATAAATAATTACTTTAATATAAACTCGAAAATAAATTATCTCAAACCTACTGTACAGTTCTATAATCATGTAGAGCTCGCAAATACGAATCTAAAGCAATTTGAATGGATCAAATCGGAGTTAAAACGGATAATTTATGACTAAAACAAACTCAGTGGCAAAACTGTAAATATCAGAAAACATATTTTTCAATTACCGAGACGAAATACGCTTTCCACAGATCAAAACGTATTTTCCAGATTACGCTTTGGACTGCGGGTTAAGAACTTAAAATTTACAGGGTCTCTTTAGCAAATGTTACAGCCGAACGAGTATCTTTGAATATCAGCCGTTGGATTCAAAATCAACGATCCAGATTGGATCGGGGAGGGAGCCGGCGGCGCTCCGGCCGGAACAGGGCCGCGACGGCAGTCTCCGCGGCGGCGCCATGGCCGGAGATGGCTTCCTCGCGCTACAGAGCATTACCTTGCGAAAGAAATACACCAACGGGTAGATAACTTCAACGCGATCTTACCTAGAGCAAAATCGAGGCCGAGAACGAAGCGAGGAGCGCGTGCGCTCGGAGAGGCGGGCGGTCACGGCGGTGCTCCGAGCAATGTCGTCTCGGGGTGGTTCCAATGCTCCGCGTCGGAATAGGATGGAGCGGAAGGATCACGGGCTTGGTTTTTATAGCCCGAAGGCGACTCCACGGAAGGAAAGGGGAGATTGAGCCTTGGATTTGGCATCGGCAAAGAAGGAAAGGGAGATCCGGCAGCGGCTTGGGGAAGAAGGCGACCTGACGTGCGGGCCCGTGTCGTCAGCGACTGGAAGCGGGGAAACGCGCTCGCGCGGTGAACCTGGGCCGGCGGCTGCGGCTGGGCTCGGCCCATGCAGGAGCGGACGCGGGAGGAGGAAGCGGGCCGCGCGCGGGGAGGGCAGGCCGAGCTGTGGGCTGCGGTAAGAAGCGGCCCGAGAAGAAAAGAAATTCCTTTCTTTTTTTTCTTTTTCTAATTTTTCAAAGCCAAATTTCAAAGAATTTTCAAATCCAAATTTGAATTTGATCAAACCACTCATCTCAAAAATTTAAATGCAACAGCATGAGTGCACAAACATGTTTCTACTCTTACATTTGATTTTAAATTTATAAAAATTATTCTTATCCTAAATTTGCATGCTCACAAAAATATATAAAAATCATATTTTTCCTATTTTTCATTTCTTCAAAATTTCAGGGTGTTACAATTCTACCCCCCTTAAGATGAATCTCGTCCCGAGATTCGGAAGATGATGATAAAAGAGATAGGGATAGTTCGTCTCTAGATTGTTCTTTACTTCATCGTATAGTTCCATCGTCTTGATAAGAATTCCGTCTTACTTTGCATACATGTAACTAATTCCAAGATTTTTGACAAATGCTCCAAACAATACTCTGGTATCTCCAATCACTAGGCACCTTTCCTATAATATAAATTTTCTTCCTTAAAATACTTATCTTCCAACAGAGCCTGACGAATCTCTTAGTCAGAAGGAATTTCTACTACCAACCTTCAAAACATTAATGATTCTGATCAAGTTGCTCAAATTTGGAATACGATTCTTAATCCTTGGTGTCACCCGAACCTTCTTAGCATTATTCTCCATTGCTAAGGGCATCGGCTGCGACTTTTACTTCTTCAAGTAATAGCACTTTTCCAAGTCCTAATCCATTTCATTCCAACGAGGATATCACAAATTCAAGACCAACTTAGCGAAGATGTCCTGTAGATTCTTGTGACCCTCCTATATGTCACTTTCCTTCCAAAAGACAGTACTCCATAGTGGAAAACTCCAGATAACACGTTAGGTAATTCAACCCACACTTCCTTAGTTGACTTACTGAACAAGGTACTATATTTTTCTTCTTGCATAAGGACACATCCCACACCTTGATAAGGTGCATCATTGTAGATATGAAGCTCTTGTCTGGATCTGACAAAGCTAATACTTGGGTTTTACTTCAACCTTTTCTTAGACTCCTTCAAACATTTGCCTGAGGTCTCTTGATCTAAACGAACTTAAAAGCTTCTCCAAAGTTATTTGTTCCTCTGCTATGACTCCAGTAAATTCATGGTCCACTTTGCTATCCTTGGTGTACCTATCTTCTAATTGATCATTCTCGTCTCCCTCAGGTAAAAGTCGATCACCTTGATACTCAATTCTTTTCCCTGACGGTGTTGTTAAGAGCATGGTGCACCGAGTACCATGAATCACTCCTTTGTGTGCACAGAGCCATCCATTACCAAGAACCACGCGAATTTTAAGTGACTCCAACACAATGAGTGTCGCGGTGGAGTTTTCCTTGTTTATGACAAGACTGACATTCGGGCATATCTGATCTGCCTGCATTTCTCCCACTGGGGTTTGAACTAGCAAAGGCCTCCTCATTGGACACTTCACCATCTTGCACGTCTCTTCCATGTCGGTGGAAATGAAAGAATGCGAAGCACTAGGGTCAAATAAAGCAAAAACTTGTACTGAGCTTACTTGAATATAACCTCCCACTACTTTGGTAACTCCATGAACTTTATCTATATCCACATTGCTCAGTCTTCCATTGACATAGTTTTGCTGCGCTTTGCTTCCTTGAACAGGCTTCTTATGGGCTTTCCTTTTTCGCTTTCGTTGTTGTGGATTCTGACTTAGTTCACTCCCAACTTGCTCTTCAACATTGTTGTTTTGATAGTGCGCGGCTTCATCATACCCATAACATCCTTCAATGGCAGAAACATCAATCTTTTTCCACATATTAGTGCGAGACGTCATATAGGGCTCCTGAGTCATGAGACACTACACTTCCTGTCATCAAGTGACCAACATCAGCAACACGAGCAAGTATAGATGATCATAATCATGAACTATCCAAAAGGACAACTCTTGTCTCCATGGATCCAAAATTATCAACCTTGTTCACAGAACATTTTTGCTCAAGAGTGGCAACTCAATCATGGAGACTAACCAATACTTCCAACTAAAGAGTTCAATCTTAATAATCCTTCTTTACATTGGCTACCCCCCTTAAAATAAGAGACACTAAATAGGGTAGCTTTGAACCTTTTTCTTCTAGATGAGTTAAAAAGTGTTCTGACATCCCAATGATACTCTTGTACATGGGTAAGAACAAGAAATCTGAAATTTCTCGCGAGCATAAAATCAGCAGTGCAGTAAAACAGCTGTAACTCTCATTCTGTTAATCCAATGAAGCTGTAGTTTACACCGATGAAAAGCTTATAAAATTCTCTGCAACTTTCTTATAGAACACACTTCCAGATTCTGCAGCTAACTTGGTCGAAAACAACACATAACAGATTCTGTTCCAGGTTTCAGACAGCACAGTTGCATCGTCTTGTGATTTTTGTATCTCCCAATCCAAAATAGCTATGAGGGTGGTTCTTGCATTTAGAGAGAGATGTTGAAGTCCACTCTTGTCCAGAATTCTCTCATGATTTGTGGTCATCCAAGAACAAAGATATAAGTTGATAAAGACAGGCTGCTCCGAAAGACAAGATATAGAAAGCAGGAGATAACCAAAACCCAGCTATTTATTTCATTAATCCTTATACCTTATACATATAAACTAAATGAAATCATGGTCAAAACCCACGAGATCATTCCACTCATTACAAAATTCCAACTCAAGCATAAACATAAGCACAAAGCAACTAAACACTTAAATGTTCATTAGTCTCACATTAAGACGACTCAACTTGGCTACTAACGGTTTTATTACACGGGACATAACTCTTATTCCTTAAACATGGTGTGATTGTAGCAGTATCCAGAGTAGATAACGTCTCTTACATTTCTTATTGCTTCATATGGACATCTGAATCTCTGCATCCCTCTTTACCATTCTTATAACTCATACCTTAAGATGGGTCAACCTGGTATCCCTCAGGTATAGATTTAATACCCTCATACTCAATCCTTTCTCCTGAAAGTGTAGTTAGAAACACTGAACATTGGGCATACTCAATCACTCCTTTACAAGTAGATAACCAGTCTATTCCAAGGATAACATCAATGCCCATTAATTCCAAAACAATGAGGTTTACCTTAAAATTTACCCCCTTTATGTCCAGACTAACTTTTGGGCATACGCGGTCCTGCCTTTATTTCACCTCTTGGAGTTTCAACCATAACTGTTTTCCCCCTTGGAAGCATAAGTATGTTATGATCTTTTACATATTGTCTAGATATGAACGAATGTGAGGCACTGGGGTCAAACAAACCTTGGCATTTCCTGAACTTACTGGAATTGATCCAAACACGACCTCCTTAGCTTCGGGAATGGTGGAAATATCCACATGTTTCAACCTTCCATGGATGTAATTTCTCTTTAATTTATTTCCCTGCACATGCTCCTTTTGGACATCCTGTCCTGAGTCTCGCTGTTGTTGATTCTTCTGTGGGCAAGATTTGATATAATGTCCTTCCTGCTGGCAATGATAACACTTTCTCTTAGCTGAATCTTTTGTGATGTCATACTCCAAGGAACTGTTGTTTGGTATGCTGCTATCTTGCTGGCCATAAAAGTTCACCTTCGTCCCTTTGGCTTGTTTCTTAGCTTGTTTGGCCTTTCGAGGTTGATACTCCTTATAGGTAATTGTCCATCCATCTATGACTACTTCATGGGGAGTAGTTTTAGCGGGAGGGGCTTCTAACTCTTCAGGGTTTGCATTTGTTTGACAGGGGATCAGGGCTGCATGTGACAATGTAGTAGAACTCGCTTGCTGATTGCTTTCCACAAGTGGTTCTAATGAGATTGTCTTTCTCTTCTTGTCCATGTTGTTCTCAAAATTTGGATCCACCTTGACTTTCCCCTTATTAGACTCGTTTCGAAGACAGGGAAAACCATAATGCTTACAACAGTGACATTGTTCCTGCTCTCCAAATGCCTTACTATCAACATCTTTATTGGATTTCATATTCTTCCAAGCTTCTACTACTTGTATCTTCTCTGACCCCTTGGATATGTTGGCTTGACCTTGAGATCAGCATCGTTGAGAATTCCCATGTTGAGCCATTTCTTCTAGTAATTGGTTTTGCATCGCTAATGGTTTCTTGTCAAAAGTGAGCAAGAGCGACACAATTCAGTCCTCTTAACCTCTGAAATCCATAGTCTTCTCGTCACGAGCCGTCTAATAGACAAGGAGAAAAGGTTCAAAATAGAGACAAGGTTTTTATAACAGAACGGGGATAGAATTAAGCATAACTTTGAGAAAATAACAAAGTTAAAGAGAAGCAAGAAATAGGCAACAATGAGAACATGCTAAACGTCCAGTTCTAACTAGGCTTGCGTCCTACAGTCAGCATTGCTCCGATACCAATCTGTCACACCCGGTTTTAAGGACAAAACCAGACATACACTATATGTGAAATAAAGATGACAAATCTCACATATAGCCACAGATAAGGGTAATATCAAAAGACAAATGCTTAAAATACATAACTCAATAGTATAAAGTATACCTTAGAGAATAACACAGCGGAAAACAACTCTGAACACCGGGTGCAACCTTCACTCCAGGATCAAACTAACTGGTTGATCACAAGCCTAACAATTCCAGAATCTAGAAATCTGGTACGATTCCTGAGATGTGGGGAGATAGCAAGAGTGAGTCCATGTCGAACTCAGCAAATATATCATAGGGTTCATGAAGCTCAAAAAGTTTGACACGGGTTTACTGCAATAGCTTTTAGTGAGTCATCTTTTAGCAATTGAGTAGCAACAAGTTTAACATAATCCCAAATAACCTCATGATCATGTAAACAAGAATAATGTATAGCAAGAAACAATAGTCATTAGTGAGCATCAATATCATCAGTATAATCATTATCATCAGTGTTCATCATTTATTCTGTAAGGGTCCAAGGCCACTCGTGACCGTGAGCACGGCTGATATACCAGTTTTACACTCTGCAGAGGTTGTACACTTTCACTGTGAGTCGTGATTTACCCTTTCGCCCGAGGTAGCTAATCTCTTGACCCACTTCCAAGGAAGGTCGGCAGGGTTCACTATGAAGTCTTTCAAAGGTTCGTCTAACAAGTTAGGGCCATTAGATTCACTCGGCAAACAGATGTAGAGCCCCCCTTCCAAATGGCACAATAACGCGCAGCCTATACACATAAGGATAGAGGCCGCACTATACCCGATTCGTCAAGCCGTTCTTACGCCATGAAGGAATACCTCTAACAAGCTAGAAAAGGTCCTCATACTTGACTAAAGCCAGAGCCATATAGCCCTCACAGTTGTACTGTAAGTCCCGGATGTTCGCTTACAGATAAGTCCTTATGGAGAGAAACTAGAGCACCATAAAAACAACCAAATATGCTCTAGCCCTCTTGAGCCATATTGCTTTAAATCATCTTTTAAACATTTATTGCATATATCATTAGTCAAGTTACAGATCATGATTATTTATCTTGAGCACTAGCATAAATACTACCCAATGCAATGTCCCATGGGTGTCAAGGTACAAGATACAAAAGCTAGGATATCCTTAATGGTAACAAGGTAGACACATGCACATGAATTAAATATATTAAAGGTGAATAGGAAACAAGGATAATCCCATGCTATACTTGCCTTAAACACCGATCCTTCGGTAAGCTTTAATCTTCAACGTTCTTCTTCTTCTTGATAACCTCGTATATCTCACCGACTGGACTTGATCAATAAATCACCACACACACATCGAGCAATCATACACGAAGCAAACAATAGATCTAAATTAGAACAGTACACCAAACATAAAATTAAGATGAAAAGTTTGTAGAACGAATCTACGTCTCGCTACGAATACACAGACGCGAAAAAGCACACTAATCAGAGCTACGGTTGAAAAGATACATCTACCGAAAGATTTCCTCTTAGAAGAAAATATAAAACTATTAACTTCATGTGTTTTATATATAAAATATTTTATAAATACTATATATGGAATTAAGTCAAATTTAGATTCAAATTATAAAACTAAAGTAAAACAAATCATATTTTATTTACAAAACCCAGTTGCATAATTATTAATCAAGATATGATTTAAACAATAAAATTTCAGAATTAATAATATGGTAAACACTGTCACTTAACGCGTAGATCTCGTTGCTATGAATCTAACGCAACTCGAATGAGCTAAAACGGATCTAAAACGTAGAAGATATGATTTAAACAAGATTTACTTTATTAAAATAATAGATTAAATCTCACATCAGAACTTAAAGATAGAAAACCTAACCAACAGTAACACTAACAGTATAACAAGTTTGTAAAACTCTTCTACACGTTACTACGATCACATAGACATAAAGATCACGAAATTTGGATTTAAAACATACAAATTATGAATTTTCTAAGATTTCCTATAGATAAATAATTACTTTAATATAAACTCGAAAATAAATTATCTCAAACCTACTGTACAGTTCTATAATCATGTAGAGCTCGCAAATACGAATCTAACGCAATTTGAATGGATCAAATCGGAGTTAAAACGGATAATTTATGACTAAAACAAACTCAGTGGCAAAACTGTAAATATCAGAAAACGTATTTTTCAATTACCGAGACGAAATACGCTTTCCACAGATCAAAACGTATTTTCCAGATTACGCTTTGGACTGCGGGTTAAGAACTTAAAATTTACAGGGTCTCTTTAGCAAATGTTACAGCCGAACGAGTATCTTTGAATATCAGCCGTTGGATTCAAAATCAACGATCCAGATTGGATCGGGGAGGGAGCCGGCGGCGCTCCGGCCGGAACAGGGCCGCGACGGCAGTCTCCGCGGCGGCGCCATGGCCGGAGATGGCTTCCTCGCGCTACAGAGCATTACCTTGCGAAAGAAATACACCAACGGGTAGATAACTTCAACGCGATCTTACCTAGAGCAAAATCGAGGCCGAGAACGAAGCGAGGAGCGCGTGCGCTCGGAGAGGCGGGCGGTCACGGCGGTGCTCCGAGCAATGTCGTCTCGGGGTGGTTCCAATGCTCCGCGTCGGAATAGGATGGAGCGGAAGGATCACGGGCTTGGTTTTTATAGCCCGAAGGCGACTCCACGGAAGGAAAGGGGAGATTGAGCCTTGGATTTGGCATCGGCAAAGAAGGAAAGGGAGAGCCGGCGGCGGCTTGGGGAAGAAGGCGACCTGACGTGCGGGCCCGTGTCGTCAGCGACTGGAAGCGGGGAAACGCGCTCGCGCGGTGAACCTGGGCCGGCGGCTGCGGCTGGGCTCGGCCCATGCGGGAGCGGACGCGGGAGGAGGAAGCGGGCCGCGCGCGGGGAGGGCAGGCCGAGCTGTGGGCTGCGGTAAGAAGCGGCCCGAGAAGAAAAGAAATTCCTTTCTTTTTTTTCTTTTTCTAATTTTTCAAAGCCAAATTTCAAAGAATTTTCAAATCCAAATTTGAATTTGATCAAACCACTCATCTCAAAAATTTAAATGCAACAGCATGAGTGCACAAACATGTTTCTACTCTTACATTTGATTTTAAATTTATAAAAATTATTCTTATCCTAAATTTGCATGCTCACAAAAATATATAAAAATCATATTTTTCCTATTTTTCATTTCTTCAAAATTTCAGGGTGTTACACGTCTTCCCTTTGATCTGTCCAGACAAAGCAAGTAGCGTAGGGCAATCATTGGTAGTAACAAATATTGTTGCTCTACATATGAAGTCCTCCTTTTGGAACGCATCGTACATCGGCTCCCCATGCCTCCATAGCCTCTCCATTTCTTGCATCAAAGGCTTGAGGAACACATCTATATCAATGCCTAGTTGTTTAGGGCCAGAAATAAGAATAGTGAGAAGGTACTTTCTCTTGTGACACAACCACGTTGGGATGTTGTACATGGTCAAGATCACTGGCCAAGTGCTGTGGTCGCTCATCCTCTCATTGAAGGGATTCATTCCATCGATTGTAACACCCCAAAATTTGCCACATTTGAAAATTGGTATAAAATGATTTATTTCTGAATTTTGTGCTCATAAAATATAGGAAAATAAAATTTTTCATTAAATTAAAATTCATCATAAGGTTTAGCAACATGTTTGTGCATACATGTCCTTGCATTTGATGTATTTGATTGAGTGGTTTTGATTGAAAATATAAAATGGTTAAAATTGCTTTTGCAAATGAAATTAAAAATGGTCTTGAAGTAAAAGAAAAGAAAGAGAAGAGAATTAGAAAACAAAAGACTTTAAGAAGTTGTAAAAATTTATTTTGAAAACTTATCAAAATTTCTCACTTTTATTTGAGTTAAAGAGTATACTTGAAACTACGTCGGAATTCAATTTGGATCATGTTTAAAAATTTTATTTGAATTAAGAAAAGAAAATAGAAAGATATTTGGAAAAAGAAAACTCCAATCCCTCCTTTTCTCTCTTTTGGCCTAGCCCAGCTCTCTCCCTGTCTCCTTCTCCCTCTCATCCGCGTGGGCTGGCAGCCCAGCAGCCGGCCGCAGCCCGCTCCCGCCTCTAGCTTCCTTGTTCCATCGCGTGGCCCAGCATAGCAATCGGCCCAGCCAAGGCCAGGCCCATCCAGTCGCCCGCGCCCTCTTCTCTCTCGCGCCTGAGCCACTGACATCCCAGCCCTACCTATCAGGCGTCTTCCACCTTGCGACGTGGACGTGCCGGACTCCTTCGCCGATGTCCATGTTTGGCTCCATTACGCCTCGGTGCCGTGCCGCTCAAGTCCCCGCGCCTCATAAATAGCTGGCTGATCCCGCTCTGCCTCCCTATCCCTTCTCGCAGCAAGTTTTTGCCCTCGCCGAATCGCTACGCCATCACAGCCACGCCGCCGAGAGCTCCACTCCGCCCCACCCGTGGTCGAGGCCACCACCGTGCCGTTATAGCTTCCCCCGAACCATCCATCGAGATGGCATCGAGCTTCTCTTGCTCCCCGTAGTCCTCCCGTGCCCTGTGGTAACCGGGAGCATCAAAGCCGACATCGCCAGCAAGGTCTGGCCATGGCGCCGCCACATGTGAGCCATCGCCGTCCGATCTCACCGCCAGTTTCCATCCCGAGCGTCCGAATCTAATATGACGGCTCAAATACAAAGGTACCCCTTCGCTGTTAGATTTACAAAAAGGCCCTTATAAATACTTCGGACTTAACCCACGGTCCATTGCGTACTTCACTGTTTACGCTTTCTTCTTTTAAAAGCGTATTTTTCTCGGTTTAGATCCAAAATACGTTTTCACTTATTTACAGATTTGCCACTGATTTTGTTTTGGCCATAACTTTTCCGTTTTAACTCTGATTTGATCCGTTCAAATTACGTTAGGTTCGTAATCTCATAATCTATGTGTTCATACTACTGTTCAGTATGTTTTTTACTTTTAAAATTCATGATTAGATTTAATCTATTATTCGATTAAAAGAAATCTTGTTTAAATCATATCTTCTGCATCTTAGATCCGTTTTAGTCCATTCAAGTTGCGTTAGATTCATAGCGTCAAGATCCACGCGTTAGTAACAGTGTTTATCATGTCACTGATACTGGAATTTCATGGTTTGAATCATATCTTAAATAACAATTATGCAACTGGATTTTATAAATAGAATATGATTTGTTTCACTTTAGTTTTATAAATCAAATCTAAGTTTGACTTAAATTATAATCTCTATGAAATATCTTATATATGTTTTTATATATTTAAAACACATGAAGCTAGTAGATTTATATTTTCTCCTATGAGCAAATCTTTCGGTAGATGTATCTTTTTCACCGTAGCTTCGATTAGCGTGTTTTTCGTGTTTGTGTGTTCGTAGCGAGACGTAGATTCGTTTTACAAACTTTTTATCTTGATTTTATGTTTGGTGTATTGTTCTAATTTAGATCTATTGTTGCTTCGTGTATGATTGTACGGAGGTTTGTGTGGTGCATTATGATTACATCCAGTCGGTGAGATATACGTGGTGATCAAGAAGAAGAAGAAGAACGTTGAAGATTAAAGCTTACCGAAGGATCGGTGTTTTAAGGCAAGTATAGCATGGGATCTTCCTTGTTGTCCTATACACATTTAATAACTTAATTCATATTGCATGTGTCTACCTTGTTGCCAATAAGGATCTCCTAGATATTTGATATCTTGTACCTTGATACCTATGGGGAATTGCATTAGGTAGTATGATGCTAGTGCTCAATCAAAGACCATGATCTTGTAACTTGACTAATGGAATATGCAATAAACATTAAAAGATGCTTTTTAGCAATATGGAACAAGGGGGCTAGAGTATTAGGCTATTTATGGTGCTCTAGATTCCTCTCCCTAAGGACTTATCTGTAAGTGATCATCCGGGACTTACAGTACAGCTGTGAGGGCTATATGGCACTGGCTTTAGCTCAGTATGAGGACCTTTTCTAGCTTGTTAGTGGTTACCTTTATGGTGCAAGAGGGGTGTGTTCTGGGTTGGATATAGTGCGGCCTCTATCCATCAGTGTATAGGCTGCGCGTCATTGTGCCAGTCGGAAGGGGAGCTCTGCATTCGCAGGCCACAGAAACCTTAGCGGCCCAACTTATTAGACAAACCTTTGAAAGGCTTCATAGTGAACCCTATCAACCTTCCTTGGTAGTGGGTCAAGAGGTTGGCCGCCTCGGGTGAAAGGGTAAATCACGACTCACAGTAAAAGTGTACAACCTCTGCAGAGTGTAAAACTGGTATATCAGCCGTGCTCACGGTCACGAGCGGCCTTGGAACCCTTACGGAATAGATGATGGACACTAATGACATGGATGATGAAGATGCTCACAAATGGTTAATTGTTTATGCTATACATTATTCATGTTTACCTGATCATGTGTTTATGGGCTTGTGATACACTTGTTGCTACTCCTATGCTAAAATTGTGACAATTAAAAGCTAATCGCAGTTAAACCAGTGTCAGCCTTTTGAGCCTCATGAACCCCATGTTATATTTGTTGAGTATGACATATACTTACACTTTCTTTATTTTCAATTATTTGGATAAAAATCCCGGATGGGTACCAGATTGCTAGAGTTTGGAGGAATTAGGCTTGTGATCAACCAGTCAGTTGTCCCTATGGATTGGAGTCTTCGCCTGAAGATTGGAGTTGTCTTTTCTGCTATTTATACTATGAGGTTATATTCTCTGTACTAATACACTACGTATTTAAGCATTGTCTATTGATATTACCCTTATTTGTAGCTATATGTGAGATTTGACTTCCTGGGCTCACATATGGTGCGTATCTAGTTTTGTTCTTAAAACCGGGTGTTACATCGATGCTCAAGCCAAACCATACATTCCTTGGGTCATCGTTGAATTCTTTGTGCTTCTCATCGAACCTTTGCTACTGACTATAATCAGTCGGGTGTGCAATCTTATCATCATCCACCTTGCGCTCATCATCCCACCATGTCATGAGTGTGGCTTCTTTAGGGTTTAGGAAGATATGTCTCAAGCGGTCGGTCACTAGCAGGTACCACATTACCAAGGCAGGAATTCTTCTCTACTTTGCATCACTGCCTAATGAAGTGTCCTCTGGGGGTATGGTTCTTGTACCACCTTTTTTGTACCCTTCTTATTCCTCTTTTTCCCCGTGGAGGCTTCGTCCCCACCGCAAAGGTCATTGTTCTTGTATCGACTGGCCCCACACCGGGGACATTTATCCAGTGACTTGAATGTTTTGCCACAAAAAAGTATACAATGGTTGGGGCATGCATTGATTTTTTCAAACCCCATTGTCAATGGACTTATGACCTTCTTCACTTGGTATGTGTTGGCAGAAACTGAGTTTGGTTGTGGCAGCACCCATGACAGGAGACGCAATAGATCATTGAAACTACAGTCTGACGAGCTCAAGCACAAAACATAGCAATGTCCAATGTGTCGGACAACCCTTTTCAACACCATACATAGTCTCCTTTGATGCTTTTGTCATCCTTTCCAAATTTTCTAGACCTTTTAGACTCTTTAGTAAAATCTCTAGTCCAAGGGCTCGAATCATGTCCTCCAAATCATCTTCATCCCCAACAAGTGCTCCACCATCATTATTGGCACCACCTTCGTCGTTACCATCCCAACCACCAGCATCACCACCTTGTTCATTGCCAAACTCAGGATCCATTCATGCTTCAAGCTCTGCTGAATATTGGGACAGTGATTCTAGGGTTTTGTCATCGTATTCCTCCTCATCCTTGTTGTTAACAATAACCGTTTCACCATGATGAATCCACACTATGTAGTCCTCAACAAATCCTCGCATAATCAAATGTGATATGATGATAGTCACATTTGTCCATGCCATACGGTTCTTGCAATCTTTACACGGACAAATAATTGTATCCTTATTCTCTATTAATGTCGTTGCATGCTTCTTTGCGGCTTCAATAAATTTATTCACCTGTTCACGAAAACCTGCCTTGAACCATAAAAAACCATACATCCAAGAGTTCATGTACTCCATCTTTTACAACTACAACAAAACAAACATTAAAGGACTATATATATATATATATATATATATATATATATATATATATATATATATATATATATATATATATATGAATCAAATTAATTATTACTTGAGAATAATTGTATATACTTTAGATATATATAAATATAAATCAAATATAATTACATGAAGCATACAAACACATCATGGTAGAGGAAAATTAATTAATGGCCCATTTATCCATAAATAATTAAAATACATATTTGTTGATTACAATAAACAATTTCAAAGACAACAATTAGCAACAATTATATTTTACCCAATATCTTTCATGCAAACCCTAGTCCAATTTCATCAAACATAAATTTACAAAAAGAAAATTAATAAAAAAACCAAACCCTAGATCTAGATCTACATGCACATGAAACATCCATAAAACTAACTAATTGTTTACAAAAATCAAGAAACATGGACCAAATAAGGGTATGATCTTGTTTCCCTACCTAGTTTACCCTAGTACATTCAAAACTTGGGTCTAATTTGCTTCATAAGTAGCTCAAGCACCATAGAAGAGAGAGAAAAGTAAAACTATAATTACTCACTAACCAACCATTAAAACTTCAAAAAAAGTGTGGAATAGCATTTTCTTACCTTCTACAACCTCTCCACCAAAGGATTGGAGACCAAAACCTTCCCCCTTAGTAGAGCAATTTTTGGGAGGTGCCCAAGGCCTCCCCACCTTTCTTTCACGGGTTGGAGTGAGTGACCCGAGGAGGAAGAAGGTGCTGCAGTTTTTTATATGTGGATCATTTGTAGGGGCTGCTGGTGATTGAGCCACCCCTACAAATCACAGGTGTTTATACGCGGGGCATTTGTAGGGGCCACCCCTACAAATCACAGGTGTTTATACGCGGGGCATTTGTAGGGGGTGGCTCAATCACCAGCTGCCCCTACAAATAGCAACACCGGGGGCGGCTGGTGAGTGAGCCGCCCCTACAAATCCAACCCATTTGTAGGGGCGGCTAGTCTCGTGGGTCCCGAGCATGCCACTGTAGGGGCGGCTCCATCACCAGCCGCCCCTATAAAAAATTTGTCCCGTTGCTACAAATCGTTTTTCACATAGTGTTTGCGTGGAATTAGGATCTTGCGGTGGAAAACCATAGCTAAAAAATGGTGGGAAACGATTCCACATGTAAAAAAATGGTGGGAATAATTCAGTGGCCAAATTAGATTGAATGAAATATGAGGAGTGTATATGGATATTTTGTTTGTGGGAAACAATTGTACCGGTAAAAAATATTCTAGTAAAATATGAGGAGTTTAGAGATACAAGGAATTATCTTTCTATAGAAAAAAGCAGAGCACAGTTTCGTCTATTTTAATGTAATGACTAATATTAATTTTAATATTAACATTAACACATAATTGAAATTTATTTTATATAATGAATGACATCAATTTAATGTGGCCAATTATATTACTTTTTTATTAATAAGACAAATATTAATGAAAAATAGTTTATTGATACTTGTCATTTAATTTAAAAGTAAACTATAATGGAGTTGCTATATTTCAGGTGCTTGAATCAATGTTTGTCATGTTCTCAAATGAGTATTTGGGACCGTAACAAATTTAAATGAAAAATTGTCAACTACAAAATTTTATAACTTTTCAAGGGATTTGCTGTAGATTAATATATCATCAAAATAAACCACAACAAACTTGCTAGTGAAAGCTCTAAGCACATGATTCATCAATCTCATGAAGGTACTAGGTGCATTAGTCAACCCAAAAGGCATTACCAACCATTCATACAACCCAAACTTAGTTTTAAAAGTCGTTTTCCACTCACCCCCTTCTCACATTCTTATTTGGTGATAACTAGTTCTCAAGTCAATTTTTGTGAAAATGATAGCACCACTAAGTTCATCAGGCATGTCATCAAGTCTAGGAGTGGGATGTCTATACCTTATTGTGATGTTATTAATAGCTCAACAATCAACACACATTCTCCATGAGCCATCTTTCTTGGGAACTAAAAGAACAGGAACAACACAAGGTGAAAGACTTTCTTGCACATTGTCACACCCGGTTTTCTAAAGAACAAAACCAGGCTAAATCATATGTGTGCCCAGGAAGTCCACACATATGCCAGAATGAAAAAGTATCAGAAACAATGTTATTATATAACGTATACATAGCTATATTAACACTTACATCAGGAGTATCACGGAACGGTGACTAAACTTCGGGCTCCATTCTTCTCAGGGACGGCTGACTGGGGGTAACATATGCCTAGCACTTCTACTAGTCTTCTGGAAACTCCACTACACCTTTGTCCTTCTTCCGAGTAGCATCTTACTACACACTGGAGTGTTGGGAAAATAGCAAGAGTGAGTCCATGTCGAACTCAACAAGTACAACACAGGGTTCATGAGGCTCAAAAAGACTAGACACTGTTTCACTGCGTTTAGCTTTTAATCATCATATAATTAGCAATTGAGTAGCATCAAGGTATTCCAATTCCCATTAATGAACCAATGATCAATTGCAATTACGATAATGAATAGCATTAACATGAGTATAAGAATAACAACAGTAATTAAGCATGATATAACAATGGTGATCATCTATCTGTAAATGTTCCAAGGCCGCTCGTATCCGTGAGCACGGCTAGTATACCAGTTTTTTAACTCTGCGCAGAGGTGTACACTTTCACTGTGAGTCATAACTTCCAAATGCATGGGGAGGCCATTCCCAAAACACCGGAAATTATATAAAGCCACTTAAAGGTTCGTCTAACAAGTTAGGGCCATTAGATTCACTCGGCAGGCAGATATAGAACCCCCCTTCCCTGTGGCACAACAACCGCAGCCTATACACACTAGGCCAGGGGCTCGCACTACACCCAACGTGTCAAGCCATTCTTACGCCATTTAAGGTAACCGCTAACAAGCTAGAAAAGGTCCTTTAAGCAACTAAAGCCAGAGCCATATAGCCCTCACAGCTGTACTGTATGTCCCGGATGATCACGTACAGATAAGTCCTTATGGAGAGAAACTAGAGCAACAATATAACCCCTTGCTCTAGCCCCCTTTTCAACAGTAATAAAATCATCATTAAAGGTTGATTGCTTAATCCATTAATCAAAATTACAAGATCATTGTTCATGATTAAGCACTAGCAAAAGCTACCCAAATGCACAACCCATAGGTGACAAGGAAACAAGATATCAATAGCTAAGTTATAATCTCTAAGGTTGTCAAGGTAGACACATGCATATGATATTGATTATAGTGAATAGGTAACAAGGATAGTCCCATGTTATACTTGCCTTAGAACTTGCTTTACAACTAATGGTCAACTCCTTGTAGAACCTTTGATCTTCTGTTCTTTCGGTCTCCGGTGCTTACAAATAACTCTTCTACTCGCATATCGTAGCACACCAACAAACATGCAAGCAAACAAATAGAGACAGCTAAGAGCAGTACACCACACGAAAGAAAACAACGTGTTAAAAGAAAGCTAGTGCTACGAGAGATCACCGGAACGCTAAAAACGACGCTAACATTAAAAAGACATGACTACCGGGAGCTTTATATTATGAAAGAAAAGAAACAACTACAAGCTTGATTTATTTTAGTTAAATAAAATCATGAGAAACTACCAATTCAGATCAGTCAAATTATATTTTTATTTTAGAAAAGTCAAGTTAAACTAATCATATTTTAAATATAACATGCATGTATCGTTTAATCAAAGTAAACTTTAACTTTTCAAAATAAAAGAACATGTGAGAACATTTGTTCAAATTATATATGATGCGTGTTGGAGCTGATCATATTTTATTCATACATATTTTGATATCATTTATGCCAGTTAAACTTTAACTTGCAAAACAATGTAACATGTGAGCACTAAAACGAGTTTATGATATATATCGTGCTTGAGCTAAGCAAATTATAATTAAAAACGTATTCAAGTTGCTATTAGCTAAGTTCATGCTTAAATGCAAAGGACCGACGTGACAAACCTATATCATTTTTAATTATAAACCTAATTACAAGCATATTAATCAAATTAGTATTTAACTATAAACACGTAAACTGCGTCTCTACAAAACTAGCGCGGAAAGAACAAGCTGAAACAGTGCTACGGCGTTTGTAAAAACTATCAGGAAGTGAAGGTACATACTTGATAGTTCAAATAAGATCGATCTAAATATGAACAGAGGAGCAGTGAACCGCACCGAAAAGAGACGAACATGAGTTTACAATGGAATTAACCATGTACGTAAGATGGAATTAGATCATGGAAGCTTGACGAGACAGGATAAATAATGTATATAAATTCAGATGCAAACCAATAAAATTATAAGGAAATTAATTGGAGGTGCAGCTCACCTCTAAAAACACGATCTTGTATCCAACATGATCGAGCAGAATGCAGCTGCATGCTCCTGCGCGCTGCACCAGCCCAGCAGGTGAGCTTTCGGAATCGGTGGCCCATGGACAGCAGATGCATGGCTCGGCAACAACAGCATGTCTCCTGGCTCTTTTGAACACGAAGAAGACGATGAACCCCCCCGGAAGGCTCGTGCATTCTTGATGCCAGCAAGTAAACGACAGCAACGGGAACGACCTACGGCCTGCCCTGCCGGAGATGAACTGGAAGGCAACGGCTTGATCTTTCTCATCATAGTGGCGCTCGAATCCGCAGCTTCGACGAGCGTGGCTCAAGGGAAGGATCAACGACGGAAGCGAGACGTCCACGGACAGCTTGGCCGTGTCCGTCTTGGAGATTGATGATGACTCTGGATGAAACACGGCCGGCGGCAGGAGAGGTAGCTGCAGCAGATGAAACTACGGTGTCCGGCCACAGCTCGGACGGACGGACTCCATGCGCCCGTCAGCAACAGCGAGCTCCACGGATAAGGAGGCGGCAACAACGTGCAGCCCTACAGGAACGGCTCCATGGCAGCTCGAAGAAGTTCTCTCGGAGATGGCTTTTCCTCTAACTTCGATAGCAAGATCGTGTGGAGGCTGGTGACGAGGAATAGAGCGGCGGCAATAGCGGCGGCAGCGGCAATAGCGGCGGCGGCGACAACAACGGCGGCGGCGACAACAACGGTGGAAAACAGGGCTAGTAGGCAGGCCGGACATATATATAGGGAGGAAGACTCTCCACCTTCACATCATCTAGCAATATGGTACTAATTTGATGTTGCACCGTCCACCTCCGTAATAGGTCTAAATAGACATTAAGGCCCATTATCAAGGTATTAGACTAATAGAAAATGATTTCTGCTCATGTACAGGGGATAGGAGACAGGGATGCAGCGTCCTGGCATTAGCTAGCTAGCTGGTCACGTAAGTCACTTGCATACACGTATACATGTATATACGTATATTTAAGATACGGCGAGAGATAGAGAGAGCTACGAGCGACGGCTCGCGATAAGAGTTGTACTTCTGGAACCAGGGCGTCGAGGGCTACGCCGGCATATATATAGTTGTAGGGTTTGGAAACTTTTCGGAATTAATTAATTTCGTGGATAAAATAATTCTAGAAAAGTCCAGAATTATTATTTAAGCCGCGAAAAATACTCCGAAAGCTCCGAAAATTCGAGGGAATTTTCTAGAGACATTATGGAACATAAGGAACCCAAATAAAGTATTTGGAGCTTATGAAAAGATGGATGAAGAGATCAAGGAAAAAGATTAAGCTCACGGAAATTGGAATTTTGGATCCAGAAAATACCAAAAAGTTTTCCGATGAGAAGTAAACGTCGTCCTACGGTATTTTGAAAATAATAGCACTCACCAACACCAAAGACAAGCATCACACAAACACCACATTATTAAATTAATATGAAAAAGTTTAAAACCACAATTTTCTATATTTAATTAGCAACAACTTAACTTATCTAATAAATTTATTCAGATAGTGAAATAATTTATTTTATTTAGCATTTTTCATGCACAACCCAAAATAGAAAATTTTGGGTGTGACAAATCTACCCCACTTAACAGGAATCTCGTCCCGAGATTCGGAGAGACTAGGGAGAAAGATAAAGTTGATTTTGCAAATCTTCACTCTTCTCTGATCAACTCTTATCCAATGATAATGCCACAAGATCATAACCAACTTTGTAAAGGTATCCTTTAGGCCCTTACGATTCTTGTAGATGGTTCTAACAGGTTACCAACCCTGAGAAGAGATACCTACGCTCGATAATGACTTTGCAACCATGTAGATAGATGTTGCTTCCAGATGACGAAAATAGAACGTATAAATCCTCCATCATGTATCGTCTTTTAGTTCGGCAAACCCCTTAAGAAGAGATCAATTGGAGAACACCAATGGATAGATTGCATTTGTTTCTGAGTGATAACTATCATCATGTCCTTCTCGCATCCCAGAGAGATTCATGAGCATATGCAAGAACAAGTAACCTCCATTTCCTCGCGAGCAGAAAAATGGCAGTGCAGAAATACAGTTATAACTCAAGTTCTATGAATCCAATGATATTATAGCTTATACCGTTGGAAAGCTTATCAAATTTACTACAACTTTCTTATAGAACACTTCTCCAGATTCTGCAGTTAAGGTAGTCGAAAACTGTGCACAACAGAAACTATTCCAGGTTGCTGACAGCACAAATGCGTCGTCTTGTGATTTTCATAACTCCCAAATCATAATAGCTATCAGGGTGGTTCTTACGGTCAGAGAAAGATATTGAAGTCTACTGTTGTCCAGAATTTATCCATGATTTTTGGGCATCCAAAAATAGAGATATAAGCTAAGGAAGACAGACTGCTCTGAAAAGACAGGATAGGATAAAAATAAGATTCAGAGAGATTAGAGAGATAGATAACACTAATCTTCAAGTCTTCATGCTTCTTTGATTTGTGCTGATGAGATATAAGACATAGATTGAGTATAGCCAAAAGATGACAAGAAAGATAAGGTTTGATCTTCAGTTCTTCGTACCTTGTCACTTGAGATTGATGATGGTAACGGACACTACCCCACTTAACAAAGATTTTGTTCCACCCAGCAATGTCATTGAAGGAAACACTTTCTTTAAGGCTTGCTGCTAATGATAAGTCCTTCACTTAAAACTTACTAAACATACTTGATATGGGGGTGATGTCATCTAAGCTTTCATGAAACTAACTATAGACTTTCAACATCTCCTTCCTATGTCGTCTATGCTAACTTGTATAGAGTATGTTGAATTGAATGTTGAACTCCCAACTGATGATAGCTTGAAGTGAAGACTAGTCCTGACGAATACCCGAGCTTCTTGTAAACGATCCAACAAAGCACTGATCCCAAGCAAACAACACTAGCACTTGAGTAAACTTCCAATCATAAAGCTAACCACTTCTTCCAAGTGAAGCACTAGGACATACGAAACATTCATCTTGCAACACTCACAACTTTGCTACCCCCTTAAGAAAAAGAACTAGGGGACACCAAAGTAACTTGCATCTCCTTTTATACTAGATAACCATAATCATCTCTAATGTAAGATTCCAAGGTAAATCAATGAGATTCAAAGATATCCAATGATATATTCACTTGTGCAAGATAAGGAAGTAATGCAGAAAATTTCTGGGCGAATTCCAATTTTAGCAGTTCAGTAAATCTGGCATAACTCGAGCTACAAAGATCCAAAGGAAGTGATCTTTACATGGTTGGAAAGCTTATGAAATTATCTACAACTTTTATTCACAACACTTTTCCAGATTCTGTCCATAAGTTAGTCAAAAACTGAACTTAACCGAAACTGTTTTAGGATTCTAGACTGCGCAGTGACCCCAACTTGGAACAGGTATATCTCTTAGCTCATAATAGATAATAAGGTAAGTCCAGTGGGTTTGGAAAGATACAGAAGTCTAGTTATTCCCAGTAAAATTTTATAAATTTCTCATGTTCATATCTTGAGATATAACAGAAACATTGATGACTGCTATAGAAATCAGCATGTGGAGTATTACGTAAAACCTACCCCACTTAACATGGATTGAGCTACTCCTCAAGACTTATACCTTCCGAGCCATTTTCAAAACACGAGAACAAGGACAACACACAAGCAACACATCAAGCAAAACAAGCACACATCACATCATCGGTACTACACGTGCTTCTTCAACAATGGTGGTCATCCTATGGAAAGATTATGGATGATAAAAGACCATCAAACTTTAGAACAAGATGAGATCAGAAAACTTTTATTAAAAACAACGTAAAACAAAAACCAAGGGAGTAAGATATAATAGCTCAAAGGAAGCTATCAAGGGAGGATACAACAGGACAAGGAAGAGGAAATAGTCGAAATCAATGAGTCAAGGGATGACAAAATAGTTTTATAGTAAAATGAGTTTTAGAACACGTCCAGTGCTACTTGGCATACGTCCTACAGTCAACACCGCTCTGATACCACTCTGTCACACCCGGTTTTCTAAAGAACAAAACCAGGCTAATCATATGTGTGCCCAGGAAGTCCACACATATGCCAGAATGAAAAAGTATCAGAAACAATGTTATTATATAACGTATACATAGCTATATTAACACTTACATCAGAGTATCACGGAACGGTGACTAAACTTCGGGCTCCATTCTTCTCAGGGACGGCTGACTGGGGGTAACATATGCCTAGCACTTCTACTAGTCTTCTGGAAACTCCACTACACCTTTGTCCTTCTTCCGAGTAGCATCTTACTACACACTGGAGTGTTGGGAAAATAGCAAGAGTGAGTCCATGTCGAACTCAACAAGTACAACACAGGGTTCATGAGGCTCAAAAAGACTAGACACTGTTTCACTGCGTTTAGCTTTTAATCATCATATAATTAGCAATTGAGTAGCATCAAGGTATTCCAATTCCCATTAATGAACCAATGATCAATTGCAATTACGATAATGAATAGCATTAACATGAGTATAAGAATAACAACAGTAATTAAGCATGATATAACAATGGTGATCATCTATCTGTAAATGTTCCAAGGCCGCTCGTATCCGTGAGCACGGCTAGTATACCAGTTTTTAACTCTGCGCAGAGGTGTACACTTTCACTGTGAGTCATAACTTCCAAATGCATGGGGAGGCCATTCCCAAAACACCGGAAATTATATAAAGCCACTTAAAGGTTCGTCTAACAAGTTAGGGCCATTAGATTCACTCGGCAGGCAGATATAGAACCCCCCTTCCCTGTGGCACAACAACCGCAGCCTATACACACTAGGCCAGGGGCTCGCACTACACCCAACGTGTCAAGCCATTCTTACGCCATTTAAGGTAACCGCTAACAAGCTAGAAAAGGTCCTTTAAGCAACTAAAGCCAGAGCCATATAGCCCTCACAGCTGTACTGTATGTCCCGGATGATCACGTACAGATAAGTCCTTATGGAGAGAAACTAGAGCAACAATATAACCCCTTGCTCTAGCCCCCTTTTCAACAGTAATAAAATCATCATTAAAGGTTGATTGCTTAATCCATTAATCAAAATTACAAGATCATTGTTCATGATTAAGCACTAGCAAAAGCTACCCAAATGCACAACCCATAGGTGACAAGGAAACAAGATATCAATAGCTAAGTTATAATCTCTAAGGTTGTCAAGGTAGACACATGCATATGATATTGATTATAGTGAATAGGTAACAAGGATAGTCCCATGTTATACTTGCCTTAGAACTTGCTTTACAACTAATGGTCAACTCCTTGTAGAACCTTTGATCTTCTGTTCTTTCGGTCTCCGGTGCTTACAAATAACTCTTCTACTCGCATATCGTAGCACACCAACAAACATGCAAGCAAACAAATAGAGACAGCTAAGAGCAGTACACCACACGAAAGAAAACAACGTGTTAAAAGAAAGCTAGTGCTACGAGAGATCACCGGAACGCTAAAAACGACGCTAACATTAAAAAGACATGACTACCGGGAGCTTTATATTATGAAAGAAAAGAAACAACTACAAGCTTGATTTATTTTAGTTAAATAAAATCATGAGAAACTACCAATTCAGATCAGTCAAATTATATTTTTATTTTAGAAAAGTCAAGTTAAACTAATCATATTTTAAATATAACATGCATGTATCGTTTAATCAAAGTAAACTTTAACTTTTCAAAATAAAAGAACATGTGAGAACATTTGTTCAAATTATATATGATGCGTGTTGGAGCTGATCATATTTTATTCATACATATTTTGATATCATTTATGCCAGTTAAACTTTAACTTGCAAAACAATGTAACATGTGAGCACTAAAACGAGTTTATGATATATATCGTGCTTGAGCTAAGCAAATTATAATTAAAAACGTATTCAAGTTGCTATTAGCTAAGTTCATGCTTAAATGCAAAGGACCGACGTGACAAACCTATATCATTTTTAATTATAAACCTAATTACAAGCATATTAATCAAATTAGTATTTAACTATAAACACGTAAACTGCGTCTCTACAAAACTAGCGCGGAAAGAACAAGCTGAAACAGTGCTACGGCGTTTGTAAAAACTATCAGGAAGTGAAGGTACATACTTGATAGTTCAAATAAGATCGATCTAAATATGAACAGAGGAGCAGTGAACCGCACCGAAAAGAGACGAACATGAGTTTACAATGGAATTAACCATGTACGTAAGATGGAATTAGATCATGGAAGCTTGACGAGACAGGATAAATAATGTATATAAATTCAGATGCAAACCAATAAAATTATAAGGAAATTAATTGGAGGTGCAGCTCACCTCTAAAAACACGATCTTGTATCCAACATGATCGAGCAGAATGCAGCTGCATGCTCCTGCGCGCTGCACCAGCCCAGCAGGTGAGCTTTCGGAATCGGTGGCCCATGGACAGCAGATGCATGGCTCGGCAACAACAGCATGTCTCCTGGCTCTTTTGAACACGAAGAAGACGATGAACCCCCCCGGAAGGCTCGTGCATTCTTGATGCCAGCAAGTAAACGACAGCAACGGGAACGACCTACGGCCTGCCCTGCCGGAGATGAACTGGAAGGCAACGGCTTGATCTTTCTCATCATAGTGGCGCTCGAATCCGCAGCTTCGACGAGCGTGGCTCAAGGGAAGGATCAACGACGGAAGCGAGACGTCCACGGACAGCTTGGCCGTGTCCGTCTTGGAGATTGATGATGACTCTGGATGAAACACGGCCGGCGGCAGGAGAGGTAGCTGCAGCAGATGAAACTACGGTGTCCGGCCACAGATCGGACGGACGGACTCCATGCGCCCGTCAGCAACAGCGAGCTCCACGGATAAGGAGGCGGCAACAACGTGCAGCCCTACAGGAACGGCTCCATGGCAGCTCGAAGAAGTTCTCTCGGAGATGGCTTTTCCTCTAACTTCGATAGCAAGATCGTGTGGAGGCTGGTGACGAGGAATAGAGCGGCGGCAATAGCGGCGGCAGCGGCAATAGCGGCGGCGGCGACAACAACGGCGGCGGCGACAACAACGGTGGAAAACAGGGCTAGTAGGCAGGCCGGACATATATATAGGGAGGAAGACTCTCCACCTTCACATCATCTAGCAATATGGTACTAATTTGATGTTGCACCGTCCACCTCCGTAATAGGTCTAAATAGACATTAAGGCCCATTATCAAGGTATTAGACTAATAGAAAATGATTTCTGCTCATGTACAGGGGATAGGAGACAGGGATGCAGCGTCCTGGCATTAGCTAGCTAGCTGGTCACGTAAGTCACTTGCATACACGTATACATGTATATACGTATATTTAAGATACGGCGAGAGATAGAGAGAGCTACGAGCGACGGCTCGCGATAAGAGTTGTACTTCTGGAACCAGGGCGTCGAGGGCTACGCCGGCATATATATAGTTGTAGGGTTTGGAAACTTTTCGGAATTAATTAATTTCGTGGATAAAATAATTCTAGAAAAGTCCAGAATTATTATTTAAGCCGCGAAAAATACTCCGAAAGCTCCGAAAATTCGAGGGAATTTTCTAGAGACATTATGGAACATAAGGAACCCAAATAAAGTATTTGGAGCTTATGAAAAGATGGATGAAGAGATCAAGGAAAAAGATTAAGCTCACGGAAATTGGAATTTTGGATCCAGAAAATACCAAAAAGTTTTCCGATGAGAAGTAAACGTCGTCCTACGGTATTTTGAAAATAATAGCACTCACCAACACCAAAGACAAGCATCACACAAACACCACATTATTAAATTAATATGAAAAAGTTTAAAACCACAATTTTCTATATTTAATTAGCAACAACTTAACTTATCTAATAAATTTATTCAGATAGTGAAATAATTTATTTTATTTAGCATTTTTCATGCACAACCCAAAATAGAAAATTTTGGGTGTGACACACATACCCTTTCTTGATTAATTCTTCCACTTGTTGCTGAATTTCTTTTGTTTCCTCCGTGTTGGTGCGGTATGCAGCTCGATTTGGAAGTGAAGCACCGGGAACAATGTCAATTTGATGTTTGATCCCTCGATTAGGTGGCATCCCCGGTGGTACTTTATCTGGAAATACATCCTCATATTCCTATAACACATTAAAAATAATACTTGGCAAAGTAGAGGATAAGTCGTTAGTGGAAATAAAAATTTTCTTGTAGAGTACAAAGAACATGGCATTGGGTTCACTCAATTCTTTTAAATCCCCCTTCCTAGCAATCATAACTAATCCCTCTTTTTTTGTTGTCTTGGTTCTTTGTAGCTCTGGAGTTTTATTTGGCTTTGGAATCACTCCCTCACTATGTTTGTGGGTCACTCGCAATTGGTTCTTGCTCTCTCGCTCTTTTCTTTTTAGACCATCCTTCAAAATCTCCTCCGGTGTCAAAGGAAGCAAAGAAATTCGCTATCCTTTGTACATGAAAGTCAACTTGTTGGTTCTTCCAAAAACCTGAATATCACAATTGCTGACGGTCATAAACACCAATTATAAACAATCAACATTACCTGCATATATACTCAATTCCATCACCAAACATAGGTTTAGGGGTTTAAACTAATAAATTCCATGAGTTTTGGTGAATCTGTGTTTTCAGCAGGGTTTATCCTGAAAACCGTCAAGGTGGACCTATTCGTCAAAGAAAATCATGTTTATCCACAACATAAACTACTTGGGAAGGATCTAGAACACACTAGAAGGCAATCCACCAAAGCACACCTCGAATGGCTGACATGTGGGGGTAGTTAGACCCACCTGCAGGCCAATCGACCCGTGGGTCCCATTGGTCAGTCTCTGCTTCGACGTTGGTTCTTCCACCACCATTGAGGATCAATCTATGTCATTGCTCGATGTTGGTTCAAATAGAGGGATGCGATAGAGCCATGCTATGCATTTATGGGCTCAATTTAGAAATTGGCCCATAAAGGCCCATGTGCAGTTTTATGAGATATGGTGGAAAGTTTAGTACCACTGAGGCTACTCAGAGGGGGAGGGTGCTAGGCGCCCCTCATAATTAGCAGCCCCTACTACCCTCTCTAGAGCCATCCCTAAACCATAATTCATATTCTCCTCGTCAGGAGCCAGCTATCAAGAGAAGATTTGTCCTCCATAGGATCTAGTCTTGTAAATAATACTGAGATGGAGAGTGAGGGAAGAGTTTGGAGAAGATGTCGGCCTATCGGTGCTCTCTCTATGGCTTGTACCTTGGTGGATCTAAGTTCTATCTAAGCTTGCCTCTGAGATTCCTCTAGTAATCAACTTCTAGTTCAAGTAAGCATTTTGTTTATATTGTTCATCAGGTTTGCGACTCTTTTGAGTGCTTTATTCACTTCCTAGGGGGAGTAAAGTACTAATCGTAAGTGTAAGCGTGGTGCTTAGACTTAGGTTAATCGTGGATGCACCCTACATTCTGGATCGATGGTAGCTCGCAAGGGTGACTCTTATAGCCTCATTGAATACTTTGTAGTCAACCTCTCATTTGTAGGCCAAGTAGGACCCAGTTACGTAGGAAAGCGTCCTCTGTTGGTGTCTTTGCCTAGTAATGTCCCTAGTTGAATAGTAGAAGACATAGCTTACCGAAGTCATAATTAAAGAACCTTAGTTATCCTCTCTAAGCTCCTATTCATCCTAACCTTATTGCTACCCCTAGTTAAGTTAGACCATAGTTAATCTCACATGTTTCCCTGTGGATACGATACTTGGAATACTTTCGGGTGAAAACTATAGCAGTATTCATGTGCTTTAGGATTTATCTATGGGCATTAACTTATACCAACAAGCTTTCTAACGCCGTTGCTGGGGAGACGGTTGCTGAATTAACTATGAACCTAGCTTAACTTTGTACCTTTTATCTTTTTGTTTTAATTTATTCTTTCCCTTTTTACTATGAATTCCACTGCTATCTATCAAGACGTTGCACCTAAGAGCACGCGCCTAGAGCAACCAAAATCTTTAGAGACTATCCTAACACCTGGCTATGAGCTGTGTCCGTGTTTAATAAAACTAATTCGGGATCAATCCTTCTCGAGAGAAGGCAACGAAAACCCATACTCACCTATGGGAGTTTGCACACACCTGTGCATGCTTGGGTATCGCTGGCATGTCTAATAAGACCTTAAGATGGAAGTTGTTTCCATTCTCTTTGATGGGAAGAGCTAAACAATGGTATAGTCAAACTGTAGAAAGTATGCAAGGAGATTAGGAAATGCTATGTCCTAAATTTTGTTTACATTTCTTTCCCATCTCTAAAGTGCTTATCCTTTGAAAAGAGGTTCTAAATTTTAGATAACTAGAAGAAAAATCTCTTAGCACATCGTGAGATCATTTTAATGACCTCATCATCACTGGCCCAGACCTTTCCATTCAAGACCCTGCACTTCTTCAACATTTTTACATGGGTCTTAGCAAGGATTCCATAGAATCCCTTGATGCAGCCTCTAGAAGAGCTTTCCTTCATCTGTCTGCTAGTAAAGCAAGGTCTATGCTTGATAAGATTAGTGGAAAAACTCCCTGCACTAGCATGCATATTTAACTCCTCGAGGAAGAGAAGGAATCATCTCCCTAACAAGAAGAGGAAGTTTTGATATCCAAATCACAACCACTTCAATCCTAAGGTTTAGCTATCAATCCCGAACCATCTATACCCCAAAATCCTCCAAGAGAAGAAGAAATTCAACCTTCAAAAATCTCTTTTGAAATTAAGAATGATATTTTCGATGTTGATTTTGGAAAAAGCTTAAACTTCCAGCCTCACAAGAGACCTTTGAGCGAATATAATTTAAATCCTCTCAAGAAGGCATCTCTTAGAAAGGGTTCTTATTTTCATATAGGACATTGGGAAGAACTCAAAGGTGGTATGTCAAGTGATACTATAGAATGAGAGCTGAGTCATTTAGCTAATCATATCTTCTCCCCTTCTATGACCACATTAGATGTCTTATCTGAACCCATCTCTTAACCCATCCTTGACCCCGATGATCCCTCTTATGCTATTTCTCCTAAGTCTCATGATGACCCTAGAAATCCACTTAGACAACCAAAGCATAGGAGTCATGAAGACCATATGGATGACCAAGAAGAGCAACGACAATGGCTGAAATGTATTAAGAACTCATATGCCATTGCTAAAGAATTGATGGACAAGGACAAAGCCTTATGGGTAGAATCCAAACTTGGCTTAGATCCAAACGGTGAGCTTAAATCAATCTCTTTAATAAACATGACTCATCCAAGTTTAGAGGAGGTTTTAGATAAGACCACCCCGAGAGTCACTAATCCAAGGGAAATCTTGGACAATCAAATGATAAATGAATGTCATAGGCATAGAATGATGGAGACACTGCTTCCTCCTATAGACATTCATGAAGAAACACCCTTGGAGCTTGAAAAGGAAGATGACATCAACGAGCATCTAAGGTATTTCATGAACACCTCATCAAATCCATGCTCACATGAGAAATCTACTGAACCAATTGGTCTCTCTAACATTGCCACACACAAGATCTTCAACCCCCTCATACTTCCTATTCATAAAGACTTTGAAAGGGTGGTTGTAGATGCATATGTTTATCATAAATATTGCAAATATCGTTGGCATGAATCTTGAGATAGGTACACAAAGGTTGGTGTTGGAGGGGAAACCACTTCACCAATTAGAAATGCAATCCGAAGGTTTCCCAAGGATGAGTTTCTATCCTGAAACAAGCACTTTTGGGAGATAACATGAGCTTTTACCTTTTGCTGTAATGCCCCTATGAAATGAGCATAGAAATATAATTGTGAAAATATTCCTTCGGGTAATTTTGTCACTAACCGTTCTAGGTTTGAAGCAAAAGGAATGACGGATGATGACGCAAGGTATGTTCAACCAATTATCATGCAACATTTAATCACATCCATCCAAACTCGATTTTTGCATTTGTAGAATTCAAGTGTGGGGGATGGACTTGTCTGAAAAATCTTAGCCATGTTGCTAATTTTGGCTGTCTTTACCTTTGAGTCATGCTCAATAACAGTCATGCTCTTTCATCTCCAATTGAATAAATCTCTATAATGCTTTCATGCTACCTTTGCCTGCCATAGTAAGTTTTGGTTTGAAGGTAGTGCACATACTTCCATAGGCGTTTAAATTAAGCAAGGTGTTTAGGTTAAATAGTCCCCTTAGTCAAATTAGACATGGAGTCTAGTTTGGTTATTGAACTAAAAATTACTTGTGTAGACACATGATATTTTGTTGGACTAACCCCTATAGGAAACTCTCAAATTCAAATTGGGTAAGTCATGAGATGGATTCAAATGGAAGATGAAGCAAGGCACATCATTTAAAACATGAGATAAAAAATTCTATGCTAATTATTATGTTAAAACCAACTCTAACATAGATGACCTTTAGCCCTATTACAACACTACCTCTACCTTGAATTATTTGTACAATCCTTTGGGTATGTGTTGTCCACTAATCCTTGCACACATAAAACAATGTGTGAGGCTGAAGGCCCAACAAAATGGCAAGATCGAAGAGCAGAAAGATGGCATGACAAAAGGATGAGAGAGAAATGGTGCAATCTAGGAAACAAAAAGTCCATGAACAACTCAACCTTCGAGGCTAGCCAAACAAGGAAAACTTCAAGAAAAAGGGAAGGACCATCACAAGCCATCTACTCTTTGTTACATGGTGTCATCACACTCCAATGATAAAGGTAACATCCAAAGGTAAATGGTCATTACTTAAAAAGTTTTTCCTTGATTCTGGTATGCATATAATTAAGAGACAAACATGATTGAGTTACACTTCCTTGATCTAACCTGACTAATTCAACATGTTTAGTTCCTTAAGCTTGTTCCTAGAACCACTCTCTTGATTTCACAAGGCTCAACCAAACGAGCTAAAAAAGTGCACATCTTATCTCTAGAAGATGATAGTCATAATCATGTAAAGATTAATACCTTATGGACAATCCTTCCATAGGTTAAGAAACTCAACCTTTTTGGCCAAATGAACTCAAATTCTACATTCATGTTCAATCTTCTGATCTTACGACCCATGTTATAATTGAACAAAGCACACAACATCAACTTCATCTTGTTCAACATGCCTAAGGATAGAGAAGAATAAATAAAGTTTTGGTTCTGTTGGTGTTTTCCCACCAACAGAGCCCATGCACTTGATCTCTACCTTGTCTTTATGAGCACGACACACTTCAAGCAAAGTGTGGGGGTGTTAGTTGATTCCCCAAATTTCTACAAAGATCTAAACATGTCAAACCAAAAGTAAAACTGAAAACCAAGATGGATTTGGCAGAAGGAGGTGACATCACCATTAGAAGCGTCGTCACAAGAATTCTCACCTTCAGTGCAAACCAAGGTACTTGATCAATGAACTTCACAAGGAGAAGTTCGATTCGAAGGATTTACAATACCGAACCCTCAACGAAAGAGCTAGCTTAGGGGAGAGGCATCCTCGTGTATCTAGGTAAGTATTCTTTCCCCTTTGTTATAGTTTTTAGTATTAAAAATATGAATAACTAAAAACAAAATAAAAAATATCTAATAAATATATATAGTTATAGTAATAATTTGTGATCTAATAAAATTGAAAACAAAATAAAAAGGTGTGTCTAGTATGCTTTAATTTGTTTTTAAGAGCTAAATAAAATAAAGAGGACTTAGAATAATCTCTTGAATGGAAATGGTGAATAGTTTCTCTGTTGTAATTCCTTTGAAGTACCTAGTTTTCAGCCTTGAATTTTCCCGAGTTTTGGATAAGACTGTTTTGATATAAGGATTTACTCTGAACTTGAAACTCATGGGTAGCATATGCTTGATCTAAGTCTAGGTAATTGATGGATATGATATGAGAAGGTCTGAGATACTGTTTATCTTATTGCAAGTGATACCAAAGTTCTAGAGATTTATCTTTTAAAAACCCAAAAATGCTACACGATGAGTGCCTGTATGACAAAGCTTGAATTCACACCAGAGCCATACATGTTATTTAGGCTAGAAAAACTTCCATATATACGCTGCTTGCTTCTACATTGAGTTTTGTCAAGCTTTGTTGATCCTTATGATAGGTTTGTTATGCTCTTAAAATCAAGATCACGTACACACCACCCAAATATGCACTACTACTCCTACACTGGGAGTGAACACAAAAACATGCCCGATAGGGTTTCCATCCACCAAATAAATGCTCCAAGTTCTTGTTGTTATCTCTCAGAGTTTTGTTGCAGAAAAGAGACATGGGGCTATGCAAAAGTTATTAAAAAAAAGAGAAGAAGAAAAAAAAGTTTAGAAAGAAAAAATGGACAAGTGTCCAAGATATTTAAAACAATGGGTACTCAGATGCTGGCCTGAAAAAAAGAGATGAAAAAGATAGTCCCTGTTCTCTAGCAAATGTTTCCAAGTTTCAAAATAGAGATAAGTTTTCAAGGAGCAAAGTAGAATTAGGTTAGCCACCAAATATATCCACCATATATCCACACACATGCACATCTTTATTTGATTGTATGACTCAACTCTCTTTGGACCCGTTGTTTGACTTTACAATATATGCATTGCAAGTATGCTCTAGCTTTCACCCTACCTATGAACTCCACATAAGCCTTAGTGGCAGGAAGAGAAAAAGGCAAAACATCTTTATTGCCTTGGTGAGGATCCACAAATACCACATATATTGAGAGACTTGAGAGTGTCATACAATAGAATCTCTGAGTTTTATTTTGAAAACTTATAAAAACTCTAGAACAATGGTTGAACAAAGAACTTAAGACATAGTGCTTGACTTGATCGTTCTATTTTTCAATTACTCAAGACACAAGTGAAGGCTAAAAAGTCACATGGATAAATGTAATATGGGTAAGTTTGAAAGTCAGATCAGTTTATTCTAATCCGGAGGAGAATTTTTGATTGAACGCATGTGTACTTTTGAGGCATGAAAATATTGTAGCAACTCCTGATCCATTGCTGAGTTTAGCTTTGCTCAGGGACTGGCAAAGGTTAAGCTTGGCGGAGCTTGTTGACGGTCACTAACACCAATTATAAACTGTCAACATAACCTACATATATACTTAATTTCATCACCAAACATAGGTTTAGGTGTTTAAACTAATAAATTCCACAAGTTTTGGTGAATATGTGTTTTTAGCAGGATTTATCTAGAAAACCGTCAAGGTGGACCTATTCGTCAAAGAAAATCATGCTTATCCGCAACGTAAACAACTTGGGAAGGATCTAGAACACACTAGAAGGCAATCCACCAAAGCAGACCTCGGATGGCTGACATGTGGGGCCGCCCGGCCCCACCTGTAGGCCGACCGACCTATGGGTCCTGCTGGTTAGTCTCTGCTTTGACATCAGGTCTTCCACCGCCATTGAGGATCAATCTATGCTGTTGCTCGATGTTGGTTCAAATAGAGGGACAAGATAGAGCCATGGTATGCATTTATGGGCTCAATTCAGAATTTGGCCCATAAAGGCCCATGTGTAGTTTAATGAGATATGGTGGAAAGTTTAGTACCAATGAGGCTACTCAGAGGGGGAGGGTGCTAGGTGCCCCTCATAAATAGCAGCCCCTACCCCCCTCCCTGGAGTCATCCCTAAAACCCTAATTCATGTTCTCCTTGTCAGGAGCTAGCTATCAAGAGAAGATTAGTCCTCCATAGGATATAGTCTTGTAAATAATAATGCGATGGAGAGTGACGAAAGAGTTTGGAGGAGATGTCGGCCTATCGGTGATTTCTCTACGGCTTGTACCTTGGCAGACCCAAGTTCTATTTGAGCTTGCCTCTGAGATTCCTCTAGTAATCAACTTCTGATTCAAGTAAGCATTTTGTTTATATTGTTCATCATGTTTGTGACTCTTTTGAGTGCTTTATTCTCTTCCTAGGGGGAGTAAAGTATTAATCATAAGTTTAAGCTTGGTGCTTAGACTTAGGTTAATCATGGATGCAACCTGCATTTCAGACCAGTGGTAGCTCACGAGGGTGACTCTTATAGCCTCGTTGAATCCTTTGTAGTAAACCTCCCGTTTGTAGGCCTAGTAGGACCCGGTTATGAAGGAATGCATCCTCTATTGGTGTCTTTCCCTAGTAATGTCCCTAGTTGAATAGTCGAAGATATGGCTTACCGAAGTCAGGATTAGAGAACCTTAGCTATCCTCTCTACGCTCCTATTCATCCTAACCTTGTTACTACCCCTAGTTAAGTTAGACAGTAGTTAATCTCACACATTTCCCTATGGATACGATACTTAGAATACTTCTGGGTGAAAGCTATAGCGGTATCCGTGCGCTTGCGGATTTATCTATGTGCATTAATTTATACCAACAACGATCTTATAACCATGGTCTTCCTAGCAGCAGTTGGCATGCTTGCATAGGCATCACATCACACTCCACATGATCATTATACTTCCCAACAAAGAAAGGAACTGTCACAACTTGGTTCACACGCAGCGCACGACAATCATTAAGCCATTGCATCTTGTATGGATTAGGATGAAGCCATTGTTTAAGCCCCATTCTATCAACCAATTCTTGAGTTGCAATATTGTTGCAGCTACCATTGTCAATAATAATTCTACACAACTTAACTTTGATCATGCCTCGTGTATGGAAGAGATTGTGTCGCTGCCCATTCTCTTCTTTCACAGCAGTAACACTAAGCACTCGAAGAGAAATAAAGCAATTGTTAGCACCTTCATCGGGTTGGATCTAATTCTCATCATTTTCAAGTTATTCATCATGTCTTGGACCATATTTTTGGGATCACTTTCAGATTACCATTCACCATGCTCATTCACAATCATGGTGCTCCTACTTGGACATTGGGTAGCAACATGTCCACGACCATGGCACTTGTGGCACACAATTTCTCTGCTACATGTAGAGGAAGTAGCAGCCGAAGTGTTGGCATTTGTAAACACAATCACCAAGTATGGAGATAGAATGCATCCCCAGCAATGGCGCCAGAAATGCTTGTTGGCATTTCTAAATGCAATCACCAAGTATGGAGATAGAATCCATCCCCAGCAACGGCGCCAGAAATGCTTGTTGTTATTTCTTAGCATCATCACTAATGATTAGCAATGCCACTAAGTAATAGCCTTGATAGTTCCTTAACAATTTTTGATATTTATCCGCAAGCGCACGAAGCTATCATTGTAGCATTTCACCTAGAAGTATTTAGGGTATCATTATTTATATGTTTCCCAAAGGAAGGCATTTGATTAAGAGTCTAGTATGGATATCAATGTGAATAATAATGCTTGCAAGTACACCGATGTTTATAAAAGTGGTAAGAATGGTGATTTCAAGATAGAAGACACACACTTGGCATTCCTCAAAGGATAAAATAGAGAAGAAAGAATAAAAGAATAATCCTAGTTGAGCAGGCATTGGTCTAGTATAGTCATACAAAGATTAGTTAATGATCATACAAGTTACATAATTAGTCTTAGGGCTAAGTGTGAAGCAGGTCAGGAGGCCACCGAGTATTGGTCTGCCAGCAACCTTATGTGACAATTTAGACTCCTACACCCTAGTCGAACATGGGGGATTACATGGGATGGACATGTTATCACCACCTGCCACCTACCCCTCAATCGTGGAAAGGGACAATGCATTCACCTATCTGTCCACACCCAAACACCACGCTTGCGTATATAGAAACTACCAAAATCCCCCCGGGTCCCTGACCCTACGGATCGATAGGTAAAGAACTTGGGCACACCTAATGGCACAATGAACCGCCACCTAAACTTTTCTCTAATTCTGATTATATAAGTTATATGAGTGTTTAAGCATAAAGTTAAGTGTGCTACTTTCATGACACATAAACTATAGACTAGTTCATATATCAAGATTATAACACAATAACTATACTCTAGTTCATAAGTATGACTATAAATATCATATGAGAGCATAACTTTGGAAGAACTCATATGTCTATTCATACCCAAAGGTCTCTTCTTCGAAGGAGCCAAGCTCTCCAAGGTAGCTTTGCCTTGCTCTAAAGCTACTAATAATAAGCTACTACTACTAGAGAGTGAGGTGTGTGAGGTGATGCTCAAGTGAAGTGTGTTGAGAGAGGGAGGGGTACCCCTCTATTTATATAAGAGCAAGGCAGTGCTTCTGTCTATCTTTGCACGAAAGCATGGGATGCACTGCCTCAGCATAGGGGCATGCCACCGCCAGAGCGAGGCAAGGCTGAGCAGCGCCGGCAGGGGGTCGCCTACCCCTTGACCGTGGCCACTCACCACCGCCTTCGCCTGGCAGGCCATGGACTAGACATGGATCCCTGCTGCATGGTGTTTTGTCCGGTTTGCACTAAGTTGATGGGTGCCTCCCTTGTTCCTTTGCTTAGATCAGCAGCGGAAAGCTCCTTTCGGTGAATTATTCCATGTATTTGTGTTTTTGACCTGCAAAATAACGTTCTCCAAATACATGTGGAACTTGGTTAGTAGTAAATGCATATGTGATTGCAAGGAAAATGGAAACTAGGCCCATTTACTTTGGATTTTGGTGTTTGATGACCAACACAACATAATTGGTCTAATGAATTTGCAAGTAATGGTTTTGTAGTTCAATAGGATGCAAGACGTGACTTGGACGAAGGCGACATGATGATCCGATGATCAACATCTCTAGAAAGACATTGGAAGATACATAGAAGACATACAAGATCAAGCAAAGTCCAAGACACGAAGATAGGAACCAAGCCAGATGCAAGATCGCGAAGAAATGAGCTCCACAGAGGTGACCGAACGTGGCCCTATGAGAACCGGACGTGTCTGATCAATTGCTCGGCAACAGCAGGTGTCAGCAGTAGTGATCGGACGCTGAGCAGTAGTGACCAGACGCTGAGCGAAGTAGTGACCAGACGCACAGACTTCACTGTTCATTGTCATGGCAACAACTCAGTGAGGACCAGACATAGTGGCACTAGATGACTGGACGCACAAAGTGCAGCGTCCAATCATGTCCAGAGAGGTTCTAGAGTGGTGCAAATGTGTCTGGACATGTCCGGTCAATGATGACCGGACTTAGCAGAGCGTCCGATCAACGCACACGCTTAATGGTCGGGATGACCAGACGCGTCCGGTCAGGACGACAGCAGTCAGTAGCAGAAAGCTAGGTTTTGCCCCCAACAACTACTTTCTCTATGGGGCTTATAAGTAGACCTGCCAATCAGCCATTTGAGATGTGGAGAGCTGAGAAAACATACCAAGGGTGTTGATACACCATTTTAGTGATCTCCACACGCATAGTGCTTAGTGACTCATTAGGTGATTAGCGTAGGTGCTTTACGAAGTGCTTAGGTTGATTAGACCACCACTTATGCACTTGCTCTAGGTTTAGGCCTAGTGTTTAGTGAGGTTTGCACACCTCTTACCACTTGGTGCTTGCACGCACCTTTGTTGTACATTGGAAGGGCTTGTAGTCCTGCGAGACCACACCAACCGCATTTGTGGTGTGACCACCACTGTGTATGGAGGGAACAAGGCCCACAGCGTTTTGGCAAGAAGCTTGATAGTGAAGATGGCGGGGAGCATCCGGGAAAGGCTTACCAGAAGGCACATCGGAGATCCACTTGCGCGTGGGGAAGGCCTGAGGCTATCCACAGAGTTACCCAACCTAGAGCTTGTCCCTTGTGAGATATTCCTTGCGAGGGCCTCCAACAAGGACTAGGGGGAAGCTTGCGCGCTTCTCGACACCTCGGTAAAAATACCAGAGTCATTGGCGGGAGTTTGCATATCTCTACCTTACTCTTTAGCTTCCACATTTACATTGCAATCTTGGTGTGTGCTTTACTTCCCTAGCTTAATGATAGGCTAGTTGATAGGTTTGGAACCTAGGTTGCAAAACTCCTTTTGCGATAGAGATAGCAACATACTAGCAAAACCATAGTTGTGCATTTAGATAGTTTATGTTTTGCATAGGTTTTGCTAAGGGTAGATAAGAGGCCATAGTTTATAGTTAGAGTTTTAAGTTGCCTAATTCACCCCCCTCCTCTTAGGCGTCTTGGTCCCTTACAAGTGGTATCAAAGCCGGTTGGCTCAATTTGGACCTTTGGCTTCACCGTCGTTGAGCCGATGCTATTTAGAGTGGTTGGGATAGATACCTCTAGGCCTCTGCACTTTGACAGCACTAACTTCCCCTACTATAAAGCTCGAATGGCTTGTCACCTTAAGACGGTAGATTTGGGTGTTTGGAGAGTCACTCGTGATGGGATGAAACCCATTAAGAATCCTGATAAACCCACAAAGAGTGAAGAAAAAGAAATTCACTTCAATGCTAGAGCTAAAAATTGCTTGTTTGAATCTTTTAGCATGGATGTGTTTAACCAAGTGTTCACTTTAAATACGACACATGAAATTTGGTTAAAACTCCAAGAGCTCCATGACGGCACAACTAATGTACATGAACAAAAACATTGTCTAGCTAAACAAAATTATGATTCCTTTAAAATGAATGATGATGAGATTGTTTGTGATATGTATTCTTATTTGAATCTAATTATCAATGAGCTTCATTCAATAGGATTAACGAAGCTAGATGATGCGAACATCGTGAGGAAGATCATCTCTGTGCTACCACAAAAGAAATATGCAAGCATCATCACCATCCATCACAACATGGAGGACTTGAGCACCATGACCCCAGCCATAGTCATTGGCAAGATAGTGGCATTTGAAATGTCATGGAAGATGGGTCAAGAAGAAGCCTCATCATCAAGTAAAGCAAAGCTCTCTCTTGTAGTGAGAAAAAGAAGATGAAGGGCAAGCAAGTTGAGACAAGCTCAAGCTCAAGCTCCTCAAGTGAAGATGAAGAAGAAGAAGAAGAAGAAGATGATGATGATGATGATGATGATGATGATGATGATGATGAAGATTCAAGTGATGATGATCAATCTTCCTCCTCCACCTCTGACCTTGATGAAGAATCAATGAAACTATGAACAAGGTGGAGAAGATGATCCAAAGGCTCAATGTCAAGTGTGTGCCCATCCAAATTCAAGATTTCATCTTCACCAATCAAAGAAATGAGCAAAGAAAGAAAGGATGCTACAGATGCGGTGAGTTGGGGCACTTTGTGGAAGTTTGTCCAAACAAGCCCACACCCAAGACAAAGAAGAAGGCGTGCAAGGACAAAGGCCTCACATCAATAAGGTCATGGGATGATTCTTCAAGTGGAGAAGAAGACCATCACAAGAGGCGAGGCCACAAGCACTCATCATCAAGCTCTTCTCATGTGTGCCTTATGGCACGAGGTGACAAAAGCTCATCCTCTAGTAAGAGTCATAGTGATGATAAAATGCCTTCTCTTAATGAACTTGTGCAAGAAAATCTTAAATATGCTAAGGCTTGCACTAGCCAACAAAAGAAGCTAAAAATGTTGCAAGAAAAGCTAGATAGTTCACAAGAAGCATATAAAACCTTGCTTGAACAATATGAGACATTTGTTAATCTCAATATTGAACTATCTACTAAAATTGAGCAACTTGAGGCTAGTGCAACAACAAATGCATGCACAATCAATGAGGAGCAACATGTAAAGAAAAATGAAAAATTAAAAGAAAAGTTAGCTAGCTCACAAGATGCTTATAAAAGTTTGCTTGCTAAAATGGAAACCATGTGCAAACATTGTGATGAGCTAACTAATTAAGTTGCTTATCTTGAAGCCATCAGGACAAACCTCACCAAGGCACCTAAAATGAAAGGTTCTATCTCTGACATGCCTAAGAAGGATGCTTCTACTTCTTGAAATGATTTATGTTTAGACTCACCCTTGTGCAACCAAGTTTGTGTTGAGAAAGTTGTTGTAGATACATGCACATAAGAGGTTGCAATGGAGAATGAGCAACTCAAGCAAGAAGTGGCTCGCCTTACCAAGGACTTGACTCAGGTAAAAGGCAAAATAGAGCAAGCCCAACTTCATCAAAATAACACCGTCAAGGAAGTGAAGAAGCTTGATGAAGGACAAACCATGGTTTGCTACATGTGCCACAAGGAAGGCCACAAGTCCTATGAGTGCAAGGTGAAGAATGGGGGAGGAGCTAAGAAGAAAGAGAAAAATAAAAAGGAAACAAGCAAGCTCTCCAAGACCTACACCAACAAGGTGGACAAAAAGGCCTCCACACCTTATCTCTTGAAGAAAATGAAAAATGACAAGGTGGTGGCCATGAAGGTGAACAAGCAAGCCAACAATGGGGCCAAATGCATTTGGGTGCCAAAAGAGATCATTTCCAACATGAAGAGAACCAAGAAGGTTTGGATCTTGAAAGGGATGTGAGAAGTCCGATGGACTTCGGGGAATTTGGAGACTTGGCAAAGTATGGGTGCATTTCATGGGGGGCATCATTATGGTCATGGTAATTGCCAAGTGGGTTAGTGAATACTATGGACCCAAATTCCCCTTCCCATGTTAGGTAACTAGATTTAATTTCTTGCAATTTCAATTAGCATCTAGTTCCTTTTCATGCCTAGGTTTGTATTTGCATGTTTAATCTTTTGTCTTGCATACATTAGGTATATGTTATGGTAGGCTTGCTCGGTTTCACTCTTAACCCTTGGAGCAAACCTACATGGTTTAAATTGTTTAGGATCACAACACATAGCTTGTTTTACAATTGTTCATCTAATATGTGCCAAAGTCCAAATTGTAGATAATTTCTCCCGAATATCACTTTTGAAAATGATTCTCACATTCATGTGATGTCATCTTTCAAGTGGTATTTTTTATCCTAAAATCAATGTGCATGTCTCCTACAAGCTTATCATGTGTGTAGTAGTCTCATTGCAAGGAAAATAGAGTCCCCGGAGTTAAGCATCATACTTCAAATATCCACCACCTATTTGCAAGTGGTATAAATCAAATTTGTTTCCACATGTGGTATTTCTAAACCAATATCGTCATGTTGATTTCACTTTGGTATTTATATGCTTTCTCCATGCATTATATAGATTAAACTCCCTTGAGCATTAATTTGCCAATTATGCATAAACTACATTCTCCGTCATATGTATGCATATATTTAGGGGGAGCTTATTCTATGTAATGTAAGAGTCAAATTTTGTGACCTATTCCACTCCACATACAAAGGATCACAAAGTTTGACCCTCCCTTGTGCTACTAATGTCTTCCTTTTTGGCGTTTGATTCCAAAGGGGGAGAATTTGTAGGACCAAAAGCAAGCTTGATCATAATAATTTACAAGTGGTAATGGTCTGAGAAAGGGAGGATAGTGGATTATGGAGTTAGGGGGAGGCTTAAATCCATAATGCCACATGGGGACATTTGTAAGGGCAAGATAAGTTTCCAAAGATGTTTACTTGTGGTATCTTTTAGCATCATATAACCTTGCCCTTTGCATTGCATCCTAGCAAGTAAATAGTTTTTAAATTCCAAATTTTTTATTATTTGCTTGCTTTGGTCGTGTTGTCATCAATCACCAAAAAGGGAGAGATTGTAAGGAAAATGGACCCTAGGCCCATTTACTTTGGATTTTGGTGTTTGATGACCAACACAACCAAATTGGACTAATGAATTTGCAAGTAATTGTTTTGTAGTTCAATAGGGTGCAAGATGTAACATGGACGAAGGCGATGTGATGATCCGATGATCAACACCCCAAGAAAGACATTGGAACATACAAGATCAAGCAAAGTCCAAGACACGAAGACACGAAGAAGAAACGAGCTCCACAGAGGTGACCGGACGTGGCCCTATGAGGACCGGACACATCCGGTTAGTTGCTCAGCAACAACAGGTGTCAACAGTAGTGATCGGACGCTGAGCAGTAGTGACCAAACACTGAGTGAAGCAGTGACCGGATGCACGGACTTCTTTGTTCATTGTCGCAGCAACAACTCAGTGAGGACTGGACGCAGCGACACTAGATGACTGGACGCACAAAGTGCAGTGTCCTATCATGTCCAAAGAGGTTCTAGAGCGGTGCAAATGCGACCGGACACGTCCGGTCGATGATGACCGGACTCGGCAGAGCATTCGATCCACACGCGCGCTCAACAGTCGGGACAACTAGACGCATCCGGTCAGGACGACAGCAGCGTCCAGTCAGTAGCAAAAAGCTGGGTTTCACCCCAATGGCTAGTTTCTCTTTGGGGCTTATGAATAGACCACCCAACCAGCCATTTGAGATGTGGAGAGCTAAGGAAACATACCAAGGGTGTTGATACACCATTTTAGTGATCTCCAAATGCATAGTGCTTAGTGATTCATTAGGTGATTAGCGTGGGTGCTTTTGCGAAGTGCTTAGGTTCATTAGACCACCGCTTATGCGCTTGCTCTAGGTTTAGGCCTAGTGTTTAGTGAGGTTTGCACACCTCTTACCACTCGGTGATTGCGCGCACCTTTGTTGTACATTGGAGGGGCTTGTAGTCTTGTCAGACCACACCAACCGTGTTTGTGGTGTGACCACCACCGTGTATAGAGGGAACAAGGCCCATGGCATTTTGGCTGGAAGCTTGATAGTTAAGACGTCGGGGAGCATTCGGGAGAGGCTTGCCGGAAGGCATGTCAAAGACCCACTTGCGCGTGGGGAAGGCCTGAGGCTATCCACAAAGTTACCCGACCGGGAGCTTGGCCCTTGCGAGGGGCTCCAATGAGGACTAGGGGAAAGCTTGCGCGCTTCTCGATACCACAGTAGAATACTGGAGTCATTGATGGGAGTTTGCATATCTATACCTTACTCTTTAGCTTCCGCATGTACATTGCAATCTTGGTGTGTGCTTTACTTTCCTAGCTTAGTGATAGGCTAGTTGATAGGTTTGGAACCTAGGTTGCATAACTCCTTTTGCGGTAGAGATAGCAACATACTAGCAAAACCATAGTTGTGCATTTAGATAGTTTATCTTTTGCATAGGTTTTGCTAAGGGTTGAAAAAGAGGCCACAATTTAGAGTTAGAGTTTGAGTTTTAAGTTGCCTAATTCACCCCCCCTCTTAGGCATCTTGGTCCCTTACAGTGACCAAGATTGCTTATTTCTCCTCTTTTTATGTCTTAATGATCGGTCGAATTTGATCGGTAATGACTGCCAACAAGATCCCCCAAGCTTAACCTTTGCTCGTCCCGAGCAAATAAATAAGTTATTAGTTGTTGATTAGGAGTTGCTACAATGCGGAATAGAATTCACAAGTGTCATGTCTATAACAAAGTATTCTTCCTCAATTTAAATAAGTTGGCATTCTATCCACCATTTTAACTTAATCCCTATGGGGCTTATTGCATTTCCATGTCTTATGTAGTTGCAAGATAGAATGGTTTTAACAGAATTACCAATCATTCGTTCTTTGATCAACCTTCAATCCAGAGGTTTTATGAGTTTTGCAAAATAAAATGTAAGTTCCTCAAATGATTCACTTAATCGCTCAATGTGTATGGTCCTCACCAAGGCATTTGATTGTTTTGCCTTCTTTTCATCCTATCCCTAAAAGCCTTTGAGTGAAGTTGTAGGTAGGTATGAATGAGAGGCATACTTACATCACATATATTGCTAAGTCAAAAACCGGATCCAAGGAGATACAAGTCATACACTTTGATCAAGATGTGCAAGTGTGTGGAATATTTTCTTATATCGTACATTGATTTGGATCGGAGAAGATGGAAAGGGACTATATTGGTCATATATATCAAATCAGATATAGTGTGCTCAAGCACGTGTTGGAGAAACTCCTAGATGGAATTTTTCATTGGGCAAGCAGTATAAAAGTAATATTTATGGAAGCTTGCCGATGGAAATCGGCTGTCTGAAAGTGGAATCAGCTAGGGTCCAAAGTCTTGATCGCTAAGCCGATGCATTCTCAAAGAGCCGATTTCCATATTGCAATAGCTGATAAATTTTTGGCGAATGACTTCAAGTTGCTTCATCAGCTTGATAAGGATTCAGGAGCAGGTCTAGAGATCAGATTAATGGTTATTATAATTTTGGTACAAGGAATCGGCTATTCAGGAAAAGAATCGGTTATTGGCTTAATTTCAGAAGAAACTAGCAAGGGATTTAGATTTTAGAAGTAGTCTTGGCCCGAGCAAGTACAGTTACCACACGAGTGTATCATCACTAAAACACACCTCAAAGAACAAGCTAGAGGGTCTCACTATGCAGCAGGCACTGGATGGCAAAAAGCCATCCTAGGCCACATTCAAAAAGTATCGACGGAGTAGAGAGCGTGTTAGTCGATACAGTGGAGTAATCGGATTCTTCTTAAAAGCCCGAAGAGGGATATCGGCTTGGAGAATATCGGCAGCAGAAGTCCACAACAGTCATCTAGACAGCTGATACTTCTACAAAGGTGGTCTAAAGAGATGCAAGCTAATACCAGCGCATCGGCTATTTATAGTTTGGCGTACGCACAACCAATGTGATCAATCATGTAAGAATATTAACCAATGTCTTCTGGAAATATATTGCCAGGGCAACTGTTAATAGAATTCTCAGCAGTAGAAGTTGCAAGATTCTATTTTTGGAAAATTGGTGGTAGTACTTTGAGAAGCCATCATGACATGATCTTATTGGCTATGAGCATTTATAATTTAAAGCCGGTGGCCCTCAATGAATATCAATGCAGCTTCTGGTTATATCTTGAATTCTTTCATCGGCTATTGTTTCTTGATACGAAAAATAGCCAATGGAGGTAATAACAAAGGATAGCCGATGGATGAATTTTGCTCAGGTTATGCATATTCTATCGGCTTATTACCTAAGCTTGTTCACGGTGGAATCACAATCATTTGAGAAGTCAAGGATCAGCTCCAATATTGAAAAGTATTCGGCACTATTCTGAGGCAAGCTAGAATTCACGTACGAAGGAAGTTGAAGAAGAATTGACTTTGCCTACTAGTTACGTAGTTGCATGTGAGATTATTTAAAAAGTACAAGAGATAAAGTCCGAATGCCACACATGTACACATGGCCACGTTGATGCTTGGAGTCTAAAGCTGGATGCTTGACAATAGTATCTGATTGAAGCATAGAGCAGAGGTGGGACGTACCTATATTCAAAGGCGTAACGTATCGGCCATTAATATCAGCTATTTGATCAAACTGCAGATGTTGTCATCAGCTCAGAAAATAGTTACTTAACCAAAAATCAAGTATTCGGGCCGATGACGCCAACTGAAGGTGACCAGCAAGGATTGTTCAAAGTTGATGGAATCCAGACAATCATCATTGGAAGTTGGTATATACAATGCTATCTTATGCGTGCGGAAGACGGCTTGCAAGCGTCTTGGAATCCAGTTGGAGGCGTATGATGGAAACAAGGAAGCCAAGTCCATTAAGTGGATACGTGCGTGTTATGCATGGGGATTCCAAGAAGGATATGGGTATACGTCTGCAGTTGATCGGCTAGATGGAGCCAATAAAGTCCAGTCAATCATTTATGAACCCCTAGTGATCAAATCCATCTTGGGTTCGATACTCCAATTTTATTAGCACTTTGCGTGTCTTGCTAGCTTGGTTGTTTATGAGAGAAAAAAACAAAAAGGAAATATTTATATATCATATATGCAAGATAGTCACTAGCCAAACAACAAAGCCGGATCATGAAGCCGATAAAGATCATGAAGCCAGATCAACAAGTGTGTGAAGATAGCCGATATCGATGGTTGAAAGTATATTAAGATATTTTATTGCATCAAGTTGATCAGCAAGTCAATTGGACCTTGGATTTTAGAAATATTGTTGCATCGGTTATTTTTTATTCAAAGATTGTTGCCTCCAGGTTGCTTATCGACTTGCATAAGTATAGCTCATCGGCTGTAAAAACTAAATAGCCGATGGAGCATGGTCATGTAATGAAGAACAAGTTCAAAAGGAAGATGATGTGGACCCCGAGTAGATCATCAGCTGTGTCGGATTGATAGCTATGCTGACTGCGACATTTGCTCTCTAGGCATATCGTATCAATAGATCCCTAAGAAAAGGAAAGCACAAACGAACCATGGCAGTTCATCGGCCTCCTGTCGCTGTTCAATCCACTATGACATGACAAAATAGAGATCATCCGGTGCACGTCCCACCTAGGCTAAAATGTGAAGGTAATCACCGGTGACCAAGGGGACAGTGTGGCGCCTTAGCATGGGCAGCAACATGTACCCATCCTCTGGTGATGGACGGTCTGATCGACAAGGTGGATAGATCCACCGAGATGTTCCTAGAGCGCAAGTACGAGATCATGAGGAGGATAGACACATCTATGGCATGCCGGCGATGGCGTGACCAACATGTCGGCACTGACTAAGACGGACATCGACATCACGGTGGACACGCGATGAATATGGCCCCAATTGCATCGAACATCATATGAAGAATTCAGGTTGAGCATGATTTTGAGTACCATGTTCGCCAACTACGGCGAGGGTGAACAAGAAGCGCTGGCTCAGTGCAGAGGATGTTGCACGGCCTCAACCAGGCTATCGCCAATCCCGACTTCTTTAGCGATGACAACCAGGACTGCTACAAACTATCAGAGCTCGCCGAGCAGGTCACAAAGTATGCCGAGGTAGTTAGGTCCAGGGAGCTGCACACATTCAAGGGGCACATCAAATCCATCATCAAGCTAAAAAAATTTCAACTTATGATAGCTGCCGGCACACATGTCAGTAAAAGCCGATGAGGGCTTTTTTACTACGAGCAACCAAGAATCAATAGTCTAGGTGCATCACGTTGAAATTCATTAGGCTATTCACCTCCATTGGCTACTCACCCCCATTGGCTCCAAGTACAGATATACAGAGATCAGCTGGGGGCCCAGTATGGGCTCAGGTTCCACTTTAGCTGATACATCTGGTGATGAAGCCATCCGACCCTACAGACGTGACATGGCCGACTTTGTTGCAGCAAAGGTACCTCAACAGTAGATGAACTGATAGCGCCGTAGGAGAGCCGATAGTTCAAAATTAGTAGTTAACAAATCAGGAAGAGGAACCAAAAGGCGGGTTAAGCATAAAATCGATGAGATTGGCCTATTAGCTCCTTTTAACATGGTTGTCTTTTCGTACAGCACACAAAGCTCAATCTAAAGATGGAAGTGAAAATGATAAGCTCAAAAGGCTTGTTCTAAATGGAGGGCAATATAGTAATATATTCTTCAATAAGAGAAAAAACCATCATGATAGGTTGCGTCAAAAACACAAAAAAGCTAGCAACCTTACAACCGATAGGGGATCATCGGCTGAATAATTTTGAAGCGGTAAATATTCTTGGTTCTCAAATTTATGGCGAAGAGGGATTTGTCTTGAGCCAGGAATTATTATTAAATAAGATGCAAGAGTGAACACCTCATATATGCTACGTGCCTTTGTTGAGCGCTCTTCTACATGTGGCACTATATATTGCCGAGAGAAGATCAAAAGAGTTGTGCGCTTGGTTGTTGCAAGCTGCTGGAAGTCAGCCAAGGATGACTTATATTGCCGCATGCCAGAAAGAAAAGTTGGAGGCCTAGCACGGAGGAGAAAAGATCCAGCAACATGAAAAGGGTGTACACAGGAAACAACCAGGAACCATCACGTATGCGATCGAGGAAAAAGCCAATGTTCATGCTTCCAAATATAGCCAATAGTCCAAGTCATCAAAGACATCGGCTCTGAGTATTGAAGTGTAGTGGAGCTTTTGAGACGTCGGCTTCGGATGCAAAAAAGAGCCGATGGTGAACCTTGTGTATGCAACTCTAGGCCACGTGTTGCTATTATGGCGGTGTCAGACTAATGGCAGCCATGATAAGCTACCGTGGGGCAAGGTCAGGGAACTCATGGTCAACGGCGATGATAAGGAAGTGATGCTGGCAAACAAGGTTGTGGACCTCCTTCTCTACATCAACTATATTCTCTCGTGGAGGCATAACCAATGGATGAGCAAAGGATGTTGAATAGTCTGGGCCATAACACAACAAATGCTGCTCATTGTTGTCCACATGGAGTCTCATTGATATGGCGAGTGACATCAGCTATGCCGTGTCCGATGCATCCACGCCCTTCTTGGAGTAGTGCAGCAGCATCGACATCAGTAGACTGTTTGAGCCGACTGCCATAGTGGCCAAGATCCTTAGCCGATCCTTGGCATTTTCCGCCGTGCCCTTCAAACGGCTCCGCATGAAGCCCCGCGCCAACATGACCGACCGCCGCTCCATTGGCAACAAGATAGGAGCTGCCAGAAGATAGGGTCTCTGAGCTCATGCTTGGTGAGGACATGTCCGATGACAACAAAGGCGTCTGCACTATCATGATGTCCCTATAGCACGCTCAGCGGCCAACGCAGGAAGCCTCTTGGCTAGCCCTGACCTTTGTTGTAGTTTGTGGCTTCGGCAAGCGAATTTTTCATAGTGCTCTTTCTGTGTTCTCAACTTGATCTAATTGCGGTACTTCTGAAACTAACAATCACCTTATTAAAAAGTCAGAAGCAGTAAATGAAAGATTGCTCGCAATCGGCTTAAAATTGGAAGATCAAGACATCAAGCCGATAGAGCCCTTTATGTAGTGCGTGCAAGTCAGATTTCCATGCATATATATACATGATGTACGTGGGCACAAAAAGGATGTGTCAGATCTTGGAAGTACGTGCGGTCATGCCATATCATATGTTTGATTGAGAACGCAGAGATCATAAGGCCGATGAAGTCTAGCTGATATTGTCGCACCCGGTTTTAAGAACAAAACTAGATACACACCATATGTGAGCCTAGGAAGTCAAATCTCACATATAGCTACAAATAAGGGTAATATCAAAAGACAATGCTTAAATACATAGCATATTAGTATAAAGAATATAACCTCAGAGTATAGACAGCGTAAAGACAACTCTGATCTTCAGGCGAAGACTCCAAATCCACAGGGACAACTGTCTCGTTGATCACAAGCCTAATTCCTCCAAACTCTAGCAATCTGGTACCCATCCGGGATTTTTATCCAAATATGTGTAAAATAAAGTAAGCATAAGTACATGTCATACTCAACAAATATAACATGGGGTTCATGAGGCTCAAAAGGTTGACACTGGTTCAACTACGATTAGCTTTTAATGAGTCATGATTTTAGCAATTGAGTGGCAACAAGTTCATTCATAAGCCCAGAAACACATGATCAGGTAAAAATGAATAATGAATAGCATAAACAGTAATCATTAATGAGCATCTTCATCATCCATATCATCTGTGTTCATCATCATTTACCATTAGTGATCATCTATTCCGTAAATGTTCCAAGGCCGCTCGTGACCGTGAGCATGGCTGATATACCAGTTTTACACTCTGCAGAGGTTGTACACTTTCACTATGAGTTGTGATTTACCCTTTCGCCCGAGGTGATCAGCCTCTTGACTTACTACCAAGGAAGGTCGGCAGGGTTCACTATGAAGCCTTTCAAAGGTTCGTCTATAAAGTTAGGGCCGCTAGGTTTCTGTGGCCTGCGAATGTAGAGCTCCCCTTCCGGTAGGCATAATGACACACAGCCTATACACTGACGGACAGAGGCCGCACTATATCCAACCCAGAACACAGCCCTCTTGTGCCATAAAGGTAACCTCTAACAAGCTAGAAAAGGTCCTCATACTGAGCTAAAGCCAGAGCCATGTAGCCCTCACAGCTGTACTGTAAGTCCCGGATGATCACTTACAGATAAGTCCTTAGAGAGAGGAATCTAGAGCACCATAAAATAGCCAAATGCTCTAGCCCCTTGTTCCATGTTGCTAAAAAGCATCTTTTAGTGTTTATTGCATATACCATTAGTCAAGTTACAAGATCATGGTTGTAGTTGAGCACTAGCATCATACTACCCAATGCAATTCCCCATAGGTAAAGGCACAAGGTAACAAAACACTAGGAAATCCTTAGTGGCAATCAAGGTAGACACATGCAGTATGAATTAAATGATTAAAGGTGAATAGGTAACAAGAAAGAACTCATGCTATACTTGCCTTGAAACACCGATCCTTCGGTAAGCTTTAATCTTCAATGTTCTTCTTCTTCTTGATCACCACGTATATCTCACCGACTGGACTTAATCATAAAGCACCACACAAGCATCCACACAATCATACATGAAGCAAACAATAGATCTAAATTAGAACAGTACACCAATCATAGGAAAATAAGTGAAAGAGTTTGAAATACGATTCTACGCATCGCTACAAACACACAGGCGCGAGAGGCACACTAATCGGAGCTACGGTTAAAAAGATACAACTACCGAGAGGTCTGCTCATAAAACTGTTAGCTTCATGTGTTTTATTTATATAAAAACATATATAAGATTTTTATAGAGATTATAATTTAAGTCAAATTTAGATTTGATTTATAAAACTAAAGTGAAACAAATCATATTCTATTTATAAAATCTAGTTGCATAATTGTTATTTAAGATATGATTCAAACCATGAAATTCCAGTATCAGTGACATGATAAACACTATTACTAACGCATAGATCTCGACGCTATGAATCTAACGCAACTTGAATGGACTAAAACAGAGTTAAAACGTAGAAGATATGAAATAAACAAGATTTCCTTTATTAAAATAATAGATTAAATCTAACCTCAAATTTTAAAAGTTGAAAACACATCTAACATTAGTATAAACATGTAGATTATGAAATTACAACCCTAACGCAAGTTGAACGGGTCAAATCGGAGTTCAAACGAAGAAGTTATGGCTAAAACAAAATCAGTGGCAAATCTGTAAATAACTGAAAACTTATTTTAGATCTAAACCGACGAAACTACACTTTCCAAAGATGAAGACGGAATCTATGAAATACGCAATGGACCGTGGGTTCTATTTTGAATAAACCGACGGACTCTTTAGGAAATCTGCCAGGCGAAGGGGTACCTTTGCATTTGGGCCGTTAGATTAGACTTGGACGCTCGGGATGGAAGCGGGCGGTGTAGGTGGTCGGTAGCGAGCTCTCATGCGGCGGCACCATTACCGGACCTCGCCAACGACGTCGTCTTCGATGCTACCAGTCACCACAGGGCACGGGAGGACTACGGGGCAAAAGAAAAGCTCTAGGCGAGCTCGATGGAGGGTTCAGGGGAAGCTAGGATGGCACGGTGGTGGCCTCGGGCGCGGTTAGGCAGAGTGGAGCTTGCGGCGGCGCGGCTTTGGGCATAGGCGGTGGCTCGGTGAAGGAGGCTGCAATGCAGGAGCTTGGGGCTAGAGGCGGAGAGCTCAGGCATCTGAATTTAAGGGCTGGCTCGGCTTGGGGCACACGCAAAACAGAGGGAGAAGCGGGGCGAGCACTGACTCCACAGCGGCATCGGATTCTAGTTCGGGGACGACTGGAGGAAGAAGATGGGTTGCTGACAAGGCGACCCCACTTATCATCGGGAGAAAGGAGAAGAGGGCGCGGGGACTGGCTGGGCCTGGCCTTTGGCTGGGTCGATTGCTATGCTGGTCCGCGCAGAGGAAACTGAGGGAGGGAGCAGGCCTACTAGGCCGCCGGCCCAAGGGAGCGGGGCCGGTGGGAGGTGAAAACCAGCAGCAGGACGGGCCAAAGAGCAGGCCGGTCGGCCCAAAATAGAGAGCAAGAGAGATATTTTCTTTTCCTTTTTCTATTTCTTTTCTTAGTTCAAATCCAATTCAAATATGATCCTATGCAAACTCAAACATTACTCCCAATTTATTTTTCAAAAAAAATGAGAAATTTTGGTAAGTTCTCAAAAATAAATTTTACAACCTTTTTAAATTCTTTTATTTCTAATTCTCTTTTTTTATTTCAAAGCCACTTTTAATTTTTAGTTGCAAAAGAAATTTAAACCATTTAGGATTTTCAATCAAAACCACTCAACCAAATAAACCAAATGCAAGGGCATGTATGCACGAACATGTTGCTAAACCTTATGATGAATTTTAATTTAATGAATTTTTTTTATTTTTCCTATATTTTATGAGCACAAAATTCAGAAATAAATCATTTAAACCTATTTTCAAAAGAGGTAAATTTTAGGGTGTTACATATATATACATACTAGGAGAAAGTTTGAGCAAATGCATTCATCGGTTCAAAGCGAAGGTACGTATATTCTTTATTTCATGCTTTTCCTATCACTTGTGAACAATCTATCATAGGGAAAGCATGCTATCTAAGTAGTTGATGAATGAGATATGGTATGATGAAAGAAACCTTGCTTCTTTTTGCAAAGTACTTGGGAAACTTTCTTATAAAAATTCAAAGTCAATAGCTTGTCTCCTCAATGATGTTGAATTTCCTACTAGAGCCATATATTCATCTCATTAAAAACCTTCCACCTAAGTTGCCTGCTCTGTGTTGAGTTTTGTCAAGTCTTGTTGATCCTTGTTGAGAGATTTATCGTGTTCCCAAGATCAAGATCACGTACACGCCACATATATGTGTTGCTTCTATACTAGAAGTACGCAAAAACATGTTTTTCATCCACCTCAAAATTTTCTGCTCCTACACTAGGATAAGACAAAAATATGTTAGGTTTTATTAGAGTAAATGCACCAAGTTCTTGATAATATTTCTCTAAAAAATTTGTTATAAAAAGAGACATGGGTTATGCGAAAATATATAAAAGATGGATACAAAATAAGTCCAAAATAAATAAATGAAAAAAAGGAAAATGAAAAAAGATGAGAAAGGATAGCCCATGTTCTTGCAAAAATATTTTAAAGAGCATAGTAGAATTAGGTTAGCCACCAAATATTCCACGCACATGCACATCTTGATCTAAGAGTATGATATTTCTCTCCTTGGATCCAGGATTTGATTCATAGCTGCATCGATCCATAGCGTTTGTAGATTTATTTGTACTAGACAGTTGATTGCTCACATGCTATAATCCTCTCTCTACCAGAATCGACTATTTTACCCGATAGATTATGCTTTCCATGCTAGATCTATGAATATCGGTTACGAAAGGCTTTTACAATTGTACTTGTTTTGGTTGATTAGACTTTATTAAATAATCATGATCTATGAATATTGGTCATTATCCTCATGTTATCATCATTCAACAATGGCCGATTGCTTCTATTTCAATATATTTTTATTCATGGACATGCTAGATATCGACTCTTTAGTCGATAGCCTTATACACCAGTCATCTAGCCACATATTTGAACTATCTGGTGTAACACTGACATGTTCCACCTTAAACAACTGATTATTCTTTCCTTGTCAATTGCAGGGTCAAATTGATTAGCACGCCTTCAGTCTCAAAACCGACCGATCCTATGTTTGAAGCCAAGCGGATCTCCAGCATTGCTCCTTCAAGCAGATTCTTCTGGCTTGCTGTGTGTCAGGCGCATCGCCATGTTTTTGCGCTGATAGGTATATATAGCCCGAAGAGTCAATCCTCAGCCCTTGGAATAAACTAACTTGAAATAATAGCTAAGATGCATCCTAGGAGGCGGTGGAGAATCGACATAACAAATAGGATGACAAGTGGGGCCCATAAGGGTCGGGCGACTTCTAGGTGGGGCTGGCCGGACCCACATGTCAGTGGGTCGATCCCTGCTTCGGTGGAGAGCCTCCTAGAGTCTTTTGGAACCTTCCCACATTGATCCCGTGGTGGAATTCCATGATTTCCTTTGACGAATAGGCCCCCTTTGATGGTTTTCTGATTAAATCCTGCTAGAAATATAGATTCACCAAAACTCATGGAATTTGTCATTTTAAACCCCTAAGTCAATGCTAGTGATCTATTTTAGTCATTTATGCAAGGTACATTGATGGTTTGTGATGAGTGTTAACTACCGTCAACAAGCTCCCCCACACTTAGGCTTTTACTCGTCCTCGACAAAAGGATGGATTACTCAAGACATAACCTTAGGACAAGATAGCAACATAAAACTATTCCCAGTCATACATGCTCTGTAGGATTCAAAGTGTCTACCATGAAACTTTGGGCGGTTGAAGAATGGAACAGCTTAAAATAGATCACCATCTTCCTTTAGTCAAGCCAATTGGAGGAACACTTTATGATTTTGGAAAACATAGCTTATCTTCTCCTTTTGTAGTACTCTCAAATCACTCTGTATATGTAGTATTTTTGGATCCTCACCAAGGCATTAATGACTTTGCCTTCTTTTGCCTACTTCTAGAAGCTTATATGGGGCTTAGGTAGGGATGAATATGAGAACGTACTCGCATTGCATATATTGTAAAGTAAAAACAAGGATCCAAGGAGAAAAATATCATACTCTTAGATCAAGATGTGCATGTCTATGGAATATGTATATGGTAGTTATCCTAATTTTACTATGTTCTTTGAAACATATCTCTCTTGATTAAAACTTTGAGACACTTTTGCAAGAAAATATGGGCTATCTTATTCATCTTTTTCTAGGCAGGCATCTGAGTACCCATTGCTTTAGATATCTCGCACACTTGTCCATTTTTTCAATACTTTCTCTTTTTTATGAATAACTTTTGCATAGCCCATGTTTCTTTTTCTGCAATTGAAACTTTTCAAAAGAGACATTTACAAGAACTTGGAGCATCTATCCTATCAAGCATATTTTTGTGTCTATTCCCAGAGTAGGAGTAGAACATTTTTGGGTGGATGGAGAACATGTTGTTGCGTACTCCTAGTGTAGGAGCAGCAGGCATATGTGGAGTATACGTGATCTTGATCTTGAGAGCATGATAAATTTCTCAATAAGGGTCACAAGGTTTGACCAAACTCAATACCATGACAAGTAATACATGTAGAAGGTTTCTCTAATCTATCATATTTGGCTCTGGTAGGATGTTGCTTACCACAAAGGAGAGGTGTAGCTATTCTTTTTTACTTTTTGAAATAAAATTCTCCAACAACAAGACATCAAGAATCAAGTTCTCATTATTCTACAATATCTCATTCAACAACAACTTAAGTGACATGGGGTCCATAATAATAAGTTCCCAATAGTAGCATGACTTCTAGAAAAAGTATTATGTGAGTCTATCCTTAAGTCATGACTGAAATAACATTTACTCATGTTTTAAGTTGTTTTATCAAGTGATTTTCAATTTGGTTAGAAACGAAAAGCAAAACATGTGAAAATAGATTGTATGGGTCGTAAACCTGACCATGGACAAAGCGCGAGGCGAGGTGGTGTAGTGATGGCTGGGCAGCCCATAGAGGAGGCCAAGCGGCCCACTCTAGGGTCTGCTCGAGTCCAACTTTGAGGGGCATGGTTTGGGGTCCATTATTTCCCGAATTTCATGATTTTGTCTTGTTGTCATGGTGTGTCTCCCCCACACTTGTTTCCCTATATAACTTTCTACACAACATGTGGAGACAAACACATATCCAAAAGAAATAGAGAGCAGATAAAAATACGACTCCATATATATAAGGCACTTTATTACACAAGCACAAACTAAGCACAAACTTTAACTAACCTAACACAATCTTTTAACCATATGAGCTAAGCGACAAACCTAAACACACGATATCACACACTTTAACCTAACACTCATGCCTTATCAAAATGACTAACTAATTCTCACTTCTTCATTTTAGCAACAAAATGATTCAAAGTGTTTAAATCGTGTTTTAGACTCTTGTGGTAGACATGTTCCTCGTCGATCCTTTGCTCTAAGGTATAGATAACATCGCTCAAATCTTCAATCTTCTTTTCTAAGAGGGCAATGGTCATCCTTGGACACTTCTCAACCTCTGCAATAGGTGGTGATGTTGCCTTCCTCTTAAGAGGAACAACCTTGATCTGCTCTGGCATATCCCGGACTCCATCAATGGTGGTACGATGGGTGACCGACTTATACTTGCACATGTAACATCACCAAATTTGTTGGTCTTTAGTCCAGTCAGGACCTCATAATCCTTTAGTGGAAGACGGTTGATTTCCTTCGTCACCTTGAAAAGTTTCTGGGCATCTAGCTTCGGCTCTTGTTGGAGAGGCTTTCCTTCAAGACATAGCGGCGGCGGTGGTGGAGCGATTAGACAGCAGCGAATGGCTTGGGCATAGTAAGATTGATTTGATCAAATGGGGGTGACTTCTGGTGGAACGACGGTTAGCGCAAGCACATCGGGCTTCTTGTTTAGGTCAGCTCCATAGGGGATGATTTGCTTGTCGGCCATGGGAACTAGAGAGAAGAAGAGCTTTGTTGCTGTTGGAGGAGAAAGCTTTCATGGGATGGCTATGGAGACTGATAGGGGCTCATTTATATTGGGGGTCAATGTGCAGCAGGGGTCAAGATCTATCCATATGAGGTCTCGTAACGAGGAAAAATAGAATGCGTCAAAAGACTATGGGATTACGAAGAGGATGGATCTAGAAGACACGAGAGATTTGACAAGACGTGAGAGGCACTGACAATGGTCTGGGTGCCCTCTAGGTGGGGCTAGTCGGCCCCACATGTTAGGGTCTCAGGGTGATTTTTCATATGGTTGTTTCTAACTCCTATCTAATCCCAAAAAGTATATTTTTGCGTTACGAAATGTTACGGAGGATGGCAGTGGTGTAATTTATGGTAAAATCAGACAATCTTCCTCATTGAAATCCTCAGGTGGTTTTTCAGGTTCTAGAAAGATCTTGAGATAGTGGCCATTTATGTTAAATAACATACCTTCATCATTTTGAAGTGTTACCGCTCCATGCGACGAAGTGCTTGTCACCTTGAATGGTCCTTCCCATTTGCTTCGAAGTTTTCTGTGCCTAAATAATTTAACACTAGATTTAAAAAGTAATACCTTATCTCCTAGGGTGAACTCCTTCTTGATCCTCTTATCATGCCATCTTTTCATTCTCTCCTTGTAAATCTTGGAGTTGTGATATGCTTTTTCACGCCATTCATCAATCTCAGAGAGTTGCATCTTCCTCTTGGTTCATGCGGCTTCAAAGTCCATGTTCCATCGCCTGATGGCCCAGTGAGCTTTGAATTCTAGCTCGACAGGTAGATGGCAGGTCTTTCCATAGACCAATTGATATGGTGACATCCCCAATGGTGTTTTATAGGCCGTTCTGTAAGCCCATAATGCATCGGGTAGTCTATCCTTCCATGCAGTTCCCATCTCATTGTTTGTCTTTTGCATAATGTTGTTGATTTGTTTATTTGATGTTTCTGCTTGGCCACCTATCTGAGGGTGATACGGAGTAGCAACATTATGATGGATCCCATTTCTTGACAAGTAGTTATGAAAGTTCTTGTCAGTGAAGTGAGTGTCTCCATCACTAATCACCATCCTCGGAACTCCGAATCTTGGAAATATTGTTTCTTCAAACATCTTCTTGGAGTTCTTTGCATCATCAGCTCTACATGGCATGGCTTCAACCCACTTGGATACATAGTCAACTTCCACCAAGATGTATTCATAGCATTTTGAGTTTGGAAACGGTCCCATGTAGTCAATTCCCCAGACATCAAAGAGCTCGATCTGAAGGTTGTTGGTGAGTGGCATTGCATCTCTTGAATTGATATTTTCGTGCCTCTGACATGCTACACATATCCTGATGAAGCCCTTCGTGTCTTCATACATGGTTGGCCAAAAGAATCCACTTTGTTAGATCTTCGAATGAGTGTGGAATGCCCCATAATGTCCTCCATATGGTGATGGGTGGCGTCGTTCAATAATCTTGATGCCTTCCTCTACCGGTAAACATCTTCAGAGCAAGCCATTAGAGCAGACTCTGAAGAGGTACAACTCATCCCATATGTGGAGATGACTTTCGTAGATGAGCTTCCTTTTGTTTTCCCCTAGTGGTACCTACCTGCAACCATAAAATTGACAATATTTATGTACCATGGGTCAGATTTGGAGACCTTGTAGAGCATGTCATCCCGTAGAGAATCATTAATGGGCAGATCCTATGAATTCTCAAAATGCATTTTAGACAAGTGATTGGCAACAAAATTTTCTACTCCCTTTTTATCTTTTATTTCTAAATCAAATTCTTGGAGTAATAAAATCCATCTTATCAGTCTAGGTTTAGCATCTTTCTTAGTGAGCAGGTACTTCAAAGCAGCATGATAAATATAAACATGTAACACCTCAGGTGTTTATCACCAGTTAAGTAGTGGCCTTGAGCTCCAACATGACAAGTTAAGTGGTAATCAAGAGCTCTAGTTCAAACTAGTAAGTGGTGACAAAGGTGTTGAGATCAACTCTCTATGAATGAGCCTCAACTTGAACCTAGACAACACACCTTTACTTCTATGTTAACCCATTTTTAAAAGGTATGCTAGAGTAATGTTGAAAGAGCTCCTTTCATGTGCCTCCCATCTATTTCCATCAACATTAACTAATTTTCATGAAGTTTGGAACCAAGAAGTCACATGAAATGATAGGTTATAACCTTGCTTGAATTGCTTTATTAAGTGAATGGAACCATGGGACGTTGAGCAAACCTTGCAACCCTACCTAAAAGACTCTAATTGAACTCTACAACAAAAGTCATGAAGGGTTCATGTTGAGCAAATGTCTAGAAAATGCTTCAATGGACCAGAAAGCATAATTTAAAGCTTTATCGTGATGCTGCTTTGACCAAAATGGCACTTCAGTTTCTATGTAGTTCTGAGGTTTGAACTTAAATGAAAGTTGTAGTTTAGCTTCTGTAGAACAAACTTTGTTTAAGGGTTAGGAGCTATTTTGGTCCCTAACTTAGTCAAATAGGGCTCTCAAGGATCAACTCAGTGCAGTTTGGAAACTCCAAAAATTGGTTGTGTTGGAGCTGAAGCTTTCAATTTTCAGTTTTCATGTAGCCCTCTTTGTGGAATTTTAGTTTGCAATCCATTTTGAATTTGGCCAAACTCCTTTAATCAAAGTTGCAGTACTCATGTAGCCCTACAACAATGAGTAATTTGTTGATTGAATCATTGAACCGTTTGAAGGATACATAGGGCAAAAATGTAAGTTTCAGTCTATTTCGAGGCATTTTCTGATTTGCATTGGCATGTCACATTCTTGTGTTTTTGTTAAGCAACTTGACTTGATCCCAAAGTAAAAGTTGTACTATATGTTTTGGAGAAGAGCACGTAAAAATTTTGCATGAGTTTGACTTCGTTTTGATCATCAAGTTGAGTTTGATTAATGGGCCATCAATGCATTGACACTACTATTTTGGAGGCTCATTAACCGCTAATCTAGAGCCCCAATGATTCTGACCCCTTAAGCAAAGTTGTAGAGCATCAGGAGTACAACAAACTTCATTTAAGGCCCATTCACAAAATCAGCCAGAGCTAGCCCAAAAATTGCGCCTACGTTACCCACGTCGTTGCCTGCCACATGCTCGGTAAAATGCCCAATTGGCGACGCGTGTCCGAGACATGGCCTCTATGCATGAGCACGCCCCCACCATTGTTTCCATGCATGCCTACCCTTCCTATGCCAATGGGGAGAGGCCAAGATGCCTAAGCACCCCCTGCCTCGCTTTCCCTCGCTCCCCACACCTCCCTGTCCCTTCCTCATGCTCCCTCTCGCTCTCGCCTTGTCGGCATGGACAACCGCCAAGGCTAGGCCAAGCTCCTATCATTGTTGCTCCCTACCATCTCCAACTAGCCATCCTCACGTCCCTCTATGCCTACCTCATCGACCGCCTCCTCCCGCGGCTAGCTGTCGGCCGCAGCTGCGCGGGCGCGAACCGTGGCCGCGCGTAGCCAAGCGCCGGCATGGCCGGGCCACCACGGGCCACATGCTACAGCAGCCATACTGGGGCGGGGTTCCAATGTGGCTGTGGCCGGCCATCCCTCCACCATGATCGGCCCTTCCTCGCCGCAGCCGACCATCTGCCAGCCAAGGCCGAGCCGTCCCCGTCTCCTCTGTTCGGTTCCATCGAGAGAAAAGAAGGAGGGGGAAAACGTAGATAAAAACTCTTTGCTGGGTCTAGTTTCTTAATGACTGGACACCTACATTTACATTTGCGGGGATGGTAGATTTCTAGAAAGTTTAGGGTTTTGGATGAAAATGTGTTTTTCTTTTATGTTTTCCCTTTTATGCATTTAAATCGGCTGAAGTTTGGAAATCATAGTAAATTCTAGAAAAATCCAAAAATAGTAAATGAAGATATTTTGGAATCCTTGTGAGTAGATCTATGCAGTGGTGTCATAATATGATATGTGTTAGTAGAAAGTTTTTGCTGTTTTTATTTATGCTTGTAAAGTGCATTAAAAAATGCTTTTATGTTGGACAGATGCATATCTTGAGTTATAGAAGTCCAAAAATGGTAATTCCAATTGTGTTAATCTTTTTATGACATGCTCTAGCTAATAATAATATTAAACATGCTAGTTGTGTACTGTTTTTATAATGTTTTGACTTAATCTTGTAAAATAGGCAATTTTAGCTTTGTTTTGCTTGTTATTCTCATATCTGAAGTTGTAGTGCTCCAAATGGCATGAAATTTTAATTGTAGGATATCTATGTGATGCATGAGCTTTGGTTAAAATTTCATGTTTTTTGGTGCATGTATTACTAAGTTATCAATTCATCTTGCTAGGTGCTTGATAAGTAGTTGTAAATGCTTGATAAATATCATAAAGGTGTAAAAAATGGAAAATGTTATTCCATTGCCTTTGCATGGTGTGATGGTAACCTAAGCAAACCTAATTTGGTCATGTGTTTACAGAAAATGTGGAGGTTTAGATTTGTCTTGCTCTCACATGCTTATTTGCAATTAAAACTTGTTTTGCATGTAATAATTAATTTATAAAACTTGAGCATGTAAAATATGTACAGTATCCATGCTTTGTTATCATATCTCTCTCATAAAAACCTAGGCTCCAAATTAGAATGTTTGCAACATCACCTTTTTATTAGTTGCATGTTAATTAAACTTTGAAGGAGCATGTGCTTTTCTTATTAGATGTTTATACAAGGTTCTTGTGATGCTAATGTCATGTGTTGGTTTGACATGAGGTTGTATGGGCTCCTCATGATGGCTTAGAGCTATGTGTTGGACGTGCTTTTATGTCACCTTGTTATAGAATCAAGTGAAAATCCATCTTGCCTATGTGCTGTTTTGGCTGCATGTGCAGTTCCTGTTGTGATGATATTTTTGTGATGTTAATGATGTTTTCAGTAAGTGTGCTGAATACAAAAGAGGTATGTAACTCCAATACCTTGCTTGTACTAAAATTTCACGATTTTAGGCCTGATGGTTTAGGAGCTATAAATTTTTCAATTTCCCTGTCAGGTTTTGCATGCTGTCTGCGTAGATCTAAATGATTGTGTTGTTTGGCTTAGCTAAGTTTCGAATCACCTTCTGGTGATGTTAGAAGAGTTGTAGTGATTCTCATTAGCTTTCTAAAATGTCTAAGATCACTGTTTTTTATGGTATAGAACTCTAGTTATTGCTGTTCAAATTAGAATGGTAGATTTTGTACAAATCTGGACAGAGATGACTACTTTGTGTTGTTTAACCCTTTTTTCTGTGAAATCACCCTTATATGATAATAATAAAGTTGTAGCTAACTTAATAATCTTTCTAAAAAGTTAAGTACCACATTTGTTCGATGGATAGAACTCTGGATATGCATCTTTAAAGTTCATATCAGTTTTTATGTCCATTGTTTGTGCAGACCTGATCCTTAGTGTATTTTGACTTGGTTAGCTTTAGAATCAGCTCTGAGTGTAAATACAAGAGTTGTAGATAATTTAATTAGCTTTCCAGAAAGTCCAAGATCACCTTTATTCAATGTTTCTAACTCTAGTTATAGTTGAAACAAGTGACTGTTGTGCTGCTGTCCAGATTTCTGTACATGTGCTAGGTGATTGCTTTAGCTTGCTCTTGTTTTGGTTAACATGTTTGGTTAGTTCTTGATCGATGCATGTGTGCAATATCTGAACTTAAGTTTACTTGTGTATCATGCCTAATATGCTTGCTATCCTTCTATAATAGGTTGTGTGATGTTTAGTTAAATAACTCTAGTTGCCTATGTCTTGCATAATCTTGTGCTTGTCTTGAACACTCTTATGTGATGCATCTCTTATTACCATTCTTCATATTCATGCATTTGCATCTCATCTAGGTGCGCTAGATGAACCACATGAAGGATGTGATGTTGGAGCCAAACCCAAAGATGGTATATGGTGGACGTATCCCGAAGATGAAAGGACTAAGCAAGTGCTAGGACCAGAGATGTCACCAGGACAGTGAGAGCTAACTGAACTAACTTGTGTCGGATACCAGGCAAGCCCTAGAGCATTTTAAGCCTCCTATGTTTTACAAAATATCACTTGAGTCACTTATTTTTGATGCATTAGGTTATAAGAGTTGATTGGAAACACTTGATGCATAAAACTACCTTATCAAGAAATATACCTTGAATCATATGTAGGTCCATGATCGAATAACTGCTTGGCAATGCTTAGCTCGGTAGAAGTCGGGTGATTTCTTGTCACCTGCGATATATAGGTAGACACTGAGCCGCGGTTGGCTCTATTTGCTATTGTGTAAAATTATGCATGGTCACAGCTGGTATTAGAGCAAGATTAAGCATAATAATTTCATGTACATGGTTTTAAAAACAAAGTTTTGGTTTTAAAAGCCTATTTGGACTAAAACTTTAGCTACATGCAAATTTATCAAAACTAATTTGCAAAACTTTGCTAGAGACAACCTCCAGTTAAGACCAATTAAGGACTACTAGGTGGCTAAGTAAACTGATACTAACTAAGGGGAATTTACTTTGTTGCAATCTTTATTTCATCGTCCATACGGCGTGCTATTGTATGGATACCATTCGCTTGAATGGTAATGTATGGATCAAATGCCTCTACGCCCAAGGTAAGATGATGTGTGGCATAACCGCAAGATGTGAGCGTGCGGTCTAAGGGGAGAGGTAGCTTTGATATTGTTTTGACCAAAATTTAGGAAAGAAGAACATGAGAACTCAAGGCTTATAAAATTGTATCATCAAGGGATCGATCGGGTGTGAATCGAGGTCAGCTGGTTTTGATGCAGTGTCAGAATTGGCTATTTTATAGATGATGTCAGCAGACAATATCAACAGACTACGTACGGATGGCGTCGAGGGGGGAAAATATCGGACTCTACAAAAAGGGAAAGATTAGGCTCCAAGTTATCTTAAGTTAGGAATGTTTTCTTTTATTCCAAAGATTGTAATGAGTCATATTTGAGTAGGATTCATGCTTAGGTTCCGAGTATAAATATTGGCCCTCGGCTATTGTAAAAGGGAAACAATCAATCAATACCAATTACTTATTTTGGCTTCACGCCAACCCTTAGGAGTAGGAGTACTGTAGATGTCGATAAGTTCTTCAACAAGCAGGGCTGCATCAATCCGGTCGATCTCTGGCTTGTCTATAAGTACTATCATGGCTTATACTTTTGTTTGTAAGGCTACATCAGTCCGGCCAACCTCTTATGAGCTCTAGTACAAGTTAATTATTGATCCTTAGCTAGTTAAAGTATGGCTGCATCGGTTAAGTTCGACCTCCACTGCTCGAATCAGATTAAGGTCAAGTTATCGGCTCTGCCTAAGGGTGGCATCCTTCGGGTAGATTCATTAAATTATCGATCTTGCTGATGTTCATGTTGTCATTAGTTTCAGCAATATCAACCTGCCCGATCGAGATCGATCTAGATCGGCCTCACATCCTTTTATTCCATCATTTATTTTGTCACATTATGATGGTTCTTACTTTAAACGACGGATTATGTTTTATCGGTCATTCTACTTCGATCTTGATCATGCATAGTACATGGCTAAGGCAATGTCTGATCTTGAGAAGGTTTACTAGCTAGTTGAATCTGGTCTATAGCTCGCTATATGGCTATAACGATCCAGTCGATCCCCGCTGTTAGCACTTTAGATCAGAGTATGCTAGTTTGTAGATTTGGTTTCGACCCAGGCATGACCTTGGCTGTTTGCTATGCCTGCATCGGCTAAATAGCCGATTGCAAGTACTTTAACTCTTATAGTGTGTCTTCATGATTCTATTAAATGTGAATAGATCTGTTTATTTTAAAGGTTTGATCTGTTATCTTTATCATGGCTGCCATCGATCCGGTCGAACCCCACTGTTAAGGATAACATTGTTGGCACAAGAAGTGAATGGAACCATGGGATGTTGAGAAAACCTTGCAACCTTACCCAAAAGACTTTAGTTGAACTCTACAACAAAAGTCATGAAGGGTTCATATTGAGTAAATGTCGAAAAAATGCTTCAATGGACCAGAAAGCAAAATTTAAAGCTTTAGTGTGATGCTGCTTTGACTAAAATGGAACTTCAGTTTCTATGTAGTTCTGAGGTTTGACCTTAAATGAAAGTTTTAGTTTAGCTTCTATAGAACAAACTTTGTTTAAGGGTCAAGAGCTAGTTTGGTCCCTAACTTAGTCAAATAGGGCTCTCAAGGATCAACTCAGTGCTATTTTGAAACTACAAAAATTGGTTGTGTTGGAGCTGAAGCTTTGAATTTTCAGTTTTCATGTAGCCCTCTTTGGGGAATTTTAGTTTGCAAACCATTTCGAATTTGGCCAAACTCCTTTAATCAAAGTTGTAGTACTCATGTAGCCCCACAACAAGGAGTAATTGGTTGATTGAATCATTGAACCGTTTGAAAGATACGGAAGGGCGAAGATGTAAGTTTCAGTCTATTTCATGGCATTTTCATATTTGCATTGGCATGTCACATTCTCGTATTTTTGTTAAGCAACTTGACTTGATCCCAAAGTAAAAGTTGGACTATATGTTTTGGAGAAGAGCATGTAAAATTTTCGCATGAGTTTGACTTCGTTTTCATCATCAAGTTGAGTTTGATTAATGGGCCGTCAATGCGTTGACACTACCATTTTGGAGGCTAATTAACCGCTGATCTAGAGCCCCAATGATTCTAACCACTTAAGCAAAGTTGTAGAGCATCAAGAGTACAACAAACTTTGTTTGAGGCCCATTCACGAAATTGGCCCGGAGCTTTCCCAAAAATGGCGCCCACCTTACCCACATCGCTGCCCACCACGTGCTCGGTAAAATGCCTCAATGGGCGACGCGTGTCCGGGACGTGGCCTCCGTGCATCAGTGCCCCCACCATTGTTGCCACGCGCCCCTGCCCTTCCTATGCTGATGGGGAGAGGCCAAGATGCCTGAGCGCCCCTTGCCTCGCTCTCCCTCGCTCCCCACACCTCCCTGGCCCTTCCTCGTGCTCCCTCTCTCTCTCGCCTTGCCGACGTGGCCAACTGCCTTGGTCGAGTTGAGCTCCTACTACCCTTGCTCCCTACAATCTCCTACTGGCCAAGCTCGCATCCCTCTTCACCTACCTCAGTGACCGCCTGCTCCCACGACTAGCTGTCGGCTGTAGCCGCGTGGGCGCGAACCGTGGCGGCACGTGGCCAAGCGCCGACATAGCCGGGCCACCACGGGTCGCATGCTGTAGTAGCTATGCTGGGATGGGGTTCCAATGTGGCCATGGCTGTCCATCCCTCCACCACAACTGGCCCTTCCTCGCCGCAGCCAACTATCTACTAGCCAAGGCCGAGCCATCCCCGTCTCCTCTGTTCGGTTCCGTCAAGAAAAAGAAGGAGGGGCAAAACATAGATAGAAACTCTTTGCTGGGTCCAGTTGCTTAATGACTAGACACCTACATTTACATTTGCGAGCTTGGTAGATTTCCATAAAGTTTAGGGTTACGGATGAAAATGTGTTTTTCTTTTATGTTTTCCCTTTTATGCATTTAAATCGGCTAAAATTTGGAAAATCATAGTAAATTATAGAACAATCCAAAAATAGGAAATGAAGATGTTTTGGAATCCCTATGAGTAGACCTACATAGTAGAGTCATAATATGATATGTGTTAGTCAAAAGTTTCTGCTGTTTTTATTTATTCTTGTAAAGTTCTTTTAAAAAATCTTTTAAGTTGGATAGATGCATATCTTGACTTATAGAAGTCAAAAAATGGTAATTCTAGTTGTGTCAATCTTTTGATGACATTCTCTAGCTAATAAAAATATTAAACACGCTAGTTGTGTACTATTTTTATAATGTTTTGACTTAATCATGTTAAATAGGCAATTTTAGCTTGTTTTGCTTTTTGTTCTCATATCTGAAGTTGTAGTGCTCCAAATGGCATGAACTTTTAATTGTAGGATATCTATGTGATGCATGAGCTTTGGTTAAAATTTCATGTTTTTTGGTGCATGTATTACTGAGTTATCAATTCATCTTGCTAGGTGCTTGATAAGTAGTTGTAAATGCTTGATAAATATCATAAAGGTGTAAAAAATGGAAAATGTTGTTCCATTGCCTTTGCATGGTGTGGTGGTAACCAAAGCAAACCTAATTTGGTCATGTGTTTATAGAAAATGTGGAGGTTTAGATTTGTCTTGCTCTCACATGCTTATTTGCAATTAAAACTTGTTTTGCATGTAATAATTAATTTATAAAACTTGAGCATGTAAAATGTGTACAGTAGCCATGCTTTGTTATCATATCTCTCTCATAAAAACCTAGGCTCCAAATTAGAATGTTTGCAACATCACCTTTTTATTAGTTGCATGTTAATTAAACTTTGAAGGAGCATGTGCTTTTCTTATTAGATGTTTATACATGGTTCTTGTGATGCTAATGTCATGTGTTGGTTTGAGATGTGGTTGTATGGGCTCCTCATGATGGCTTAGAGCTATGTGTTGGACGTGCTTTTATGTCACCTTGTTATAGAATCAAGTGAAAATCCATCTTGCCTATGTGCTTTTTGGCTGCATGCGCAGTTCCTGTTGTGATGATATTTTCGTGATGTTAATGATGTTTTCAGTAAGTGTGTTTAATACAGAAGAGGCATATAACTCCATTACCTTGCTTGTCCTAAAATTTCACGATTTTAGGCCTAATGGTTTAGGAGCTATAGATTTTTCAATTTCCCTGTCAGGTTTTGCATGCTGTCTGTGTAGATCTAAATGATTGTGTTGTTTGGCTTAGCTAAGTTTCGAATCACCTTCTGGTGATGTTAGAAGAGTTGTAGTGATGTTAGTAGAGTTGTAGTGATTCTCATCAGATTTGTAAAATGTCTAAGATCACTGCTTTTTGTGGTATAGAACTCTAGTTATTGCTGTTCAAAGTAGAATGGTAGATTCTGTACAAATCTGGACAGAGATGACTACTTTGTGTTGTTTAACCCTTTTTGCTGTGAAATCACCCTTATATGATAATAACAAAGTTGTAGCTAACTTAACAATCTTTCTAAAAAGTTAAGTACCACATTTGTTGGATGGATAGAACTCTGGATATGCATCTCTAAAGTTCATATGAGTTTTTATGTCCATTGTTTGTGCAGACCTGATCCTTAGTGTATTTTGACTTGGTTAGCTTTAGAATCAGCTCTGAGTGTAAATAAAAGAGTTGTAAATAATTTCATTAGCTTTCCAGAAAGTCTAAGATCACCTTTATTCAATGTCTGTAACTCTAGTTATAGTTGAAACAAGTGACTGTTATACTGCTGTCCAGATTTCTGTACATGTGCTAGGTGATTGCTTTAGCTTGCTCTTGTTTTAGTTAACATGTTTGGTTAGTTCTTGATCGATGCATGTGTGCAATATCTGAACTTAAGTTTACTTGTGTGCCATGCCTAATATGCTTGCTATCCTTCTATAATAGGTTGTGTGATGTTTAGTTAAATAACTCTAGGTGCCTATGTCTTGCATAATCTTGTGCTTGTCTTGAACACTCTTATGTGATGCATCTCTTATTACCATTCTTCATATTCATGCATTTGCATCTCATCTAGGTGCGCTAGATGAACCACATGAAGGATGTGATGTTGGAGCCTAACCCAAAGATGGTATATGGTGGATATATCCCGAAGATGAAAGGACTAAGCAAGTGCTAGGACCGGAGATGTCACCAGGATAGTGAGAGCTAACTGAACTAACTTGTGTCGGATACCAGGCAAGCCCTAGAGCATTTTAAGCCTCCTATGTTTTACAAAATATCACTTGAGTCATTTATTTTTGATGCATTAGGTTATAAGAGTTGATTGGAAACACTTGATGCATAAAACTACCTTATCAAGAAATATACCTTGAATCATATGTAGGTCCATGATCGAATAACTGCTTAGCAATGCTTAGCTCGGTAGAAGTCGGGTGATTTCTTGTCACCGGCAATATATAGGTGGACACTGAACCGCAGTTGACTATATTTGCTATCGTCTAAAATTATGCATGGTCATAGCTGGTATCAGAGCAAGATTAAGCATAATAATTTCATGTACATGGTTTTAAAAACAAAGTTTTGGTTTTAAAAGCCTATTTGGACTAAAACTTTAGCTACATGCAAATTTATCAAAACTAATTTGCAAAACTATGCTAGAGACAACCTCCAGTTAAGACCAATTAAGGACTACTAGGTGGCTAAGTAAACTGATACTAACTATGGGGAATTTACTTTGTTGCAATCTTTATTTCATCGTCCATACAGCGTGCTATTGTATGGATGTCATTCGCTTGAATGGTAATGTATGGATCAAATGCCTCTACGCCCAAGGTAAGATGATGTGTGGCATAACCGCAAGATGTGAGCGTGCGGTCTAAGGGGAGAGGTAGCTTTGATACTGTTTTGACCAAAATTTAGGAAAGAAGAACACGAGAACTCAAGGCTTATAAAATTGTATCATCAAGGGATCAATTGGGTGCGAATCGAGGTCAGCTGGTTTTGATGCAGTGTTAGAATTAGCTATTTTATTGATGATGTCAGCAGACAATATCAATGGACTACGTACGGATGGCGTCGAGGGGGGAAAAATATCGGACTCTACAAAAAGGGAAAGATTAGGCTCCAAGTTATCTTAAGTTAGGAATGTTTTCTTTTATTCCAAAGATTGTAATGAGTCATATTTGAGTAGGATTCATGCTTAGGTTCCGAGTATAAATACTGGCCCTCAGCTATTGTAAAAGGGAAAGAATCAATCAATACCAATTACTTATTTTGGCTTCACGCCAACCCTTAGGAGTAGGAGTACTGTAGATGTCAATAAGTTCTTCAACAAGCAGGGCTGCATCAATCCGGTCGATCTCTGGCTTGTCTGTAAGTACCATCATGGCTTATACTTTTGTTTGTAAGGCTACATCAGTCCGAGCAACCTCTTATGAGCTCTAGTACAAGTTAATGATCGATCCTTAGCTAGTTAAAGTATGCCTGCATCAGTTAAGCCGACCTCCACTGCTCGAATCAGATTAAGGTCAAGTTATCGGCTCTGCCTAAGGGTGGCATCCTTCGGGTAGATTCATTAAGTTATCGATCTTGTTGATGTTCTTGTTGTCATTAGTTTCAGCAATATCAACCTACCCGATCAAGATCGATCTAGATTGGCCTCACATCCTTTCATTCCATCATTTATTTTGTCACATTGTGATGGTTCTTACTTTAAACGACGGATTATGTTTTATCGGCCATTCTACTTCAATCTTGATCATGCATAGTACGCGGCTAAGGCATGTCTGATCTTGATAAGGTTTACTAGCTAGTTGAATCTGGTCTATAACTCGCTATTATGGCTGTAACGATCCAGTCGATCCCCACTGTTAGCACTTTAGATCAGAGTATGCTAGTTGGTAGATTTGGTTTCGACCAGGCATGACCTTGGCTGTTTGCTATGCCTGCATCGGCTAAATAGCCGATTGCAAGTACTTTAACTATTATAGTGTGTCTTCATTATTCTGTTAAATGTGAATAGATCTGTTTATTTTAAAGGTTTGATCTGTTATCTTTATCATGGCTGCCATCGATCCGGTTGAACCCCACTGTTAAGGATGACATTGTCGGCACGAGAATGCATCTCATGCCGGGCACATGATCAAGCCACAAGGGTCTACTCAATGGAGCTAGAGATCCGCTTGGCTTCAACACAGGGATGATCGGTTCTGCGTACTCCTCCTGAGACATGCCAGTCAATTTGACCCTACAATTGATAAGGAGAGAAAGTTTATTAGTAATTTAAGGTGGAACGTGCTAGTCTATGCCCAGATAGTTCCAAGTGTGACACTTCGGGAGTAGCCATACAGGAAAGAGCGACTGAATAGCCGATCCGCACTGAAATCGACTATTACGGACTATAAAGCTCATGGGTAGCGATTAATTTCATATTGACAGGTACAGTACTCGTAGATGTAAATAATATCATCAGTTGGATAGATATTACCAGTGTAAATTATTGAGCCGATTAATCTAATCACTAAAAGATAATGCACACGAACGAATCGACTATCTGATATGAATAGGTCTACAAACGCTCTGAATCTAATCGGTTACCACCAACAGTGAGGTTTGACCGGATCGATGGTAGCTATGATGATAGTAACAAACTAAAACCAAAGAATCCACAAAAGCATCCATACTTCTATAGGCTTTCCGAAAGACATGCTATATGTGAAGGCTCGGATGAATCAGCTAAAGTAGCCGAGTTAGGTGAAAAGGACTACAGCGTGTGAACAATTGACTATTTCACATGAACAAGCCTATGGACTCCTCAGACTCAACCTGCTATCTCTAACAGTGGGGTTTGACCAGATTGATGCAGCCATGAAAAAGACAACAAATCAAACACATAAAGTACATAGATCTATCCATGCTTAATAGAATCATGGAAGCACACCGTAGACGTTAATGCATAGGCGATCGACTATTTAGCCGATGCATGCATAGCAAACAGCTAAGGTCACGCCTAACCAGGAACAAATCTACTAACTAGCATCCTCCAATCTACAGTGCCATCAGTGGGGATCGACTGGATCGTTACAGCCATAATGGTGAACCATAAACTAGATTCAACTAGCCAGCAGACCACTTCAAGATTATGCATGCCTTAACCACATACTATGCACGATCAAGATCAAAGTAAAATAGCCAATGAAATATAAACCATCATTCAAGGTAGACAATATCATGTTGTAGTAAAGCGAATGATGGACTGAAAGGATATAAGGCCGATCTAATTCAATCTCGACCGAGCGGATTGATGTTGCTGTAAACTAATAACAATGAAAAACATCAGCAAGATCGGTAACTTAATGAATCTACCCAAAGGACGTCACCCTTAGATAGAGCCGATAGCTTGACCTTAATCTGGTCGAGCAGTGGAGGTCGACCGGATCGATGCAGCCGTACTTGAACTAGACAAGAGTTGATAACTAGCTTATACTAGAGTCGTAGTGGAGGTTGATCGGATCGATGCAGCCATATGAACAGAAGTATAAGCCATGACGGTACTTACAGACAAGCCAGAGGTCGGCTGGACCGATGTAGCCCTACTCGCTAAAGAACTCATCGAGATCTACTCTACTCCTACTCCTAAGGGTTGGCCGGAGCCAAAAAAGTAAATGACTTCTATTTGATTGATTATGTGTCCTTTACAATAGCCGGGGTCCAATATTTATACCCAAAACCTAAACATGAATCCTACATAAGTATGACTCATTACCATCTTTGGTATATAAAAGAAAATATTCCTATCTTAAGATAACTTGGACCCTGATATTTCCCCTTTTTGTAGAGTTTGATATGTAGTTTCTCGACGCCAACTGTAGATCATCATCGTTATCTGCTGACGTCATTCAAAGAGAGACTATTCTAGTGTTGCATCTGAATCAGCTGATATCGATCCTTATGCAATTGATTCCTTGATTGACATAATCTTGGAAGCCTTCGAGTTCCCGTGTTGTTCTCCCAAATTTTGGTGTAAACACATGCCCCCCCAATTTTGGGATAAAAGTGATTTTATTCCAAAATTCCTATCTATCTATTTACCATGCCGTAACCATTCTATTTTGAGATATACGCATGACTCTTGACTTCCCCACCTGAGTTTTATATAATATCCCAATAGTACCTCTTCCAATTACTCGGCCTATTTGCTTCCGCCTTCTTCCTCGAGCAAATCTTAACAGCCAACGCCATCATCGCCAAGGCCTCAAACCCTAGCAAATCCTCTGTTCTATCAAGCTGTTACTCAAGCAATCTTCGTAAGATTCAAATCTATTTTGGCTACAATTGCAGCCAGCAACCATGTCCCTGAGGTATGCTTCCAAGTTTCCATTCTCCAAGTATCAGCCGCAACCCTGCATTTCTTTTCTTCTCAAATTTATTTCATCTGATTCTAGGAAATGAGGAACAAAATCTTGATTCCATCAGTTGTTGCTTCGAATGTCTATTTTCTTAGGCCTATGGGTGACCCTGATCCATCCAATTTCATCCATCAAGAAACCAACCAAATCTCCTTCAAACAGTCTATAGTGGATTTGTCCTCCTAGGGCATTAAAACTGCCTTCAAAAACTAGCCTAAAATGCCCAAGGGATGGAGAGACTGGTTTCGTAGGGTATCTGAGAAAAAGACTGGAGATTAGGGGGTTTATGATTTGAACCAATGTTTGACACTATCGTTGTTTAGGATGGAGAGGAATGATTCACTCATGATTGCTGCATCTTATTTTTGGTCCAATACCCTAAACGCTTTTGTCTTTGGTCACGGCCCAATGACCATCACGCTGGCCGATGTTCACATGTTGACCGGCCTTAGAATAACTGGATCAATGCAGCCTTATGAGTACTTGAGTGCTAGTTCCAAGAAATTAGCAAAAATATCAGACTACACAAGATGGGCAAGTTATATTCTGAACCATATTGGAGACGAATCAACTATCAGTGAAAGGGAATATGTGGCCTTTTTGAATATGTGGTTGGAGAGATTCATCTTTTGTGGGTCGTCTTGTGGTCTGACTTATAATCATAAACTCATGGCAGAGCATCTAGCAGTAGGCAAGGATATCCCTCTTGGAAAGTATCTGCTAGGAGCTGCTTATCATCTGATGTACCAGGTAGCCACCCAATTACTAAAGAATGAACTAGTACATACTATAAGTGGCCCTTAGTGGTTGATACAACTGTGGCTCAACCTATACGTGCACAAGATTGTAAGCCTGATCTTAGAAGCCTGAGTTTCCCTCCCTCCAACTTTGATGAGGAATATAGAGGCGAAGAAGGAAGAACCCGTCACTGCATGAGCTATGGTGAGGCTGCATCGACCATAACAATTGATATTGATATTGGCCATCTCTTCAAAAAGTTTTATAGAGGGTTTGATGTAGACATCCTGACTTCGCTACCATACGATGAGGATGAGAACTATGAGCTGATCTTCCCATTCAAATTTTGATTTGAATCAGGCTGTTCGGATGAGACGGTGGCTGCAATCTTTAATTCCTTCATCAAGCCCTGCATTCTTCCCGCCGAATTTCATCATGGTCATGGCAAAATGGCTACATGTTCCTTCCTTCTAGGAAACCTTCAAACTTATGAGTTCTACAATCCACCTTTCATAGCTTATCAGTTTGGCTTTGGCCAACTCACCCTTCAATTGTTCTTCAAAAACACATTGAAGCCAAGAGAAGATATCAGTGAGGTGATGGAAGCCTCCAGAGTCTTTCAATTGGGATCGGATCTTCCTTCTCTTTGCATGCATGACTGGATTAGAGTTAGCTTCTCTTTCACTCTCTTTGACTCCTGGTGGCAAGAATGGCACTCCCATTTTTCTGTGGGTTGGTCCACCATTTGTGTATAGTTCTGAATGGGGAATTTGCTTCTAACAGAGAGGTAACTTGCCATTTCTTTTTAAGAAAATTGTTCGATGAATTCTTTTGCCAACTGTTCTAACCAACCTTTTTAGGACACTAAATTTGATCCTCCGAGCTTGGATAGGAAGGGGCATCCTATAGATTATCAGCCACCAGGCTCAGTTTCAAGAATAGGATCGGCTACACCGTTGCTGAAGAAATTGATGAAAACTCATGCTGCACCCACGATCGTGACATATCAATCTTCAAAGTGCAAGGTGGTCCAAGGGTCAACCTAGAAAGCCGTTACTAGGAAAAGACTCCACAGAATGAGACCATCAGCTGCTCAGGTAAACAATCTATCTCCTTATCAAATTGATATTCAACTTCTAATCCTGTTCTTTGCAGTTATCAACCATTACGTCCCAATCTGCCCTGGGTGCAGAATTGTTGTCTCAGGCGTTTGATTTAGCACCAATTGAACCTTCATTGACTAGGTCTCAAAAGGAGCCGATTTAAGTGGAAATAACTGATGCTTCCAAGACGGCAGGAGATGTAAGTCTTTCCATTTCACTCCTTCATGTTGCCAAGGTATTTCCTCTGAATTCTTGATTTTTATTTAGTTTTCACCCTTCATCTAATCTTTTATCATGCCAGATACTTCCTGAGGAAACACCTACGCAAGAACAAGAATCTAACAGTCTCCTCATCAGTTGTTCCTCCTCTTTAGATAGAGGCTACTACAGAGAAGGTACTATATCCTCTTCACCATCCATTTTGTTATAAACTGATTCAAACCTCCTAATCAAGATTTTCTTATACACAGGCACTCAATCTTCTAGCCCTAAGCTACTCTTTCAATCTTGAGGAGTATCTTGATGAAGATGAAATCAGATCATCAGCCACCTCCTCTAAGGAAGCTTTATCAGAAGAGACCAAAAATCAGCTAACAGATATATTGCCAATGTTTGAGAAGAATATAGCTGATTTGTTCCAAGACATTGATTTAATGCAGAGAGTCTTCTTGGCTATTAAGGGAATCCATCCCCAGTTCTCTCCAGAGTCTTGTCACCTTTATCTATTTTTGAAGATCAGGTCCTGAAGGTGAAAAATGCTCAGATAAATCTGTTCGACTGTGAAACTTTATTGGCCAAGGGGAACTCCAATGGGCAAGAGGCCAAAGAGCTAACACAATTGATTGATGACTTGATGAACTCCTCCCTCTGGATCGACCCAGAGTTGTCCCAACTGGAAATCAGGCGTGCAGAACTTGAGAAGGAACTAGAGAAGGTGAAAGCTACCATTGATCACCACAGGTCTAGCCTGGCTCAAATACCTAATGCCATTAAGCAAAAGAAACAAGAACTACTGGCCAAGGTTAGAGAAGGCAGGGTCATCCACAGCAGCCTTGAGGACATTCCTGGATCAGCCAAAGAAGACAAGCAACAGATTGCAGAAGCTGATGCTATCTGGCTAGAAGTACTGAAAGCAATCCAGGATGTTCTAGACTTATAATCTGTATGTTAACACATATCTTGTGTAGAATCAGCGATAACCACACTTCCTGTCGCCTCATTGCATTTCTTGTTTCGGCTAAAGAGCCAATTTGAAAATAGCCGATTCCAGACTCCTGATCTTAATCCAATTAAGTCTAAAAACATGGTCTTTATTAAGAGAACCCCTCCATCTTCTATCCTTAGTCACCCAACGCTGTATTCTCTTCGGCATTAGTGAGGTGGCACTTCGCCTCCTATTAATTGCGGTTGCCTTTTGCACGTCCCGAGGTGTCCACCTCTTCGCTCCGTGGCTTCAAATACCAGCTGAGGGATCTGGCCTCGAACACATCTACACTTGCAACCGCTCCTGTTCCTTTGCACTTCTCCACCCTCGCAAAACTTTGTAGCGGCCTTCCTCCCTTCTTGTAGATCTGATCAACTTCATGGCCGATGAGGACAACCATGGCAAGCGTGTGGCGAAGGAGATTCCGGAGGAGAATATGTCGGTGAACCAGTGCCTCCAACACATGAGGTGAGATCGACATCTTTTGTTCATGATGATGGACTGTTCTGACTCGTCTACAGGTTTGTTGTGAATGATAGTCTTCATCCTCTCCCCAGGGCCAGCGAGCCCTCTAATGGTGCATCCTCTACGCTGGCCTCGTTGTCGGATTCTTCCGACTCCTATGACGGCGATGACGATCGGCATTTCCTCCAAGAGTGGAGGGCGGCCCAAGACCATTATTCCGAGGTGACTCAGGAAAACGGCTAGCTTGAGATCCATCTCAGGGTCTCTCAAGCTGCCCTTCATGTTGCCAAAGAGGAGGCCAGTGCCGTTAGGGCGCGGCTAGCCAAGTCCGACGCCATGGTGACGGGTAAGATGAATTCTAGGAAGGCTCTATTCTAATTTCCATTGTCTTTTATGTTGATAACTTTCCTATTTTTGTGATCACCAGCCCTGATGGTGCAGTTAGAGTCCCTTCAACTAGTGGTGAATGCGGCCATTGATGCAGTCAATGCTTGGGGCCCCCTCATCAACGCCCGCCTCCACGACATCTCGGCCTACATCTAGGAAATCACTCTCCATGGTGTTTGTCATGGCGCATCGGTGGCGCTGGCCATGGTGCAAGTTCAGACCAGGTACAAGCTCCACGCCATGGAGACTGGCTTCCCAATGGGCGATGGCCCCGAGGAGCATGAGGATCTGATTGTAGAATTCATCGTCATGATGGAGGCCATTGTGGACATCACATCTGCTCAAGATGTGGTGAACAAGGTCTTCGAATAGTTTGTATCTAGGACGAACTAATGAATGAAATCTTCTGCTTTTCCATGACCGTGTTTTAGTGCAATGCCGTTGTATGTCTCAAAATTGTCTTCGTTTTTGCCTTTGCTCTATAGGCAATACATATCGTATCGTCTTTTACATCTTTAGGTTTATTTTTTGAACTAGAGGCGATACCCTTCTAGTACTAGTTGTTAGAGCCGATGACTAAACAAATCGGCTAATAGGTGTTGGTCAAACGCTAGGATAATATCCCTTGAAATATTTTTCATCGATCGCTATTGATAGGTTGCACTAGAACTTCTCAGACCAAAGGTTAAACGATCGATCGATCCAGGCCAAGCACCTCAATAAGTGAAACAAAACTTCCTTTAATAGATCTATCAATTCTGACTTGCACTTAGGATTAGACTCAGTGCTTACACATGTCGGTCGAGGCTTATCTTCATGACCAACACTTACTTCCCTTAATCCAACGGCCGACACGAAGCCATGACTATTCATTAAAGCAAACTCTCAGAGCCAATTGCTTGGATCAGTTGTTGGCCTTCATTATTGATCTTAATGAAACCTCCTTCCCATAGCTTGCCAGAAAAACAATTGAAGTCTTCTAGCTCCCAAAACACTGGATCGGCTGTCGTGATACTCATGGACTCATAAGTGCGAACCAGCTCGACATCATCTCCATGACATTGAATTAAACACTAATGCATGGTTGATGGCACACAATAGTTTGCATGAATCTAGTCATGACTGAGGAGCAAACTATACAATTCTTTTCCATCGATGATGAAGAATGTGGTGAGCAGAGTTTTACTCCCAATTGTCAGCTCGACATTCATTGCCCCCTGGATCTTAGACGCATTACCCCCAAAGTCCTTAAGCATCATGTTGGTCTTAATCAGATCTCCTGGTCCCTTGCTAAGTTTACGAAAAGTGGTGTAAGGCATAAGATTGACAAAAGCACCTCCATCCACCAACATCTTGTTCATCGGCTTCCCATCAACAAAACCTTTTACGTATAAAGCCATTAAGTGATGATGCTTGACTGGCTTATCGAATATAGCCTGCTCTATAACTGTCAACTTGGCAACTATTTCTTCATACTTCGATTCATAGAAATCTGAGTAAACTTCTTGATCTGCTAGAGCTTTGAATTATGATGGTAATAGAAAATCCATTTGAATATTAGCCGATAGTTGCCTTCTATCGGTTGTTTTCTTAGCACGCCATACTTGAGGTCTGCCAGATGCTTGAGCTTGTTCTAGTTCCCTGTTCCTTAGCCATTGCACTCTCCTTTTTTGGCTCCTTGTCAGACCTCGTGGACACCATTGGCCTTCCTGCCAAACATATTCTTCTTCATTACTCTCTTCTACATAATCAACCCACTTTTGATCGACAACTCGCTTTCCTAGCCGAACATCAACACTTCTATTTTTTAAGCACCGATCCATGTTATTATGATGATACTCGTCTTGAGCATGGATAGATCGGTGGTTGGCTTGAGATTGCCTAAACTCCCAATATTGTTCGCTGCACTCTGGACAGTTATTTCTAGTAGGCAATTTCAAACCTTTGTTCCAGCAATGTCTGAAGAAAGGACAATTCCAATGTGATTTAGCTTTCTTTCTTTCATACCTCTCTTTCTCTTATTGACGCATGTATTCTCTCTCCTCTAACCAACGCTGATAATCCTTTTCCCTCTGCCGCTCCCATTTATTCAACAAGATTCGAGAAGTAACATGCGGCTTTGTCGCCCCATTCTTTGACGTTTCCCCCTGCTCATATCGACTCTTTTGCTTGTTGCGACGTCTTCTCATTTCTCTATATTCATCAGCCGATATTAGCATCTTGGGATTAACTGTTCCAGTTTCTCTTGACCTGGTTGATGTCAGGACCTTAGTCTTCCCTTTGAGCAACCTAGCATCGACCATGTTCTAATCTCCTGGGAAAGGATTATCACAACTTTCATCTTCCGAGGCGTATCAAATTTGAGCCTTCCTTGCTGAATAGCCCTCTGTATATGTTGCTAAAAAACTTTGCATTCATTAGTAGAATGAGATGTGGCGTTATGAAACTTTTAGTACTTCTTATTCTTCAACTGATCGGGAGGCAACACAACAAGATTATTGGGCAACTTGATCTACCCTTTCTCAAGCAAGAAATTGAGGAGCTTGTCTGATTTTGTGACATCAAAGTCATAGCTCTCTTTGACTCCTCTTCCCCAAGGATTTGGCACCATTACCGTCTTCTTACCCCAATTCCATTCAGTCGTGCCAACCTCTTCTTCTTCTTCATCTTCATAGCCGTCATCAACTGAATATGTATTATAAGCCTTAGCCATTGTGGTACTTTTCTAGAATCGGGTATCTCTACGCATATTCTAGATTTGGCTATTGAGCGCTGCCACTCGTTGAGCCAATTGACCCAAGTTGTCAAACTCTTGTCCCAGCAGCTTCTCTCTCCATGTTGGCAACATTCCTTGAACGGCCAAAGTAGCTAGCTGATCATCAGCCAAGTTTAATGAGAAGCACAAATTTCTAGTCTCTCGAAACCTCTGAAGAAACTCAGTGCCCGATTCATTAGTTCTCTGCCTTATAGTTATCAAATCAGTAGTCTTCTTTTCTCATATCCTAGTATAAAAATATGTATGAAATTTCTTCTCTAGGTCGGCCCAATTGGCAATGGAGTTAACTGACAGTGATGAGAACCAAGTAAAGGTCGGCCCTGATAGGGACAAAGAGAAGAAACGAACTCGATGGGCCTGTTCAATGGATGCTTCGCCCAACTGTGTAAGATACCGACTGACATGTTCTATTGTACTTATGCTGTCTTGACCAGTGAACTTAGCAAACTCTGGAAGACTATAATTTGTTGGAAGAGCGACCAAATCATACCATTCTAGATATAGGCATTTGTATGAGAAGGTCTATCCTTTTGGCTTCAGACTGAACTTATTCTTCTTCATCTCGGTTACTCTTAGCAACAACTCATCAACATTTGAATTTGGATTTCTCTGCACCTACTGACCCATCTATGGATTGAAATCCCATGTACCTTGATACCCTGGATTCAAAATCATGTGAAGGGCATTGTAATCTATGCCATAATGATATCCCTGCGGAATCTCTATCCGCTGGGTCCTTTGCTAGTTTGCTGCTTGAAGTCTTTGGTTATAGACGTTAGGATCTATATCTCTATGGATCCTTTGAATTGATGGTGCTATTTTTTGAGCCGATGACTATATGTGGCCTGATGTGCCAAAATTAATCATCTGGTTTTGACCTTGCCCCACTGGCTGTTGCACATACTTCATTGACAATCCAGGATTATACTGTATCTGATTCGTAGTAGCACCTTGAGCTTGCTTAGATGAATTCTGAACTACCTAGACATCATCATTACCAGCTGGTGCTGCTTCTTGATGGCTGGTACTGGCTTGATTAGTCCCCTAAGTCAATGGTTGTGGAATGTTGTAATAAGTCAGCCCAATTTGATCAACTGGAAACCGATGAAACACCTCTTTTATGGCGTTGTGGAATGTGTTCAAGAAAACTTCATTATGGTTTGATATGGCATCATGAACAAATTTATTTATAGCTTCCATGAAGAAACACCTGTCTTCAGCTTCATCTGCATTTGTCTGCCCATGCAATAGAACTCTTGGTAGTGGATATTTTCTGAACAATTGTATTGTCACGTGTCTTGGTGTAGGACAACAAACACTTGTTATAAAATTCTTCTATAGCTTTGCTGATGACATCTTTATCTCCATTAGGTACATCTTCATAAGGTACCATAAGGATGTTGTTGTTGTTGTAAGCTGCCATGACGATTGTGGGGTCCCACCGAGCGTGCCAAAATGTGTGTCGGCACGAAAATGTGTCTCATGCCGGGCACATGAGCAAGCCAGAAGGGTCGACTCGATGGACCTAGAGATCCATCTGGCTTCAACATAGGGATGATCGATCCTGCATATTCCTCCTAAGACATGCCTGTCAATTTGACCCTGCAATTGATAAGGAGAGAAAGTTTATCAGTAATTTAAGGTGGAACATGTTGGTTTGTGCCCAGATAGTTCCAAGTGTGCCGCTTCGGGAGCAGCCATATAGGAAGAGTGACTGAATAGTCGATTCACACAGAAATCGGTTGTTACGGACTATAAAGCTCATGGGTAGCGATTAATTTCATATTGATAGGTATAGTACTCTTAGATGTAAATAAGATCATCAGCTAGATAGATATTACTAGTGTAAAGCATTGAGCCGATGAATCTAATAAGGAAAAGATATAGCACACGAACGAATCGACTATCTGATATGAACGGAACTACAAACGCTCTAAATCTAATCTGTTAATACCAATAGTGAGGTTGAATCAGATCGATGGCAACTATGATGATAGTAACAAACTAAACCAAAAGAATCCACAAAAACATCTGTACTTCGATAGGCTTTCCAAAATACATGCTATACGTGAAGGCTCGGATGAATCGGCTAAAGTATCCAATTCAGGTGAAAAGGACTATAGTGTGTGAACAATCGACTATTTCACATGAACAAACCTATGGACTCCTCAGACTCAACCTGCTATCTCTAACAGTGGGGTTCGACTGGATCGATGCAGTCTTGAAAAAGACAATGAATCAAACCCTTAAAGTACATAGATCTATCCACACTTAACAGAATCATGGACTCACACCGTAGACATTAACGCACAGACGATCGGCTATTTAGTCGATGCACGAATAGCAAACAGCTAAGGTCATGCCTAACCAGGAATAAATCTACTAACAGCATCCTCCAATCTATAGTGCCATCAGTGGGGATCGATTGGATCGTTATAGCCATAATGGTGAACTATAAACTAGATTCAACTAGCTAGCAAACCTCTTCAAGATTATTCATGCCTTAACCGCGTACTATGCACGATCAAGATCGAACTAAAAATAGCCGATGAAGCATGAACCGTCGCTCAAGGTAGACAATATTGCATTGTAGTAAAGTGAACGATGGACTGAAAGGATATAAGGTCGATCTAATTCAATATCGACTGGACACCACCCTTAGGGTTTAGGGTTTAGGGTTTGCTGTAAACTAATAACAATGAAAAACATCAGCAAGATCGGTAACTTAATGAATCTACCCGAAGGACGCCACCCTTAGATAGAGTCGATAACTTGACCTTAATCTAGTTCGAGCAGTGGAGGTTGACCGGATCGATGCAGCCATACTTGAACTAGACAAGAGTCGATAACTAGCTTATACTAGAGTCGCAGTGGATGTCAACCGGATCGATGCAGCCATATGAACAGAAGTATAAGCCATGATGGTACTTACAGACAAGCCGGAGGTCGACCAGACTGATGCAGCCCTTCTCACTAAAGAACTCACCGAGATCTACTCTACTCCTACTCCTAAGGGTTGGCCAAAGCCAAAAAAAGTAAATGACCTATATTTGATTGATTGTGTGTCCTTTACAATAGCCGGGGTCCAATATTTATACCCAGAACCTAAACATGAATCCTACATAAGTACGACTCATTACCATCTTTGGTATATAAAAGAAAATATTCCTATCTTAAGATAACTTAGACCCTAGTCTTTCCCCTTTTTATAGAGTCCGATATGTAGTTTCCCGACACCAACTGTAGCTCATTATTGTTATCTGCTAACATCATTCAAAGAGAGCCAATTCCAGTGTTGCATCTGAATCAGCTGATATCGATCCTTATGCAATCGATTCCTTGATTGACACAATCTTGGAAGCCTTCGAGTTCCTGCGTTCTTCTCCCAAATTTTGGTGTAAACAAACATGTTAGATTTGATGAGTTTATAGATCTATCCATATTAAATAGTCGATTGTTCACATGCCGTAATCCTTTTTCTACCTGAATCGGCTATTTTGGCCGATTCGCCTATGCTTTCATAGATATGGCATGGTTTCTTGAACCTATTGAAGTATGGTCAGTTCTATGGATTTTCTAGTTCTAGACTATCATCATCATCATAGCTGCATCGCTCCGGTCGAACCTCACGGTTGACGGTAATAGGTTAGATCTAGACAGTTCATAGATTGTTTGCGTGGCATATCCCTTTTCACCGGATTCATTGGCTCTACACTATGTATTGATCAAATCTAATTTAGCCAGTGATGTCTCTTTGACGCATACATGTTAATAGCTTAAGGGAAATGATCATTAAAACTTGGTGTATTGTATTCGTTACTATAAAATCAATCATGACCCACGAGTGTTACAGTCCTTAACAGTCGATTTCTTCTCATATCGGCTATTTAGTCGATTTTCCTGTCTGGCTGCTCCCGAAACAACACACTTAGAACTGTCTGGGCAAAAACCAGTATGTTCCACCCTAAATTACTGATAAACTTTCTCTCCTTGTTAATTGTAGGTCAAATTTACTGGCATGCCCTTGGTAATTCACAGGATCGACTGGTCCTGTAATGAAGCCAGGCAGATCCCTAGATCTATCTGGTTTGCTGCGTGTCCACCCAGCACAGCTACCACGTTTTCGCGCCAACACACATTCTGGCACGCCTGGTGGGACCCCACAATCGTCATGGCAACTCACAACAATAGGGACATTCTTATGATGCCTTATGAAGACTTATCTGATGAGGATAAAGATGTCATCAGTAAAGCTATAAAAGAATTTTAGAACAAGTGTTTGTTGTCCTACACCACGACACATGACAATAAAGTTGTTCAGAAATATCCACTACCAAGAGTTTTGATGCATGGGTAGTCAGATACAGACGAAGCTGATGATAGGCGTTTCTTTGTAGATGCTATAAACAAATCTGTTCATGATGCCATGCTCAACCATAATACAGCTTTCTTGAACACATTCCACAATACCAAGAAAGAGATGTTTCATGGATGTCCAATTGATTAGGTTGGACTGACTTATTACAACATTCCACATCCATTGACTCAGGGGACTAATCAAGCTGGTACTAGCCATCAAGAAGCAGCACTAACTGGTAATGGTGATGTCCAGACAGTTTAGAGCTCATCTGAGCAAGTTCAAGGTACCACTACTAATCAAATACAAAATAAGCCTAGATCATCAGTGCAGTGTGTGCAACAGCCGATGGGGCAAGTTCAGAATCAAATGGTTAATTTTGGTACATCAGGCCAAATATTGTCGTCGGCTCAAAAAATAGCGCCATCAAATCAAAGGATTTGTAGAGATACAGATCCCAACATTTACAACCAGTGACTTCAAGCAGCAAATCAACAAAGGACCCAACAGATGGAGATTCCACAAGGATATCATTATGGCATAGATTATGATACCCTTCATATGATTCTAAATCCAGGGTATCAAGGTACCTGAAATTTTAATCCGTAGATGGGTCAGCAATTGCAGAGAAATCTAGATTCAAATGCCGATGAGTTGTTGCTCAGAGTGACCGAGATGATGAAGAATTAGTTCAGTTTGAAACCAAAAGGGCAGACCTTTTCATACAAACATCCATATGCAGAGTGGTATGATTTGGTCGCTCTTCCTACAAATTATAGGCTCTCGAAATTTGCAAAGTTCACTAGTTAAGATAGCACAAGTACAATAGAACATGTCAATCAGTATCTTACATAGTTGGGCGAAGCATCCATTGAAGAGGCTCATCGAGTTCATTTCTTCTCCTTGTCCCTGTCAGGACTAGCCTTAACTTGGTTTTCATCGTTGTCAGTTAAATCCATTGCCAATTGACTGACCTAGAGAAGAAGTTTCATACATATTTCTATACTAGGACAGGGGAAAAGAAGATCACAGATTTGACGACCATAAGGCAGAGAACAAATGAATCGGGTGCCGAGTTTCTTTAGAGGTTCCGAGAGACCAGAAATTTGTGCTTCTCATTGAATCTAACTAATGATCAGCTAGCTGCTTTAGCTGTTCAAGGAATGTTGCCAACATGGAGGGAGAAGCTTCTTTGGCAAGAGTTTGACAATTTAGGTCAGTTGGCTCAATGAGTGGCAGCACTCAATAGCCAATTCCAGAATACACGTAGAGATACCCGATTCCAGTAGAGTGCCGCAATTGCTGAAGCCTATAATCCATATTCAGTTGATGATGATGATGAGGACGATAAAGAAGAATAGATTGCTATGGCCGATTGTAATTGGGGTAAGAAGACAGTGATGGTGCCAAATCCTTGGGGAAAATGGGTTGAAGAGAGCTATAATTTTGACGTCACAAAATCGGACAAGCTCTTCGATTTCTTGCTTGAGAGAGGACAAATCAAGTTATCCGCCAATCATGTTTTGTTACCTCCTGATCAGTTGAAGAATAAGAAGTTCTGCAAATTTCATAATGCTACTTCTCATTCTACTAATGAGTGTAGAATTTTCTGGCAACATATACAGAGGGCTATTCAGCAAGGAAGGCTTAAATTGATGCACCTCGGAAGATGAAAGTTGATGATAATCCTTTCCCAAGAGATCAGAACATGGTTGATGCTAAGTTGCTCAAAGGGAAGACTAAAGTCCTAACATCAACTGGGGCCAAAGAAACTAGAACAGTCGATCCAGAGATGCAAATATCGGCTGATGAATATACAGAAATTCTGAGGCATCATGACCGATAGAAGAGCCGATATGAGCAGGGAGAGACATCAAGGAACGGGGCGATAAGGACACATGTTACATCTTGGATTTTGTTGAATAAGTGGCAATGACAGAAGGAAAAGGATTATTAGCATCGGTTAGAAGAGAAATAATACCAGTATCAATAGGAGGAAGAGAGGTATGAAAGAAAGCGAGTTGAATCACATTGGAATTGTCCTTTCTTCAGACATTGTTGAAATGAAGGTTTGAAATTGCCTACTAGAAATAATTGCCCAGATTGCAGTGAGCAATATTGGGAGGTGTAACGCCCCAGAGTCCAAACGGCTCAGATCCACTCTGCACGCTGAATGAACCACACCTACCACCATACCACTTACGCTTTCGTCCTCGCTTCGCGTAAAAGGATTAACCCGGGGATGGTGAGATGGACTCTAGAAGCCTTATATGTTGGTCTATCCCACTCTAAACAATCAAGGTGGGACTAAACTCTCTACAATATCTCATAACATTCACATGGGCCACTATGAGCCAAATTCCAAATTAGGCCGGGTGTGACATACACCCCCCCTCAAAGAACCCGACGTCCTCGTCGGGCCCAACATACCCACAATCAGGCAAACGATAACCAGGAACGTTCCCTCTTAGCACACGCGACCGTGCGCCCAGTGCTGGCACATGTGCCACGCCGTGCACTCCGCAGATCCTACACGCGCAATGAACCCCATGTCCAGCCCCTGGCCCGCACGCGCCCGTGGCTGCGAAGGTCGGCTCTGATACCATTTGTAACGCCCCAGAGTCCAAACAGCTCAGATCCACTCTGCACGCTGAATGAACCACACCTACCACCATCCCACTTACGCTTTCGTCCTCGCTTCGCGTAAAAGGATTAACCCGGGGATGGTGAGATGGACTCTAGAAGCCTTATATGTTGGTCTATCCCACTCTAAACAATCAAGGTGGGACTAAACTCTCTACAATATCTCATAACATTCACATGGGCCACTATGAGCCAAATTCCAAATTAGGCCGGGTGTGACAGGAGGTTAGGCAATCTCAAGCCAACCGCCGGTCTATCCATGCTCAAGATGAGTATAATCATAATAATATGGATCAGCCTTTAAAAAATAGAAGTTTTCATGATCGGCTTGGGAAGTGAGTTATTGATCAAAACTAGGTTGATTATGAACAAGAAGGTAATGAGGAAGAGTATGTTTGGCAGGAAGGGCAATGGTGTCCAGAAGGTTTGACAAGAAGTCAGAAAAGAAGGGTACAATGCCTAAGGAATAGAGAGCTAGAACAGGCTCAGAATCCTGGTAAACCTCCAGTGTGGCGTGCTAAACAAACAGCCGATCTGGGTCAACCATCGGCTAATATTAAAATGGCTTTTCTATTACCGTTAGAATTCAGAGCTCCAGCAGATCAAGAAGTCTATTTAGATTTTGATGAATCAGAGTATGAGGAGATAGTTGCCAAGTTGACAGTTATACAACAAGATATATTCGATAAGCCAGTCAAGCATCAGCACTTAAAAGCTTTATATGTAAAAGGTTTCGTTGATGGTAAGCCGATGAGCAAAATGTTGGTGGATGGAGGTGTTTCGGTTAATCTTATGCCTTACACTACTTTTCGCAAGCTTGGAAAGGGACCAGGAGATTTGATTGAGACTGACATGATGCTTAAGGATTTTGGAGGTAATGCATCCAAGACCAGGGGGCAATAAACGTTGAATTGACAATTGGAAGTAAGACTTTACTTACCACATTCTTTGTCATTGATGGAAAGGGTTCATACAGTTTACTCCTTGGTCATGATTAGAATCATGCAAATTGTTGTATACCATCGACTATGCATCAATGCTTGGATTTAGTGGCATGGATATGATGTTGAGCTGGTTCATGCTAATGATTTTGTAAGTATCGCAATAGTTGATCCAATGTATTGGGAACTAGAAGACTTTGAGTGTTTTTCTGGCAAGCTATGGGAAGGAGGCTTCATTAAGATCAATGATGAAAGCCAATAGCTGATCCAAGTAGTCGGCTTTGAGAGTTTGTTTTAATGGATAATATAATAGATGGTACATATGGTAAACTAGGACATGGCTTTACGTTGACCGATGAATTAGAGGAGATAGATATTGGTCCTAGAGATAGGCCTAGGCTGACGTATGTAACTGCTAAGTTGGATCTTGAGTATAAGCAAGAGTTGATAGATTTATTAAAGGAATTTAAAGATTCTTTTCCTTGGGAATATTATGAGATGCCTGGTCTAGATCGATCAATTGTCGAACATCAGTTGCCAATCAAACCTAGATATCGGCCGTTTAAACAAGCTCTGAGGAGATTTAACCCAAATGTTCTTAATGATATAAAAAATGAGACTGAAAGATTACTAGAAGCAAAATTTATCCGCCCGTGCCGATATGCAGAGTGGATATCGAGTGTTGTTCCTATGTATAAGAAAAATGGTAAGTTAAGAGTTTGCATCAATTTCACAGATCTGAACAAGTCTACACCCATGGATGGTTATCCGATGCCGATAGCCGATATGTTGGTAGATGCAGTAGCCGGGCATAAGGTATTAGTTTTATGGACGGCAATGCAGGATATAATCAAATTTTTATGGCCGAGGAAGACATAGCAAAAACAGCTTTTAGATGTCCTGGCACAATCGGTTTATTTGAATGGGTTGTGATGGCCTTTGGTTTGAAGAATGCTGGTGCAACTTATCAGAGAGCGATGAATTATATTTTTCATAAGTTGATTGGCAGGATTGTTGAAATCTACATTGATGATGTAATGGTAAAATCTAAAGGGTACAAGGAACATCTAGCTAATTTGTGGGAGACTATGGAGTGCACAAGAAAACATGGTTTAAAGATGAATCCCAATAAGTGTGCCTTCAGAGTATCAGCTGGACAATTTTTGGGTTTTATGGTCCATGAGAGAGGAATCAAAATTGGTTAGAAAAGTATGAAAGCAATTGATGAGGCAGTGCTCCTGACTACTAAAACAGAGTTACAATCTTAGCTTGGTAAGATTAATTTTATCAGGAGGTTTATTTCAAATTTGTCAGAAAAGGTTCTGCCATTTTCTCCTTTGTTGAAGTTGAAAATGAAATGTCCCCTAGTGCTGGTCCCTCCTCAGCAAGGTAAGCCTTTTAAGTTGTACATGTCGGCCAATAACCTGACAATTGGACCGGCCTTAATGCAAGAGTTTGAACGAAAAGGACGAGTTGTTTTCTATCTAAGTAGAAGGCTTTTGGATCCAGAAACAAGATATTGTCCTATTGAAAGGTTCGGCTTGTGCTTATATTTCTCTTGCACCAAGTTGCAACATTACTTATTATCGGCTGAGTGTACAGTTGTCTCTAAGGCTGAAGTGATCAAACACATGCTATCAATGCCGATATTAAACGAGAGAATGGGGAAGTGGATTCTTGCATTGTCAGAATTTGACTTGAGGTATGAATCAGCTAAAGCAGTCATGGGGCAAGTAATAGCTTATTTTATCACCCAACATCATAAGCCGAGTATTGGCTATGTGGAGCCGATACCTTAGACATTATTCTTTGATGGATCATCGTGCAAGCAAGGTGGTGTCATTGGTATTCTTATTATTTCACCTCGGGGGACAAGTTTTGAGTTTGCTTTTTCGACTAAACCAATGACTACCAACAATCAAGCAGAATATGAAGCTATTCTTAAGGGGCTTCAACTTCTTCATGAAGTAAAGGCCGGGGCAATTGAAGTATTTGGAGATTCATAGTTAATTGTTAATTAGTTGAGCAGCCTATATGAATGTAAAGATGATATTATGAGGATATACTATGATCAATGCAAAAGCTTACTCAAGGAGTTTCCTCATATTTGTCTTCAGCATATTCCAAGAGTACAGAATCAAGAGGCTAATCGGTTAGCTCAAAGTGCATTAGGTTATCGAGTGTTTCAAGAAATCCTAAGTAGTGAAACCTTGACTAATGATTGTAGAGTTGAAATAACCGATTACCTTAAGAATCCATCACAGAAGGTTACCAAGAAACTAAGGTATAAATTGACCAAGTATGTCTTGCTAGATGATCAGTGATATTACAAGATAGTCGATGGGGTGTTGCTTAAATGCTTAAATCAAGAAGAAGCTAAAGTGTTGATGGGTGAGGTACATGAAGGGATATGTGGAGCTCATCAATCGGCTTATAAGATGAAATGGATTATTCGCAGGACCGGATATTTCTGGCCAACAATACTAGAAGATTGTTTTGAATATTATAAGGGGTGTTAGGATTGTCAACGTTTTGGTAATATTTAGAAATCGCCCGCATCGGCTATGAATCCAATAATCAAGCCATGGCCAATTTGAGGTTGCGGAATTGATTTAATTGGCCAGATTTTTCCGCCTTCAAGTAAAGGACATAAGTTTATATTGGTAGCAACAGATTACTTTACTAAGTGCGTTGAGGCAATTCCTTTGAAGATGGTAACCTCAAAGAACATGGTTGATTTTGTCAAGGAACATATTCTGTATCATTTTGGGATTCCTCAAACTATTACTACTAATCAGGGGACAATGTTCACATCAGAAGAGTTTAGAGATTTTGCTGCTAGTATGAGAATTAAATTATTAAATTCTTCTCCTTACTATGCTTAAGCTAATGGCCAGGTAGAGGCATCCAATAAAATTATGATTAAGCTGATCAAGAAAAAGATTGAAGAACAGCCAAGGAAGTGGTATTCAATGCTTAATGAGGCATTATGGGCATATAGGATGGCCTATCAGGGATCGATTAAAGCGTCACCTTATGAACTTGTGTATGGTCATAATGCAGTCCTTCCTTGGGAGATTCAAACTGGATCGAGGCGTGTAACGTTGCAAAATGATTTGCCAGCCAAAGTTTACAAGAATCTTATGGTAGATGACTTAGAAGACTTAAGTTGCCATCGGCTGCGTGCTCTTGAGAATATTGAAGCCAATAAGCTAAGGATTGCGAAGTATTACAATAAGAAGGTCAAGAGCAAATAATTTTCTGAAGGAGACTTGGTCTGAAAAGTGAAATTGCCGATCGGGTCAAGAGATAGGAAGAGAACATGAATTTGATAGGGCGATCAATGGAAAGTATCTAAAGAAATATTATCCTAGCGTTTGGACTAATACTTGATAGCCGGTTTGTTCAGTCATCGGATCTAATAGCCGGTACCAGAAGGGTATCGCCTCTAGTTCAAAAGATGAACCCAAAGGGGTAAAAGCCAATACGATATGTATCACATATAGAGCAAAAACAAACATAGAGACAATCATGATGTATACAAAGATATTGCAAGAAGTTCACTGAGACGTGATCATAGAAAAACAGAGATTTCATTCATTAATCAATTTGTACTAGGTACAAGCTAATTGAACACCCTATTTACAAAATCCTAAGATGAAGTGATGTCCATGATGGCTGTTGCAGCATCTTTGAAGTCCTCAATCAGGTCCTCATGAGTGCCAGGGTCATCAGCCATCGGAAAGCTCAGCTCCATGGTGCGGAGGTCATGCCCGGTCTAGACCCAGGCCACTACCATAGCCATCACTATGCCATGGTGAATGCCGTGGAGGGTGATCTCCTAAACATGCGCCGAGACGTCCTGTAGGTGGCTGATGAGAAGATGGCCTCGGGCATTGATGGCCGCCATAGTCGTGTTCGTTGATAGTTGAAGGTTCTCCAACTGCACCATCAAGGTTGGAAATCACAGAAAGAAAGGAGCTATCAAGACAAAGATAGTGTAAATTGAAATGAAGGTTTTCTTGGAGTTCCCCTTACCTGCCACCATAGAGTTGGACTCAGCCAACAATGCCTGAACAACATTGGCTTCTTCCTCGGCGACAAGAAGGGCAGCTTGAGAAGCCTCGAGGTGGCTCTCAAGCTGACTGTTCTCTCGAGTTGCCTTGGAGTAATGGTCCTTGGCAGCCCTCCACTCCTATTGGCAACGTCAGGCGTCATCATTGTTGTAGGAGTTAGAGGAGTACGACGATGAGTCTAGTGCAACAGTAGCAGATGCGGTGGTAGAAGGCTCACTAGTCCTAGGAGGAAACAACTAGAGGCTGTCATTGAGGATGAGCCTACATATGCATTAGTAGATGATTCTCGCTATGGATGGAAGCGTTCAGTCTTACCTCATATAGCAGAGCCACTAGCTAACCGGGACCTCCTCCTCCGGGAGATCTTCCGCTGTGCGCTTGCCGCAGTGATCTTCTCCTACCATGGATGCTAGCCTAGATCATGGAAGAAGAAGGGAAACTACTACAGGGTTTGTGGAGGTAGAGAAGTATAGAGAATAGAGGCAGTTGCAAGTGTAGATATGCTTATAGCCACAGAGATAGGATTGTCGATATCTCAGAATATGCAAAGGCAAGCCCAATTAATGGAGGAGGGTGCGCCATTCTGCCAATACTGAGGGAAAATGCGGTGATTGATGACCGAGGAGGAATTTGAAAAGTTTTACCATGAGAGCCGTTTTCAGACTTAATCGAGTCAGATCGAATCACAAGTTGAAATTGGCTAATCTAAAATGGCTATTCTACTGAGCCTCGAGGAGACATGCAACAGGCCAGATAATTGCTTACAAATTGGTACATGGAACATGAGTACAAGGCAAAAGAGGAGTCACTTAAAATGAAGAAATTGTTTCCTAGCTTCTCCTATTACAAACTAAGGGCCGGGGAACACTTTGTTCACTATGTCTTCGGCCTGGGAAGCGAGGGCTATAGTATTGGCAGTGTTGAAGAAGTCCTTGACCATGGGGAAGAAGTCAAAGCTCGTGGCCAGAGCAAGCTTGCGCAACAGCCAATGCCATGGCAGCACCATGATGAACACCGTGATGGGCAACTTCTTTGACACAGTTTGGGACGTCTTATAGGTGAATCACTAGCATGGTACCCCTGGTGTTGATGAATCCTACCGCAGACTCTATAGCTGATCGAAGGCTTTCCAACTAGGCCGATAGGTCTAGAAAGATTCAAGGAAGGGATAGTCAAGATCTTGAAGATAGAACTAAAATAAACAGAGAATTGTGGTGGATATCTCAGCCATAATTCTGGCCTCAGCCTTGGCCAGCCTCGCTTGAGTGGAGTTGGCCCCATGTTCTAAGATGATGAGAGCATCCTACAGCGCATTCTGATGAAAGTCCATCTTCCCAAGATCACGGGTTGCATTCTCCTAGTGACGAAGACACTGGTATGGTAGCACAGACTTGTCAAGGGCCTCTTAAGTAGGCCTCTTGCCATTCTCCATGTCTTTGAGCCTATTAGAAAGCAAAACGCACCAAAGGCACAGAAGGTTTAGGACGAAGTAGGTTGTTTTTTGATCCACAACCATGGCCCATATATATAGCCCAGGAGATGAGAAGATAGACTTCGTCAAGGGTATGGAATTGAAGTGAGTTATGGAAATGGATCAACACTCCAAAAATTCAGGGAACAGTTCATGAATGCACAACGGATTCAGACTTATTGCTTCCCATAATTACAGATACCGTGGGATTCATACAAAGGGTTTACATTGATCGATGATCGACCCACTAAGACTTCCTTGGATTGAAGGGAGTCTAGATCCCCACAAGGCCGAAGGTCATCATGAACCAAGTCATATCGGCCCACTGATAGAAGTAGCATCAGGGGAGAGAAAGGGCCGCCTGCTAAAAAGATGCCCATATATCCAACCAACTTCTCGGCATGAGCACTTGATAGAGTGAACAAGGGGAAGGCGTCCACACATTTGAGCCCTTACAAACACTAGAATAGCTCTATGTTGATGGTGAGAAAACTCAGGTGGCATCACAAGAATTTTTCTAACTATAGCAGCTAATCCTCTTGCTTGACAAGGCACTGAAATGAGCGACACAATCGCCCTATGCACAAGAATTCTTTTAACCACTCAAGACCCTCAATAAGGACTTAGACCATGGAGGGTCTAGCAGAGCCAAGGCACTCAAGGAGGCAAGCAAAAGGGAAACATAACTAAGTCATTGGGTTGCTCTCGCCAGGGTCAGATAAGCATTTATAGTCAGTCTGGAAGATTGAATCCAAGCGCCCATGAAGTAATAGTGCTCCCATGAAGCTTTAAAGTGTAGGCTCATAAGCAGGCAAGGACATTGGTAGGCCCTAGATCAAGGTTCTCTACCCCTGACTACGAGCCCATCGGGGGTACAAACGTGGTAATTTTGGAATAAAATTACTTTTATCCCAAAATTGGGGGGCATGTGTTTACACCAAAATTTGGAAAAGAAGAAAGCGGGAACTCAAGGCTTATAAAATTGTATCATCAAGGGATCGATCGTGTGTGAATCAAGGTCAGCTGGTTTTGATGCAGTGTTAGAATCGGCTATTTTATAGATGACATCAGTAGACAATATCAACGGATTACGTACAGATGGCGTCGAGGGGGGAAATGTGTCGGACTATACAAAAAGGGAAAGATTAGGGTCCAAGTTATCTTAAGGTAGGAATGTTTTCTTTTATTCCAAAGATTGTAATGAGTCATATTAGAGTAGGATTCATGCTTAGGTTCTGGGTATAAATATTGGACACCGGCTATTGTAAAAGGGATCTAATAAATCAATACCAATTACTTATTTTGGCTTCACGCCAACCCTTAGGAGTAGGACTACTGTAGATCTCGGCGAGTTCATCAACAAGCAGGGCTACATCGATCCGATCGACCTTCGTCTTGTTTGTAAGTACCGTGATGGCTTATACTTTTGTTTGTAAGGCTGCATCGGTCTGGCTGACCTCTTACAAGCTCTAGTACAAGTTAGTTATCGATCCTTATCTAGTTCAAGTACGGCTATATCAGTTAAGTTCAACCTCCACTGCTCGAATTAGATTAAGGTCAAGTTATCAGCTCTACCTAAGGTTGGCATCCTTTGGGTAGATTCATTAAGTTACCGATCTTGCTGATGTTCTTGTTGTCATTTGTTTCAGCAATATCAACCTGCCCGATCAAGATCGATCTAAATCGGCCTCACATCCTTTTAGTACATCGTTTATTTTGTCACATTACGATGGTTCTTACTTTAAACGACATATTATGTTTTATCAGCCATTCTACTTCGATCTTGAGCATGCATAGTATGCAGCTAAGGCATGTCTGATCTTGAGAAGGTTTACTAGCTAGTTGAATCTAGTCTATAGCTCACTATTATAGCAATAACGATTCGGCCGATCTCCACTGTTAGCTCTTTAGATCGGAGTATGCTAGTTGGTAGATTTGCTTTCGACCAGGCGTGACCTTGGCTGTTTGCTATGCCTGCATCAGCTAAATAGCCAATTGCCAGTACTTTAACGCTTATAGTGTGTCTTCATGATTCTATTAAATGTGAATAGATATGTTTATTTTAAAGGTTTGATCTGTTATCTTTATCATGGCTGTCATTGATCCGGTCGAACCCCACTGTTAAGGACAACAGGTTAGAATTGATTAGTTTATAGACCTATCCATATTAAATAGTCGAATGTTCACATGTTGTAATCCCTTTTCTACCTAAATCAGTTATTTTAGCCGATTCGCCTGTGCTTTCACAGATATGGCATGCTTTTATGAACCTATTGAAGTATGGTCGGTTCTATGGATTTTCTGGTTCTAGACTATCATCATCATCATAGCTGCATCGATCTGGTTGAACCTCACCATTGACGGTAATAGATTAGATCTAAATAGTTCATAGTTCTATCTATATCAAATAGTCGGTTGTTTGCGTGGCATATCCCTTTTCACCGGATTTCTTGGCTCTACACCACATATTGATCAAATCTAATTTAGCCAGTGATGTATCTTTGATGCATACATGTTAATAGCTTAAGGGAAAGGATCATTAAAACTAGGTGCATTGTATTCGTTACTATGAAATCAACCATGACCCCCGGGTGTTACAGTCCTTAACCGTCGATTTCTTCTTGTATTGGTTATTTAGTCAATTTTCTCGTCTGACTACTGCTGAAGTGGCACACTTGGAACTGTCTAGGTAAAACCAGCATGTTCCACCCTAAATTACTGATAAACTTTCTCTACTTGTCAATTGCAGGTCAAATTGACTGGCACGCCCATAGGAATTCGTAGGATCGACTGGTCCTGCGTTGAAGCTAGGCAGATCTCTAGATCGTTCTGGCTTGCTGCGTGTCCACCCGGCGCGCTACCACGTTTTTGCGCCGATAGATACTAAAGTATATATATCTCTCATATATACATAGAAGTATTTAATTGTGGGTTAGTTTTGGTATGGCTATATATGTATATTCTATATGTATATATAGACAAATTTACTGATGGGTAGCTTTGATATGGAAGTATATATATATGGAAGTATTTAGCATGAAATCTAGAGACCAGACTTTTATTCTTGCATATGTATATGTGAGGTTGGGCTGACATGAAATCCTTCTGCAGGTACGCTAACCACGAATGCGTAGATTGAATGTACCTAACGACTAGCTATATATCGAGAGAGTACGTGTTATCCCACCGACATAGAACGTGATTGCCACCTTAGGCTAGCAATTTGGTGAGGACAAATAGGACGAGCAAGCATCATGATTGTTGCTTGTGCATAAACATGCTCCTCTCACCCTTGTTCTATTTTTGGACAACTCATCGTAACCCTATGGTCATGTTGTGCATGACCGAAAGCTAATTTGCTAAATGTAAGTAAAACTCATTTTGTAGAGATGTACACCTACTCAGTAAAAGGAAATAAAAGATAACAATAGCTTGCCACCATGTTTTGTAGGTTATGTGTAGTTGTGTTGCTGGAGATGACTACTTGTTATGTGCGAGCTTAGTGCTTAGTAATAGTCGCTTAGGCTAATTGGATTGAGTGTTTCAAATGCTTGCTTAAGACCATGATGTATGTGTGGATGATTTATTACCTAGGTAGCATCATAGTCGTTACCCCTTTTGTCCACGATGAGCATACAAGTGTTGAAGAGCCTAATCCTGGAACGACACTCAAGTTATGTTAATCTCATGGTTGTCTCCAAGTAGATTCCCTTTGCTCAGGAGCTTGAGCCTGTATATGTGGTTGCTAGCCCTTGAATGTTGTGTTACATAGACCTATATCCACGCCTTTTCTTGACCCGTAAGCCCAAGCTTAGTCCCCTTAAATGTTTGCATATGTCATAGATGTCATGCACCCCTTTTTTGTGAAGATCCTTGTTTGATTGACCAACCAAGTTAAGTTCTCACTAACGCCAACCTTTGACCATGGTTGTTCTTTGCCAGTTGTAGAGACCATACCCAAATCCATGTTGGACCTCCCGGTTGCCTCTCCCAAAGGTGAGCTAGTGTAATGTAATCTCTCTTTACCATGGCCTTAGAATCTTTTGCTTGCAAATCATGTAGCTACTTTATCAACTCAATCTTTGATCGGTATATCGGTTTTGGCCTTGAAGTTGCTTAATTGATCTCCAACCTTCCCAAGTCTCTAAATGTTTATAAGTCTTGGTCTCATGTTGCTACCCAACAAGACCAAATCCCATGTAAATCTTTTCTCTAGAGATCTCTATTCGTGGAAGCTAGATATGCGTGGAAATTTAAGCAAGAGTCTCACGCTTAGTTGTCTGCATTAGTTAATCTATGTTTCTCCTATGCCATGTCTTTACCTTGGACCACCCCTTGTTGAATCTAAACCTTGTGACTATCTTTGCTTGCTCATAGTGCTTGTTCTTACAACCCAATTTGTGCCACTTGGAATTTCACTTTGGTTGTGTGATCGGTAATGGTTTTATGAGGAGAAACTAACAGTGCCGTGACAAAGCCGAGAGCCTCCTGTGGGCGGCCGACACAAGGTTGTCCTGCTCAACACACACTGGTATCAAGGTTTCTAGTCATGATCCATTGCAGAACTACACCGATGTGTTATTTTCATGTGAGCTCTTCCTTGGTTATCTCTCCATATCTAATCGGAAGAACCCTATATCAGACCAAAAGTAGTAGAGCTTCCTTCTGAAGATGCAAAGAGGATAACCTTTGAAGAACAGATCACCGACATGAACATTGGCAGACTGCAAGAGGTGGTAGACCAGTGACTCTGCTTGACTATCACTGTAATGACGTCGGCCATCTAGTGAACAACATATGCCACCACTGTTGGGTCAAAAGGGCACATAACACTTAATGTTGGACAAGTTATCAGTCGGATAAGGATCGATCGTTACATTGTGCTTATGACCTAGCTATCCAAGTTTTAATCTCTATGTGCAAGATAATCACACAGTCAAAATCAACCATCTCTGGTGTGACCCTTGTTTGCTGACTTCAATGGCGACCATCTATTTATGTATCGACCACAATTCTTGTTGTCAAGAGTGAAGATTTGGAACCTTTTTAGTGCTGAGAGATAACTGATTAGTTATCAGTAGGAAGGTCAATCTCTAGCTAGGTAACGACTCTTTGGTTGCTATGAAGGCTATGTCTTAGAGCAATGACCAACAAGGAGTTGATCAACTAGCCAATGGCCTGAGTGTCACTCTATCTTCCAGAGCGCTGTGATCAAGTCAATTCCATCTTGAACCATCACATAGATAGTGCAAAATGCTGTATCAGCTAAGTAAAGAACTAGAGAATGCATGTCCCTAGTTTCGGTCAAAATTATTATGTATCTAGGTGCCGCAAAAGGATTTGTTCAAGACTCAATTGGAGAAGCCCAGGGGGTAGTCAGAAACGGTTCCTTATCTTTGTAGGACAGTCCCTCCACGTAGAGTATGCATTGTGCCCCACAAAAACAAACCACAAATCAAGTGCTTGTGCATCGTCGAGTTGGTGTCTAAATCAACAGTTGAAGTTGTTTCCTAAGAAGGATGTAAGGAAAACCCTAGCCTATCTCCTTAGTGAGAAAGCTGATGCTGCTGTTCGAAGAGTTAGAGAGTGTAGAACACGCTCCACAACATGTGAAGCAAAGAAAAAATAGAGTGGGAAATCTGTCCAGATTTCATGGCACTAAACTGGTTATCTTTAAGCCGGTGATTAGAGGCTCAAAAATGGTTGGATTGTCATAAAACTTCGCTTAGGGTTTGAGAGATGTTTTGTCAGTTCGGATCATTAAAATTTCAGAACAGAGCAGTTTTGGTAGATGATTTGTTTGGACAGTCAAACGGTGTGTGTTTGAGGTGAATTTTGGTCAGTAGTTAAAGGATTCTTGGATCTATATGCCTACCAAAATTTGTGCACAATGAAGTAGTAGGTTGTGAGATATGAACTAAAAACCAAGGTGTACGGAATCTATGATTTCCCTATTGACTGCTATCATCCCTCACATTAGATAATCCTTTAGATGCCCTAGAGAAGATGCCTTGCACCCTTTGTGCCTTGATTTTGCCCTCTCATATCAACAATGGTTGAGTAGTCAAGGTGTTCTACAAGTCAATTTGTGCCATTGCGAGTCAAAAACAAATTGAAAAGTGCTAAACAATAGATTTTTAGATTATGATTATGAGTTGTTGATTGACATTAGAAAGGAAGATTCCATGTCAAATGTAGTCCAACAAAGCTAGTTTTGCTATAGTGCAAGTCAACCCAACTTACTGTGCAACTACACCATGAAGGAAATTGTACTCAACCTGTTTGGTAGTGTACTGTTTCTCTAGTTTGGTGTATACTTGCAACCTTGTTGTCCTCTAGGCCTCGTTATCATCCTTCTGCAGAAATGATTTCCAATGCAGACTTGTCTTTTGGTACCTTTCATGTGTTTTTACCCAAGTGTTTGCATCAGATTCAACCTACGTAACGGTTGCCGCTTCAGTTTGTTAAAGTGGCATTGAGCAGACCAAATCAACTATCACATTCACTGTTTTCCCCAACAAACTCAGATAATATAGTGTTGTTATCCAAGAAAGAGAACTGCACACATGGAACATTATGTAGTTTTCCATCAGTTGGCATCTGAGTCATTGGATAGTTACGACTGGCATAGACTTTATCTGTTGGTTAGTCGGTTTCTCACAGCCTCAAAGGATGTTTACCCCATTTATGATCTCACCCCTCATGAAAAGTTGTACATGTCATTTTCCCTAGACAAACAAATACTTGTGAGTAGTTAGTTTATGCCCTGTAACAATCTTTGTATCCTAGGAACAAAGTACTGTGCTGTCTTGGATTCCTCCCAATGTAACAATGCTTCATGGAAGTCAATGAACAGAATTCTTTAGACAAAATTTACTACGGAGAGCAAGTATTAGAAAGCGTCTTGACCCAATTAGCCTCTCTGATGCTTGAAGCTAAGTAGCCTAATGCTATTGCTAATGTTCTAAAATGGATGACATGCTTCTCTTCCCTTAAAAGTCTTTCACACTGAATCTCGCGGTGAGATTCTCGTAAGGGGGGAGGGCTATAACACCTCAGGTGTTTATCACTAGTTAAGCAGTGGGCTTGAGCTCCAACATGACAAGTTAAGTGGTAATCAAGAGCTCTAGTTCAAACTAGTAAGTGGTGACAAAGGTGTTGAGATCAACTCTCTACGAATGAGCCCCAACTTGAACCTAGACAACACATCTTTACTTCTATGTTGACCCCTTTTAAAAAGGTATGCCTGAGTAATTTTGAAAGTGCTCCTTTCATGTGCCTCACATCTATTTCCATCTACATTGACTATTGGAAAAGTTTCATGATGTTTGGAACCAAGAAGTCACATGAAATAATAGGTTATAACCTTGCTTGAATTGCTTTATTAAGTGAATGGAACCATGGGATGTCGAGAAAACCTTGCAACCTTACCCAAAAGACTTTAGTTAAACTCTACAACAAAAGTCATGAAGGGTTCATATTGAGTAAATGTCCAAAAAATGCTTCAATGGACCAGAAAGCAAAATTTAAAGCTTTAGTGTGATGCTGCTTTGACTAAAATGGAACTTTAGTTTCTATGTAGTTCTGAGGTTTGACCTTAAATGAAAGTTGTAGTTTAGCTTCTATAGAACAAACTTTGTTTAAGGGTCAAGAGCTAGTTTGGTCCCTAACTTAGTCAAATAGGGCTCTCAAGGATCAACTCAGTGTTGTTTTGAAACTACAAAAATTGGTTGTGTTGGAGCTGAAGCTTTGAATTTTTAGTTTTAATGTGGCCCTCTTTGGGGAATTTTAGTTTGCAAACCATTTTGAATTTGGCCAAACTCCTTTAATCAAAGTTGTAGTACTCATGTAGCCCTACAACAATGAGTAATTGGTTGATTGAATCATTGAACCGTTTGAAAGATACGGAAGGGCAAAGATGTAAGTTTCAGTCTATTTTGTGGCATTTTCAGATTTGCATTGGCATGTCACGTTCTCGTATTTTTGTTAAGCAACTTGACTTGATCCCAAAGTAAAAGTTGGACTATATGTTTTGGAGAAGAGCATGTAAAATTTTTGCATGAGTTTGACTTCGTTTTCATCATCAAGTTGAGTTTGATTAATGGGCCGTCAATGCGTTGACACTACCATTTTGGAGGCTAATTAACCGCTGATCTAGAGCCCCAATGATTCTAACCCCTTAAGCAAAGTTGTAGAGCATCAAGAGTACACCAAACTTTGTTTGAGGCCCATTCACGAAATTCGCCCGGAGCTAGCCCAAAAATGGCGCCCACCTTACCCACATCGCTGCCTACCACGTGCTCGGTAAAATGCCCCGATGGGCGACGCGTGTCCGGGACGTGGCCTCCATGCATCAGTGCCCCCACCATTGTTGCCACGTGCCCCTGCCCTTTCTATGCTGATGGGGAGAGGCCAAGATGCCTGAGCGCCCCTTGCCTCGCTCTCCCTCGCTCCCCACACCTCCCTGGCCCTTCCTCGCGCTCCCTCTCTCTCTCTCGCCTTGCCAGCGTGGCCAACTGCCTTGGTCGAGCTGAGCTCCTACTACCCTTGCTCCCTACAATCTCCTACTGGCCATCCTCGCATCCCTCTGCACCTACCTCTGTGACCGCCTGCTCCCACGACTAGCTGTCGGTCGTAGTCGCGCGGGCGCGAACCGTGGCGGCACGTGGCCAAGTGCTAACACGGCCGGGCCACCATGGGTCACGTGTTGTAGCAGCCGTGCTGGGACGGGGTTCCAATGTGGTCATGGCTGTCCATCCCTCAACCACGACTGGCCCTTCCTCGCCGCAACCAACTATCTACTAGCCAAGGCCGAGCCATCCCTGTCTCCTATGTTCGGTTCCATCAAGAAAAAGAAGAAGGAGGGGCAAAACATAGATAGAAACCCTTTGCTGGGTCCAGTTGCTTAATGACTAGACACCTACATTTACATTTGCGAGCATGGTAGATTTCCATAAAGTTTAGGGTTCCGGATGAAAATGTGTTTTTCTTTTATGTTTTCCCTTTTATGCATTTAAATTGGTTAAAATTTGGAAAATCATAGTAAATTGTAGAAAAATCCAAAAATAGCAAATGAAGATGTTTTGGAATCCCTGTGAGTAGATCTACATAGTAGAGTCATAATATGATATGTGTTAGTCAAAAGTTTCTGCTGTTTTTATTTATTCTTGTAAAGTGCTTTTAAAAAAATGCTTTTAAGTTGGATAGATGCATATCTTGAGTTATAGAAGTCAAAAAATGGTAATTCTAGTTGTGTTAATCTTTTGATGACATTCTCTAGCTAATAAAAATATTAAACACGCTAGTTGTGTAATGTTTTTATAATGTTTTGACTTAATCTTGTTAAATAGGCAAATTTAGCTTGTTTTGCTTTTTGTTCTCATATTTTAAGTTGTAGTGCTCCAAATGGCATGAACTTTTAATTGTAGGATATCTATGTGATGCATGAGCTTTGGTTAAAATTTCATGTTTTTTGGTGCATGTATTACTGAGTTATCAATTCATCTTGCTAGGTGCTTGATAAGTAGTTGTAAATGCTTGATAAATATCATAAAGGTGTAAAAAATGGAAAATGTTGTTCCATTGCCTTTGCATGGTGTGGTGGTAACCAAAGCAAACCTAATTTGGTCATGTGTTTACAGAAAATGTGGAGGTTTAGATTTGTCTTGCTCTCACATGCTTATTTGCAATTAAAACTTGTTTTGCATGTAATAATTAATTTATAAAACTTGAGCATGTAAAATGTGTACAGTAGCCATGCTTTGTTATCATATCTCTCTCATAAAAACCTAGGCTCCAAATTAGAATGTTTGCAACATCACCTTTTTATTAGTTGCATGTTAATTAAACTTTGAAGGAGCATGTGCTTTTCTTATTAGATGTTTATACATGGTTCTTGTGATGCTAATGTCATGTGTTGGTTTGAGATGAGGTTGTATGGGCTCCTCATGATGTCTTAGAGCTATGTGTTGGACGTGCTTTTATGTCACCTTGTTATAGAATCAAGTGAAAATCCATCTTGCCTATGTGCTTTTTGGCTGCATGCGCATTTCCTGTTGTGATGATATTTTCGTGATGTTAATGATGTTTTCAGTAAGTGTGTTGAATACAGAAGAGGCATATAACTCCATTACCTTGCTTGTCCTAAAATTTCATGATTTTAGGCCTGATGGTTTAGGAGCTATAGATTTTTCAATTTCCCTGTCAGGTTTTGCATGTTGTCTGTGTAGATCTAAATGATTGTGTTGTTTGGCTTAGCTAAGTTTCGAATCACCTTCTGGTGATGTTAGAAGAGTTGTAGTGATGTTAGAAGAGTTGTAGTGATTCTCATCAGATTTCTAAAATGTCTAAGATCACTGCTTTTTATGGTCTAGAACTCTAGTTATCGCTGTTCATAGTAGAATGGTAGATTCTTTCCAAATCTGGACAGAGATGCCTACTTTGTGTTGTTTAACCCTTTTTGCTATGAAATCACCCTTATATGATAATAACAAAGTTGTAGCTAACTTAATAATCTTTCTAAAAAGTTAAGAACCACATTTGTTGGATGGATAGAACTCTGGATATGCATCTCTGAAGTTCATATCAGTTTTTATGTCCATTGTTTGTGCAGACCTGATCCTTAGTGTATTTTGACTTGGTTAGCTTTAGAATAAGCTCTAAGTGTAAATAAAATAGTTGTAGATAATTTCATTAGCTTTCCAGAAAGTCCAAGATCACCTTTATTGAATGTTTGTAACTCCAGTTATAGTTGAAACAAGTGACTGCTGTGCTGCTGTCCAAATTTCTGTACATGTGCTAGGTGATTGCTTTAGCTTGCTCTTGTTTTGGCTAAACATGTTTGGTTAGTTCTTGATCGATGCATGTGTGCAATATCTGAACTTAAGTTCACTTGTGTGCCATGCCTAATATGCTTGCTATCCCTCTATAATAGGTTGTGTGATGTTTAGTTAAATAACTCTCGGTGCCTATGTCTTTCATAATCTTGTGCTTGTCTTGAACACTCTTATGTGATGCATCTCTTATTACCATTCTTCATATTCATGCACTTGCATCTTGCATCTCATCTAGGTGCGCTAGATGAACCATGTGAAGGATGTGATGTTGGAGCCTAACCCAAAGATGGTGTATGGTGGACCTATCCAGAAGATGGAAGGACTAAGCATGTGCTAGGACCGAAGATGTCACCAGCACGGTGCGAGCTAACTAAACTGACTTGTGTCGGATTCCAAGCAAGCCCCAGAGCATTTTAAGCCTCCTATGTTTTACAAAATATCACTTGAGTCCTTTATTTTTGATGCATTAGGTTATATGAGTTGATTGGAAACACTTGATGCATAAAACTACCTTGTCCAGAAATATACCTTGAATCCTATGTAGGTCCAGGATCGAATAACTGCTTAGCAATGCTTAGCTCGGTAGAAGTCGGGTGATTTCTTGTCACCTGCGAGATATAGGTGGACACTGAATCACGGTTGGCTATGTTTGCTGTCATGTAAAAGAACCATGGGATGTTGTAAATCGAGGCCGAACGGAGTCTATGTTGTAGGTTGACTCATTTGATTCTGTATGCACCGATTGTAGACCGCATTGTTGTTGGTCCTTGGTCATTTTGAACGCATGCCTCTCAATTAGCTGGCTGGATAACTCGTTTCGACCATGAAGCCGAGTAGCTCAACTCAGGCCGGGCCTCATTCTATTAGAGTGTGCACACTGGAGGTAGTAAGGATGTACAGGGAGCTGGTGTGAGGCGTAGGGTAGGTTAGAGTCATGATCGACCTGGCATCTAGTAGTGTCCCTGATTGTGCTGCGCTAATCGAACCCATGAATTGGACCTGAGTTGTACCAAAGGTGACCTAAGACTACCTTGGCACAGGTATGTCTGGGTTTGTGTTAGGAATAAATTCCCAGCTGGTTGCAATCGATTCGAATCGCCGTCTCTCCCAGATAGTGAGAAACTTGACTAAGCTTCCTTCTATCATAGTGACAATGGCAAGTGGAATGGTTCTAAGAATGATATAATAAATTGCTATGGTTACTATTGTTCTATCACTACGGATATACCACATGTTTGGCATAGGTTAGTTGCTAATCTAAAGATGAATAGCTACAATTAATTAACTTGGTGACCGAATTATAAAATGTATAGCTCAACTAGGGCCTTTTATGCAAAATGTTGTAAAGCTAGCTCCACTTTATAGCCTTGCAAGATCCTTGGTGTCACTTTATTTTTGGTTTATGATGGGTAAGTCTAGCTAAGTACATTCGAGTACTCAGGGTTTATCCCACCATGTTGCTGGTGAAGTTCTCGGCCTGCTAAAGATGGTGGCTAACCGCCGGTGGGCTCAGCGACTCTATATAGTGTTCTTATCTATATGCTTTTGTCAAAGGATGTGACATATGCCAGCAATGTATTTGGAACTTATATTATTGTAATCATTTGAAAGCTGTGTTGTTTTCGCTAATCGGTTTTGAAACCCAAACTTGTATTATTATTTGTGAACTCATTGTAAACATTATTTCTACTGCAACTCCGTGTATATGATGTGTATTTGCTTAATTGTGTGATCTTGGTTGTGATGTTGATTTACCGAGGTCCTTTGTGACACTCGGCATACTACTGGGTTTATAAAAGTGAAAGTATGTATGCGTCAACGTGACAAATTGGGATAGCCATACTTGAGCTTGTATGAATTGGGCGGTTCTGTCACAAAACAATCACCTTAGCTCCTACTAAGTAAGATATAAACTTATCAATAGCAAAAACAACAGCCAAGAGTTCTTTTTCAGTTGTTGCATAATTAAGTTGAGGTCCTATCAAAGTTTTGCTAGCATAAGCAATTGCATGATGCTTTTTATCTTTAGTTTGTCCCAAAACTGTCCCCACAATATAATCACTAGCATCACACATAATTTTAAAAGGTAGCGACCAATCAGGGGGCTGAATGATTTGTGCAAAGATAAGTACTTTCTTAAGAAAATTAAAAGTTTTCAAGCACGCATCATCAAATTCAATGGGAACATCCTTAGCCAAAAGATTTGTTAGTGGTCTAGCAATGTGTGAAAAAACTTTTATAAAACGGTGGTAAAAACCAGCATGACCAAAAAAACTACGAATCCCTTTGATATTTACGGGAGGAGGTAACTATTCAGTTACTTCAATTTTAGCTCTATCTACTTCACTCCCTCGTTCGGACACCAAGTGTCCAAGCACTATACCTTCTCTAACCATGAAATGACATTTTTCCCAATTAAGGACTAAGTGCTTTTGCTACTTCACTCCCTCGTTCACATCTTTGCAAAACCTGTCTAAATTTTCAAGACAATCATCAAAAGTTTTTCAATAAATAGAAAAGTCATCCATGAAAACTTCCATGATTTCTTCAATTATATCATAAAATATAGATATCATGCATCTTTGAAAAGAAGCTGGAGCATTACATAATCCAAAAGACATTCTATGGTAAGCATAAGTTCCATATGGACATGTAAAAGTGGTTTTGCTTTGGTCATCTGGATGAATCAATATCTGGTGGTAACCTGTATACCCATCAAGGAAACAGAAAAAGAGTGGTTCGCCAGTCACTCTAACATTTCATCAATGAAGGGCAACAGAAAGTGATCGTTCTTTGTTGCCTTGTTAAGTTTTTGGTAATCTATACACACCCACCATCCAGTGACGGTTCTTTGGGGGATTAATTCATTATTTTCATTTTTAACTATAGTCATGCCTCCCTTTTCAGGCACAACTTGAACAGGGCTTACCCACTCACTATGAGGCACAAAATAGATGATCCTGGCATGCAAGAGTTTCAAAACCTCTTTCTTAACAACCTCTATAATCGCATTATTGAGCCTACGCCACGACTCCCTAGAAGGTATACGATCAGGATCTGTAGGGATGCGATGGGTGCAAAGAGCAAGGCTAATTGCCTTAAGGTCTTGGAGTGAGTATCCAAAAGCAGAACGATGCTTTGCTAAGATAGTTTGCAAGCGGAGGGATTCTTCCCGGAAGAGTTTATCACTTATGATGATAAGAGAATCCTGATAATTATTGAGAAAAGCATATCTAAGACAAGAAGGCAGGGGTTTAAGCTCAATGGTGGGCTTAGGTGGTTCTAGCAATTCATCTAAAGGTTTAGAGTCTATGGGATTTTCGTCTTCCTCTTCGATGAAGAACTAGGCATCATCTTTAAGGTTGGGTTCGATCAAGTCATCAAGAGATGCAGCCTTAACCTCTTCCATTGGATCTTCTTTGGGAATCCGCTTACTCTCAGCATTTAGAGAACCAGTAATGGGTATAGAAAGCTTAAAGTTTTTCCCAAGTCTTATATTTAACTTCCCTATTTGTCCTTCTTGGATAAGTCTATCAATTGGTTAACCTATGAACGGGTGGAACTCCATAATATCAAAGATATAGAAGCTCAGATGAACATTAGTTCCTTTTACCTAGATAGGAAGGACATAAAGTATTCCCAAACTTGGGAGAATGTGTCCTAAAAGACGTTTCAATAACTTTGTTGTTGGGGTTAATGGCATGTGTTTCAATAAATCATGAGCAAAAGATGCAGACATGATGTTAACACCCACAACTAGATTGTAAATAGCATCGAAAGGAGCGTTATTGATTTGGCAATGAATGGAAATAGAAGGTGAATCTAAGCAAATCACATCAGAGGAAAGCTCTGACTCTTCCAGCCATTCATTACTTATAATAGACACTAGCTCTTTCATAGTCTTTTTAAGGAAAGCTTCCTCAGAAAGGTCTAAAGATTCTTCATGAGATGATGATTTCCTAGACTTCTAGGGTCTCCTCATAGTATGGTAATTCGAGGTATTTCCATATTCATCAAAAAGTTCATCCTTGAATTCAAACATAAAATCCAAAATTGGAGTTTCCTCCTTTTTCGGTGGTTCAGGGTCTAAGATAGCTAAAGTTGGTGATGGGTTTTCTATGGATTCAGATTCAGCTATCTGGGATGCTTCCTCTAATGGCTTCTCTTCTACTTCTTCACGGATGTCCTCTAAGATTTTTGTAAGAATGCTCCTCCCCACATTGATGAAGACATGCAAGAACGAGTCTCCTAAGGCCGTATTAAGATGTCTCGAGGTTTTCCTATTAAGACCCATATAAAAGTGTTGAAGAAGAATAGGGTCTTGAATGGCAATGTTAGGGCCAGTTTTAATGAGAGTATTAAAACGGTCCCATGCCATGCCTTGAGATTCTTTTTTCTTTTGTCTAAAAGATAGAACCTCTAAATGAAGTCTGACTACCCTGGAGATGGGAAAGAATTGCAAGCAAAAGCTAGAGCACAGGGCTTCCCAATCTCCTTGTCTACTCTCAATGCTGAGATTGTACCAACGTTTAGCTTTTCCCATCAAAGAGAGGGGAAAGAGCTTCCATCGTAAGGTTTCATCTGACATGCCCTCAATGCATAGGCATGCACAAGTTTTCTCAAACTCATTTAAGTGAGAATAGGGGTTTTCATCAACTTTGCCTAAAAAGGGTTGATCCTAAACCATGTTGATTAACCACAGGCATAGCTTATAGCCAGGTGTTAGGATAGGCTTTGAAGATTCTTGTGGCTGTAGGCTTGTGCCTGTGGGTGCACCATATTGGTAGATAGGGGTGGATTCTAGATCCATGGTAAAAAGGAAAGAAAAGATAAAAGGATAAAAGTATAGTACAAGATTAAGCTAGACTCGAAGTTAACTCAGCAACCGTTCCCCGATAACTGCACCATAAATGCTTGTTTGTATAAATTAATGCACACAAAATAATCCACAAGCGAACAGATATAATACCGTTGTTGCACTTCACCGAGAGTAACCTAGTTTTATAATGAACCCAAAGTAACGGAGGTGAGAGTAACTAATTCTAACTTAACCCAACTTCACAATCAAGGGTAGGTAATAGGAGCATAGAGGAGACTGCTAATGTCTTCTAGTTCTAACTTCAGTAAACTTTGTCTTCCATTATTCAATTCTAAGGATATTCCTAGAGAAAACACAAGCAGAGTATGTTTCCTATAGTAACAAAGTCCTGCTAGGCCTACTAATAGGAGGTGAACTACAGAGGATTCAATGAGCCTATAAGAGTCACCCTCGTGAGCTACCACCAATTGGGAAAATAGGTACATCCACTAGTAACTGAGTCTAAGCACCACGCTTACACTACGAATACTACTTTAACCCAGAAGCTACAAGGATTAAAGTACTCAAAAGAGTCGCAAACCTAAAGAATAATATGAATAAGATGCTTACTTGAATTAGAAGTTGATTACCAGAGAAATACCAGAAGCAAGCTCCAGAAGAACTTTATTCCGCTAGGGTACAAGCCGTAGAGAGAGCATCGATAGGCCGGGACTCCTCCAAAACTCTTCCCTCTCACTCTATCTCTCTATCTCTAATACAAGACTAGATCCTATCAAGGAATAATCTTCTCTTGATTGCTAGCCCTGATCCTAGTGGATATATGAATTAGGGTTTCTGGCTTCTCACCTATCAAGATCAAATGAGGCATGCCCCGAGGGGGTGCAGGCAGATATATATAGCTCGAAGCATCAATCCTCAGCCCTTGGATCAAACCAACTCGACTGAGATGCATCCTATGAGGTGGTGGAGAACCGACATAACAAAGAGGATGACAGGTGGGGCCCATAGTGGCCAAGTAGCCTCTAGGTGGGGCTAGCTAGCCCTAGATGTCAGTGGGTTGATCCCCGCTTTGGTGGAGAGCCTCTTGGAGTCTTCTAGAACCTTACCACGTTGATCCCACGGTAGAATTCTGTGATTTCCTTTGACGAATAGGTTCCCTTTGATGGTTTTCTAATTAAATCCTAATGGAAATACAGATTCACCAAAACTCATGGAATTTGTTAGTTTAAACCCCTAAGTCTATGTTGGTGATCTATTTTAGTCATTTATGCAAGGTACATTGATGGTTTGCGATGAGTGTAAACTACCATCAACAGCATTCTTCGAAGTAGCAATGGATGGTGAGGGCCAAGTTGTAGCACCTTGGGAAGTGGACCCAAAGGGTTTTCTAGCCATGTGCAGCATGTACCATGAAACTTTGTAGATTGATATAGTTTTGCATGGGAAGTGGACCCAACATTCTGTCTGAGGAAGACTATTGACCTTCTGAGTAGTCTTCACTAATATGCTCATATCTCAACATTGGGAAATCTAAAATACTTGGACCTTGCACCATTAGAAAGTAGACTTGATAAGCTTTCCAGAATGTCCTCATGGGCCTATAAAGCTTCAAGGAATCAAGAGATATGAATATTTCTTTCAGCTGGTCCATTTTCACTGTACTGGTCCGATCTGATGGTCCATTTTTCACTGTGCTGGTCCGATCTGATGGTCTGTTTTTCTCAGTGCTGGTCCGATATAGAGCATCATCCTCCACTTTATTTGTATACCTAAGTACAACAGAGTAGAACACTTAAGTAGTATAACATTCTCAAATATGTCAGTTAATTTCAGCCAGGAGTGAGTGCACCTCTTTTTGGAGTAGTTTTGCATGGCTACGTGTAATTGGACCTTCATACATATGTGAAACTTGAGTAACCAGTGGCATGTCCTCATCAGTTGTTGGGTTACTATTCTCTATAATTCATCGAACGCTACACCATGAGTGACGGGCGCTCCGGTATAGGCTTGGTGCTCTCGAGTTCAATGGCTATAAGTCTTTATAATTCAACGAACACTCCGTGGAATACCACAGACACTTCGGTGGTCTAGGCTGACTATGGATAAGGCTTCCTATTGGCTTCTCGGGGTTTGACAGACACTCTGTCGGACGTCAATTGGGCAATAGAAACTATGCTCTTGGGAAGACCTAGATTCAAGCTTAGATTTATGGAGTTGTGCATCTTGCACATGCCAAACATTCCTAGGGTAGCTTAGGTGGTCTACTAGGCTCACGATAGTTAGGTTTTGAGCTAGTTATACTAAGTGTGGCTAAGGCTTAGGAATTAAACAAAAACTCATGAGAAAAGGGATAAACCTTGAGATTGATCTAGAGATCCTTGGCTCTGAGATTGAGAGCTTCCGTACTCAAAAGATTGAAGATGCAACTCTTCTTCCATTCAAGCTCCTTCCTTTCCCAACATGCAAGTCTTCCATCCATGATTCTCTCCTTGCAAATACCTAAACAAATACCTTAAAGTGGATCTATGAGATGACAAGGTGATGGAGGTGGATGAGGGTCGCTTGGGCTTACTCTGCATATGATTGAACCACCACCAGCAAGAAATCTCCAAGCTTCCACCAAAATCCATAAATTAGACTTTTGGGGGAAATCCACAAAATAAGAACTAATCTCTTGAGCTCACCATGATTGGGTTGAGGATGTTTATGAGATCCATAGGGGGTGTTGATGCTTCTCTTCTTCTCCTTCCTTTCCTCCTCGATTCGCTTCTTCCCTCTTTTCTCTCTCTAGTTCTAGGGTTCTTCCTTACTCATGAGAGTTAGAGAGAGGGAAAGGGTTGCAAATGAATGGATGAGGGAGAGAGTGGGTGAGAGGTTGTGGTTCTAGCTGAAGACATGTGGCAACCTATGCTGACATGTGGGTCCACTTCCACAATTGCAAAATAGCCCAATTCCACTTAAGTCTGCTCAGGTCCAGCTTCTATCGAATGATCCGGTAACCTGGTGAATGGTCTGGTAGTCTATGTCTTTGTTGAATTGACTAAGTCAATGGATGGCTGATTATTGGTGACCAATGCATTGCTCCTGAGTAGCTTCTTTGGACTGAGTTGGTGCCAATAGGATGAACTCTAATCCATGTAGAGGTTTTCTTTCACTCTGGGCGTGAGTCTGATGATGACTACTCGGTGGTTCTCATAGGGTGCTTCGATGTCTTGCCTCACATAACTCATTAGGAATCTTTGGGTGACTTGGTGGGTGAATTTCCTTGATAGCCAAAAATGACTGCCAAGGGTGTAACAAATTTGAGTTATTACAGGCGCGTCCATGCGAGGGGATGCCCGGGGTGTGTCGTCGTACATGCGACGTCCACCCTAGAGCAAATCATCGACCGCCATGTCGAACTTCTAGTGTCAGCTCATCAGGGCGGAGTGCAGACTTGGGTCATGGTAGACCTACCTGACGAGGACCAGGAGGCTTGTTCGCAAGTGGCCCGGCGGAGGGAATGGCGTCGAGGGCACAGTGCCTGTCGGTGCGGCCCCATTGAGTGGGTGAAACTTGTCATAGCGATCGGTGACATGGGCTAGGCTCCCAAAGTTGAGGACCTAGCCTAGAGAGAAGGCACTGGTCATGACAAAGAACTCTCTAGGGAAGCGGATGCCACCATCTGGGGTGGCTTGCTCTAGCGACGAGGCGGGTGGCTCCGGCCATCATAGAGCCTGAATCGCACTTGACGCTACCCCCTACCTAGCACGGCAATTGTCATGGGGTTGGAACCATGGTAAGCATTGTTGTTCGAGTCAGTGTTAGAGTATGTGTCTTCATTGGCTCACGTAGACTCAAGAGCACAAGAATCATAGAGGGACGTAATGGTTTATCCTTGTTTGGGTTGATCGATGCCCTACGTCCAGCAGCTGATGATCCTTATACTCAAGAGCACCCAAAATCGGGGGGTTACAACATAGTGTATAGGAGGGAGAGAGATTTGGTAGATGGTTAGGTTAGTGCTAATCCTGAGGTTGTCTCGCCGTCGACGGAGCCTTCCCCTCATCGGAGAGGAGGAAGACGATGGTTGCGGTGGAGAAGCTCTCGGTGCCCCTCTTTGGGTTGCTTTGCTCTCGGTGCTGAGCAGGAGTGGATCGGTGATGAATGGAATGATCTATCTTTGATTATCCTCTACCTCTAGGATCCGACCTTATCCCTTATATACCAAAATAGGTTGAGTACATGGCAGTTTGGGGGTGTTGAGCCTATTTTCTACATGTGCCAAAGTCCAGGAGGGGCTTGCAGTGATGCTCTGTAGACCATGGTGATGTCGTGGAGCCAAAGAAGCCCTAGGCATCATCTGGCTAGCCTAGTTGTGATACACTGAGTGTCAATCTATGTTGGCTTGGACTGGCCTCCCCTAGGTGCGCCTTCTAGAGTCTTCTTGGTTGTGAAGGAGGCTGGCTTGAGGGGCTGATGACTAGAAGCGCCCAAGCCCCTAGAGGCCATAGAGGGACTTGTCCTCTTGTGTCATGCCCCATGCATGACCCTGTTAGGGGAGCAGTTGGTGGTGCCATGCCAAATGGGCAGCGCTGGGTTGCCCTCGAGCCATGATGGCTCAAGGTGTATCTTCTTGCGCCTGGGCCTTGGCTGGCATCTGTTGACGGTTGTTAACGTTCATCATAAACCGTTAATATAACTTATATAAATGCATAAAAAGGATCACCAACATAGGTCTAGGGGTTTAAACTAATAAATTCCACAAGTTTTGGTGAATCTATGTTTGCAGGAGGATTTACTCAAAAACCATCAAGGAGGGCCTATTCGGCATAGCAAATCACGTTTATCCATAGTGAAACCAATGTGGGAAGACTCAAGAAGACTCCAGAAGGCAAACCACCGAAGCAGAGGGCATGTGGCTGCCATGTGGGGCTGGCCGGCCCCACCTATAGGCCGCCCAGCCCCATGGGCCCACCTGTTAGCCCCTCCTTTGAATGTCGGTTCTCCACCGCCTCTTAGATTGCATCTACACCGTTCTTTCAAGTCGGTTTGATCCTAGGGTCCAGAATTGATGCTCTGGCCTATATATAGTAGCCCCTACCCCCCTCCCTAGGGCATCCCTGAAACCCTAATTCATATCTCTCATTCAGAGATCAAGATACATTGGAGGATTAGGTCTAGACTCTCCAATATAGTAGATTAGTAGCTCGGGAGGGTCGAGTTGGGCTGATGCCCATGTTCTGGATCTAGTCGTCGAGGATCAGCAAAGCCTTGTATCTTCACTTCCACATTTTGTAAGACTTATTATAAATTCATCATATTCCTATCTACATTGTATGCTTACTTTTAATATGTATCTTGCTTAGTTGAGGTTGTCATTACTTTTGTGTGCGGGTTCATTGGGCACTTAGCTTGCTAGTTTATTGATTGGGCTAAGTAGCCGAGCCTCGTGTAAGCATGGTGCTTATATGATGCTCTGCCTGTGAGTACACCCTATTCTCTAGTTGGGTGGTAACGGCGGGAGGTGATAGCCCCATCTATCCTTTGTAGTCCACTCTGAATTGAGCAGGTTCTAAAATTATAGGACCATAGTCGCATTGGTAGAGTTATCTATTGTGGGTACTCTACTGTCTAAGCGGTGTCTCGAAGTGCACAAGAGTAGAGTTAGTCTTAACTGTAGTTGGATGTATATATACTTTGACCATGTAATAAGGATGTCATAGGAATCTACCTCACTCATTGCTCTCCTGAGTTGACTAGTTTACGTTATCTTATAGATCTACCCCCTAAGTATCATTATCCTTAATTCCTATCATTACCTTCACCCCTCCTCTAGCAATGCTGGTATGTTGACTGATAGATACTCCTTTGATATTCAATAAGTCTTTACTCCATTGTTTCCCTGTGGTAAAATATAAATAACTATACCTAGAATACTACCGGTAAAATGCTACAATGGTATTCTGTGCACTTGCTGAATCCTTCATATTTTATTTGCACTTATAAATACCAACAAGCATTTTTGGTAGCCAATGCTAGGGAAACAATTGGTGTAAAGATTTAGATCATTAACATACCACTAGCTTTATTTGGATTACCCCTGTTCTATTGCATTGTGGAATAAGACAGGATAGCAGATGTCATTTTGACCTGCTGGCAAACTTCCACAAGAAAAGAAGAAACATTGAAGAACCCCAGGGTGCCTGAACATTCAAGATCCATCAACATTGGAACCATGCTGTCTCATAGGTTTGTATACACTTATAAATTATTCTCTAACCATGTGTAGATTGGAGAAAAAGGTCAACGTCACAAGAATTCAAATCATATCTCAAGTGACGAATACAGACGCTGCACTACTCACAAATTCCATCATGTGGGTCATGGTAAGTATGATCAAGAAAGGTCAGATAGTCTTGCTCATCGACTTTAAACTTGATGAGTAGTTATCTTTTAATTTTTGCATTCCATTGCATGTTTATTTTCAATGATTCATGCATCCACTACGTTTAGTTTAAATTCTCTGATATCAAATCCACAGCATATTTAGTTCCTTGCATCTTTTATTAAAAAAAGAGAATCTCGCCATGATCATGCTCTTTCATCTCCATTTGAATAAATCTCTTTTATGCTTTCATGCTACCTTTGTTTGCTATAGTATGCTTAGGTTTGGAGTATCTTCATACACCTTTTAAAGTAAGCGTGGTGCTTAGTTTAAACTATTTTCTTAAATCAAATTAGACGTGGTGTTTAGTTTGATTTTTGAACCAAGAGGTGTGTTGATCTTACTTCCAAAGGCTTTTTAAATTAAGCATGGTGCTTAGGTTAAAATGCTTTCCTAAATAAAAATAGACATGGTGTCTAGTTTAATTTTTGAGCCAATAGTATGGTTTAGTAGATACTGGTTATTTTGTTGGACTAACCCCTGTAGAAAACTCTCAAATTCAATCTAGGTAAGTCCTGAGAGAAATTCACATCGGAGATGACTCAAGGCATGCGATGAACTCTAATAACTTTGCGCAAAGAAGACCCAACTCATTCTTCATGCAAGGAAGAACTATGAGTATCAAAGTTTATTCACTTATCTTTTGTTGCAAGTTATCTTTGCCTTGAACCAAACTAGAATGCATCAAACACAAAACATGATAAACAAAATCGATGCTAAACAATCCTAAAACCATCCTTCCATTAGCATAGAGGAAAATTACAAAAAAAATAGACAACACAACTTGTGTTTCAAATTTGTTATTTCCCTCGGGTATGTGTCTATTAACATTTTGTAGGAAAGAATGAAGAGAAGCTATGCCTGCTAAAGGTTTGGTATGAATCCACAAACCCTAAACCAAACCACCACTACAGCTATGGAAGTGGACGAACAGATCGGCAGGCTATGAGCAACATGAAAGACAATCTAGTTCTGAGCCTTTCCAAGACTCAAGCTAGGGTGTTGATGAGAAGCAGGATGAAACCGACCTTGTATTAACCAGAATATGCCTGCCTTCATCATCTTCAAAGGGACCAGCTCGCGCGTTGGGAACAAGGACCAAGACAATGAGATGCCACTACATCATGGCATGCATCATTGTGTCAACAAGAATCATCAAACAATGGTTCATTGATGATTGTGTTTGGTAATGCCATAAACGACCATGGTCGCCCAAAGACATCCCCTAGTCATTAAAGATGAAGCTTCCATGCGAGTACCAATGAGGATCTTTCTTTGATCATCAAGATGGCTAGCATATCACTAACAAACAAAGAAGAACAACTCTCCACCATGCCGTTAGACGATCAAGGAGTTACTTGAGTTTGCATCTCCAATGAAAACCAATTCATCAACCAAGAATCAACAAAAATCAAGAAAGGTTGATGAAAGAAGAGCATGCAATTGTCTATATCCTCATCTCCAGGATCGAGGCTTAATACAAGGAAAGGTCCAACTTAATGGACTACGAGCTCTCGTCAACAGGTAAATCGAATAAGCCATGAAGCCCTCATTGATAGGTACATCAGACAAGTTTCCTTTAGGTATGTTTGTCACTAATCATTTCAACAAAAAGAAGGAAAACATAAGGTATATTCAACCAAGCATTACATAACATAGAATCACATTCATCGGAGAATTCTATCATCCAAGCTAGATTTTGCATTCTGTAAAATTCAAGTCTGGGGGATGGAGTTCTTTAAAAATAGCTCATGCCATGTTGCTAATTTGTCTTGGTCATCTTTACCTTTATGATATCCTCGACTTGCTAAATCACTAATAAATAAAAATCTAAATAATCATGCTCCCTTGGTTCATGATACATATTCTTGTTTTTACTTGAATGAATCACTTTAGTCTTTTAAGCTTCCTTGTTCTGTTACAAGTATACTTTGGAATATTATTCAGACATGATTATTGAATCAAAACATACTTGTATAAAATTTGGTTGTATATATGGACTATAGCACCCGGTTTTATATACAAAACCAGATATGCACCATATGTAAGCCCAGGAAGTCAAATCTCACATATAGCTACAAATAAGGGTAATATCAAAGGACAATGCTTAAATACATAGCATATTAGTATAAAGAATATACCCTCAGAGTACAGATAGCGGAAAGACTCCAATCCATAGGGACAACTAACTGGTTGATCACAAGCCTAATTCCTCCAAACTCTAGCAATCTAGTACCCATCCGGGATTTTTATCCAAATAATTGAAAAATAAAATAAGAGTAAGTACATGTCGTACTCAACAAATATAACATGGGTTTCATGAGGCTCAAAAGGCTGACACTGGTTTAACTGCGGTTAGCTTTTAATGAGTCATCTTTTTAGCATAGGAGTAGCAACAAGTTTATCACAAGCCCACAAGCACATGATCAGGTAAACATGAATAATGAATAGCATAAACAGTAATTATTAATGAGCATCTTTATCATCAGTGTTCATCATCTATTCTGTAAGGGTTCCAAGGCCGCTCGTGACCGTGAGCACGGCTGATATACCAGTTTTACACTCTGCAGAGGTTGTACACTTTCACTGTGAGTCATGATTTACCCTTTCACCCGAGGTAACTAATCTCTTGACCCACTTTCAAGGAAGGTCGGCAGGGTTCACTATGAATCCTTTCAAAGATTCGTCTCACAAGTTAGGGCCATTAGATTCACTTGGCAAATAGATGTAGAAACCCCCCTTCCCGATGGCACAATGACACGCAACCTATACACAAGGGGATAGAGGTTGTCCTATACCTGATTCGGCAAGCCATTCTTACGCCAATAAAGGTAAATACTAACAAGCTAGAAAAGGTCCTCATACTGAGCTAAAGCCAGAGCCATGTAGCCCTCACAGTTGTACTATAAGTCCCGGATGATCACTTACAGATAAGTCCTTAGGGAGAGGAATCTAGAGCACCATGAAAACAGCCCAATGCTCTAGCCCCCTTGTTCCATGTTGCTAAAGAGCATCTTTTAGTGTTTATTGTATATACCATTAGTCAAGTTACAAGATCATGATTGTTGTTGAGCACTAGCAAAGCTACCCAATGCAATAAGCAAAGGTGTCAAGGTACAAGTACAAAGTACTAGGAAATCCATAGTGGCAGTCAAGGTAGACAAATGCAATATGAATTAAATGATTAAAGGTGTATAGGACAATAAGGAAGATCCCATGCTATACTTGCCTTAAACACCGATCCTTCGGTAAGCTTTAGTCTTCAACGTTCTTGTTCTTCTTCTTGATCATCACGTATATCTCACCGACTGGACAAGATCATAAAGCACCACACAAGCATCCATACAACCATACACGAAGCAAACAATAGAACTAAATCAGAATAGTACACCAATCATAGAAAAATAAGTAAAAGAGTTTGAAACAAGATTCTACACATCGCTATGAACACATTGTCACGAGAGGCACGCTAATCGGAGCTACAGTTGAAAAGATACAACTACCGACAGATCTACTCATAAAACTATTAGCTTCATGTGTTTTAATTATATAAAAACATGTATAAGATATTTATAGATAATAGAAATTAAGTCAAATTTAAGTTTGAAATATAATACTAAAGTAAAACAAATCATATTTTATTTATAAAACCCAGTTGCATAAGTATTATTCAAATTAGAGGTTAAACCATGAAATTCCAGAATTAGTGACATGATAAACATCGTTACTAATGCGTAGATCTTGTCGCTATGAATCTAACGCAACTTGAATAGGTCAAAACGGATCTAAAACGCAGAAGATATGATTTAAACAAGATTTTCTTTATTAAAATAATAGATTAAATCTAACCTCGAATTTTAAAAGTTGAAAACATATCTAAAAGTGGTATGAACATGTAGACAATGTAAATATGAACCTAACACAAGTTGAACGGATCAAATCGGAGTTAGAACGAAGAAACGATGGAGATCCATTGTTGATTGTAAGTGGTGTATTTCTATAGTATTGTTGGATTTGTTTTTCTATAAGAAAATGGTCATAATGTGTGGGTGACGTGATGATGACATCATCAAGCTAGGAAGAGCAAAACTGGGCACACATGACTGATCTGCTGGCTCAGCAAGACTACACTAGTACGCTTGCACATGCTGCACAAGCATACACGATGATGGTTCTATCTTTTGCTTGCATGTGGGTGATAGATGGCTTGGAAATCTACACCCAGCAACAAGCAACTTTGACGTACTCTGTAGGTTTCCTCGGCATGCTCATCGTCTCCAACAAGAAAAGCCGCACGTGCTAGTGCAGGCACAGGGACGGGGCGGTTGGCAAATAAAAAGCTACGAATACTAACGATGCTTCAAAGACATAAAAGAGATCAAGAAAGAGGAACATGCAGAGGGTCTCACCAGTGACGGAGAAGAGCAGAGCGGCTCCAGGTGCTTTGGTCCACTAAATTTCCACGTCCGACGATGTTCTAGGCCTCCAGGATCGGCTTCAACGTCGCTCGGCTCGGCGCAGCTTGCGCACTACGGCAGACAGTGCCTTTGCCTAGCGCCTGGGTCTTTGCCGAGCGCTATTTATCGGGCGCTCGGCAAAGGCCACCTTTGCCTAGCGCCGGGCTCTCGGCAAAGAATGCGCTCGGCAATGACTCCTTTGCCTAGCGTCAGGCCCTCGGCAAAGAGAAACACTCGGCAAAGAACGTCTTTGCCAAGCGCCAGGCGCTCGGCAAAGGATAGCACTCGGCAAAGAGCCACCGCGGAATATACCGTCGTTCTTTGCCGAGCGCCCTCCGTTAAGCGCTCGGCAAAGGTGGCTCTTTGCCGAGCGCCCTGCGTTAGGCGCTAGGCAAAGGTGTCTCTTTGCCGAGTGCCAACCTTGGCGCTCGGCAAAGGCACCTCTTTGCCGAGCGCTGACATTTGGCGCTCGGCAAAGAATTTTCTTTTTTTTTGTTTTTTTGTTTCAAACTTTTTTGTCATGCATTACACATTATTTAAAAGTATATGTTAAGTTTTGGTACTTTTTTTTAAATCTTTTTACTATTTATCGTTAGTTTATTTGATTTAATTGAATTTCTCGGATAAACGCGTGTTTGAACTGTAGGTGCATCGAATCTCCGAATTGGACGGTTCGAAAATTGATATTCGCATTACTTAGCGTATGTTAAGGCCGTATCCTGGAGCACGCATGAAATATCGAACATCTAGCGCACGGAACACGGCGACCAAGTTGCGCGTGAAGTGCTATTAAATTAAAAAAAAAGCAAACAAAGTTCAAAAATCACGAAACTTAGCGAAACGTCTTTGGAGCACATGTGGAGGCTATGGTCATAATTTGGTAAAGTTTCGTGTACGTTGTCACGTAAGTTAGTTAGAAACCTAGACATCTCACATGTGATCACATGTGAGATGTCTAGGTTTCTAACTAACTTACGTGACAACGTGCACGAAACTTTACCAAATTTTGACCATAGCCTCCACATGTGCTCCAAAGACGTTTCGCTAAGTTTCGTGATTTTCGAACTTTGTTTGCTTTTTTTTTAATTTAATAGCACTTCACGCGCAACTTGGTCGCCGTGTTCCGTGCGCTAGATGTTCGATATTTCATGCGTGCTCCAGGATACGGCCTTAACATACGCTAAGTAATGCGAATATCAATTTTCGAACCGTCCAATTCGGAGATTCGATGCACCTACAGTTCAAACACGCGTTTATCCGAGAATTCAATTAAATCAAATAAACTAACGATAAATAGTAAAAAGATTTTAAAAAGTACCAAAACTTAACCTATACTTTTAAATAATGTGTAATGCATGACAAAAAAAGTTTGAAACAAAAAAACAAAAAAAAAGAAAATTCTTTGCCGAGCGCCAAATGTCAGCGCTCGGCAAAGAGGTGCCTTTGCCGAGCGCCAAGGTTGGCACTCGGCAAAGAGACACCTTTGCCTAGCGCCTAACGCAGGGCGCTCGGCAAAGGCACCTCTTTGCCAAGCGCTGAAATTTGGCGCTAGGCAAAAAATTTTCTTTTTTTTCTTTAATTTTCTTTTTTCTTCTTTCAAACTTTTTTTGCATGGATGACACATTATTTGAAATTCTTTGCCTAGCGCCCCCGATCTGACGCTCGGCAAAGGAGTGTACAGCAATTAAACAAAATTTAAAAAACAAATAAAAAAACAAATTTTAAAAAACAAATAAAAAATAAATTAAAAAACAAATTTAAAAAAAACGGAAAAGTCTTTGCCGAGCGCCTCCGATCTGGTGCTCGGCAAAGGAGTGTACAGTACTTAAACGAATAAAAAAACAAATTCACAAAAACAAATTTAAAAAAAAACGAAAAATTCTTTGCCTAGCGCCCGCGATCTGGCGCTCGGCAAAGGCACATCTTTGCCGAGCGCCAGATCGCGGGCGCTAGGCAAAGAGCGTCTCAGCCGGCCAAAATTGAAAAAAATCAATGAAAAAATTCTTTGCCTAGCGCCCGCGATCTGGCGCTCGGCAAAGGCACCTCTTTGCCGAGCGCCAGATCGCGGGCGCTAGGCAAAGGGCGTCTTCTTATTTACATGAACCGGCCAAAATTGAAAAAAAAAAGAAAAAAACATCAGTAGCCGCACCCGTCCGCCGCCGCCGCCTCCGCGCCCGGCCGCCGCCGCGCCCGGCCACCGCCGCGCCCGACCACCGCCGCCGCCGCGCCCGGCCGGCCCTCGCCTCCGCCCCCGGCGCCGCCCCCCGCGCCGCGCCGTGCGGCCGGCCGGCCCTCGCCTCCGCCCCCGGCGCCGCCCCCCGCGCCGCGCCGCGCCCGGCCAGCCCTCGCCTCCGCCCCCGCCCCCGCCCCCCGCGCCGCGCCGTGCGGCCGGCCGCCGCCGCCGCCCCCCGCCGCGCTCGGCCGCCGCCGCGCCCGGCCGGCCCCCAACTCCGCCCCCGGTCGGCCCCCGCCTCCGGCCCCCCCGCGCCGCGCCGTGCGGCCGGCCGCCGCCGCAGCGCTCGGCCGCCGCCGCGTGCCGCGCTCGGCCGGCCCCCGCCCCCGCGCATCGTGCCGCGCCCGGCCAACCGCCACCGCCGCCCCGCGCCGCGGCCGGCCACCTTCGCCGCGCCCGGCCAACCGCCCCCGCCCCGGCCCCGGCTCACGCCCGCGCCGGCCTCGCGCACCCCGACCGTGACCCCGCGTCGGTCGCCGCACCCCGCGTCGTCCGCCACAGGTACGTCTAGTTTGACGTAGTAGGAGTAGTAGGCATAGTAGTAGTGGTAGTTGGAGTAGTAGGAGTAGTAGTAGTAGGCGAAGTCGTGGTCAATATGGTAGTAGTTGGATTAGTAGTAGGTGTAGTAGTAGTTGGAGTAGTAGTAGTAATTGTAGGTGTAGTAGGTAGTAGTAGTAGAAGGGTTAGGACTAGGAGTAGTAGGCGTAGTAGTGGTAGTGTGAGTAGTGATAGTACTAGTAGTGGTTATACTAATAGTGTTAATACTTGCATATATTCTTGTGCTAGTCGGCCATCGTGCCGGTGACGTATTTGTGGTTGTCGGCCATCGTGCCGTCTTTTTTTGCAGGTTTGGTAACCTCCCCGTACAGGGGAGGTGCTGCCGAAATTTTTCGTTCTCACTAATTGGTTTTTTTCAGGAGGGCTCCCGTTGGAGGATAGCTGAAGGAGCACGACTCGGCACTGCCCCGCTAGCCTGTCTTCACCGGCACCTACGGTATGACCCTTTTTTCCGTCACATGTGGACGTAGGTCGCGTTACCCAGTTAGGCGTCTCCCGTCCGAAACGGATACGGTTGGAAGTATGTGATCTTTGCATATGTATATGTTCATGTTCATCTTTGATACGGTTGGAAGTATGTGATCTTTGCATATGTATATGCCACACGAAGTAGATGCACTTGATGTTTATGTTCATCTTTGATATGCATGTTAGAGGATGGATGACCGTGAGTGGATGTATGCGGGATACACAAGTAAGCATGATTTTAGCATTGAATGGGGGCAGAAGACAGAGGCTTTCTTGGAAGGTGCATTCGGCAGTGGTGTGAATAGAGCGCGATTGGCGAAGTGTCCCTGTAGCAAGTGTGCAAATAGGAAATGGCAAAACCAGGAGACCATGGCTAAACATCTTCAGTTGAATGGCTTTGTGCCGGGCTATACCCGGTGGGTACACCATGGTGAAGCGCATCGGTTGAGAGAGGAGGTCGTGCGGCCTCGCCTCGAGCATGTCGATGATGGTGGCGGGGTTTTAGACATGTTAGATGACTTCGCGCAAGCACAGATCCCCGATGGACGTGCGGAGGAGGCGGAGGCATCCACAAAGGCGTTCTACGACATGATGGCTTCGGCACAGAAACCCCTTCATGATCGCACGACGGTTTGTCAGCTCGATGCCGTTGGACGCGTGATGGCGTTTAAGGCCGAGATCAACATGAGTCGGCAACACTTCAGTGGCATGCTGGCCTTGATTGCTAGCCTGCTTCCGGAGGGCCACGTGTTGCCAAAGAGCCTGTACGAGTGCCAGAAACTCCTTGATGGACTCAAGATGCCGAACGAGCAGATACATTGTTGTCCGAACGGGTGTGTCCTCTTCAGGAAAGATCTTGAGCAGGAGAAGTATTGTCCGAAGTGCAAAGCCTCCCGGTACCTGGAGGTAGACTCTGGTGGAGGCCACAAGGAGCAGCTTACCGTCCCAATGAAAATCCTACGATACCTCCCTTTCTTGCCGAGGATCCAACGGCTATACATGAGCGAGGAGCATGCTAAGCAGATGACATGGCACAAACTGGGGAAACGATACAATCCCGACAAGATGGTGCATCCGTCCGATGGTGAAGCATGGCAACACTTACCTTTGCACTACAGGTTAGTTTTGGTTTACTCGTCGTGCATTACACGAGGATTTCCTTGTCGCTTCACTAACATTACCTTTGCAACAATGTATAGGCTCAGGTGGAAACTTCGAACAAGAGGGCCGACGAGCTGGAGGCGATTGTGGCTTCAGAGCGGGCGGCGCGACTGGCAAGTGACCAGAGGATGTCGGACGTGCTGGCGTTTCTGCAGAGTTCTCTGGGTGTTACTTTGCCACCCAGCTTGATGGGTCCACCTCAGCCTCCTCCCGTCGTTCCTCCCTTCGTTGCTCTCAACACTACTCCGGTGAGTAATATATATCATACATGCATGTTATTTAGCTATTTAACTTTGTCTCATGCAATCGCTGCTCCTGTGTGTAGCCTTAGTCGGCGGGTTCGAACCACGTGCCGAACGAGCATGGGGGACCGTCGCCGCCGTCACATGGGTGGCCCGGGTACCAACCTTCACCGCCGCCTCAGTGAGTAACGTCGAAGTTGTTGTCACGTATTCCTTCTCTTGGTGATGGGCCTGGACTTGTTGTGTTGAACTTCATGTCATGGACTTGGACTTGTTGTGTTGAACTTCATGAATATCAAGTTGTTGTAATGGACTTTATCGCCGAATAAGTGATGCTATTATGAGATATATGTGCTATTGTGATATATATGGTGATGGTGGTGACAGAAGCGATGAAATTGTGATATAAATGGTGTTATTTGTGTTCATGGTGATATCCATTTGATGTATATATATATGATATGTTATGTTTGCAGCGATAGAAAGCAAAAATTAAAGATTTAACAAAATCTGGGTTCCAGATTTGCCTAGCGCAGCGCTAGGCAAAGAGCCTTGTAGTTTACCCAGCTTTGCCGAGCGCCAAACTGAAGGCGCTAGGCAAAGATTTTTTTTAAAAAAAATTGTTTCTCTTTGCCGAGCGCCAGGCGGGAGGCGCTAGGAAAAATTTTTTTTAAAAAAAAAATCATTGTGGTCTTTGCCGAGCGCCAGGCTAAAAGCGCTAGGCAAAAAATTTTTTAAAAAAAATCAGTTTGATCTTTGCCGATCCCCAGGCTGGAGGCGCTAGGCAAAGATTTTTTTAAAAAAAAATTGTTTTTCTTTGCCGAGCGCCAAGCGGGAGGCGCTAGGCAAAGAATTTAAAAAAAAATCAGTGTGCTCTTTGCCGAGCGCCAGGATAGAAGCGCTAGGCAAAGAATTTTTTTTAAAAAAATCAGTTTGCTCTTTGCCGAGCGCCAGACTGGAGGCGCTAGGCAAAGAATTTTTTTTAAAAAATCAGTTTGCTCTTTGCCGAGCGTCTTATTGGAGGCGCTCGGCAAAGAAAACGTCACACCGTGACTACCGCCGTGACCGTCGCTTTTCTTTGCCGAGTGCCGCTTAGGCGCTCGGCAAAGGCTTTGCCGAGCGCCCGATAAAAAACGCTCGGCAAAGAAGGCTTTGCCGAGCATTTCATTGCCGGGAGCCCTTTGCCGAGCGTTGCGCTCGGCAAAGCCTTGGCCGAGCGCAATTCGGCCTTTGCCGAGCGTCTCAGGCGCTAGGCAAAGCCGCAGTCTGCAGTAGTGGCGGGGCTATTGTCTTGGCCAGACAGGAAGTGGCGGGAGGGATCCAAGACCACACAAGATGAGCTTGTGGCGACGGCGCTGACATTGCCATGATCACGAGGACGACAGGATTGTTGACGAGGATGAGATACAAAACGGGACGAGAAGCGAACGAGGAATTTAATGGTGTGCTCACCTTCATCATTCAGCTATGGGCGAACAACCATGGTGATGAATCGACAAACGTGGAAGGGGTTGGCCGGGCTGAGCAGCGCAGCGGTGGCGGCGATGGCGACGACGAGAGAAGGAGGAGAAAAATCTAATTTACTACACAAGGGATTTTCTCAAACTAGAGGCTCCACTTACGGTAGTTTTGGTGTGCTTTGCCCAAGAGGTTGGTACAGATTTATAGGAATAAAAACTCCCCACATCTATATCAACTAGCAATATGGTACTAATTGATGTTGCACCCTCCACATTTACTAATGGCCTAAATAATCATTAAAGCCCATTAGTAAATAAATGCTTGGGCCTTTAGGATTTATTAGGATTATTGTACATGGGCTTTGAGCGCCGGAAAAAAATGAGAGATTTATTATTTTTAGAATTAATTAATTTCTTGGATAAAATAATTCTAGAAAAATTTAGAATTATTATTTAAACCACGAAAAATACTCCGAGACCTCCGAAAATTTGGGGAAAATTCTCAGAGACACATTGGAACATGATGAACCCAAATAAAGTATAGACATATGCAGTATGAATTAAATAATTAAAGGTGTATAGGACAACAAGGAAGATCACATGCTATACTTGCCTTAAACACCGGTAAGCTTTAGTCTTCAACATTCTTGTTCTTCTTCTTGATCACCACGTATATCTCACCGACTGGACAAGATCATAAAGCACCACACAAGCATCCATACAATCATACATGAAGCAAACAATAGAACTAAATCAGAACAGGACACCAATCATAGAAAAATAAGTAAAAGAGTTTAAAACATGATTCTACGCATCGCTACGAACACACAGTCGCGAGAGGCACGCTAATCGGAGCTACGGTTGAAATGATACAATTCCCGACAGATCTACTCATAAAACTATTAGCTTCATGTGTTTTAATTATATAAAAACATGTATAAGATATTTATAGATAATAGAAATTAAGTCAAATTTAAGTTTGAAATATAATACTAATGTAAAACAAATCATATTTTATTTATAAAACTCAGTTGCATAATTATTATTCAAATTAGAGGTTCAACCATGAAATTCCAAAATTAGTGGCATGACAAACATCGTTACTAACACGTAGATCTTGTCGCTATGAATCTAACGCAACTTGAATGGGTCAAAAATTATCTAAAACGCAGAAGATATGATTTAAACAAGATTTTCTTTATTAAAATAATAGATTAAATCTAACATCGAATTTTAAAAGTTGCAAACATATCTAAAAGTGGTATGAACATGTAGACAATATAAATACGAACCTAACACAAGTTGAACGGATCAAATCGGAGTTAGAACGGAGAAACGGTGGAGATCCATTGTTGATTGTAAGTGGTGTATTTCTATAGTATTGTTGGATTTGTTTTTCTATAAGAAAACGACCATAATGTGGGGGGACGTGACGATGACATCATCAAGCTAGGAAGAGCAAAACTAGGCATGCATGACTGCTCTGCTGGCTCAGCAAGACTACACTAGTACGCTTGCACATGCTGCACAAGCGTACACGATGATGGTTCTATCTTTTGCTTGCATGCGGGAGATAGATGGCTTGGAAATCTAGACCCAGCAACAAGCAACGTTAACGTACTCTGTAGGTTTCCTCGGCATGATCATCGTCTCCAACAAGAAAAGCCGTGCGTGCTAGTGCAGGCATAGGGATGGGGCGGTTGGCAAATAAAAAGCTACGGATAGTAACGATGCTTCAAAGACATAAAAGAGATCAGGAAAGAGGAACATGCGGAGGGTGTCACCGGTGAGGGAGAAGAGCATAGCGGCTCCAGGTGCTTTGGTCCACTAAATTTCCACGTCTGACAATGTTCTAGGCCTCCAGGATCGGCTTCAACGGCGCTTGGCTCGGCGCAGCTTGCGGGGCTATTGTCTTGGCCAGATAGGAAGTGGCGGGAGGGATCCAAGAACACACAAGATGATCTTGTGGCGACGGCGCTGACATTGCCATGATCACGAGGACGATAGGATTGTTGATGAGGATGAGATACAAAATGGGACGACAAGGGAACGAGGAATTTAAGGGTGTGCTCACCTTGATCATTCGGCTATGGGCGAACAACCATGGCGATGAATCGACAAACGTGGAAGGGGTTGGCCGGGCTGAGCAGCGCAGCGGCGACGGCGACGGCGACGGCGAGAGGAGGAGAAAAATCTAATTTTCTGCACGAGGGATTTCCCAAACTAGGGGCGCCCCTTACGGTAGTTTTGGTGTGCTTTGCCCAAGGGGTTGGTACAGATTTATAGGAAGAAAAACTTCCCACATCTACATCAACTAACAATATGGTACTAATTGATGTTGCACCCTCCACATTTACTAATGGGCCTAAATAATCATTAAAACCCATTAGTAAATAAATGCATGGGCCTTTAGGATTTATTAGGATTATTGTACATGGGCTTTGAGCGTTGGAAAAAAAATGAGAGATTTATTATTTTTGGAATTAATTAATTTCATGGATAAAATAATTCTAGAAAAGTTTAGAATTATTATTTAAGCCACGAAAAATACTCCGAGACCTCCGAAAATTTGGGGAAAATTCTCAGAGACACTTTGGAACATGATGAACCCAAATAAAGTATTTGGAGCTCATAAAAATATTGTTGGGAACTTGGAACATATAGATTAAGGTGAAGGAGGTAGGAATTAAATTCTAGAAAGAAGCTGGAAAATTCCTAGAGATAGATATTCGTCTACTAAATGTATAAAAAACACACATTTTGCACATAGAAACATGAGGTGCGACCGGCATGAATGCAACAAACACGTTTCTACCTTATTATAAATTTTAAATTAATGGAAAATTTTATTTTCCTATATTTTCATGTGCACAAAAATTCACAAATAAATCATTTTAACTCTATTTTCAAAAGTGGCAAATTTTAGGGTGTTACATGGACTAACCCTTGTAGGAAAATATTCAAATTTTGTTGGGAATATTAAGAGATCATTCGTAGAAACAGATCAAGGTTTGAGGTATTTTTCAAAACTATTTTACACATCTTTTCCTTAACCTTGTAGAAAAATTGAAGTAGTGGTGAACAATCAAGGTACACTATTTAAAACATGGGATAAAGATTCTATGCAAATTAAAATGTTAAAACCAACTTTTCTGTAGCATAGAAGGTGACCTTTGGCTCTATGACAACACTTTGCTTGCTTTGAATCATTTGTATATTCTTTTGGGTATGTGTTATCCACTAATCCTTTGCAGAGAAGAAACAATGAGTAGGGCAGAAGGTCTAACATAATGCCAAGATCCACAAAAGAAAGGGCAAAAAGATGGCATGACAAAAGAATAAGAAAGAAAGAGTGCGGCATAGGAGACAAGATGCTCATGAATAGCTCAAGCAAGGAAACCTTCAAGTAGGAAGAGAAGACCACCACAAGTTATCTACCCTTCATCACATGCTGTCATCATGCTCCAATAATGAAGGTAACATCTTAAGGTAAGTGGTCATCATTTTCCTCTTGATCTTGGTATGCACATAAATCAAGAAACAAACATGTTTGAGTTACAATTTTGCTTAATCCAACCTAATTAACTCAACATGTTTTGTTCCTTAAGCTTGTTCATAGTACTAGTTTCTTGATCTCATAGTCTTAACCAAATGAGCTAAAATTTTGCATATCTTACCCTTGGAAGATAATAGTCATAATCATGTAAAGTTTGATACATTATAAAGATGGACAATCCTTCCATAGGTTAAGCAACTCCACTCTTTTTGTCACAATCAAAATGCTACATCCTTCTGATATTATCACCCATGTTACAAGAATAAATAATGCACATAACATTAACTCTATCATGATTCAATGTGCCTAAGGCTAGAGAAGAGTAAATAAAGTTTTGGTTCTGTTGGTGTTTTTCCACCAATAGAGCCCATGCACTTGATCTCTACCTTGTCTTTATGAGCAGAATACACTTTGAGTAAAGTGTGGGGAGTCGATCCCCCAAATTCTACAAGTGGAAGTTCTGAATTCGACAACAAGCTCAAAACCATTGATGGGAGGACACCTGCCGTCCAAGGTATGTTACACAATCATACACAATGGCAGGTAAGCATGGGATAGGAGATGGCCAGCTTCCAGCAACAATAGCAACAGCAAAATCAAAATTGGAAGGCTCTGTTCCAGCACCTCCACATCCGGCCACCTCGTTGTGCAACCATGACAACAAGCAGCTTGGGGGAGAAGGCATTCCTCGTGTATCCAGATATGTATTTTTTCCTTTTATTATTCTTAGTTTGGTTTATATATATTAGAAAAAAGATGAATAACTAAAAACAAAGTAAAATTTATCTTTATAGAAATGTATATTGTTATAATGTGTGATCTAAAAAATAAAAACAAAATAAAGAGAGTGTGTCTAGTTTGCTTTACTTTGTTTTAAGAGTTAAATAAAATAAAAAGGACTCTGAAGATAATCTCTTAAAATGGAAATGATGAATGGTTGCTCTACTGTAATTTCTTTCAAGTACCTAGTTTTCAGCCTTGAATTCTCCCAAGTTTGGATAAAACTGTTTTGATATAAGGATTTACTCTGAACTTGAAACTTGTGGGTAGCATATGCTTGATCTAAATCTAGGTAATTGACGGATATGATATGACAAGGTCTGAGCTGCTGTTTATCTTGTTCCAAGTGACACTAAAGTTCTGGAGATTTATCTTTTGAAAAACATAAAAATGCTATATGATGAGTTCATGTATGACAAAACTTGAATTCCCACTAGAGCCATACATGTTATTTAGGCTAGGAAAACTTCCACATATATGCTACTTGCTTTAGCATTGAGTTTTGTCGAGCTTTGTTGACCCTTACAAGAGGTTTGTCATGCTCTTAAAATCAAGATCACGTACACACTACCTAAATATACACTACTCCTACACTAGGGGTAGGCACAAAAACATGCTTTCCATCTAGATCCACCAAAAAATGTTCTACTCCTACACTAGGAGTGAACAAAAAACATGCTTGATAGGTTTTCCCATCCACCAAATAAATGCTCCAAGTTCTTATTGCCATCTCTCAAAGTTTTGTTGCAGAAAAGAGACATGGGGCTATGCAAAAAGTTATTCAAAAAGGAGAAAGAAAAAAATGAGAGTTGAGAAAAATGGACACAAAAGTGTCCAAGATATCTAAAACAATGGGTTCTCATATGCCTGCCTGAAAAAAAGAGAGAAGAGATGAATAAGATAGCCCCTGCTCTCTAGCAAATGTTTTCAAATTTCAAAAGAGAGATATGTTTCCAAGGAGCATAGTAGAATTAGGTTAGCCACCGTACATATATCCATCATATACATTCACACACATGCACATCTTGATTTGATTGTATGACTTAACTCTCTTTGGATCCGAGGTTTGACTTTACAATATATGTATTGCAAGTATGCTCTAGCTTTCTCCCTACATATGAACTCTACATGAGCCCTAGTGGTAGGGAGAGAAAAGGCATTCTTTATTGCCTTGGTGAGGATCCACAAATACTACATATTTTGAGAGACTTGAGCGTGTCATACAATGGAATCTCTGAGTTTTATTTTGAAAACTTGTAAAAACTCTGGAACAATGGTGGAACAAAGACCTTGAGACATAGTGCTTGACTTGATCATTCTATCTTTCAATTGCTCAATACCCAAGCGAAGGCTAAGAAGCCCCATGGTTGAAGGTAATATGGCTAAGTTTGAAAGTCAGATCAGTTTATTCAAATCCGAAGGAGAATTTTTTATTGAACACATGTGTACTTTTGAGGAGTGAAAGAATTGTAGCAACTCCTAATCCATTGCTGAGTTTGGCTTTGCTCAGAGACTAGCAAAGGTTAAGGGTGTGGGAGCTTGTTGACGGTAGTTAACGTTCATCATAAACCATCAATATAACTTATATAAATGTATAAAAAGGATCACCAACATAGGTCTAGGGGTTTAAACTAATTAATTCCACAAGTTTTGGTGAATCTATGTTTGCAGGAGGATTTACTCAGAAAACCATCAAGGAGGGCCTATTCGTCAAAGCAAATCTTGTTTATTCACAGCGAAACCGACATGGGAAGACTCTAGAAGACTTTAGAAGGCAAACCACTGAAGCGAAGGGCGGGTGGCTTCCATGTGGGGCTGGCCGACCCCACCTACAGGCTGCCTGGCCCCTTGGGCCCACCTATCAACCGCTCCTTCGAATGTTGGTTCTTCATCGCCTCCTAGATTGCATCTACGATGTTCTTTCAAGTCGGTTTGGTCCGAGGGTCTAGAATTGATACTCCGGCCTATATATAGCAGCCCCTACCCCCTCCCTAGGGCATCCCTAAAACCCTAATTCATACCTCCCATTCAGATATCAAGGTACACCAAGAGGATTAGGTCTAGACTCTCCAATATAGTAGATTAGTAGCTCAGGAGTGAGGGTCGAGTTAGGTTCATGCTCAAGTTCTGGATCTAGTCTTAGAGGATTGACAAAGCCTTGTATCTTCACTTCCACATCTTGTAAGACTTATTATAAATTCATCATATTCCTATCTACATGCTATGCTTACTTTTAATATGTATCTTGCTTCGTTGAGGTTATCATTACTTTTGTGTGTGGGTTCATAGAGGGCTTAGCTAGCTAGTTTATCGATTGAGCTAAGTAGCTGAGCCTTGTGTAAGCATGGTGCTTATACGATGCTCTGCCTGTGAGTACACCCTATTCTCTAGTTGGGTGGTAGCAGCGGGAGGTGACAGCCCCGTCTATCCTTTGTAGTCCACTCTGAATTGTGCAGGTTCTTAAATTGTAGGACAGTAGTCACATCGGTGGAGTTATCTATTGTGGGTACTCTATCGGCTAAGCGGCGTTCCGAAGTGCACAAGCGTAGAGTTAGTCTTAACTATAGTTGGATGTATATATACTTTGACCATGTATTAAGAATGTCACAGGAATCTACCTCACTCGTTGGTCTCCCGAGTTGACTAGTTTATGTTATCTTATAGATCTACCCCCTGAGTATCATTATCCTTAATTCCTATCATTACCTTCACCCCTGCTCTATCCATTTTGGTATGTTGACTGATAGATACTCCTTTGATATTCAATAAGTCTTTACTTCTTTATTTCCCTATGGTAAAATATAAATAACGATACCTGAAATACTCCTGGTAAAATGCTACAATGGTTTTCTGTGTGCTTGTGGAATCCTTCATATTCTATTTGCACTTATAAATACCAACAGCATTGTAGGCTAGGCGGTGGCCAAGGATTAGGTTTAGGCTCCTAGTTGATCGGGAGCCTAAGGCTTGGGCGAGCCCCCGAGCCACGAGCAGAGGCCACGGTGTGCTTAGGATGGCTTAATTCCTTGGTCAGAGGGTGCGCGTGAGCGTACCTAATGGGTATAGCCCCTGAGTCCCCAAGAGATCTTGGAAGGGTATGTCGAGGGGTCCGTCGGTAGGGAACCCTTGATCCCAAGACTTAACATACCCATACGTTAGGATCTCATCAACTAGGCATTCAGGGAACAACTGTCCCAAAACACAAGAGGATGTAAACTTCATCAACAACAACTCTCGTCCTCAACAAATCAAGGATGGAATAAAAAATAGAGGTCAAATTACCAAGGTAACTATCAGTGTAACAATTTCAATAATTTCAATAATCAACCATCTTTGAAAGATTTAGTGTCAACATAGTTTTAATGACAAAGTGTTAGAAAATATAAATAATAGAATGGGTAGTTTCTCCTCAGCCCATCAAGAAACTACAAATCTTGTCAATATTCACAAAACATGATTCTATAAAGAACCATCGAATGGAGGATGGCAAGACAAATCCCTGCCCATAAAGAAAGGTGATGCAGGACGACCTGTCATCCCTATAGCCATTGGACCTAATGATTTCCAAGAGGCGTTGTACGACTTCGGAGCAAGTGTCAACATTATGCCAAAGGTAATTTATGGGAAAATTCTTGGAGATCCTTTGCTATATACAACCATGCGTTTGTAGCTTGTAGACCAATCACTCTGCTACCCCAAGGGAATTCTTGAAGACATTTATGTACGAGTCGAACATTCATACGTACCCGTAGACTTCGTGGTTTTGGACATAGGTGGAGATATAAGGGCACCCATTATCTTGGGTCGATCTTTTCCTGACCACCACAAAAGCCATCATCTACGCTGACAGTGCCAAAATTTACACAATTAAAGATAGAAAGAAGAAATTTACTTTCAAGAATCATATATTGCATTGTCCTAGGCATCCGTAGATACAGACTCTGCCTCTAACACCCCAGGCACCACAAAATCCTAGGATGTCAATAACATCCCTTCTCTCATGCCAAAGTCTAAAATTTGGCAACATAAACCCATGAACAAAGTTTAACGCAGAAGCAAGAACGAGAATAAAACAACATCAAACTTAAATATTTTTATTAAACCATGAAGGATCACCATGAAGATAGACTAAGTTTATTACAGCAAGCCAAGAGTGACATTATTTTATCTAAATGTGGGTGGAACTATGAAGATGTACCGCTAATCCCATCCCTTCAGACAAAGCATCCCATCAAGCACCTGGAAAGATTGAGGGGTGAGAATAAATCTCGGCAAGCAAACTACCTGAGCATGTCATTCATACTACAATTTAATTAAACATTGATTTAATCATAGAAGAATGTACAACATGTAAAAATAATAATTAATAGTCAATTTATTTATCCAATGACAATGCCATAAAGAAGTCACCAACATTATACAATGTATCCATCAAAATTTCCATAAAGAAGTAAAAGGCATGATATACAATAAATAAACCACCTCCATATATTAATAAAGTAATACTCCTCATAATAAGAACAATACTCCTCATCTCCATTTCATGCCAACGTAATACTTCAATACAAATAAACCTTGGAGAGTGCAAATGCAATACATATGCATGTCCACTGCCTTCATACCAAACAAGGTATGAAGTTGCATCGTATCCCTCCTCGGGCAACGTATGATGTTGTATCGGTATGGTCGTGACCATAGGTCAATGACATAATCCATAAGAGAACTTCTGAATAGTCATATAACTTTCTCACCGACCTGGCTCAAGAGCAATCTAGAATAGTTGTATGACTTTCTCACAGACCAGGATCGATGCATGTGCTCATGACAAGAATGTTGGTGATACAATAAGATGATGCAACTGCAAGAATACTTACTGTTGGTATAAATTAATGCATATAGAATAATCTGCAAGCACACAGATATTATACCGTTGTAGCACTTCACCGAGAGTAACCCAATTTTATATCAAACCCAAAGTAACAGGGATGAGAATAACCAATTCTAACTTAACCCAACATCACAATCTTGGCTAGATAATAGGAGCATAGAAGAGACTACTAAGGTCTTCTAGTTCTAACTTCGGTAAGCTTTGTCTTCTATTGTTCAATTCTAGGGATATTACTAGAGAAAATACAAGCAGAGTATGTTTCCTATAGTAACAAAGTGCTGCTAGGCCTACTAATGGGAGGTGGACTATAGAGGATTCAACGAGGCTATAAGAGTCACCCTAGCGAGCTACCACCGTCCAAAAAATAGGGTACATCCATGAGTAACCGAGTCTAAGCACCATGCTTACACTACATATACTACTTTAACCCAGGAGCTACAACACTACAAAATGCCACCCCCTTTTGCAACGCAAATATGCATTGCTAAATGTCTATATATGCGTTGGCAAGGTCTATACCAACGCATCTAATATGTGTTGCCTAAAGTGGCGTTGCAAGGATCTGTTGCAACACTTATTTATGCATTGGTAAACTATACTAATAACCGTTGCAAAGTTGCAACGCATAATGATGGGTCATGGCAACACTTATATGTGTTTGTAAAAACCATGGGTGAATGGCCTCTATGGTTTGTTGTAACATATAGATGTAGCATCCGGTTTTAAGAACAAAACTAGATACACACCATATGTGAGCCTAGGAAGTCAACTCTCACATATAGCTACAAATAAGGGTGATATCGAAAGACAATGCTCAATATATAACGTACTTAGTATAAAGGATATAACCTTAGGTAGATTGGTTGATCACAAGCCTAATTCTTCTAAACTCTAGCAATCTGGTACCCATCTAGGATTTTTATCCAAATAATTGAAAAAAAAGCAAGCGTAAGTACATGTCTTACTCAACAAATATAACATGGGGTTCATGAGGCTCAAAAGGTTGACACTAGTTTAACTACGATTAGCTTTTAATTGTCACAATTTTAGCATAGGAGTAGCAACAAGTTTATCACAAGCCCATATAAATACATGATTAGGTAAACATGAATAATGAATAGCATAAACAATAATCATTAGTGAGCATCTTCATCATTCATATCATCAGTGTTCATCATCTATTTCTTAAGGGTCCAAGGCCGCTCGTGACCGCGAGCACGGCTGATATACTAGTTTTACACTTTCACTGTGAGTCATGATTTACCCTTTCGCCCGAGGTGATCAGCCTCTTGACCCTCTACCAAGGAAGGTCGACAGGGTTCACTATGAAGCCTTTCAGAGGTTCATCTAACAAGTTTGGGCCGCTAGATTCACTCGACAAACAGATGGAGAGCCCCTCTTCCTGATGGCACAACGACACATAGCCTATACACAAGGGGATAGAGGCCGCACTATACCCGATTCGGCAAGCCATTCTTGCACCATAAAGGTAACCACTAAAAAGCTAGAAAAGGTCCTCATACTGAGCTAACGCCAGAGCTATGTGACCCTCATAGCTATACTGTAAGTCCCGGATGTTCGCTTATAGATAAGTCCTTAGGGAGAGGAATCTAGAGCACCACAAAAATAGCCTAATGCTCTAGCCCCCTAGTTCCATGTTTCTAAAAAGCATCTTTTAGTGTTTATTGCATATACCATTAGTCAAGTTACAAGATCATGGTCTTTAATTGAGCACTAGCATCATACTACCCAATGCAATAACCCATAGGAATCAAGTTACCGGGTAACAAAGTACTAGGAAATCCTTAGTGGTAATCAAGGTAGACACATGCAACATGAATTAAATGATTAAAGGTGTATAGGACAACAAGGAAGATCTCATGCTATACTTGGCTTAAAACTCATATCCTTCTTCTACTGAATTGTAACCTCCAAAAGACTTCTTTTGGATCACCAACTTCTTCTATTTCACCAACGTACTTCTCAATGACTGGACAATGTCATAAAGCACCACACAAGCATCCATGCAATCATACACGAAGGAAACAATAGAACTAAATTAGAATAGTACACCAAACAAATGAAACAACAAGTAAAAAGGTTTTAAAGATGTTCTACACGTCGCTACAAATACATAGACACGAAAAGCACACTAATCGGAACTATGGTTGTAAAGAAATGACTACAGGGTTTTATATTATAAAAGAAAAGAGAATACTGTAAGCTTGATTTATGTTATTTAGGAAAACTATGTGAGTAGCATTATTTATACTTAAAAACTGAGTTGAAGCTAATCATATTTTATTTATAAATATTTTGATATCATTTATGCCAATTCAACTTTAACTTGCAAATACAAACTAACATCTAAGAACATGTAATTAAATTTGATATGTGTGTTTAGACCAAACATATTATAATTTAGAAACATATTTATGTTAGCAACTAGTCACGTTAAAACTTATTTGTAAAAGAGCATTGTATATAATTATGTTGCATTTATTTATAAAAACTAGTTGCATGCATATTAATCAAATTAATATTTAAGCATATATATAAAAGTCACTCGACATGAAAAAAGACGACACTAGCATGTAGATCACATCGATACGAATCTAACGTCATTGGAACGACTCGAAATGGACTTAAAATGAATATACGATGACAATATTATGAACGGGTGGTAATTTCGTAATTGCCTTGTCTTCATCCTTTGGCCTCCCATACAGCCACCACACAGCCATGGCAACAGCAGCTGCGTAGGGATGGGCTCGACTTGTTGCACGAAGGAGAGGATGGCCGGGCTAGGCAGCGGCCGTGCACAGTGCGCACACGCTCTCGCCCTTGCACGAGGCGGCAGCTGGCAGGGCCCGCTCGATAGTGGCAGCGACGGCGCTTGTACCCGAGCAGCACGGCATAGAAGAGAAAAATAAACGTCAAAGCATCATCAAACGCAACGAGAAAGGAAAAGAGGAAAAATAACAGATGAAAGCTCATGGAACTTTGATATGGTCATAGTCAAACTCTAGACTGGGGGAAGGTGGCCACAATGGAACTCCACGCGGTTGGGCAGCGTGGCGACGATGGCGACAGCGAGAGGAGGAGAAAAATCTAATTTACTATATGAGGGATTTCTTAAACTAGGGGCTACCCTTATGATAGTTTTAGTGTGCTTTGCCCAAGGGGTTGGTACATATTTATAGGGAGAAAAACTCCCTACATCTACATCAACTAGCAATATGGTACTAATTGATGTTGCGACCTCCACATTTACTTATAGGCCTAAATAATCATTAAAGCCCATTAGTAAATAAATGTATGGGCCTTTAGGATTTAATAAGATTATTGCACATGGGCTTTCAGCATTAGGAAAAATGAGAGATTTATTATTTTCGGAATTAATTAATTTCGTGGATAAAATAATTCAAGAAAAGTCTAGAATTATTATTTAAGCTGCGAAAAATACTTCGAAAGCTCTAAAAATTTGGGGAAAATTCTCAGAGACATTAAGGAACATGAGGAACCCAAATCAAATATTTGAAGCCCATGATAAGATAATTTGGAGCATCTAAAAATTAAATTATGTGCATAGACAGGTAGGAACAAGTTCTAGAAAAAGCTAAAAAAATTCCCGAGAAGTTTATAGAGATTGATTGATGGACGAGGAACTGAAAGGAGTGATTTGCGTTACAAAGAAAAGATTTTAGGAAGCTCCCAACAAAAACACGAGAAACAAAGAATTTGATTGTAGAAAAAGATAAAGGCGTGTCGGAGAAGGAAAATTGACCTACTAACGTATTTTAAAGAATTTACTCACTCTCAACACACAATGAAACAACAAGCAAACATCACATCATCGAAACGCCCGTCAAAATTAGAAAACTTTGAAAATTTATATTTTTCCTATAACTAAATGTGCGCTAGCTCAAACTAAACATGGTAAATTTTATTCAAATATTAAAATAATTCATTTTATTTAGTGTTTTCTATGCACAACCCAAAATCGGAAATTTTGGGGTGTGACAATAGATTTGGTATGTTGCAACACTTACATGTGTTGTAAGAAATAAATTGTTCAGTCATTAATATCATATAATTATTTATTTTTTGAGACAAAAATAGAGATAATTCATGTACAATTTAATGAAAAATGCAAGACCATCCAACACATAGAAAATAAGCACACTCAACCATATATATATATAGTATAAAGAATTTATTGCATTACAATGAGTACCATCCACATAATTCATGACACAATTTTTGTTCGGAGTACGAGTTCCTATGTGAGCAAAATATAAAACATATAAAGCTATCCGTCTTAGTATGCCAGCAGCCGTCCTTTATCCTTCCTTCACTTTAGTCTAGCGTTCCACTGATGTGATCATATATTTATCTTCTTGATCTACATATAAAAGTTGGAATAATTTAATATAACACTTATGAGAACTAAGGTTATATTGGGTTATAGAAAAGACCATATAAAAGTTGAAGGCCATGCAACAGTAACTCATCCTTCTACGTCTCCAATAACCTTGTAGCCTTTGTATGGTCGTATCAATGGTTCATCATCTACCATTGCAAAACTAACACGAACCATTCAAAATTTTTTGCCTAGCTGAACACCATCAAGTTTCTGTGTTGGATCACAACTTACTATTGTACCCAATGCAACAGACTTATTTTGATTTTTCCAGCTCTGTAAGTATACTTTGGTGCCAACCGGGTTCACATATATAAGCATGGAAAAAAATAAGTACATAACAGATCAGACTACTTGCAAGGAATCAAATGACCATACCATCATTGAATTGCCAGTTGACCAATTTATTGTGCCACGATGATGTTTCTACAAAAGTATATATGAGGATTCTTAGACTCCAACTGTAAGAACAATTAAGAAAGGGATAATATGAAGTTTTAAGAGATGTGTCATATACACTAGAAGGTACGGTTACACTAGGCCTTGTTGAGATCTTGTTCTGCTGGAAACAAGTCAAAACAGATAACTTAGTAGTGAAAAATATGCATGTAACAAAAATATCATTGCTAAAACAATATTTACTTGGTAGTCAGATGCTTCAAAATTTGAGTAGCAGATGTTTCCTTTGCCACAACCTGTAATATCTGCTAGTTTAAATACAATAATTTGATGAACAATTTGATAAACTTCATGGGACAGAGAGTTATTTATACAGCACCTTGATTTCATTAGTACACTTGCTTTTATCCACCATAACATCATTGTGGATATGTTTTTTCCTGTAATTAAATAGAAATTACTAGTCAATTTGCGGAAAGGTATGGTCTAGTAGAAATGATCCACTTACTAAAAATATGATAAAATTTAACACTATATTGTCATTCAGTACAATACTGTGTTTGTTCTAGAAAGAAACACATGTCAGGAAAGTCAAAAAGCAGTGGCACTAACCGTATCCAGTAAAATGAACATAATATATTGCTTTGCATCCATGTGTTTAGTTTGGTGTGCAAACCTTATCTTTAGTACAATTATATTTGTAATGTGCCGGCAGATCCTTGTGCTCCACATAATCATCTTGCTCTGTCTATAGTGAATAAGAATAAATTAATATTTTCTTTCACCAACAAAATGAGTCAGAACAGAGATAGGTTATTAAGGCCATGTGCCATAACATGTAAGTAAATAAATAAGGTATTATCAGTTCAGCCTAACAAAAATTTATAAGTTTTTTTTCTAAGTAATCAATCAAGTCAACAAGGCAAGCACACTAGATAGCTGTCACGGGTAAAGCATGAAGTAAACACTAATGACTAAAGTTGAAATAAGGATTGCAGAAACTTGTCTAAAAGAAAATCTACAGCTAGTGCTTCATGAATAGTTACCTGTAAGTTAATATTTATTGTGGCTAGGGTAGATGAGTCCAGATTTGTGGCTTCATATGAGTGCTCAGCCACCTTCTTTACAGAGGAACCAAAAGAATCTTTAACGAAAATACCTTACAATGATTAATCACTGAAAAATAGCTGTTCTTACCTATTTCTTTGAGCTAACAACATTTATTTTTCTCTGCTTCATAACATTTTGCCTCTGCAATCGCAAGGCACAAGTCACAGTTAAATGACAGCATAAAATTATAGTTGTAGCTTTTGAGTGCCAACCATAGTAAAAGGCTCTCATCCATATTGGTGTGCATACCTTCTCTACAAGACTAAGGTATTTGTAATGTGGCTGCAGATCATCATCCTCCACATTGTCAGCTTGCCCATTCTGCAGTGAACTAAAACAAATCAATATTTGACATAAATACGGTATGAAAAATCCAATTCAATTGTACCATTGTATCATTCAGTTGTTCATATTTGTGCTTGGTGTATTTTCCCTCAGTAACACGAAATCTTACTATGCACAATCACACATCTATTGCTCTCTAATTTTATTGTGACTTGCCTTGAAAGTTGATGGATACATATGAAATTATGCTTTGTAAGATGCATTAGGAATCATGTTATTAACCTGAACTCCTGGTGTCTTTGTAATCATGTTTGTGATCTGATGAATTATGTGTTGTTTGTTAGGCTGGATTTGCCTTCCAATAACCTCTGATGCCTAGGATGAGGCCTGCTGGTCCAATGCTGAACTTTATGATGCCTATGGTTCAGCAGGGTCAGCAACCACAGCTTACTGCTAGTAGGCGTGTTGGGCTATTGGCACGGGTGGAGTGCAGCAGCCCATGCCAATGGGTGGTCAGCAACAGGTATGCTGTATTGTTCTTGGCATTCAATTTCATTCGTTGAATTAGGCCTAAAATTTCTGCATGCTGCAAATGTCCCCTACAGGCTACAGGTGGTCATGGCTACCTCTATCCCACTGGACGCGGAATGCCTAATCCTGGCATGCATAGTGTTGGGATTGTGATGCCATTATGCCAATAAGAGATGATGGTGTCTCACAGCTTGTTCCAATTGGGGCACTAGCCACTGCACTTGTGCTAATACCCACCTGATTAGCAGAGACTGGTATAGCTATTTATTGGTTGGTCCTTTTTTTTAATCAAGGGTGCTCATGATTGTTCTATGTTGCAGATTACTTGACGAGACAATAAGCGTTGCCTTTACATAGAAATGACTAAGTAGCGTGCCCGTGTGTTGCTACGGGATAACTAACAATTTATCCTAAAAGCACACAGATCGCACGATAAGATAACAATATTGTTAAATTAAATACCAACGTTAAAGTGACATTTAATCCAAAAAGCAAAGTTTATGAATTTAACACAGTCACAGAGTGCGCGGTGTCGCAGGCTCACAAACTCTAGAGCTTCCAGAGATTGGGTCGAATCCAACCGAGAGCCTCGGAACCCTGCATCTTTTCCTAGACGGGCCTCACTTCGGATGCGTCGGTAGCAATATCAACGATCTCCAGTCGATGGACCAAGTCATATGGATCCCCATGCAATGGCTCAGACATGTAGATTTTGTTCTCCTTGTACTTGGATACACTTGTTCCCCTGAAGCTTTCATTGAAATGTTTAGACACGAACAGTGTTTGATCACCGATGTCCCTCATCCTGGACCACTCCAGCGTACGGTTGTGGAGGTTGCACTTGCAGATCGCGCTGCTGTAGGTGAAGCTCTGTCGCTCGTGGAACGTGCTCACCATGGCACCCACAATGTGCAGCTCACCGTTTGATTCCAGGTAGCTGCGGTGGCAGAGCCCCGCAGGTGGTGACAGCGATCGCAGCAGCGTCGCGGTTGGAGTAGCGCCGGCGGCGTTGCTGCTGCAGATGGAGATTTCTCTAGTGCAGACGATCGCCAAGAACTTGTCTTGGCTGTGGACGATGGACCCCACGGAGAACTCTAGTTTGGTGTTGAGCAGCGTCCATGCGCTTTCGACTCCAACCCGGTAGAACGCGACCTCTATGGAGCACCTAAGCATGGCCATGGCCACACACTCACGGTCGGCGGCGTCAGACGGCGCCGAGACCACGATCTCACGGAAGAACACGTTCCTCATGTCTTCTAGCTTGATGGCTCTGCCTGCGGCATCCGCGTCCCCATAGCCATTCGTGGGATGGAGGACCCACCAGCCGTAGACCCTAGACACGCATTCCGATGAGGATGCCGCCATGACATGTTCGCCTGCTGGTGGGAGCTTAACGCGGTGGGCACGGGCACCGGCGAATGGATTCAGCAGCGTCACAGACGCCGCCTCGTCCATGAGCGCCAGCCACCCACACGAGGAGCCGCACACCACCTTGCCACGCACGTCGGGCAGCGTCTTGGACAAGACCTTCTTCTCCATGACGTAGTAGAAGACGACACGGTCCGAGTCGGGGTCGAACGGGAGCAGCAGGAGCGGCCAGAAGGTCACGAACGGGACGGCGGCGCGCCATGGGGAGCAAGCGGATCGGAAGGACGCCACGTCGTGGCCTGACACGAGACGCTGCCCGATGGACTCGAGGAGATCCTCTGGTAGGTTGGATCTCTAGTCAGGGAGAGGTAGGGACCTTCTCTTGGGATTAGGAGTCTAAGCCATGGAAGACAGATGACATCAACTATGGTTCACGCAAGAAACAACAAGCGAGGACGATGGAACACGTGAGCGTGAAACCAAATGAAAGGAGGAAAAAGTTGTCCCTTTTGCAAATGCAAAGAGGGGAAGTAATTAAATATAGGCAGATTTGGCAAGGTTCTCATAAATGCAAAGAGGCTCCTTTTGTCTTAATTCTCTTTCCTTCTGTGTTAAATCTCTTTTCTTTTGCTCGTTGCCATGTATGCTGCTGCATGCAAACATGCAATGTGTATATGGATAGCACAATAATTTTCTACTTCCTATTTTGCCGTAATTCCTCTATCACATGACAGGCAATATTCAATCAAGGAGAATGACACGATCAATCAGTAATTAAGATGTCGTGGGATCACATGCATGGGCAGACGGACGAACCAAAACAAATGTCGTACCAAAAAATGCCCACACTTTGTTCTTTTTAGTTGTAGCAAATTCAGCAGTGATAAATGGAAAATGATTAAAATGTTCATCAATGTGAGTAACTAATGTAAGGAAATGTTAGACCTTATTATTGTACGAACTGCTATTATACTTTCAAGCTTGATTTCAGACAAGCATGCGCCAAACAAGACATTATCAACTCATTTCAAAAACGAAAAGATCCATTGGTCAGTTTGGCATAAAGGCTGGGAAACGCACTGATCGTCTTTGATCATCTTCAGATGGACTTATCTCACATCATGGGCTGATCCGACAAAGGGAGATGCGCGGCAATGCCGCGCATGGTTTATAGTAGAATTCTAAAATTTCAGGAATCGTCGAGCCGCGCATGGAATCGACTAGTCACGCACGCTGCGGCGGCGCAAACTCGTCGCGAGTGGCGAAGAAGTGGAAGTATGCAGAAGGCGTGAGAGTGCTATGAACCTACAGCAAAGAAGTGAGCTCAGATCCTCCCCGTGCTGCATAGAAGAAGGGATCGATCCAACACCGTTCTCTTGAGGTGGCAACAGGGACCAGCGACGGTGACCTCTGGAGGCGGCGACAGGGACCGGTGAGGGTGCGGGTGCATCCACCGGCGCTGGTGCGGGGACGCAGCGCCGCTGCTGCTCCAGTGGTGGCATAGTGGTTTGCAGCAGGGAGATGAGAGGTATGGAGTTGTGCTTGTGCGATGCAAAAGAATAATAGAAAAGGAACCACGATTCAGCTGGGATAACTGATGAGATCTACAATCAGGGGGCGGTTCTCATGTTTTTTTCATGCAGTCCTCACTAGCTAGTCTCTATGAAGTGTGGGTGTCGACAGAATATCGTTAACAGTCCTCCGAGGGTTATCCCACGAAGGTAGATTGATCGGCAGGGGAGCGTGAGATCAAGAACAAGAAGGCAACAGAGACATACGAGTTAGACAGGTTCAGGCCGTCAGTATGACGTAATACCCTACTCATGTGGTCTATTAGTTTGTATTAGCTATCATATGATATTGTGTGAGTTTGTAGGGGGTCCCTGCCCGCCTTATATAGTTCGGGGAGCAGGGTTACAAGTCGGTTAGATCTAAGAGATAACTAGAAAGTAATAACTGATTACAGGAATCTTGAGATCGTACATATCCTAACAGATCTCGTAGTATCTTTAGGATATCTTCTAGATGCCTTGCAGAAGGCGCCGACCAGAGTCATGCCCCGCAAGGCTTTGTCTTGTGGGCTGGGCCGCCCCTAAGGGCGCAGCCCATGTGGTCTGCCGTGGGTATCCAGGGTCATACCCCCCACAGCTAGTCCTCGAGCACCTTGTACCCGTTGTGCAACGCCGTCTTGAGCTTGTCCGAGCAGGTGCGAACAAAGCCAAGCAGTCGAACTCATGGTCCGACCACCGTGATGAGTTGCCGAGCAGTTGCCGAGCTACGTGTGTTGTTACCGAGCAGCATGAACCATAGCCGAGCAGCATAACCCAAGCACGCTTGCCATAAGGGTGTAAGGAGCTCAAGTTCATAATCGAAAATTTCTTCGCAGTGGACCAAGTGTGGCCACTTAGAGTCCAACCACGAGAGAAGGAATTAGTCTTGTTTAGCTTCGAGAGGCACGGAGTCTTCCAGAAAAAAGCAAGCACATTCACCACGAGGTGAAGTGTGCCCACTTAGTCCCCAAGCCTCACAGTAGGTGATAGAGTCACGTGGTGCTAGGGTCAGAAACAAAGAAATAGTGAAAGACCAGCCGAGCAAGCAGCCAGTCCCCAAGCCGCAAGCGGAGATATCGGAGGAATCCAACCATGGAGAAAGAACCAGAGGAACGGCTGTACAGTAATGATTACTGAGCCTCAATAAATGGCAGAGAAGTCAACGATTATTCGGCGAGTAACAACTGACGGCGGCGAGAAATGAGCAACGCGGGCTGCGGTTGTGTGAAAGCCTAGGTTACGACCCATTAAGCCGCGTCAGAGAATTCACAGGAGCGCAAATGGCGGGAATGGTTTCTCAAAAACCCTCGAATGCGAAAGGGTGAGGAAATGCTTTATAACGGTGCCGCAGCCCCCCGCGCTCCCACCTTTGCCACTTCTCCATTTCATCTTCCTCCTTAGCCATCACACTTCTAGATTCACACTCACACACGCTATCGGCGCCAGTCCCCATCCAGATCTGAGAGATGGCGCTGAAGAGGAGAGCTGTGAACCCAAAGAAAGCGAGCCCAAAGAAGGCAGGTGCCGAAGCCAATCATGATGAAGAGTGGGCGTCGTCGCGCACGGGGAAGCAGAGCTCGAGAGATTGGTGGCGGCGGGCGTGCTTCCTGACCGCGTCACCGCTGGATGGCGACCAGCTAGTGGTGAGCCCTTCCTAATGCCTAACACCGATGAAGTTGTAGTCTTTGAAGATTATTTCTGGCATGGATTGGGGTTCCCTGTTCATCCTTTCCTTCAAGATCTTCTAGAATTCTGGTCGATTAGTCTGCAATCTCCACCCCAACACCATAATGCACATCTCGATCTTTATTCATTTCTATGAGACGTTTCTGGGGGTTCTGCCGCACTTCAACCTCTTGAGACACCTATTCTGGTTGAAGAAGAAAGGCGATGGTGGCTCTAAGGTGGTCGGTGGCATATATCTGCAGCTTCGGGATGGAATAGCCAGCGAGTATATTAACGTACCGCTGAACACTTCTCTGAAAGGGTGGAATTCCAAATGGTTCTACATGAAACAGAGCGACCCTGCAATCTGCTGCGACGTCCACCATATCCCAAAAAACCAGAAGAGCTGGTCGGAGAAACCTCTGATTTTTATTCCCAATACTTTTAATCCTGAAGCATTGCCGAGCAGTGATCTGATTCACTTATGCAAAGATCCATTCGCAGGAAAGAGCGGTGTATTTCTCCGGCGTGCCGAGGGGTGATTGGCCGAAAGGAGTAGATGCCCGGCCACCGGCTCGGCCTGAGGAAGATGCGGCCAACACCTTGTCAGAATCTAGAGGCACCAACGCTGGTCGGACAGAGAGTTTGCCCCCGGTGATGGACAAAATCTAGGGAAAGAGGGTAGCGGCAGACTAGCTGGCCCAGAAGAAGAGAAAAACGGTAGCTGCCGCTCCCCTCAAACTGGGCATCATCTCGCTTGGTGGCGACTAGACCACTCGAACACGGAGGCCACGGTGATCGAGTGGTCTGATGACGATGAAGATCTAGTTGCTCCTCCTCCGAGCATGCAAGCGCCTCCACGCAGCACACGCGTGGAGGAGCAATCAAGGGGAAGCGAAGAAGTCCCCAAGCAGCAGGCGAGGGGATTCTCTGAGCAGCAAATGACAGAAGTCCCCGCTAAGCAGGCGACGGGAGTCCCCGGGCAACAAGCGAAGGTAAATCCAGAGCGACGAGCGAAGGAAACCCCGGAGCAGCAGGCAGAGCAGAGGCCGACTGTGGAGGAGGTGAGACCTCCACCCTAGAGCACTGGGGTTGACCCCATAGCCACGCCTGGGGTCTCAAGCAGGCATCGCCGATTCAAAAAAGTGCACTGGCAGACCAAACGGTAAGTACCCTCGTGTTGGAGTTACTTTGCTATCTTATCTTAGCTTTTTTGGAGCTTGACCAAATGATCTAATGCAGTGCAAGGCATACGGAGGGTCTGGACCTATCCGCCCAGACTAACGAGTAGCCTACTAGCCTCAGGCTGATCCTAGGGCAGAGGTAACGCCGGCGGCTCCCATGTCGGGGTCCCCGGCTGCTCGGCAGCCGACGGAAGAGTCAACCACCGCTGCGGGTGGACTTGGAGACGGTGAGAGGTTGGTGTCAGCAGAGGACGGGTCAGCGACAATACCCGAAGCAACGGCGGGTACTGCCGGGCCCTCGGGAGCTGAAGCTGGAGTAGCCAGCGAAGCACGAGAGTCTGGGTCGGCGAAACCAGTGGCGCCCGAGGAGCTAATGGCGCCCCTTGAGGCATCGCAGGGCATGGTCAGACCCGCTGTCCGGCCATAGAGCCCCCCGGTGGTGTCTCTCGCTACTGCGGAAGAGGAGGACGAGGTGGAGGAGATCATTCGTGCTGTGCCTCAAACCCAATCCGTCCGAATCCTCCGCAGACACGGTGACGAGGTGGTAGTTGTCGAGGAAGAGGACACCCCCAAGGAGATGAGGAGGTTGAAATCCACCCTCGTCGGAGTAGTAAAACAAATTGAGGTTAGTACTGAATCCTGAGCATTCGTCGTCGACGTTGGAGATCGAATTCCATCATTGTCATTGTGCATTTTTAGAGGATAACTCGGACTGTCGAACACCGGCACCAGTTGATAAAGAGGATGGAGCCCCTCGCCGAGGAGAGCCAAAAACTCAAGGAGGCGATGAACCTCTCGGAGAAAAACACCCAGAGGGCTCAGCGCGAGCGAGACCTCGCAGAGTCCAACGCGCAGGACCTAGAACACTAGAGGGGGTCCTATCTGAGCAGCTAGCGGCTGCGTCCGAACAGCTACGGGGCAAGTCCGAGCAGCTGGCCACTGCCTCCACACAACTGAAGGATGCTTCCGAGCAGTTGGAGCAGCTGCAAAAAGTCTCCGAGCAGAAGAAAGGTACGTGTGATCGGCGAAAGTGCTTTGCATAGTTGGATATGCTTATTTTTGGTGATTACTGTTGTACTTGTAGAGCAAGATGTGGAGCTCAGCCAGCTGCGCCAGGCCCTCGAGCAACTTCGAGAGGAGAAGGCGAAGGAGACAGGGCGAGCGAACAATTTGGCTGAGGTTACTGCTGAAGTAACTCTCTTGCTTGATGGAACTTTGTAATGCTTGCAGACTACCGTCGGAGGGTCAAGGCAAAGTTCGATGTGCTAGAGCAGGACGGCCGGACCCAGAGGGACAAATTTGATGCCGTAGTTGCTGGAATCAAACCAGTGCTCGACTGCGTCGAACCAGAAGTGGCTCCTCAGCCCGACGGCAGGCCGCCGTGCTCGGACATCGTCATCGAAAGATGCAAGACGGCGTGGGAGAGCTTCAAGAGCTTCAATCACGACACTGTTGTTTCCGCCGCTACCCACGCCCTTGTTGTGGTTCAGACCCACTATCCAGCCACTGACCTTCAGGTGATAGGGGGCGGGTTCACCGAGGGGCTGAGCGAGGTGGAGACCCAGCAGCTGGAGGATGAGGTGGAAGACGCAGTGAAGAAGTTGGCCGGCGATATACACCTGTTCAGCAAGACGAACGGCAATGGTGGAGCACAATGATCTGCTTGGTGGATACCATCTGTAATTTCTAGACAGTGTAGTTAGAACGCGCGAAAGCGTGAGAAACACTTATATTCATGATAAATGTTATAAAGTGCATGTGTATGCAGTTAGATTGTATTTCAGCAAAAAAATCTTCGTAGTTTCAACCATAAGGTATTTACACGGAGTATAAGTAGAGTCCGAGCAGTTAGTTCGCTACTGACCCCCATGGCCTCAGCTAGCCCATAGTCCATGACATCGAGCGCGGAGCCCGTGCACGTGTAGGAGGAACAGGCGTGACCAAGGAACCATAGCCAACCACCCATAACGCAGAGCGCAGAGCTTGTAGCACATGTAGGGAGAGATTAGAGACTGGGTCTTCTCCATAGAGAAAAGAGCGGAATGTGTGCTGCTCGGCGGTTATCGAAATAACTTGGAGATATAGATAGTATAAGCGGCGTCCGAGCAATTAGTTCTATGCTGAGCTCTCGGCCTTGGCTAGGCCGTAGTCCATAACGTCTAGTGCGGAGCCCGTGGACGTGTAGGATGAATAGGCGTGACCAAGGAACCACAGCCGACCAACCATAACGCAAAGCACGAAGCCCGTAGCATGTGTAGGGAGAGATCGGAGACTGAATCTTCTCCAAAGAGAACAAAAAAGAAAGTATGTTGCTCGCTGATCGGTGAAATATCTTGGAGATTTGGAGCAAAGTGTTCTGTGACTTGGAGAAAACACGTGGCGAAATACGTTGGCGATTTGGAGAAGATGTGTTCGGCGATTTGGAGAAGACTTATTTGGCGATTTTAGGCGAAAATGTGTCGGCGACTAGGAGAAATCGTTCGGCGATATTGGAGAAAACCGTTCGGCGATAACGTTGGAGATTTGGAGAAACGTGGTCGGCACAGTTATGGCAATTTCGTATTGGAGTTCGCAATGGAGTAGCATGGAGCTCGGCAACCACAAGTGGAGATTAGACCATAATGGAGAAAAAGTGGAGGCAATTTATGGAGACTAAAACTTTGTTCATCATAAAGTGGAGAGTACATATTTGGGGTGTTTCAAGGATAGAAACGTATGAGGTGCTCGATGTGCCACGAGTTGGGAACATGACTCCTTCTAAGTCACATAGGCGATAAGACCCTGGTCGGATGACCTCTTTGACGATGTAAGGCCCTTCCCAAGGGGAGGAGAGCTTGTGCATCCCTTTGGTTTTTTGTTTTCTACGGAGAATAAGGTCGCCGACAGCAAATGAACGACCTTTGATGTTGCGGTTGTAGTACCTCCGCAAGCCTTCCAAATATTTGGCTGTGCGAACACATGTGATTAAGCGTTCTTCCTCTGCCCTGTCGATGTCCTCTGTCCTAACAGTTGTGGCCTGCTCTTCATCATAGTTTTCTACCCTAGGTGCTCGAAAGGCAATGTCCGCTAGTAGTATGGCTTCTGAGCCGTAAACCAAGAAGTATGGAGACACACCGGTGCTGTGACTAGCTTGAGTACGCAGTCCCCAAACTACAGCTGGTAGCTCCTTGAGCCATCTGCCTGGGTGCCTTTCTTCTTTCTGATATAGTCTCTTTTTGAGGGCATCAAGGATCATGCCGTTCGCCCGTTCGACCTGGCCGTTGGCTCTAGGATGAGCAACGGAGATGTATTTAACGGAGATGCAATAGTCTTTGCAGAAGTCCCAAAAGTGATGGCCAGTAAATGTAGTTCCAAGGTCGGTGATGATACTGTTCGGGAGACCGAATCTGTGGATGATATCATCGAAGGGCTCGACTGCTTTTTTTGCAGTAGCCGAGACGAGCGGTTTGTACTCAATCCACTTGGAGAACTTATCAATGGTGACGTATACGTACTAGAAACCACCTGGCGCTGGCTTGAAAGGCCCAACCATATCTAGTCCCTAGCATGCAAAGGGCTAGGAAGCTGGGATGGTTTGCAGCTCTTGTGCCGGCACATGTATTTGCTTCGCAAAAAATTGGCATCCTTCACAACGTCGTACGAGGTCTTCTGCATCGGAGATGGCTATGCGCCAGTAGAAACCAGCTTGGAAGTCCTTACCGACCAGTGTTCTAGAGGCCGCATGGTTGCCGCAGGAACTAGAGTGAATTTCGAGAAGTAGCTTCACTCCCTCTTCTTGGGTGATGCATTTCTGCAGTATCCCTTCCTTAGCACTATTCCTCATCAAATTGCCGTCTACCAGCACGTAATGCTTGCTTCGATGCCACAAGCGCTAACGATGTAGCCCAGCAGTATACCGGATGGAACTCCAAAGATGCACTTTGAAGGGTTCAACTTCCATCGGTACTTTTTAAGGTTGGCAAACGTTTCTTCGAGGTCGGTGATAAGATTGTCGGTGGTCCTAGACTTAATGACCACATCGTCAATGTAAGCTTCGACGTTGCAGCCGATCTGTTGATCGAGGCACATCTGGATGGCCCTTTGATAGGTCGCCTCAGCGTTCTTGAGACTGAAGGACATGGTGGTGTAGCAGTATGCATCGAAGTGCATGATGAATGACATCTTGATCTGGTCTTCTTCCTTAAGGGAGATCTGGTGATAGCTGGAGTAACAGTCAAGGAAGGAGAGCATTTCGCAGCCGGCGGTGGAGTCTACAACCTCGTCTATCTGAGGCAAACCGAAGGGGTCTTTAGGGCAGTGTTTGTTAAGATCAGTGTAATCAACGCACATTCTGATGCTTTATTCTTATTTCAAACGAGAACAGGGTTTGCTAACCACTCAGGATGATACACTTCTTTTATAAATCCGACAGCTAAGAGCCATTTTATTTCTACCCTAATAGCCTCCTTCTTGTCTGGCGTGAATCGGTAGAGTTTCTGCTTGATCAGTTTGGCGGTCGGCGAGACATTTAAGGAGTGCACGATCTTCTCCCGTGGTACCCCCGGCATGTCTGTAGGTTTCCAAGCAAACACGTCGGCGTTGGCACATAGGAAGGAGACGAGTGCGCTTTCCTATTTGGGGTCAAGGTGAGCCCCAATCTTCACGGTCTTGGAGGGGTCATCGAGACCGAGGCCGACCTCCTTTATTTCCTTGGACTTAGAGGAGGCACGGGGGCTCTAGCTCTAGGATCTCCAGGTCATCGCCGTGCAACGTCTTGGCTTCGGTGACCACGCTGGCCATCTGGATGCAGAGGTTGGTGGCTTTGGCGAGAGCGAGACTCTGTCTCGCAGGCGTAGGCGATGGAGAGGTTGGCCCGTAGGGCCAGAACTCCTGCAGGCGAAGGCATCTTCAGCACCAGATACGCGTAGTGCAGTACAACCATGAACTTGGCCAAAGCTGGCCGACCAAGTATGGTGTGGTAGGCGGTGTTGAAGTCGGTGATGTAGAAGTTGATGTGTTCGACGCAGTAGTTGCTTGCCATGCCGAACTGTACTAGTAGGGTGATCTCTCCAAGCGGTTTGGAGGCCCTGCTAGGTACCACACCCCAAAAGGAGGAGGCGGAGGGTGTGAGATCTGATAACCTGAGGCCCAGCTCCTTTAGGGCTCCGGCGAAGAGGAGATTCAGAGCGCTCCCACCGTCAACAAGCACCTTTCTAAAAAGCACCTTCTGGACGGTTGCGTCGAGGACGAGGGGAAAACACCCTGTCTAGGGGATGTCCACCCAATGGTCGGCCCTACTGAAGATGATGGGTACCTCAGACCATGGGCGATAACTAGGGTCGGCGGTGGCGCTACAAGAAATCCTTCCATCTATGACAATAATCCTCATGACGGGAGAAATTATTGTCATATAATATATCATAATATGACGCAAATGTCTATAGCGTCATAAAATCAGGACTATCAGAACTATATAGGACGATTCTTTTTCTTTTGTCACATAAAGGTACTAAGGATTGTCATAAAATGTAATTCTTAGGTAGCCGACTGACAGTAGCGAATTTATGACGATATATAGAGTTTTTATGTGACGGCAGTAGACCATCACTAAATGTTTTGTCAAATATGATGGCCCCAACGTCAATATACCCCAGTAGGAGCTGGAACTTGGTCTTGGCTCTGGGCCAGCCCAACGCGAGAGAGGGATAATGTGCGAGCGACGTTGGGCTCGGAACTGGGCCTAGGCCCAGGTGAAAAGGAAGAGGGGGCGCGGGTGGAGGGAGACAGGCCAGGCCTGAAAGAGTAAGACCAGAGAGACTTTTTTTTCTTTTTTTTTTTAATTTTTAAATCCATTTTGAGTTCAAATTCAAGAGCTTTAAATTGTTCAAAGAAATTTAGATGAAGAAATGACCAAGACCAAAGTTACAGATCTTGATGAGTTGTACAACTTTGTTGTTGCTCACTTTTTCATTTGAAACCATTTTACTATATCAAAATTCTATTCGAATTTATCAAATTTTGAAACTCAAATTTAAAATTACTTAAACAACTTCGGATGAAGAAATGACCAAGACCAAAATTGTAGGTCTCAATGAGCTCTACAACTTTGTTGTTTACAACTTTTTTATTTAAAATCATTTACTCTCCTAAAATTCTGTTCGAAGTTCTTATATACTGAAGTTCTCACAAATCATATGAGCGAGCCCAATTTTTCTTTTTAATCTATCTCTAAAACTTGTAACTAGTTTTTCTCCCTCGTACTAACTTTAAATTCAATGATTTTTTCCTAAAATTTTCTAAAATCATTTTCTATCAATTTATTGTGCTCTTACAACTATTATTTTTGTCATCTTTTCATGTGACTTTGTTTTATCAATTCAAAATTTCAATTTTCAAAAATAGCAACTTCAAACAACATTTTGAAACAGAAAATGATTTCAGATGAAAAAGTCATGAACATAAAAGTTGTTAGACTCATCAAAATCTATAACTTTTATTTTGGTCATTTCTTCATCCGATAATGTGATAGTAACATTGTTCATAAAATTTACTTATCTCTTTTATAGTTTTATGAAACCATATGAGAGAGATAAAAATTGTGAACAACGTTACTATCACTTTGTCGGATAAAGAAATGACCAAAATAAAAGTTGTAGATCTCGATGAGTTATACAACTTTGTTGTTTATGACCTTTTCATTTGAAATCAGTTACTATCCTAAACTTGTGTTTGAAGTTCAAATATTTTGAAATTCAAATTTCGAACTGTTCATACAAAGTCGCATGGAAAAATGACCAAAACAAAAGTGATAGATATAGATCATAGTTTTTCGAACAGGACCGGAGATCGAACCGGCGAGGCCGTCGGTTCAATGGTTCAATGGTCCAACCGTTTAGAACCGGTTGAACCGCTGGTTCGTTAGTTTTGGACCGGTGAATCAAACCGGCCACAAATACTTTGAACCGGTGTATATATATATATATGATTTAATTAATAATCGACATTGATATGCAGGCTAATATACAAATACAATACCTAAAAATTAAAACTTAGAAAGCTCAGGATGACAGGATCAGTAGCTCACCAGTTCCAGTTCTAGTAGCCATTTTCTTGTAGCCGTGGAGGGGAGGTAGAGCAGAGTAGCAGGGTAGCAGTGTAGCACCAGAGCAGCAGCCTGCCCGCTCGGAGCAGAACTAGAGAAGCCTGCAGCGGTGCAGCCCCGCCGAGCAGCACCAGAGAAGCCTGCAGCCCTCCGCTCGGCGCTCGCCCGTAGCAGCAGCTTGCAGCTGCAGCCCCCGCCGATGGCCGATGCCCACCCGGAGCAGCACCAGAGCAGTAGCCGCCGGCCGCCCGGGCCAAGCCAGATGCAAATGCGCCCCAAAAAGGAGATGCAAATTCCTTTCCTTCACGTGTACAGGCCCTTAAAAGGTACATTTTCACACTTTTCTAACAATACCCTCGAATGGATCAGCTTCTTCTGAACCCACCGAGGTCATTTTTGGATAACTTAAAAAACCGCCCCGGTTCACATGGAACCGGCCGGTTCACCGGTTTCGTTAAAAACCGGCCGGTTCAACCGGTTTTTACCGGTCCGATTGCATGGCCGGTCTTTTAAGTGAACCGGACCGGTGTAGGCTCTGGTTCGGTCTTTTAGCGGTCGAACCGCCGGTCCGGTCCGGTTCGAAAAACTAGGATATAGATGAGTCCTAAAACTTTGTTGTTGATAACTTTCCTATTTAAAATCATTTGCTTCTCCAAAATTGCCTTAATCAATAAGAAATAGAAAATAATAGATAATAAAAATAGTAAATAATGAGCTAAACTATCTCTGCTCAACGCAAGGCCCAAGGCCCAGCAACCTCATCTCCATCTCCACCGTTGGATGGACCAGATTGACGGTGGAGATGAAACCTGGCCGAAACCCTAGATCGCTGAGCTCGGATCAACGCCTCCCGCTCCTCCCCGGGTCTGTTCCGCCTCCACTGATACACTCCCTCTCCCCCGACTCCTTCAACCCCCAACACTGCGTCGCACCGCGCCGGCGACCTGCCTCTCCACCGGTCCAACTCCAAAGTCCAAACTCCACTGCCCCCTCGAGCGGTTGCTCAGTGGCGGGAGGTGGGGCGTCGTCGGTGTGGGGCCCGAGCCCAGCGCTGGTGATTGCGTTGGTGGCGCTGCTCGACCTTGGCCTCGCTACCTACATCGTCAGCCCGCAGCTCTACTGGTACGCCGTGGAGGCGCTCACGGCGACGGCCACGTGCCCCACCTGCGACTGCAACTGCGATGCGCGCCCGCTCCTCGACCTACCAGAAGGTGCGCCTCCGGCCCCCCTCGCTACCTCCTCAGATCTTGGCGTTGCCGCTCTTCTTAGATCCGACCGACGCGATTGGATTGTCCTTCCCTTTGCTTTTGTGCTGCTGTCCTTGTCTACACTGCGTGCGAGCAGTGCTTACGCAGCAGTGAGTTACTATCGGATTTTGCTATACCCAAGACATTATATGGTCAGTGGATGATACTTCGGTTCAAAGATCTGCACTATACTATTGGTGCCCCTTTTTTTGTCTCACAAGCGAAGATTTTGCTGTGCCCAAGACATGCTAGCTGTTTGCTTATTATAGATGAAGTTTGTTGGAGGGCAGCGCAGATAGCAATAGATTTTTAAATTGGATGAAGTACTGATAGCTAGTTGTTTACTGCTGTACAAATCCAATCGATTTTCATATATTAGAAAACAATATGTTGCTATAATTGTTGGAGTTAGTATGAGGGAGAACAATGTGTAACTTGTCTGACCTCATTTCATTGTATGTAGCCTTCAATTTTCTAGTCACAGGATGTATTGGTAATTGGTATTCACATGACTTAGCATGTGTGGGTGCTGCTTATGTAGATGTGATTGATAGATAAGTGTTTCTGCCATATACAGATTAGGTGTTGCTGCAATTGTTTTCGTTGATGCTGGAGTCTTGTACATGGCTCCTTATATGTTTTGTCATCAGAGTTTGCACATTTATCACTACAATTCTTGTTTGTAGTTACGTCATACCTCCACATAATTGTACATTGAACCATATTATAATTTAAGGAATGGCAATTAGTTCTCCCTAGTTTCTGTATCATACTGCAGATGTTCTCATGCAGTAAACTTTCTTGTCAGTTTAGTACTTACAGTAAGTCCTCATGCTTGTCATATCTCTTTGATCATTGAGCAGGATGACTAATAAGTTGTCAGGAAAGTCTCTTTGGGGGCATCATTAAAATCAAGCCTATGAAGAAAGAAGGTAGACTATGAATCATATCCCCTTCCCTGTTGCAGCTTTATGGTTACACCATTCTGGAACATTCATCCTGTTTATTGCAGGTGAGCAACACAATTCTGTTTACCTACTTCTGACCAGAATCTCAACGTGTTCCTTGTTCCTTATGCGTGTTTACAAAGAGGAAACCACTGGACTACTCACGAACTAGGCAGAGATGATGCACTGCCATCTTTCTGGCATTTTTTTGCAGTCCAGATGCTTTGTTCCTTTGGCCACATAGTTGTTTTGATGCTATATGCAGTAACATTGAGTAGACGGGTACAACTTGTACCCTCATTCATTTGCACCATCATAGATTGCGCAAGAACTCCAGGCTGGGTGTCCAATCGTGTCATCATAAGAGTACAAAAACTGTTAGGAGCAACCAGTGAACCATAACGAAGTACAGAAATATCCAGATAATATACCCAACAAAGCCAGCACATTGATGTAGGTTCAAATTGTTTTCTTGCAACTGTTTCTAGCAAATGCGTACTTGTGGTCCAAAATCTGCTTTTATTGTTGTCCCAGCTGAGAAATAAATGCTGGATAATCTTTCCTGTGTGCAGCAATGTTGTGATCAGAAATGTGACTATCCTAGCTCCACATGACTCCCCCAACACCGATGGAATTGAAGTTGTTTGACATTTCTGTTTCAGGGTTTCTCTGCTTCAGCTCTGATTTCATTTGTGTTGGCACACGCCAGACACTCAGGTCTCCACCGCCGCTGCCACACACCAGGCACGCGGAATCAGGACGCTGCTCCGACATCCGTTGCAACAGATCGCCGATCTCGCCACCTGCAGTCCGTGGAGCCTGCAATAGATTGATCGTGGCGCCATCCTATACAGCATCTAGCATTAGTTCCAAGCAGCATTGTTTTCAGGTCGTCCGATTAATCGCGATTAATCGCGATTAATCGTCCTGGTCGACTCAGGGACTCGATAAGGGTCCTCGACTCGACCAGTTCGACCAGAAACCTGGTCGTCCGATTAATCGTCGATTAATTGCGATTAATCGGACGACCAGGCCATGGACGACTAGTTTGAAAAATTCTTGTTGGGCTTGTTTTGACTGGGTGAGCTTAGTTGGGCCTATAGTTCGGCCTGTTAGGGTTAGATATATACTGAAGGAGGCAACTTTCCCCACCCCCTAGCAGCCGCAATTCTTTCCCTCCCTGTTCCCCCGCGCGAGGAGCCGGGCAGAGCGCGATTTCACGCTCCCCGCGCGCGGCTTCCCTCCTCCCCCGCGCGCGGCTTCCCTCCTCCGGTCCTCCCCCATTGTCACTCTTCTGCAGCCTCAGTGCTAGTGGTGACTGGTGAGCAGTAGCACTGAGCAGCAAGGAGCCGTCGGCCTCCCCCATCTGTAGCCGTCGGCCTTCTCAAGCAAGGAGCTGTCAGCTCAGTGATGGCTGACTTGTACGACGACGGTATGCCTTTCCCCTCTCCATCTTCTTCCCTCCTTCTGCAGCCTCTCTAGTCTCTAGCTCTCTCTGCCTGGTGCTTGTTGTAATGATGTCCCTCTATGGCTATTTGCTTCTGTAGATGTGGACCACAGATCAGTTGCAAACGTTGAAGTGATAATGCCTGTGCCTGAGATTGAAGCAGTTCTGTTGATTACTGTTGGCTATTGGCTATTGGCTAGTTTGCCTACTTTGTGATTACTGTTGAACACTTTAGCTTATCTATTCTGTACTGAACTTGAACTTGGTTTTGTAATATGCTGGCAGCTGGCTGTATGGCTGCTATGGTCTGCTAATTTGTAGCTATATGCTGGCAGTGCTGCTGTTAAGCTATTTGCTAGTGCAGTGTGCAGCAGTATTTGCTAATTATGGTCTTCTTTGGTCCTGTAGGCTTGCAGCAACAATTCAGCGAAGAAATGGAGTTTGGGACAAGAATTTGGACCTCTGGAAAGTGTAGAAAAGAGAAGAAAACAACTCCCACAAGTAAGTCACTAGCTAAACACTAATGCAGTCTTGATGCTTGCTTTATTGTGTATAATATAGTGTATATATAGAGGTATATATAGGTCGACCAGCTCATATACCTGGACGACCAGATGGACGACCAGGGTCGACCAGGTTCGATTAATCGACCTGGTCGACGACTAATCGCGATTAGTCGTCCGGTCGGTCCCAGGTCGACCAGGTTCGACCAGGCGACCTGAAAACAATGCCAAGCAGTCACTTCGATCCCGGTGATCAGGTAATTTCGCAATGTTATTTTTACAGCATCTGGCATTTGTTGCTCTATAATACTTAGCCATTTTAAATTTGGCTGCTATTAACTATTCTCGAACTGAACCTGGACTTGCCGCTTGATTATTTAGTAGAAATATGGCTAGTACTTTAATCGTTACTAGCACTGCCTTGCTGGTGATTTAATAAAGCAATTTAGTTAGTAGAAATATGGCTAGTACTCTGAACTGCAACCCAATTATCCAAATTTATACAGAGAAAACAAAATGTAAGAATGACTAAAGTAGAATGCTACCTATCTGCAATGTTATTTTTACTCAAGTTGCTCTTTTGGTTGTGGGAATGCAATGTCAGTAGCATTGGCATTACCAGCATACAGTAGTTATAATGAGGGGAAGATATGCATACAGATTGCATGTTTTTGCTTAACATCCGGTCATTGGGGCTTATTAGTGGACAAATTGGTGTTGCTTTCTGTAAAATAAAGGTGACATTGCTCTAGTTGTATATCATATTTGAGAGTCCAGTTGTAAAAAAATCCAGATTCAGTAAATATATGACTACAAAATGGGGAATGTATGAATAGTCCGCAAAATGGTCGTACTCCTCTTGTAAATGAGATATATGTAAGTTACATAATTATTGGATACATGTACTTTACTCAAGTAAATGCCTGGTGAACACTTGTATGACCTTGTTAAGTGGATTCATGCTATGTAGGAACATATGCTTGCAGAGAAGGAAAGAGAACCAGAAGAAGCACTAAAGTAGAAGCTCAGTTTGAGGCAACACTCCAAGCAGAAAGAGAGGAAGCTGCTAGGAAGCGGGCTGTGCTGAAACTTTAGAAAGATTGAGGTAGGTCTGCACGATGTTTCAGTTGATGATGCCTTTGCCTAATCTTTTGCTACATTGTGAGAACACCAAACTTTCTCTGTGTTTGTTGGAACGACTTTGTGCACTATGTTGTCGAAAACTATGTGCATCTTATTTGCATCTGTGTTGACCTTGTGTGATGAAACCTGGTACTAGTGTGATGTTTGAACCTGCAAGCAATTGTGTCTTGTCTTATGGTCTGGAATGTATGTGGATGATGGCTTGGCTGATATGTATGAGCTATGATGAGAATGCTGGAAACATCTGTGTGACATTCGTCATTGAATTAATACATATGGCAATGCTACATTCGTCATCGAATGAAGGTAATTTTATGATGACCCACATTCGTCACAAAAGCTTGTCTAAATCAGGGTTCCCAGGACAATTTATGACGGTTGGCGTATTAGGTGACGAGTTGACCAACCAATATGTGACAGTCATAGTCATCATTAAATGATAACAATACATGATGACACAACAAAACCGTCACAAAAGGTCATCACATTTTGTGACGGTTTTCCATATTTTCGTCACAAGGTACATTTTGTGACGGTCGTTATATGATGACCTTCATGACAGTGGTTTTTCGTCATACCATTCATTTTATGACAAATTTCTATACTTTCCATGACACTTTTAGTTTGTTATAAAAGCCCAAATTTTTTGTAGTGTCCGTAGTGACAGAGAGCACCCATCGTGCGGCGAGCATCCGTTCTCTTCTGCTCTCAGTGGAGGCGAGGCCCCCGAAGATGGTGGCAACCACCTTGTCATGGTCCTGGAAGGCATTGTTGTTGCCCCCGGGTGGTCGGCGTTCTCCGACTCCATCGTTGGCGTCGTGTTCCAGCTTTTTGTCCTGAAACTCCTTAGCCAAGCCAAGGCAGTTCTTCATCTTGTGTTTGGCATTCTTATGAAGAGGGCACGGGCCGTCGAGGATCTTTTGATACTGTTTGTCGTAGTTGCGCTTGGCGCGAGGTTGACTGATGGCGGCGACGATGTGGTCTAGCCAGCGGCGGCGATTTTGGCCTGGCTTTGGTCCTTCTGTTTGATCACGGCCGCTATCATGATGGTAATTGTGGTCGTCGTAGTGGCGGTTGTTTTGGTGTCGGTCATCGGGGCTGTCGTCGTAGCGGCAAGGTGGGCGATGGGTGCCCGCATCCTTGTTGAAGCGCACCTCGGCTTCCTCGGCATCGGCGTACGTAGTGATCATCTCGTCAATGCCTGTGGGCGCGTGCGGTTGAACTTGGAGCGAAGCTCGCGGTGGTGAAGTCCTCGGGTGAAGGCGGTGATGACCTCAGCTTCCGTGATGTTGGGAATAGAATTCCTCATCTCAGAAAAGCATCAAATGTAGCTGCGAAGGAGCTCAGACGACTTCTGGTTGATGCGGTTGAGATCATGCTTGGTGCCCAGCCGAGTACACGTAGCCATATAATTGTCGGTGAAGACCTTTTTTAGCTCTTCCCAGGATCCGAAGGAGTCTGGGGCAAGACTAGTAAACCAGCTCATGGCGGGTGGCATGAGCATGACGGGGAGATAGTTCGCCATGACACTGGTGTCTCCTCCGGTGGCACGGACAGCGGTGGCGTAAGCCTATAGCACTGTGTTGGATTCATCCTTCCCTCATAGGGCTCGACCCCAGTGATTTTGAAACCACTTGGCCATTGAAGTGTTCGGAGCGCCCTCGTAAACGCTGGGACCCTTCGGGGTTGTGGTCGGCGTCGGCTGCAGCGTTGCCGGCGTCAATTTGCTCGAGAGCTGAGTTCAAGTTTCCATACTCCTGCTCGTACTCCTGGTAGCGGCGTACTTCGTCTTCATGGCGACCAAAGCGCCGTTGCTCGATACGCTGTCGTGCATCTCGGAGGTTGCTGAGGTGCACTCGAGCGTCCTGTTCGACGTCCTGGTCGTGTTGGCAATGGTGTTCGGCGTGGTGTCCCCCGGCTTCCCCTTAGAGAGGCAGTGACTGGTCGGTGAAACGGCTTTGACTGGGGTGGTGATTGGACCTCGGCGTAGCTGATCGGCGAATCATGCTCGTGGAGCACAAAGGTGTCTGATCCTCGCGAATCTCATTAACCTGACAATGTGCCGCTTTAAGCATGGTGGCGACCATGGCGAGCTCAAGCATCTGTGGGAGGCGGGCGAGCTTATTGGCAGCCACTGCCAGATTGGCGCTTGGAGTCTTGAAGACGTCATGGCCATCAACGCGGAGAAACTCTTTGTTGAGGTCGCGGTGGAGTGGGAGTGGCCTTCCTTGTGAGTCGAGCCGATTATTTCGAGCAGCCTCGGCCCTCGCATTAGCTGCCTCATTTTCTCAGCACTCCACGTGGTTGACGTTCTAGTTCTCATGAGCGACATGTTCCTCCTCAGTTTTGCCGTTCCAAGGAGGGCTGTCGACGCTGACGTTGAAGATCGCGCCACCCTGGAAGGGTGGGAGAAGGAGTTGCTCGGTGAAGGTTTCAGCGAGGGTCTCCGTAGAGCCCTGAGAGTCAAAGCCTAGATTTTCCTCTAGGGTGGTCTGGAGGGACGCTCCGGGGCACCGGCCTATGTGTAGCATGTTGACGGCTAGTGGAGGCTAGACGACGAGCTGATCGACGAGTGGATGGGCGTCTCCCACCTGGTCGACGAATTTTGCCCTTAGGGCGTCTTGGTAAGTAGCAGCGATGTTGGTGAGCCCGAAGGGCAAAGCCGCAACTCCTGGAGTTTTTCGAGCAGACTACGATAGATTTGGATCGGAGGGTGGTCGGCGCTGAACCAAAGTGTTTAGGGCCGATTCGGCGACGGAGAGGCAATGGACGAGCTTTAGACCGACCCGATCGATGGATTCGATCAGATCATCATTGTTGACCTGCCTCCTCTGGTAGCGAGGAAGCGGGCGACGGGTCGTTGATGAAGGCGACCTTGGAAGTGGTTCCAAGATCGGATCTGTAGTTGCGGGTGCGGGGGTGGTCGGCGCAGAACCGATCTGCACCGGCTCGAGGAGCTCTCCGACTCCGTCAGCGTTGATGACCCATGAGATGGATCCGACTGTGAAGATCTGGCCGGGCTGTGGAAGGGACGAAGAGCCTGCGGAAAAAGCCATCTTGTTCGACAAGGAAAACAGCACGTACACCCGTACCTGGCGCGCCAACTGTCGACAAAATATCGTCGACAGTCCTCCGAGGGGTATCCCACAAAGGTAGGTTGATCAGCAGGGGAGCGTGAGATCAAGAACAAGAAGGCAACAAAGACATACGAGTTAGACAGGTTCAAGCCATCAATATGACGTAATACCCTACTCCTGTGGTCTGTTGGTTTGTATTAGCTATCGTATGATATTGCATGAGTTTGGAGGGGGTCCCTACCCGCCTTATATAGTCCGGGGAGCAGGGTTACAAGTCGGTTAGATCTGAGAGATAACCGGAAAGTAATAACTGATTACAGGAATCTTGAGATCATACATATCCTAACAGATCTCGTAGTATCCTCAGGATATCTTCCAGATGCCTTGCAGAAGGCGCCGACTAGAGTCGTGCCCCGCAAGACTTTGTCTTGTGGGCTTGGCCGCCCCTGAAGGCGCAGCCCATGTGGTCTGCCGTAGGTATCCGGGGTCATACCCCCACAGTGGGCCCAATATTGGACTTCTCAACAATTAGTATGAGTAACCAAAAAATAGATTAACTGTGTGGGAGAAAAAAGGTACGAAATAAAAAAAATGGAGGGAAAGAATGGCACGAGCAAAACATGACAAAAAAAAATTACTAACTTGTGATTACGAGGGACAGAATGGCGGGAGCCATAAAAGGCGAAACCAAAAACTTGTGATTACGTTGAATTTATATTATTCTTTTAGTGTTAGTATTTAAATCCGATAGTTAATAAAGTAAGACATCTGAAAATTACCTAGGCATTTAATCGGGCCTAGCAAATTAAATTACATTAAATTGATACTTTCTATCAAGCAAATCGAATCTAAATTAAAATATGTTTTTTGTGTGCAAGAAAAAATAAAATATGGTTAATAGTGCTATATCCAAATTAAATGAGTATTTAGGACTATAAACGAATTCAAATAAAAAAGTTGTCGACTATAAAGTTTCATAACTTTTTGAGATTTACAACTTTTGTTTTGGTCAATTCTCAATCCGAGGTCATATGAAAAATTTTGAATTTTAAATGTGAGGAAATTCGACCATATTTTTCACTCTATAAATGATTTTAAATGAAAAAGTCGTCAACTAGAAAGATGCATAACTTTTCGAGATCTACAACTTTTGATTTGGTCATCTCTTCATCCGAGGTTGTTTTAAAAAATCAAATTTTAAATGTGAGAAATTAAATGTAATCTTCGTTGGATAGACGATTTCAAACGAAAAAAGCAGTCAACTACAATGTTGCATAACTTTTCGAGAGCTATAGCTTTTGTTTCGGTCGCTTCTCCATCCGACATCGTTAACTACAACTATACACTCACTTATAATTATAATTATAGAGCACATGGATTCCTTTGGTATTGACTTCTATTAAATCTAATGAAATAAATAACTCAGCATCAAAACAACTTTAAATAAAAAAGTTGTGAACTATAAAGTTTTATAACTTTTTGAGATCTACAATTTTTATTTTAGTTGTTTCTCCATCCGAGATCCTTTTTTACCACCACACACTCACTTGTGACTTTAGAGCATATTTGGATATCCAAACGACCTCAAATCAAAAAAGTTTTAACTATAAAGTTGTAAATCTCAAAAGGTACTATAATTTTGGTATAAAGTTTGTCTTCATCGGACATCATATGATAAAGTTACGAAGTCTTTCGTGCAGCCTATCACAAGGTTACGAAATGTGATAAAAAACCCAATGTCCTACATGTCCCAACAAAAGCATGTGTAGCCTAATGGTAGAGAGTTGTTCAATTTGTTGGGTGGTCATGGGTTCAAATCCATATGAAAACTTTTTTTTTGTTTTTTTAGAAATCAAATCCGGAAAGACGTTTTTTGTTTTTTAGAAATCGCGTGGCACACCTGTAGCCATTTGATTTCAATCTTATACTTTTTTGTTTTTTAGAAATCAAATATTGAAAGGTGTTTTTTTTTGTTTTTTTAGAAATCATACCTAAGCTGTGGCGCGCTTATAGCCATTTGATTTGAGTCTTATACCTTCACAGTGCTAATACTTTTATTTTTTTTCAATATATTTCCTGCGTACAGGATAATATATTTCCTTTGTACGTAGGAGCGAGGGGCTATAAGTTCTAGATCCGACCTTGTTCTTATTATAAGTAAAATTTAGTGAGGATTTGAAACGCAAATGGGTAATGCGTTTGCTGATTACGGGGTGTAATGGCTTGATTGGTTCCAAGAGGTGGCAGGTTCAAAACCAGTGCTTGATTGTTTTTGCCGCTTATTAATTAATTATTATCAAATTAAACAGCAGCAACCTGACAGTAATCAGCAACCTGCGCCTGATGAAAACTCAGAAGTTAAACAAAGAGCACGTCCCGCATAGCTCAGAAGAGCCGAGAGCAGCTCACAAGAGCACGGATATGCTTCCAACGGTTTGATAAACGTTGCCATCTTATTCCTTGCAACTAATAAATTAAGTGTTGCCATCTATCCATTGCAAAAGAGGTGTTTCTCTTGTAGTGCAACGATTAAAGTACTCAAAGAGAGTCGCAAACCTAAAGAATAATATGAACAAGATGGTTACTTGAATTAGAAGTTGATTACCAGAGAAATCTCAGAAGCAAGTTCAAGAAGAACTTAATTCCGCCAGGGTAAGCCATAGAGAGAGCACCGACAGGCCGAGACTCCTCCAAAATTCTTCCCTCTCACTCTATCGATCTCTAATACAAGACTAGTTCCTATCGAGGACTAATCTTCTCTTTATTGCTAGCCCTGATCCTGGTAGACATGAATGTGTTTCTGGCTTCTCAGCTCTCAGGATCAAATGAGGCATGCCCTGAGGGGGTGCAGGCAGATATATATAGCTTGTAGAGTCAATCTTCAGCCCTTGGATCAAACCGACTTGAAATAACGACTGAGATGTATCCTAGGAGGCGGTAGAGAACTAACATAACAAAGAGTATGATAGGTGGGGCCCATAGGGGCTGGGCAGCCTCTATGTGGGGCCGGCCCGCCCCACATGTCAGTGGGTCGAGCCCCGCTTTGGTGGAGAGCCTCCTGGAGTCATCTGGAACCTTCCCATATTGATCCCGTGGCGGAATTCCGTGATTTCCTTTGACTAATAGGCCCCCTTTGATGGTTTTCTGATTAAATCCTGCTGGAAATATAGATTCACCAAAACTCATGGAATTTGTCAGTTTAAACCCCTAAGTCTACATTGGTGATCCATTTTAGTCATTTATACAATGTATATTGACGGATTATGATGAATGTTAACTACCATCAACAAACTTTCCCACACTTAGGCGTTTACTCGTCCTCAATAAAAGGATGAATTACTTCAGACATAACCTTGGGACAAGACACCAACATAAAACCGTTCCCAGTCATATATGCACTGCAGGGTTCAAAGTGTCTACCATAAAACTTTGGGCGGTTGAAGAATGGAACAGCTTGAAACAGATCACCATTTGTAGTACTCTCAAATCACTCTGTATGTAGTATTTTTGGATCCTCATCAAGGCATCAATGACTTTACCTTCTTTTTGCCTACTTCTAAAAGCTTATATGGATCTTAGGTAGGGATGAATGTGAAAACATACTCGCATTGCATATATTGTAAAGTCAAAACAAAGATCCAAGGAGAAAAATGTCATACTCTTAGATCAAGATGTGCATGTGTGTGGATATGTATAACGTGGCTAACCTAATTCTACTATGCTCCTTGAAACATATCTCTCTTGATTAAAACTGTGAGACACTTTTGCAAGAAAACATGGTCTATCTTATTCATCTGACTTTTTTTCAGGCGGGCATCTGACTGCCCATTGTTTTAGATATCTCGGACACCTGTCCATTTTTTTGTTTCTTTTTCTTTTTCCTTTCATGAATAACTTTTGCATAGCCCCATGCCTCTTTTTCTGTAATTGAAACTTTCAAGAGAGATTTTTACATGAAGTTGGAGCATTTATCCTATCAAGCATATTTTTTGTGTCTATTCCTGGTGTTGGAGTAGAACATTTTTGGATGGATGGAAAACATATTGTTGCGTACTCCCGGTGTAGGAGCAGCAGGTACATGTGGAGTGTACGTAATCTTGATCTTGAGAGCATGATAAGTTTCTCAACAAGGGTCACAAGGTTTGACCAAACTCAATACAATGGCAAGTAGTATATATACAAGGTTTCCCTTGTCTATATATCATGTATGGATCTGGTAGGACATTACTTACCACAACAGAGAGGTGTAGTTATTCATTTTACTTTTTGAAATAAAATTCTTCAATGACGAGACATCAAGAATCAAGTTCTCATTATTCTACTATATCTTATTCCACAACAACTTAAGTAACATGGGGTCCCTAATAATAAGTTCCCAACAGTAGCATGACTTTAAGGAAAAGTATTATGTGAGTCTATCCTTAAGTCATGACTAAAAGCAAAACATGTGAAAACAGAGTGTATGGGTCGCAAACAAAGCTCGGGGCGAGGCGGCGCAGTGATGGGCCGGGCGGCCCATAGAGGAGGTCGGGCAGCCCACTCTAGGATCTGCTCGAGGCCCGCTTCGTTGTACGTGGTTCTTGACTCATTACTTTTTTGAATTTCGTGATTTTCACGATTAAATTACATCTTGTTGTTGCGGTGTGTCTCCCCCACACTTGTTTCCCTGTATAACTTTCTACAGAACATGTGGAGACAAACACATATCCAAAAAGAAATAGAGAACAGGTAATAATATGACTCCATTAATTTCAATAAGGCACTTTATTACACAAGCACAAACAAAGCACAAACTTTTATCTAGCTAACACAAACTTTTGACTTGTCTAACATCTGAGCTAAGCGACAAACCTAAACACATGATATCACACACTTTAACCTAACACTCATGCCTTATCAAAATGACTTCTCCTTCCTAGATTTGACAACAAAGTGATTTAAAGCATTTAGGTCTTCTTTTAAGCTCTTGCGACGAACATGTTCTTTGTCAAGCCTCTGCTCTAGGGTATAAACTACATCAGAGAGGTCTTCAATCTTCTTCTCTAGAAGGGCAATGGTCATCCTTGGATGCTCAGGTGGTGATGGCGCCTTTCTCTTCCTCTCCTTTGGGGGAACAACCTTGATCTGATCCGGCAGAGCCCGGACTCCATCAATGATTGTACGAGGGGTGACCGACCGGTACTTCACACAAGTAATATCTCCAAAATTGTTGGTCTTTAGTCCAGTCAGCACCTCATGATCCTTTGGCGAAAGACGGTTGATCTCCTTTGTCACCTTGAAAAGCTTCTGGGCGTCTAGCTTTGACTCTTGTTGGAGAGGCTTTCCTTCAAGATGTAGCGGCGGCGGCAGTAGAGCGATTAGCGGGTGGCGAACGGCTTGGGCGTAGTAGGATTGTTTTGAGCAAATAGGGGTGACTTCTGGAGGAACGACGGTCAATGCCAGTGTGTCGGGCTTCTTGCTAAGATCGGCTCCATAGGGGATGATCTCTCAACCGGCCATTGGAACTAAAGAGGATGATTGCTTTGTTGCTGTTGGAGGAGAAACATTTGATGGGATGGCTATGGAGATAGATAGGGGCTCGTTTATATAGGGGGGTTCAACTTGCAGTAGGGGTCAAGATCTATCCATATGAGGTCTCGTAATGAGGAAAAATAGAATGTATAAAAAAAACTGCGGGATTGCGAAGACGAAGGATCTAGAAGATACAAGAGAGTTGACGGGACATGAGAGGCACTGACTATGGGCCGCACAGCTTCTAGGTGGGGCCAGTCGGCCCCACATGTTGGGGTCTCGGGGTGATTTTTCTCGTGATGGTTTCTAACTCCTATCTAATCCTAAAAAGTATATTTTCGCGTTACGAAACGCTACGGAGGATGGCAGTGGTGTAATTTATGGTAAAATTAGAAACGATGGGCACAGCGGTTTTCCAAGGGCGTTCCTTTTTTGTTTTTTTTTCATTTAGTGTTGAATCCTTGACTGCAGGACAACGTTCCATTTCTTTTCCTTTTTTATTGGGTGAATACTTGATTGCAGGATCGGTGATTCCTTGATTGCATGATTTGATGGCAGGCCACAGAGCGTCAAAGCCGTAGCGGTGCCTGCGGTGTCGCACGCGTTTGAAGCCTGGGTTGAAGCCTGAAACGATCGTGGCCACAGGATTGGTTTGAAGCCTATGAGGGGTGTTTTTTAGCCCTTGATTTTAATAAAGACGATTTGCTAGGTGCATTTTTTGGGTGCACGATGGGGAGTCTCAGCGGGGGACACAATCTGGGGTGTACCTAGTATAGTTTGAATTGGTCCATTATAGTACAGATGTCTTAGAAATGATGTCCTTCACTTGGAGAATTGGATCAAAATCTGTGGCGACATTAATCTATCCATGATCGGAATCATGGATGCCAATACTGGGAACCATCCACAAGTGTGGCATGTATTGCTCGCCAATTTCTCATGACATAATTGCGCCTAAAAGGACGGACATACATTACTCATCAACACAAGACATCTCATTGTTTATTATTACATCTATTGAGTAGGACACTACTCAATAGATTCATCACAAACACGTACACATATGAAATCAACCACAAAAGGAACTTCAGAAGTCACACTCGCTCGCATTATTCAATTGATGCTTGCCTTTCATATATCAAGGCATAAAAAAGTAGAAAGGTAGCCTTTGCTAGCCAACCTAGCTAATTGTCGGAGACGCAGCTGGGGCATTACTTGCATACATAATATACGGAGCCGGCCAACAAATGGCTCTTTGATCGTTTTCGTTGCGCTCCTGGTAGTAGATAATAAGACGTGGCAATCCTTGTGGGTCTGGAGATGGGATCGGGTTGTCGGTCATTGGATATACTCTTACAACTGTTATATCTGGCCTTTCATCAAGCATCAGGTTAAAATTATCTATAGTAGCCGCCTGGCCAACCATGTTTGGCCATGATTCTGGAGGCGCTGGGGCAAGGGCAGGGGCAGCCATGATCACGTACTATCCTTAGCTTTTCTCCCTTTTCTAACTGTTATAACACCAATAAGAATCAATAATCGAGCAACATTGATATAATCAATAGAAACATAACAGGTTGTGTCGAACTGAAGCTATCATACTTTCACACTAAGCAGATGTATTAATCGAATGCACTACATAACAACCGAGCATCAAACAGTATACTAAAATGTTAAAAGGAAAAATTTGAAAGCAATAACAAAGAAAAACATGACAACCTCTAGAGAAGAAGAAGAACGCAGTAGCCTATGGCAATGATACGTGCTCCATGTATATGTGTATATATACACAATAACATTTGTATATTAGCTGGGCTCTCCACGGTGAAAACAATGTCCATATGTTGTATGAAGAATAAAAAATATATAAGCATAAAAGTTTACCTAATTGCCCATATAAATTTAGTAGCTTAGCTCTCCTCGTTGAAAACAATGTAAGCATCATCACGTGGTCCAACTTAGTAAACGTCATCATATCATCCTTTAGTATTGAGATTATCGGCAACGTTGCTGTTAATTGGACATTCTTCTGCTTGTTGACAGGAAGACAGCTGAATGCCCATAGTTTACACAGGTCATCACTTCGTGTAAGCACAAACATATGTTGTTATGAAAAATACAAAAACGTACTAACCCCATAAATTTATGTATAAATTTAGGTGATTGCCCATAAGTTGGAAGAAGAATAAAAAATATATAAGCATAGAAGTTTACGTGATTGCCCATATAAATTTAGTAGCTTGGCTCTCCTCGGTGAAAACAATGTAAGTATCATCACGTGGTCCAACTTAGTAAACGTCATCATATCAACCGTTAGAATTGAGATTATCGGCAGCGGTGCTGTTAATTGGACATTCTTCCACTTGTTCACAGGGACAGCTAAGGCCGAGAGTTTACACACGTCGTGACTTCGTGTATGCACAAACGTATGTTGCTATGCAAAATACAAAAAACAACCCTCTAAATTTGTGTATAAATTTAGGTGATTGCCCATATGTTGTAAGAAGAATAAAAAATATATAAGCATATAAATTAGGTGATTGCCCATAAAAATTTAGTAGCTGGGCTCTCCACGGTGAAAACAAAATGTAAGCATCATCACGTGGTCCAACTTAGTAAACGTCATCATATCATCCTTTAGTATTGTGATTATCGGCAGCGTTGCTGTTAATTGGACATTCTTCTACTTGTTCACAGGAAGACAGCTGAATGCCCATATTTTACACAGGCCGTGACTTCGTGTAAGCACAAACATATGTTGTTATGAAAAATACAAAAAATAACCCCATAAATTTGTGTATAAATTTAGGGGATTGTCCATATGTTGTATGAAGACTAAAAAATATATAAGCATAAAAGTTTACCTAATTGCCCATATAAATTTAGTAGCTTAGCTCTCCTCGGTGAAAACAATGTAAGCATCATCACGTGGTCCAACTTAGTAAACGTCATCATATCATCCTTTAGTATTGAGATTATCGGCAACGTTGCTGCTAATTGGACATTCTTCTGCTTGTTGACAGGAAGACAGCTGAATGCCCATAGTTTGCAGAGGTCGTGACTTCGTGTAAGCACAAACATATATTGTTATGAAAAATACAAAAACTAACCCCATAAATTTATTTATAAATTTAGGTGATTGCCCATAAGTTGGAAGAAGAATAAAAATATATATAAGCATAGAAGTTTACGTGATTGCCCATATAAATTTAGTAGCTTGGCTCTCCTCGGTGAAAACAATGTAAGAATCATCACGTGGTCCAACTTAGTAAACGTCATCATACCAACCTTTAGTATTGAGATTATCAGCAGCGGTGCTGTTAATTGGACATTCTTCCACTTGTTCACAGGGACAGCTCAATGCCCAGAGTTTACACACGTCGTGACTTCGTGTATGCACAAACGTATGTTGCTATGCAAAATACAAAACACAACCCTCTAAATTTGTGTATAAATTTAGGTGATTGCCCATATGTTGTAAGAAGAATAAAAAATATATAAGCATATAAATTAGGTGATTGCCCATAAAAAATTAGTAGCTGGGCTCTCTACGGTGAAAACAATGTAAGCATCATCACGTGGTCCAACTTAGTAAACGTCATCATATCATCCTTTAGTATTGTGATTATCGGCAGCGTTGCTGTTAATTGGACATTCTTCTACTTGTTCACAGGAAGACAGCTGAATGCCCATATTTTACACAGGTCGTGACTTCGTGTAAGCACAAACATATGTTGTTATGACAAATACAAAAAATAACCCCATAAATTTGTGTATAAATTTAGGGGATTGTCCATATATTGTATGAAGAATAAAAAAATATATAAGCATAAAAGTTTACCTAATTGCCCATATAAATTTAGTAGCTTAGCACTCCTCGGTGAAAATAATGTAAGCATCATCACGTGGTCCAACTTAGTAAACGTCATCATATCATCCTTTAGTATTGAGATTATCCGCAACATTGCTGTTAATTGGACATTCTTCTGCTTGTTGACAGGAAGACAGCTGAATGCCCATAGTTTGCACAGGTCGTGACTTCGTGTAAGCACAAACATATATTGTTATGAAAAATACAAAAACTAACCCCATAAATTTATGTATAAATTTAGGTGATTGCCCATAAGTTGTTAGAAGAATAAAAAATATATAAGCATAGAAGTCTACGTGATTGCCCATATAAATTTAGTAGCTTGGCTCTCCTCAGTGAAAACATTGTAAGTATCATCACGTGGTCCAACTCAGTAAACGTCATCATATCAACCTTTAGTATTGAGATTATCAGCAGCGGTGCTGTTAATTGGACATTCTTCTACTTGTTCACAGGGACAGCACAATGCCCAAAGTTTACAACAAACGTAAGTTGCTATGCAAAATACAAAAAACAACCATCTAAATTTATGTATAAATTTAGGTGATTCCCCAGATGTTGTAAGAAGAATAAAAAATATATAAGCATATAAATTAGGTGATTGCCCATAAAAATTTAGTAGCTCGGCTCTCCTCGGTGAAAACAATGTAAGCACCATCACGTGGTCCAACTTAGTAAACGTCATCATATCACCCTTTAGTAATGAGATTATGGGCAGCGGTGCTGTTAATTGGATATTCTTCTACTTGTTCATAGGGAGATAGCTGAATGCCCTTAGTTTACACAGGTCATGACTTCTTGTAAGCACAAACGTATGTTGTTATGAAAAATACAAAAAATAACCCCATAAATTTGTGTATAAATTTAGGTGATTGCCCATATTTTGTAAGAAGAATAAAAAATATACAAACATATAAATTCAGGTGATTGCCCATATAAATTTAGTAGCTTGGCTCTCCTCGGTGAAAACAATGTAAGCATCATCACGTGGTCCAACTTAGTAAACTTCATCATATCATCCTTTAGTATTGAGATTATCTGCAGCCATGCTATTAATTGGACATTCTTCTACTTCTTCACAGAGCTGAATGCCCATAGTTTACACAGGTCATGAATTCGTGTAAGCACAAACGTGTGTTGTTATGAAAAATACAAAAAAAAAAAACCCCAAAAATTTGTGTATAAATTTAGGTAATTGCCCATATGTTGTAAGAAGAATAAAAAATATATAAGCATATAAATTTAGGTGATTGTAACACCCTAAAATTTGCACTTTTGAAAATAGGGTCAAATTAATTTAATTTTGTATTTTTGTGCTCATGAAACATAGGGAAATAATAAATTTTCATTAAATTAAAATTTATCTTAAGGTAGAAACATGTTTATTGCATTCATGCTGGTCGCACCTGTGTTTCTATGTGCAAAATATTTTTTAAATACGTTTAGGAGACAAATATCTATCTCTAGGATTTTTTCAGCTTCTTTCTAGAATTTAATTCCTACCTCTTTGACCTTAATCTTTCTAGAATTAAGGAGTGGCTCTGGACATCTACCGCATCTGCAGAGAGACGCCCTTAAAGGGGTGAATGAAACACCCTAGCCCCGTAGTTACAAAGTTGGCCCATGTGACACATATGTGGTTGTAGTTAGTGGTTTAGTACTATCTTAGATGTTTAGAAGTGTGAGGTCCAGCTTATAATTTCTGTCGTTCCAAATACAGCACCTCCGGTTAATCCTTTTTATATGAAGCAAGGACGAAACTATAAAATAGGTGTTTTGCGTATTCGGTCCTGTTAAGCTTGTGGAGCTGGGCGATATAAGCAGATTTTGGACATGTGTATTACACTCAAGGTACTATCTCCAACAGTACCTTGGCGACAAAAAAAATCATCTGGTCCAAACAAAAGGGACATGAGGCCGGGCCCACTATTTAAATTTAGAATTGCGATAAATTTCTGTTACTTAACACATATGTGAAAGATTCAGATGATAAATTTTCAAATAACTAGCATGAATATGGTACATGGCAAAGTACCCTAGGTCTACCTGTATTGTATATGTATTCTATTTTAACATTGACAGTTTATTTTTACATGCCTGGGCCAGCTGGCGGTCTGCAAGCTACATATAGGCCCTGTTCGCTTCTCCTATAATCTATATTTTTCAGCTTGTTTTTTCAGCTGGAACAATTTTTTCTCTCACAATAAATTAGCTGGAACACTGTTTTGGCTTATTTTTCAGCGCAGCGAACGGGGCCTAGTCCTTCAGTTGAGCATGCCCATCCCACGCTTCCCCAGTGGAGGCTCGACCGGCGGCTGCGATGGCCCACCTGCCTCTGTCTCTACATCCCACTACCCAGATCTAGACACCACTGTCGGTTCAAAAAAACCCTTCAATGCCGAATTTTGGACCGACAGTGGCATACCGGCAGTGATAGGGGGTTGACATCACCATCGGTTCTTAAAAACCGACACTGATTTACAGGCAACAGTGTCGGTTCTTGGCTCCACCCGGCAGTGTCCAGCTCAACAACACTGTCGATTTGTAGACCGACAGTGATGGTTGCTTCAAGAGTGTCGGTTCTTGGCTCAAGCCAGCAATGTTGAGCAAGCCTACACTGTCGGTTCATGGCTAAAATCGGCAGTGTCTAGCAAGCCAACACTGTCGGTTCATGGCTCAAGCTGGCAGTGTGAAGCAAGCCAACACTGTGGGTTTGTTGCTAACCGGGAGTGATGGTTTCGACAACACTGCCGGTTTGTTGGTAACCGGCAGTGATGGATACGACAACACTGCCGGTTTGTTGCTAACTGACAGTGATGGTTCGTTCGTATTTTATTGTTTTATAATTTATTTTAATTTATATTTTTTCGTGGAATCGGGTTTCACTTTATATACGCTACGTAGATGACAGGTCCATCAATATTAAACATTACAAATGTAACGGTTACAGTTCAAATGTTCTTATCAAGATCTCGATCCCTCAAAATAAAAAAGAAATTATTCAATAAGATGAAGCATTCTTCTCGGACTTCTTACAATAATCTAGCGAACCGCTCTAGGCCATACTGGTCCTTGAACTTCACGGATTGTGCAATGCAAAATACTCCACCTTTTTCTAATACCTTGGCTAAGATGAATTTTGCCAGCTCCGATTGCAGTGCGACGATCTCCATATCTAACAGTCTTTCGTGGTTATATTTCTTGCGCTGTCGATCCAAAAAGATGATATCCAAAGAGGAATAAGTAAATTATTTTGTTGAATTATTAATAGACTTAAATGAAATGGGGATTATACACACCAACTTATATGCTTCTTCCGATTTCCTGCTGATGTAGCGAAGCATTACCCACATTACATAAAACTCACATTCATTGTTTTCCGCCGGCTGTTTTAGGTACTTTTCCTTCATTTTGACAACCTTCAATGGGACCTGCGTCCCACCGATATGTCTTTTTCGGATACTATGCAACATTAAAAGGAGAAACATTAGAAAGCGGTATGTGTGACTAGAAAATAATATGTTATTAAGATCGCTTACTAATTCAGCACTACCACCGGTGCATCCAGATGATGAAATAGTTTTTCTTCGAGTTCCACACCTCGATCAGATTTTTAGCAAGATTGACACAAATGAAGATGAAATGGTTGCTGCAATCATAGAATCCTAATTATCGAATAATTTTAACAAAAAAAGAAGCATAAAATTAAAAGCTGAGAACACATATTCGCAGTTGTAGGCTAGAAGTATGTTGCTTTTGTTATTCATCTTGAATTCATTGAAAACAACAATCAATCTCTCTTTCAGGTCTTCCACGTCACATCCATGGAGGCCTAAACATGTATTCTCATTGACTCGCAAGGGGTCCAAGAAGCCTATGTTATTCCATTTGCTTTTTAGTATGCAAAATTTTGTTATACGCCTACATAAAATCATGGCAATTGCTCAAAAGTTAACAATTTGTCTCTCGAGAGAGTAGTTAATTATAATATCGTGCGTAGGGTACTTACATAGTCCACAGCGTCAACATTTGTGAATCGAGAGAGCGTTTCTAGTACAGTTGAACAAGCACTCCTACTCGACATCGAACTTCTCTTCTACAGGATAATGAAAAACATGTGGCGAACGGATAATAACCTCAAAACCAAAGTTCTCCGTCTCTATTGCTTGAGCTATGTAATATTCATACAACTGGCGCATATATGTTGCCAAATGTTTATACTCGACATCAGGAACCAAAAGATTGCCCCTTTCATACTTCATTGCCGGTGTTCCCGTCCCTAGGCTAGTCCCTTTCGCACCGTATTAGGTTTGTATTACAATAATTAAAAGTCATTGACCTTATTCCTGAGCAATAATAGGACATTTCTGATAGTAGTACAATTTGTTCCTTTAGTGTCCAAACACATCACAGTTTCTATGACCAAAGTATCTATAAAACAATACTAGCTACTATTAGAAAAATGAAAACTACATCTCCAGCAGGACCTGATTAATATCTCTCTTTCCACTAATATAATCTCTCATTAATCTTGTGGTCTTCTCCCCGGTATCGGCTCCAGTGCTGGGGCTACTCACAAAACTAAGCGCCTAGGCAGGAGCAGGAGCATGGGGACCATAAGAGCTTATACAACGTGGACGCTAATGGCCTGTTATGGGCCGTTAATTAAATCGTTTTTCTGCCACCGTGGACACCAGAGTTGACTACCTGGGGCGCTTACGGCCGGCTTCTACGCTCCGTGAGGCAGCGACGCTTGACCTGTGCCTCTTGCGTAATCCCTGAAGCCGCGTGCTCGAAAATCTATCCGCATGCGCCGCAACGGCCGCAACATAATAAGCGCCTTCAACTAACTTTTGCGTTGTAGATTAAGCTCGTAGAGAGATGCTTGATTACGTAGTTTTTTCTCTTTCCATCTAAGCGCCTTTATAGGAGTCTTTGTATTGTACGTGCCCTAAAGCGTGCGGAATAATCATTTTGTTTAGTCCTGCTGCCCGCTGCTGTTTCTTTTGTCTAATTGACTCCACCAACAGCGTGATGCATGACGAACTTTTTGATACAGCTAACTGTTGCTAGTTCCTTGATTAATTTGGATTACATATATGTGCATAACAATAATCCAAATGTTTTGATTTTATTTCTTCTGATGGGTAACTATATCTGGCATCACTCAATCACTTGAACGCTTCCATCGTCCGGCTCACCATATCTCCGGCGTCGTCCGCTGCTTCTCCGGCGCAGCGGGCTCATTTCCGGCGCCTATACTGTTTGCTCCACTGCACACGGCTTACTACAAACACACCTGTGCTTCATGTCGCAAAAGCCAGTGGTGTAGAGCTCGTACTTGCACAATGTTTCGCATCCAAAGCTTGTGTAGCAGCTAGACCGAACTGGCCACGTGTAGCACATTTTTGTAGCCGCCTCCACGCCTGAAACCAGTTGATGAAACAAATTGATGTATTGTTAGGAAATCACTAGTCGCCGATTGAAGCAACATTTGGTGTGTTTCTCGCATAAATTTCACTTTTTATTGGAAACTTATACTAAGTAATATATCTCTACATACCGTGTGACACAAGGAGCAAGGTCAGGATGAAGCCAACAACTACTAGTTTCTTGTGGAATGACATGGTTATGGTGGAGTGCTTGTGTGCTACGTACCAAAAGGCCTATATCTAGCTAATGGATACTTATAGGGGTCAGCTTAGCCTTGTGGCCTTCACACAACAGTGTGGTAGGCACTACTCATTCACTACTGGACTCGCATGCTTTGCCAGAAACCCTCGGCAAAGGCTTTGCCGAGGGCTGCCCTCGGCAAAGGCTTTGCCGAGGGCTGCGAAGGGATCTTTGCCGAGGGCCCTTTATCGGGCACTCGGCAAAGAAAAGAAGCCGTCACGCGCCGGCGCCGTTGGCGGTTTCTTTGCCGAGGGCCGACCCTCGGCAAAGAAATGATTTTTTTTTTGAATTTTTTTTACCGAGGGCCAGCCATCGGCAAATAATTTTTTTTATTTTTTTTTAAAAAAACCTTTGCCGAGGGCCTCCTCTCTGGCCCTCGGCGAAGAAATTTTCAGGATTTTTCCCAAAAAATCTTTGCCGAGGGCTATTGCCAGGGCCCTCGGCAAAGGTTTTTTTTTAAAAAAAATTGTTTGCCGAGGGCCGACCCTCGGCAAAGAAATAGTTTTTTTTTGAATTTTTTTTTAAAAAAACCTTTGCCGAGGGCCTGCTCCCTGGCCCTCGGCAAAGAAATTTTCAGGATTTTTCCAAAAAAATCTTTGTCGAGGGCTATTGCTAGGGCCCTCGACAAAGGACCCTTCTTTGCCGAGGGCCTTGGTCATTGCCCTCGGCAAAGAGGCAGAATTTTTTTTTTTTGTTTTTTGCATTCCATCGACACAAGCATTTCATATATATACATATATATATCAACCATCACATATATATATCACACATAACCCATTTTCTCACAATATATCACAACCATAATTGTGAACCACAAATCACAATATATTACAACGACAAGTCACATGTTCATCATCATTCACATGTTTATTACGACAAGTTCATGAAATCCAAGCACAAGTCAGAACCATAAACCACAAATATTACAACACTCCACAGCAACCTTCACAAACAGCAGATGAAAGGTCATAGGTCCTCTTTAGGTGATGTGATGCAATTAACCTGCAAGAACAATTTCAAATTAGACAATGGCACTGTATTCTTTCAGCAGTATGTAACACACATGACTACACAAATATATGTACCAAATCTTTTATTCGTATTGGAATGTTTCCGCAATAAACTTGTAAGGACATGCCAATTAGCAAAGGCCTACATCAAGGAAAAAAAAGGAAAAATCCAAGATATATTCATGTACACCACTGCCAATTATGGGGGTCACCACCCTAGAATCCCGACGCGGCCACACGAGTCGGGGCGAGCGGCCATCACCAAAATTCCACTGATAAGGAAGTTTCTAATATGTGTTCCAATCACCCACGAACCACACCTTGCAGGTCTGTCTCAAATACATTAGCAGAATAACAAAAATTTAGTAATTAAATAACATCATTGGCATAATTGGGCGGCACTCCATGTAGGGAACTATCAACGTCAGGACTACATTATAAGCAGTTGTACATGTGTATGGACAAAACATAGCTTCCTGTGAGGTAAGCAACATATCAGTCTCACGTCTCCTGCTGGGCTCAGGAGTAGGAACGGTATGGGGAATGGTAGCTCTGATTAGGAAAAGAAAATAATGAGGCACAGAGCACGAATGCACTATGAAAGAGATAGAAGAAAATGGAAACAGACTATTTTGTTTCTAGTAAGTAATAGAGACACTTTGGGTTTGGTAACGCATATATCATGGATAGCATTTTAAAGTTGCCCCACCTAAACCAAAGCAGCGTTGAAGCTGACTACAAATATGTAGAGGAAAAGGAACAGGCTAATGTTACTACTGAAACCTAAAATGTCTTTGTTTTGCTATGAAGCCTTCTCAAAACTGGATATATGGATCTGGGAGGTATCATTACAGCAATGGACGGTGTACCAAAAATTAGATGGTGTAACAAAGAGAAGGGCAACTGTAGAGCCTACCAAACTTCCCTGCAAGCTCTGGTGCTGAACATCATAAGGGAATCACATTGTTGGTACCATACTTCCCTGCAAGCATATTAGGAACCGTTGCTGTAAATTGGAGTGTATGGAGCAAACCTATATCTGATTTTACATCCTTGAAAAGAATTCATGTATCTAACTGACTCTTGGCATCCGAGACATGATAATATGCTTAATTACAGCACTACAGAGCCTAGTATACCATAAAGGCCTGCAGAAGGCAAACAACATAACTCACAGCACCTGCAGGCGGGCGAACAGATCGAGTTGCGGCCGCTGCGGAGACGTACGGCCTTGAAGGAGTAAACAGCTGTTAATAATCAGACACCTAAGCGTATTTATTTTCTAGAGTACTCTTACATACCTTGATTAAGTAATCTTACCTAAAGTATGTGGAAATAACAGAGCATAAGAACTGATCAGTTGTCTATACACACACAGCTGCTACTAAAAGGACAACAACCAAAACAACTATGACTATAAATTTACAGGAACCAAAACGATCCCTTTTACCCATCCCGTAATTCTGTTGTCCTTAAGCTATCCATATACACTGGTAATAAGCATATGCCCCTACACGTATTGGAAGAAAACACATATCAAAACGGTATGAGGACATATTGACCATATTGTCATCCATTGAATGGCTAAACCGTAATCTACACTGGTAAAATGAAGCAATCGCAGCAACATAAATTAGCACAAAAATGCTTAATTTATAAAGAATCTATCGTACACAGACTGAGCTGCATGAACTGAGCATAGAAGAAAAGCGAAACCAGACGTATCCTGACCTGTTGGTGTGGATGGGAGAAAAAACACGTACGTGAATAGAAGATAAAATTAGATGTGGCATAACCGGCGAGGCCCGCCCAGGCAGCCGCGCCTGGGGGGCGCCCGTGCAGGGGCCGCCGCGCCGGGACAGCTGCAGCTGGGGCCTGGCCTGGCCGCCGCGCCAGGGGAGCACCCGCGCCGGGGCTGCAACCGTGAGTGCCACCGCGCCAGGGGACCCGTGCCGGATTTGCTATCGTCGAGTCGGCAGCGCAGTCTGCTGCGGCAGTCATCGCCTGTGCAATGCAAAGGGGAAGATGGAGTGAGAGAGGATCTGGGGCAGGAGTCATCAGATGGAGCAGGACGAGGGGAGGGTCACATACCGGCAGATCCGACCTCGGAGCTTCACTGCCGCACCCGCCGGCGAGGAAGGGGCGGAACCCTAGGTCGGCATCGCCGTGGCACCGGGGGCCAGCCGCCCAGGACGATGTGCCGGCCCGTGGGCTGCAAAGGCGGACGCGGTGCTTGGCAGCAGTAACCTCGCCGGGGGAGGGGGCGGCTGCGGCGCTCAGTGGGGTGGGCACGGTGCGGAGGAGGGACGAGAAGCGTCGGGAAGGAGCAGAGAGTGGGGAAGGAAAAGCATAAGCTGGAGTATTTTTTTTTTAAAATTTTCTTTGCCAAGGGCCATTGACCAGGCCGTCGGCAATTTTTTTTTTGGTTTTTTGAACCCAGTTATTTTGTGGTGCTATAATACATTATTTAAAACTCAATTTTAAAATTTGGGCCAATTTGGACTTTTTTTTTATATATTTCCCTAATTTATTTTTTTCGTTGATTTTTTTCGAATATTTCAAATTTGATCTGCAGGTGGATGGAATAATGCAATTTAGTGATTCGAAAAATATTATTCATGGTATTTGGTATATGTTGAGTCCCTATCCACGAACTCGCATCAAATTTCGGGCATCTTCTTCACGTAACATGACGAGAAACTTGTCGGAAAAGTGTTTTTAAATTATATAAAATTCATACGAAGTCCAAAAATCACGAACTTGTCGAGGTGTCATGTTATCGCATGTGTAGGCTGTGGTAAAAAATTGAGAAGGTTTCGAGCAAGTTGTGACGTCTGATGTCTAAAACTCAGACATCTCCACAGGTGATCGCATGTGATCACATGTGGAGATGTCTGGGTTTCAGGCATCCGACGTCGCAACTCGCTCGAAACCTTCTCAATTTTTTACCACAGCCTACACATGCGATAACATGACATCTCGCCAAGTTTCATGATTTTCGGACTTCGTATGGATTTTATATAATTTTAAAACACTTTTCCGGCAAGTCGGTTGTCATGTTACGCAAAGAAGATGCGCGAAATTTGATGCGAGTTCGTGGATAGGGACTCAACATGCACCAATTAACATGAATAACATTTTTCGAAACACTACATTGCAATATTCCATGCACCTGCAGTTCAAATTTGACATATTCGAAAAAAATCAAAGAATCGAAATAAATTAAGGAAATATACAAAAAAAAAGTCAAAATTGGCCCAAATTTTAAAATTGAGTTCAAAACAATGTATTGTAGCACCACAAAAAAACTGGGCTAAAAAAACAAAAAAAAAATCTTTGCCGAGGGCCTAGCCTGGCTCTCGGCAAAGGGCTTCTTTGCCGAGGGCCTTGCCTCGGGCCCTCAGCAAAGACGATTTATAAAAAAAAATTGGCCGAATAACTGGTTCCAAAAAAAATCTTTGCCGAGCGCCTGGACTAGGGCCCTCGGCAAAGACTTTTTTTAAAAAAAATTTGCCGAAAAACTGGTTTCACAGAAAAAAAAAACCTTTGCCGAGGGCCTAACGGGTGGCCCTCGGCAAAGCTTGACGGGAATGACCGCCGTGACCCAACGGGCCTAATTTGCCGAGGGCATCTTTGCCGAGGGCCGCGGCCCTCGGCAAAGATTTGATTTGTCGTGGGCCTGTCTTTGCCGAGGGCCGGACCCTCGGCAAAGGCCTCTTTGCCGAGGACCGTTCTTTGCGGAGGGCTCCTGTGGCTGGCCCTCGGCAAATAGTGTCTTTGCCGAGTGCCCGAGACTTGGCCCTCGGCAAAGCCTCAGGCCCTTGGTAAAGCACGCGTTTCCAGTAGTGATTTCTAGCAAAAACTTAATGTCATCTCCTAAGAATATGGAGAAACAAACCTAAAATTATGAGAGGGCAATCTATATGAAATAGTCATAAACTTTTGCCTGACCTGGTGGATTTTATTCAATGCTTGCCCTATATGGATACGCAACTTCAGATGTTGGATACAACGTTGATTTTGTGCGTCGTTACTCTTTTCTAGCAAAAAAATAATGGCTCATCACTCGCTGTTATTCAGTGTGTTCTTGTGTTCGATCAGTATATCAAAATCCATCGATATCCTGTCATTCTTTATGTTCTGGTTTTTACTGTGACAATTGCTAGTAAGATGGCAATGCAAGTGGTATCCATATCCGATCGAAGAGAGCAGCGGTTCAAATCAATGTACATCCAGTTAGATAAACCCAAACACCTGCCCACATGATACACTACCTCATTCTAACGTTGTTGTCCCTAAGTTGTTAGCTAATGTCTGAACTACCGGGCCCCCCAAGAAAGCCTAACACACTAGTACAGAAACTATTTTTTGTTGGCGCCAGAGATTTTTTCCAATAGCGGTTCATAAGAAATAGATGCCAATAGAAATAGAGCTGTGGGCCAATGGCTAGCTATGACCCACTAGTGGAGAACTAGCGGATTGGTGGTAGACTTGACAATTGCCGGTGTAAATTAGATCCATGTATACTGGAAGCTGGTTTAGGGGACAACCAGTGTAAAATCTTGAATTTATACTAACTGCACATTAAGAAAACCACCAGAGTATATATGTTTACAATTGTGGTTTTCTTAACCTGCCACAACTGCAATAATTCGAAATTAGTTTTTTAAAATTTTTAAATAAGCTCGGATGCAGAAACGACCTAAACCCAAATTTTAGTCCTTGAAAAGATGTGCAACTTTCTAGTTGACTACTTTTAATTAAATATCATTTAGTATCTCAAAATTATGTTTCAAGTTTTCAGATTTTGAAAAATTCAATTTTTTGAAGTTTTCAAATTACCTCGAATGGAGAAAAGGCATAAATCAAAGTTGTAATACTTGACGAGATATAAAACTCTTAATTTTTTCATTTAAGTTGGTTTAGGGTCTCAAATATTCATTACAATATTCGCTAAATTGGACAAAAAAAGATTGTATCAACCACTTGGTGACAAATGACTCTAATGCAAAGTGGTAAGTAAGCAATGCCCTAGGCTGGCCTTGCAGATACACGTGGGTGTATTTGACATGAAAACTGTTAGAATCTGATACCCTTGTGCAGCAGCCCTCGGATTTTAGAAAGGATATTACAAGTATTACACAAGCTTGCACCATATCAAGAATGATGTAGTCGAATCGCGTAGAAAAAACCCTAGTGTCACACCCAATTTTAAGGATAAAATAAGATGCATAATCTTATGTGCGCCCAGAGATCAATCACACACATAAGCCGACAAATTATAGAAAGTACCATCACAAGTGTTTATTACATCACGAATATTATCACATAGTCTTCACATAAATATGGCAGAAATATTAAGATAACTCTCTCGCGGAAGCTCCATAGCACATGGACGTCAACTGGTTGACCACAAGACTAGTAATCTTCAGGGAAGTCATTATTACCATAGCAATCTGTTACCCATCCATGATTTTTATCCAAATAATGAAAATAAACAAGCATAAGTACATCTCGTACTTAACAAGTGTAACATGGGTTCATGAGGCTCAAAAGCTTGACACTGGTTTACTGCGATTAGCTTTTAATAAGTCACAATTTTAGCAATTGAGTAGCAACAAGTTTAGCATAAGCCCCAAATAGCGATATGATAATGTAAACAAGAATAATGTATAGCAAGAAACAATAATCATTAGTGTCCATCTATTCCATAAGGAGTCCAGGTTGCTCGTGTCCACGAGCACGACTGATATACTAGTTTTATACTCTGCAGAGGTTGTACACTTTCACCATGAGTCGTGATTTATCTTTTCACCCGAGGTGATCAGCCTCTTGACCCACTACCAAGGAAGGTCGGCAAGATTCACTATGAAGCCTTTCAAAAGTCTCTCTAACAAGTTAGTAGCCGCTAGGTTTCAGCAGCTAGGCGAATGGAGCCCCTCTAACAGAGTGGCACATTCCACGCATGCTATACACACCCTGAGAGACAACAAGCCATTCTGTAACCTAGGCCTATCCTTTTGCGCCTTAAGGTAACCACTAACAAGCTAGAAAAGCTCACTTTACTTAGCTAAGGCCAAAGCCGAAACCATAGCTCTCATGGTTGTACTGTAAGTACCGAGTGATCACTTATAGATAAGTTCTTAGGGAGAGTAATCAAGAGCACCACGAAAAAATGCTCTAGCATGGTTATTGAATTAGAGCGCTAGCATCATAATACCCAATGCAATATCCCACAGGTGTCAAGGTACAAGATATAAAAGCTAGGAAATCCTTAGTGGTAATCGAGGTAGACACATGCAGTATGAATTATATGATTAAAGGTGAATAGGTAACAAGGATGATCCCATGCTATACTTGCCTTGATCAAAGCGTTCCTGTAGATCCTACTCATCAAAGTAGTACTCTGAATCTCCCATGAATTGCTCATCGTCTATACTCGATCAATGCAACAACACACAAGCATCCCAAGACAATCACGCAAAGCAGGCAAATCTATAATTAGAACAGTACACCAACAGTATAGAATCAAGAAGAAAAGTTTGTAAAATGAATCTACATCTCGCTATGAACACACAGACGCAAAGATCATAAAAATCGGAGCTATAACGATGAAGTTATGAATTAAACAAGTTTTCCTTTAGTAAAATAATAGATTAAACATAACCTTGAATTTCAATAGTTGAAAACATGTTTAACAGTAGTATGAATATGTAGATTACGCAATTACGAATCTGACGCAACTTGAACTGATCAAAACGAAGTTTTTATGACTAAAACAAAATCAGTGGCAGATCTGTAAATAGAGAAAACGTATTTTGAATCTAACAAAGGGGAATCTACGTTTTCAGAAAGAGAAGACGTATTCTAGGAATACGCTATGGACTGCGGGTTCTATTTAAATAAAATAGAGGGTCTCTTTAGCAAAAAGAGCAGTGAAGGGGTATGGTGGAATATGAGCCGTTGGATTAGATCGGGACGGCCCGGATTAGATGAAGGGAGAGAGAGTCGCCGGCGGTGAGCTGAGATGGCGGCGTACGACCGGAATAAGCAGAGGACCTCACCAGCATTCGTCGTTTTCGACGTCCTAGACATCACCGGTCAAAATGAAAGCATGTGGAGATAGAGGGGACCAAGGCGAACTTACAAGGCCGAAAACGAAGGTGGAGACGGATTGAACGTGACGAGCGTCTCGGAACGGTGGCGACGAATCTCCTGCAGACGTTGGCAGCGCGAGGTGAACGAACCAAAATGAGGAAAAGAGAAAGAAGGGGTTCGATGGCTTTGCAAAACTAGCGCGAAGCTCGAAGAAGAGCTTACGGCTGCGTTGAAGCGACGGAAGCGCGGGCGAACTCGACAGCGGCGGATTAGGGCTTGCGGCGGTGCTATGAGCTTTAAGCGAGGGCAGTATTTTCTCTAGGGTTAGGAGTAGGCGGTGTGGTGCAGGGGCTTGGTATTTATGGGGGCTATAGCGTGGGTAGCACGCCAAATCCCGGAGGAATCGGAGGCGGGGCGGTGATTTCCACCGGAGGGAGAGTCCGGCTCGGGCAAGACTCGGGGTAGGAGATGACCCTGACCTGTGGGAGTGGAGCTGGGTTGCAGGGAGAGTGTGGCTGAGCGGGCCAAAAAGCCAGAGAGAGTGAGAGGGAGAAGTAAAATTCCTTTTCAATTTATTTTCTAAATTTCCAAAGAGTTTATCAAATGTATTTTTGAATTCTCTTTTGAGTTTTGAATCAAACCACTCAATACAAAATAATATGCAGCAGCATGTATGCACAACACATGTAGCTAGACCTTATAGTTGATTTTAATTTAACAAAAGTTATTATTTCTCTAAGTTCAATTGCTCACAAAAATGCATAAATAAGTCAAATTAACCTATTTTGAAATGATGCAAATTTTACGGTGTTACTCCTAGACGACGATATTGAAGCAACCATGACAAGAGATTAGAAAAATTTTGGCGAAGCCGGCCGCAAATTCTATTAGCACAACTCCAAAAGAGCACAATTGATTGTGGCTCTCTCATAATCCTATACAAGAATCTTGTGCAATAGAACTTCGAGCCTAATCCGCTTGAGCTCTCCATATTGCTCCTTGCAAGCCTTGAATGAGACCCTTATGTTGGCTTGGTTGATACCTATGGCCTTTACCCCTTGTTTATACAGTCGCCTATATGACCCCTCATACATGCAAGTAGGAGTCCTACTCTTAGTACGATTCTACACTCAAGTCCTAATAAAAGAAGTCCTAATAGTACATCTCTATTGAGTCTTATTACAAGTAGGATTTGATTCACCATACAACAATCTCCACCTTGACTCTAATCCTTTGAAGTCATCATGCTCCCATAAGAATTCGCTCCAAATCGGCTCCCTTTTTATTTATAGTCCCACCTCGAAAGTACACACACCACAGGAGCTCATACACATCTCCAGAATGTGCGTGTCAGTTCCTGGCTGTAGTGCCTGAACCTTCCACCTGGGAATTTCTTCGTTCGGTTAACCACACCACCTTCTCCTATGACCCTCCATGCCATAGGTTTGTACCACCTCCAAACTCCACCTGCTCGTTGGTACTGCATGGTTGGTCCCACCATGTCTTCCTTCTTCCAACTGCTCTCAGCTTCACGTCTACTACTATTAGATTTTGCAACCATCTTTGCAGCCTTGCACTTGACCGCAAATTAAGATTTGAGAACTCATCGTTGATGAGACAACTTCCTTCTCCTTATTAGCATTTTTACCGAATCTCCTCATGGTTGCACCGCGCTTAAGATTTCCTATCAATCGGTAGCCTCCATTATTCCAGATACATTTCATAATTACCTGCCCTTTGCAAGTAACTTGCACGACTCCACCTTGAAGCTATAAGCCACAACCTTGAAGTTTTAGCAACCTTACAAATATTATATTCTTCTTCAAGCCTAGGATATATTGAACTCCCATCAATATCCTGCATACTCCTTGCAATCCACTAATTGAACAGTTCCATTTGCCGGGTGTAGAGATCCTTCATCAAACATCTCCCTCACCGAACATATATGGAAACAACTACCTAAATCTAATATATCCAATCAAGAATAGTACCTAGTTCATTGACGGTAAGTACATCACTTTCATTCTCACTTGCTCCTCTCATAGTCTTCAAAGCTGGACACTACGTCCTTGATTATCATGTGACCAACTTTGTCACATAGATAGCATGTACATTGTCCCTTGTTCTTGCCTTTCTTCGATCTTCCCATGATTCATGACTTTTCTTGCTCCACTTGAAACAGTCAAAGCCTGATAACCTGAAAATAAAGATTCCTGCAGCTTCTTCAAGGACTACGCCTCTAGCAGGTAGACAACTGTCTCATTGAAGTTGTGAGTAGTCTTCTCGGCAAGAATATTCATCACTAACTGCTCCCGCGATGGTGGTAAGAATGAAGCCAATATGAAGACTTTATCATTCTCCTCAATTTTCTCATACACACTAAACAATGCTGCACAACATCTCTCTCCTGCCGTCTCTCGACTGTTCTGCACCGTCTCTGTGCATATCCAATGGTGCACATCCATAAGCCGGAGTCCATAATTTATATATAAAAAAGTAGGAACCTATTGACTAACCATTAATGATAATGGACAGTTTTTACTCAACAATGTTATCTCACTATGCAGGAGATGTTGTAAAAAAAGTTCAAATAAACTTGCATTGCAATTAATTTATTTTTTTAGAAGAATAGATCATTCCATTAACTTATAGACCGAAGATGATCTTCAAACACCAGGTTCTCAACAAACTCCAGCGCACCATCCCAGAGCAGGCCGGAGAGTTGAGAGTAATTACATGTTACAACCAAGAGATGCTAGACTATGGGATCATTCCATTAACTTGCATTGCAATAATTTTATTAGAAGATGTGAAGATATGCAAGGTGCACACTGACCTGAACATGGCAGATCCATTGACCAAGCCACTACCACAAGCAAAGCATGAGACACACATAAGAGCGATGGGCATAAGATGCTAGCATGATTAACTCTAATGTGAGTGGGAGGCTTATTATGATGTATACCTTAACAGTTGTCATAGGATGATGACATCATGTCAACATTTGTAATTTGCATGTTTCAGTGAGATGTTCCATGACGTTTTTCATTATATGTGATTAACAAATGTTTGATTCGTTAGTGAAACTCCATGATTTAAATTGAAGACGTACTAAATAAGATCCCCAACTTCTATCCGTCATGTGGGACTGTGATGTAGAGATAAGTTGGTACATGTGTTGGGTGGATGATCATGTTTCACGGGTCATAACAATATTGGATATTGCACCAACAATGTAGGTATGTGTTGGGAACACAGTGTCGGATCGATCCACTATGAGACACTGCGAATATGTGCTATTGGTTTGTCTCACAAATGGCATGCATACTAATGTCCTTTGACCTAAGATCAACGTAGAGTCCCGGATTGTGTAAGTCATACTTTGGGGCTTCCAAACACTACTCCGTAACTAGGTAGTCATAAATGTAGCTTTTGGGTATGATCTGAAGCAAGTTGCAGGATGCATCGAGTCAAGATGGGATCTGCGCCTCCCGTATCAAGGAGAGACTCCTATGGGCCCTCTCGATGTGTAGGAACTGAAAGTGCATGGCCATGCCTTGACTAATGATTAGTCGATAAAATAAGTTTTGCACGGAGCGACAAATGGCTAAGAATCAAGAGGGAGAGTCCGGCTCGGGTGGTGTGGCAGAAGGCCATAACACTTCACTCGCCTTGTACTTGGCTAGGTGTCGTGTGGCAGAAGGACATAGTAATGGAGAGTGTTAAAAGGTTGTGCAAGATATGATCTTCGTGAATCTTCGGGAGTTAGGATGCCTTGCTAGAGGCCAATGCTAACTATTGAGCGGAAATGGTTTCCGGGTCATGACCGTTGCATGAACCTACAGGGTCACACACTTAAGGAGAAAGAACTCAAAGGACAAATAGGTCAATTGGATTGAATCCAGGATATTGCAACAAATGGCCACAATGGTTGGTTGACTCTTGTGCAAGTGGGAGATTGTTGGATAAATGCCCAATAGTCAGGCCCAGCTAGCACATGCTTGGCCCATTAGCAATTCTATAAATGCTAATGACCCGGCTAGAGGGCAATTAACCTAATCACCATCAGCCACCGCGCACGCCGCCGTCTCTCTTCTGTGCCTAGTGCATGGATGAACAATAGAAGCCGTGGAGAGGGCTCCTGTGTCGTACTGGTTGATCTGTTGCAGTCCGCGTGCATCGACGAGCACTAGCAGGCTTCGTTGCCGCCGTTCTCTTCTCTGCAGGTGTGGACGTCCGTAGAGGTGCCACTGTGTTGCGCACTACGTCGTACGGTACGACTACTTCCTCGACGTCGACTATATTGACTACGCGCGTTTCGCCAAGTCTTCCGCTGCGCCGTGCGTCGTGAAGGTATAATCTATGATCATCTACATGCAAGTGATCCTATTTTCACGCGGTATTTATTTTTGTGCTAGTAAGTAGCCATTTGCGTATCCCAACAGGAATCCCGGACTAGACGTACGACGGTGGGCGGCCACGTGGCCATGGCACGCATCGTCGGCGACCTCGCCGCTGAGGTCTTCTCCGGGCCAGGTTTGAGAGGGCTCAGCGCGTGTACGACGGCGAGCTCTCTGGAATGGCGCTTACTTGCGCTACGACAACAGCGGCGGCCAGCACGTCCGTCATGGCAGACCAGCTGGTGGGGCAGTGGTACGCGCGGGTGTGCGGGCTCGCCGAGCCCATGGTCGAGGCGTCCAAGGCCCGGAGCACGCTCGATTGCGACGGTGCTGGACTACAACGTGATGCGGGTGAAGGGCGACGCCGTCGGGGCGGTGAACGGGATGCGCCCTGACGGCACCATGGACGCGTCGTGTACGCAGTCCAAGGAGGTTTGGCCCAGGGTCACGTACGCCGTCGCGGCGGCCGTGGTCCATGAGGGCATGACGGAGGCTGCATTCCGGATGGCCGAGGGCGTCCACGACGCCGCCTGGTTGAAGGATGGTTCCGGGTACCAGACGCCAGAGGCGTGGACAGAGGACGGTGGCTACCGGTCACTGCATTACATGCGGCCGCTCGCCATCTGGGCGATGCAGTAGGTGCTGTCGCCACCGGAGCTCCACAAGGATCTCAGGGCGCAGGGATGTCCTCGGAGGAGTTGCCGTCAGACCGCGGATGCCACCGTCGGGCAGGCGCAGTTCGAGAAGGTGGCGAGCATGCTGAAGCTGTCAGATTGTGCTGCCATCTACAATCTCATTAGGCAGATTGTACTGCCATCATAAGAGGTCCACGAATTCTGTGGCGACAGTGATACTCCATTCCTGAACCAGTCAGTCAGTGTGTACTTTACCCTGAGAACACTCGCTACGGGAAACAGAGCTTTTGCCGAGAGGGATTATCTTTGCCGAGGGCAAAAACACGGGCACTCGGCAAAGAGCTCTTTGCCGAGAGCCGGGCTCTCAGCAAAGAGGCGCTCTTGGCAAAGATCTCTTTGCCGAGAGCCAGGCTCTCGGCAAAGAACGCCCGTCGACAAATTTGTTCTTTGCCGAGAGCCAGGCCCTCGGCAAAGGTCAGCTCTCGGCAAAGGCGTCCTTTGCCGATGGCCCGGCTCTCGGCAAATAAGGCCCTCGGCAAAGGACCGACGAGCCTAACTGCCGTCAGTCTTTGCCGAGGGTCCTCGGTTAGGCTCTCGGCAAAGAGCTCTTTGCCGAGAGGCCTTCGCCGGCTCTCGGCAAAGAAATTTCTTTGCCAAGGGCTATTTCTGGGCTCTCGGCAAAGAATTTATTTTTTTTTGTTTTCACATCCATTTTTTTTATAGCATGTTACAATACTAATATTTTAATTTTAAAATTTGACACTTTTTTAATGTTTTTTACTATATATTTTGAGTTTAGTTCATTTATTTACATTTCTCCGAAAAATGCAAGTTTGAACTGCAGGTGCATACAATAGTGAAACTTAGCGATTCAAAAAATGATATTGACGATATTGATTGTATTTTGAGACCAAATCCAGGAGCACTCATGAAATTTCAAACATCTCGCGCACGGAACATGGCGGCAAACTTTGCGATGAAGTGTATTTTAATTATATAAAATACAAACAACTTCTAAAAATCAAGAAACTTGACGGCACGTCTTGAAATCACATGTGGAGGCTAGGATAAAATTTTGAAAACGTTTCGCGCATGTTACAAACTAAGATGGTTATAAACCTAGACATCTCACATGCAATAACAGTGATCAACAAAGGAGATGTCTAGATTTCTAACCCTCGTACGGGGCAACGTGCGTGAAATATTTTTAAATTTTTATCCTAGCCTCCACATGTGATTTCAAGACGTGCCGTCAAGTTTCATGATTTTCAGAAGTTGTTTGCATTTTATATAATTAAAAAACACTTCATCGCAAAGTTTGTCGCCATGTTCCGTGCGTGAGATGTTTGAAATTTCATGAGTGCTCCTGGATTTGGTCTCAAAATACAATCAATATCATCAATATCATTTTTTGAATCGCTAAGTTTCACTATTGTATGCACCTGCAGTTCAAACTTGCATTTTTCGGAACAATGTAAATAAATGAACTAAACTCAAAATATATAGTAAAAAGCATTAAAAAAGTGTCAAATTTTTAAATTAAAATATTAGTATTGTAACATGCTATCAAAAAAAAATGAATGCGAAAACAAAAAAAAATTAAATTCTTCGCCGAGAGCCCAGAAATAGCCCTTGGCAAAGAAATTTCTTTGCCGAAAGCCGGCGAAGGCCTCTCGGCAAAGAGCTCTTTGCCGAGAGCCTAACTGAGGACCCTCGGCAAAGAAATTTCTTAAGAAAGTACAAAAAAAGAGAAAAAACCTTTGCCGAGAGCTAGATCGAAAGCTCTCAACAAAGAAAATACAAAAAAAACCTTTGCCGAGAGCCAGATCGGGGCTCTCGGCAAAGAAAGTGCTCCCTACCGTCACGGGTGCTCCTTCCACGCGCTAGAATTGGCATCCCGCGCACCGCCCCGGTTGTTGGCCCACGCAACAGAGAGACAGGCAAGGAAGGGCGCGCGGGAAGAGGAAAATTTTTCGCTACTATACGCGCCGCCGTCCCGTCCGTGACCGCTCGAACTTTCCCCCAAATCCTTTTCTCCTCCACCTCTATCCGCCACACACGCCGCGCCATCCAGCCCGTTGGCTCGAGCTACGCCGCACCCAGCGCCGCCGCCCGCCGCCTCGGACCTCGCCACACCCAGCGTCTCTGCCCGCCACCCACGCAACCAGCCACCAGACCCGTCACCCCCGCCCCTGGATCCGAGCCCCGCCGCCCCCAGACCCTAGCGCCGCCGCCCCTCGTCTCGCCATGCACTGCGTCGCCGCCTCCAAAATCCCAAGCTGCTACCTCCAAAACCACACACCACAGATGCGTTTCCATGAGATCTGCTGAGTGGGTTGGCCGTTGGTAGGGCCTCGATGTTTGGACGGACACTGTTGCTATTCTCCACCGAAGTGCAGAGGCAGCACAAAGATCCATCTCATCGTCTTCTACACATCCAGCCATCAATCCTCGTCTTCGGCTGCCACCCAGGTACCACCAATTCTGTTCTTATGCTGAAAGTGAAAATTTCTTTTCTTTTTAACTGAAGCAAGTTCGTTTTGCCTGTATGTGTTCGGCTGTGAAGGTGGCTGCTTTCAACCTCACAGATCTGAAGTTGCATCAGCAATCCAAGTTCATCTCCCTGCTCCGTGATTCCAGGTACTCGCAACATTGTCACGCCAATTGCTTGTAGAGAATTTCGTTTTTTTAGGCCTGAAGCAAATTATGCTGTGTATGTACACAAGTGGGAGAGGTGAGCCATGGTCTGAGAGATTTTCTCAAGCGTCCATTGACGACCTGGGATTTGAGCTACTGATTGTCCAGTGAAGATCTAGTTGGTTAGTTCTCCCTCTGATTTTTCTTCTGTACTGTGTAACCATTTCAACAAGTTCAGGTTGCACACTGCATGCACCATGATAGTATTAATCTGACTATCTGAAGCAAACTGTGATAATATTAACCTGACTATCTGAAGCAAACTGTGGTACTTGTACAGAAGGTGGGAAAGGGGAAGCATACTTCTGACTCATTTGTTTGAGCTCCAACCATCGACCTCATATTTGTCCAAGTGAAGCTGACATCTACTTCCAGCCTAATCTTAAATTATATACATTTTAAATAGCTGGTAGGGTTTTCCTCTGTAATATATTGCCTTATGTAACTGATAACTGTGATGGCATTCTTCCTCTCATTAAAAATTTGAGACTTTTATATATTAGTAATCAGCATGACGAATCCTGAAATTGTAGGTGAAGAACCTATTTATATGTGAAGTTCAGTTAACTGCTAGAATAATTCCTTTGTTTTGTGAAGTTCAGTTAACATCTTCTTCCTTTTCTTTCCCACTCTTGGCCATGGCATTGTTGCAGCACTTGAGGTGTGCAGCCATATTTCCTTGCTCATTTGCTGAACTGACATGCAGTTAACTGCTAGAATATTTCCTTGTACTAAGCTCAAGTTATGTTTTACTTGTTAGAACAAGTCATCTTATTGTTAGAGCAAGTTAACAATGGTTTAAGAAGTTCAAGGCGCTTATTCAAAAAAAAGGAAAAAATCTTTGCCGAGAGCCGGGCACCTGGGCTCTCGGCAAAGAAATTAAGTAAAAAAAAAGAAAAAAATCTTTGCCGAGAGCCGGATACCTGGGCTCTCGACAAAGAAATTAAGTAAAAAAAAGAAAAAAATCTTTGCCGAGAGCCGGGCATCTGGTCTCTCGGCAAAGAAATTAAGTAAAAAAAATTAAAAAATTCTTTGCCGAGAGCCGACTCTCGGCAAAGGGCCGGTAACGGCGGAAAGCTCCTAACGGCTACTTTTGTTTGCCGAGAGCCGCTGTGGCCCTCGGCAAAGGCTTTGCCGAGTGCCCGAAAGAAGGCTCTCGGCAAAGGCCCCTTTGCCGGACGCCGCTTTGCCGGCAGCCCTTTGCCGAGAGGGGCTCTCGGCAAAGCCTTTGCCAAGAGTAAACAGGTCTTTGCCGAGTGCTTTTGACACTCGGCAAAGCCTGTCTGTCCAGTAGTGACTATTATATGAGTACTGTAATAAGCTTCCCAAGCAATTTATATGGAAAGACCATGACATTCTAGAGTGTCCATTCTTATGCTCTCACTAGAATACTGACATGGTTCGGATCAAATATACAACAAAACCCCACCAAGCTTGATTCATTTCAAAACAAACTGACCATATTGCTGACCAAAGATTGTAAATTTTCATTCTTAATATGTATATGCACCTTATAAAATGGGACAGAGGGAGTATAATACTCCAGCACTGGTTTTAAATAAGGCGGTTGGGTAGAGTTTATTATTAGAAAATCTTAAAGGGACTAATAATTTAGTTTTAGCAATATTGGGATATTTCTGATAGTAGTACAAGTTGTTCCTTTAATGTCCAAACACACATCACAGTTTCTACGACCAAAGTATTTTTCAAAACTATACTAGCTACTATAAGAAAAACTTCGTCTCCAGCAGGACCTCATTAATCTCTCTTTGTTTCCACTAATTTGGATTACATATGTGCATAACAACGATCCAAATGTTTTGATTTTATTTCTTATATGATGGCTAACTATATCTGGCATCACTCAATCACTTGAACGCTCTCATCGTCCGGTTCACCATATCTCCGGCGTCATCCGCTGCTTCCCCGACGCAGCAAGGCTCGTTTCCCGGTGCCTATACTGTTTGCTCCACTGCACACGGCTTGCTACAAACACACCTGTGCTTCATGTCGCGAAAGCTACTGGTGTAGAGCTCGTACTTGCACAATGTTTCGCATCCAAAGCTTGTGTAGCAGCTAGACCGAACTGGCCACGTGTAGCACATTTTTGTAGCCGCCTCCATGCCTGAAACCAGTTGAAGAAACAAATTGACGTACTGTTTGGAATCACTAGTCGCCGATTGAAGCAACACTTGGTGCGTCGTATAAATTTCACTTTTGTTGGAAACTTATACTAAATAATACATCTCTACATACAGTGTGACACAAGGAGTAAGGTCAGGACAAAGCCAACAATTACTAGTTTCTTGTGGAATGACATGGTTATGCTGGAGCGCTAGTGTGCTACGTACCAAAAGGCCTATATCTAGCTAATGGATACTTATAGGGGTCGGCCTAGCCTTGTGGTCTTCGCACAACAGTGTGCTAGGTACAACTCATTTCTAGCAAAAACTTAATGTCTTCTCACTAAGGATATGGAGAAACAAACCTAAAATTATGAGAGGGCCATCTATATGAAATAGTCATAGATTTTTGCTTAACCTGGTGGATTTTATTCAATGCATGCCTTATATGGATATGCAACTTCAGATGTTGGATACAGCGTTGATTTGGTACTTCATTGGCAAAACTGATGTCCTCCTTAATGGTGCTCCTGGAAGATGGATCAATTGTCTGAATGGGCTTAGGCAAGGCGACCCTCTGTCCCCCTATCTCTTCATCATCGTTGCTGATGTTCTTCGTCGCCTTCTTCACCATCCTTCCTTCTCTTCTTTCCTTGTCCATCCCCTCATCCCTGACGCCCCTGCCCCGTTCTCCAATAGGCTAACGACACCCTCATCTTCCTCCAATGCTCTCCTGATGCCGTCATTCAGGCAAAACATGTCCTTGGGGTGTTTGAGGAAGCCACCGGCCTTTCTATTAACTACCACAAAACGACCTTCCTGCCTGTGGCCGTCCCTGACACCACGGCTCACTCCCTTGCTGCCATCTTTGGTACCACTGTCTCATCCTTTCCCCAAACCTACCTTGGTCTCCCTCTCTCCCCCAACAAAATCAGTGTGTCTGATTGTCACCCCTTGATCTCCTCGGTGGATAAACATTTATCTGGTTCGACTGCCTCCCTGCTCAATAGAGCTAGCAGGCTTGTCCTCTCCTCTGCCGTCCTCACCTCCATCCCCCTTCACTACATGTCCACTATGACTGTCCTGAAAACTGTGATTCAGGCCATCGATGGTCGAAGAAGAGCTTTCTTTTGGACTGGGGAAGACAAGTGCCATGGGTCAAAATGTCTTGTTGCTTGGGACACTCTTCAGCTGTGCAAGGACCAAGGTGGCCTGGGTGTGAAAAACCTCGAGTTGCAGAACCGGTGCTTACTCATGAAATTCATCGACAAGTTATTCTCTAGTGCAGATGCTCCTTGGAAGAGTTGGGTTCTGAGCGACACCACCACAAACGACACTCTATGGACTGGTGGTAACATTTTCATTTGGAAAATTGTTAATGACGAGCTGACCACGTATCGTTCCCTCACTGCTGTGCAGCTGCACAACGGTGCCTCCACCTACTTTTGGTTTGATCACTGGCTGCCTAACGGCCCTCTCTTTGCCTCTCATGCCGCTCTTTTCTCCCACACTTTGAGGCCTAACATCTCGGTGCAGCGTGTTTTTCAGACGAATTTTGATTTGTGCCTACGCCCTAGGCTCACTAATGCTGCTAGTGCCCAACTAGCTGCCCTACTTTCATGTCTGCAGGAAATACATCTTGACGATCTCCAGGACCAAAGACTAATGAAGCTGACGGGTAAAAGATACACTGCCAGAGACGCCTACTATGCTTTGAAGAACAGCAGCGGGGACATTGACTTGCACGGGCAACGCATCTGGAGTTCGCGTGTGCCAAACAAGGTGAAGATCTTTGCTTGGCTTTACTTGAAAGATCGCCTGAGCATGCGGACGAACCTCTACGCCAAGAACATCCTTAATCATGAAAAATGCGAACGCTGTGCCAGGGAGAATGAAGATAGGCGCCACGTTTTCTTCCGCTGCCACAAGAGTGCTGCTGTATGGTCCAAGCTTGGGCTAGAGAATGTTTCAACATTAGACGACGCCAACGTCTAGAATGCTCAGGTCCCGTCGGCTGTCGACGCGTCGCTGTGGTCCTTCATTCTTCAAACGATTCTATGGCGGCTGTGGGATGCCAGAAACGGCGAGATATTCAGGCAAGAGAGTCCAACACCCTGCTCAATCATCACCAAAATCTGTGATGATCTTGTAACTTGGCGTAGACGCCTTAAAAATGATCAGCGAACCAAACTTGATGTATGGTGTGAGTACCTTCTGTCATCTAACACAACAGACTAGCCTTGCGTTTTTGCAAAGAGCTATGAATGAAATTTAGGTGGGGAAGCTCTCCCCCCGTTTGCTTTCAAAAAAAAAGATTTGGTACTTCATTACTCAAATTAATGGATCATCACTAGCTGTTGTTTCGTATGTTATTGTGTTCGCTCAGTATATCAAGATCCATCGATATCCGTATCACCCTTTATGTTCTGGCTGTCAATACGACAATAGCTAGTAAGATGGCAATGCAAGTGATATCTATATCGGATCGAGAAGAGGGTCGATTCAAATCAATGTACATCCAATTAGATAAACCCAACTATAAGGATGCCCACACGATCCACTACTTCATGCTACCAGGACCCCCGAGAAAGCCTAACACTCTTTCGCAAAAAAAAAAAAGAGAAAGCCTAACACTTGTACATAAACTATTTTTGTTGACGCCAGAGATTTTTTCCAATTGCGGTTCATAAGAAACAGATGCCAATAGAAATAGAGCTGTAGGCCCATGGCTATGATCCATTAGTGGAGCACCAGCGGATTGGCGGTAGACTTAAGACAATCGGCAGTGTACATTGGTCCATGTATACTGGAAGTTGGCTTAGGGGACCACCAGTGTAAATCTTCAATTTATACTGATGGCACATTAAAAAAACTACCAGCATATATATGTTTACAGTGGCGGTTTTCTTAACCTGCCACAAGTGCAAATAATTTGAAATTTATTTTTTGAATATTTCAAATAAGCTCAGATGGAGAAATGACCTAAACCAAAATGATAGTACATGAAAATATCTGCAGCTTTCTAGTTGCATTGACTACATTTTCATTATATATCATTTAGTATCCAAAAATTCTTTTTCAAGTTTTCAGATTTTGAAATTCAACTTTTTCAAACTTTTCAAATTACATCAAAGGGAGAAATAACATAAACCAAAGTCGTAGTACTTGAGGAGATCTAAAACTCTTAATTTTTTCATTTGAATTGGTTTAGGGTCTCAAATATTCATTACAATATTTGCTGAACTGCATAAAAAGATTGTATCAACCACTTGGTGACAAATGACTCTAAGGCAAAGTGGTAAGTAAACGAGGCTGACCCTGCGGCCACAAGTGGGTGTATTTCACATGAAAACTGTTAGAATATGATACCCCTAGTTATGTGCAACAACCCTTAGATCTTTGAAAGGATATTGCGAGTATAACAATTAAAAGCTTTCACTGTATCAAGAACAATGTAGTCGAATTGGATAGAAAACCCTAGATGACGATGTTGAAGCAACCACAACAAGAGATTTGGACTTTGGTGATTTAACCGCAAATTCTATTAGCACAACTTCAAAAAAGTACAAGTGAGTGTCGCTCTCTGTCACATCCGGCTCAATTTGGAATTTGGCCCGTAGTGGCCCATGTGCATATTAAATGAGATACTGTAGAGAGTTTAGTCCCACCTTGGTTGTTAAATGTGGGATAGACCAACATATAAGGCTTCTAGAGTCCATCCCACCATCCTCGGGTAAATCCTTTTACGCGAAGCGAGGACGAAAGCGTAAGTGAGATGGTGGTAGGTGTGGTTCGCTCCGCATATAGAGTGAATCTAAGCCGTTTGGACTATGGGGCGTTACACTCTCTCATAACCCTACATGACTCTCTAGGACCCACTGATTCATGCCCTATACAAGAATCTAGTGCAGTGGAATTTTTAACCTAATCCTCTTAAGCACTCCCACTTGCTCCTTGCAAGCCTTGGATGAGACCCTTATGTTAGCTTGGTTGATGCCTATGGCCTCTATCACTTGTTTATATATAGTCCCCTCCAAGGCCCCCATACATGCAAGTAGGAGTCCTACTCCTAGTAGGATTCTACACTCAAGTCCTAATAGAAATAGAAGTCCTAATAGCACACCAAGTAGGATTTGATTCACCTTACAACAATCTCCACCTTGTCTATAATCCTTTGAAGTCATCGTGCTCCTCCAAGAATTCTCTACAAATCGGCTCCTTTTTTATTTATACTCCCACCTCGAGAGTGCCCCCACCATAGGGGCTCATACACATCACCAAATGTGCGTGTCAGTTCTAGGCTAGAGTGCCTAAACCTTCCACCTGAGAGCTCCTTCGTTGTGTAGTTTTGTTAACCCACCACCTTCTTCTATGACCCTCCATGCAATAGCTTTGTACCACCTCTGAGCTCCACTAGCTCATTGGTACTGTATGGTCAGCCCCACCACGTCTTCCTTCTTCCAACAACTCACAACTTTAGCTCTAGAACTGTTATATTTTGCAACCGTCTTTGTAGCCTTGCACTAGACCGCAATTGAGATTTAAGAACCTGTCGTTGATGAGACGACTTCCTTCTCCTGAACAGGATTTCTACCAATCTCCCCATGGTTGCACCACACTAAACCTATCACTTAGTATCCTCCATTAATCCAGGTACATTTCATAATTACCTTCCCTTTGCAAGTAACTCGCATGACTCCACCTTGAAGTGATAAGCCACAACCTTGAAGTTCTAGCGACCTCATAGACATTAGATTCTTCTTCAAGCCTAGGATACACACAACTCCCATCAATGTGAAATGTGTTCCATCATGCATCTCAAATTTAATTGTTCCCACCTCAGTGACAACATACTCCTTGCAATCTGCTAAGTGAACGGTTCCATTTGCTAGGTGTATAGATCCTTCGTCAAACATCTCGATCACCAAACTTATATGGAAACAACTCATTAAATATAATATCCAATCATGAATGGGACCTAGTTCATTTACGATAAGTACAACACTTTCATCCTCACTTGCCACTGAGCATGCTCCTCTCATAATCTTCAAACTTGGACAGTCCTTTATCATTTGACCCTCTTTGTCACATAGATAGCATGTACTTTTTCCCTTGTTCTTGCCATTCTTCGTCCCATAATTCTTGACTTATCCTGCTCCACTTGAAACACTCAAAGCTTGATCACCTGCGAATTAAGATTCCTGCAGCTTCTTCAAGGATTCCGCCTCTAGTAGGTATGCAACTGTTGAAGTTGAGAGTAGTCTTCTCGACAAGAATATTTATCACTAACTAATCCCACTATGGTGGTAAGAATGAAGCCAATATGACGACTTCATCATTTTCCTCAATTTTCTCATCCACACTAACCAACGGTGCACAATATCTCTCCTGTTTTCTCTCTCTCTCCTATTGTGCACTGTCTCAGTGCACACCCAACAGTGCACAACAAGAGAGCATGCGCCCATAAGGGAAAAAACTGCTTCTCTTTCCAAGCAATAAATATATCTTGAAAGACGATGGCATCGTAGAGTGTCCATCCTCATGCTCAGTGTAATACTAACATGATTCAAATCAAATACAACAAGAACCCACCAAGTTTGGATGATCAATCAGCGGAAACAGAAAATTACTACATGGGCGCTTCATCATGATTCAGATATGAAACCATAGTTCTCAATTTTCAAGGAATTCTTTTATAACCAATGTTTGGGTTACTTCTTGATCAATGGGTGATTAACACCATGTCCCATTAACTCAATGATGTATGTTTCCCTGATTGCATCATCCTAGAGCATGTGTGTGACCTCCATTTGGAGATCTGAGATGCCTGTGTGCATTGTACAACAAGCTCGGTATCCATGATCTAATTGAGGGTTTTGGGCCACTTCTTAGTTCATTAGTTTTAAGTGCTTTTTCCTGAACCAAGTTTTCATACATTGATAGATCTTTTTGGGCTTATATATCCTGAGCAAGTTTTGAAACAAATTATTACTGATCATAGTTGTGCCCCTCACGTAGTCCAATGTGATGAGTTGGTTTGGTGAATGGTTAGATCGTTGCTTCCAAGATATTCTCCAGGTGGAGCTTGTAGCTGCGAAGGGTTGGTTTTCTTTGAATATAAACTATGTTTGTTGCTTCAGCAACTATACCAAAATTCTTGGTGGTGGAGTGTTGGAAAGGGGAGTATGGTGTTTGGTGACCCCTATTTAATTTTTGGACTTCAGTTCCTCATAAACTAGACAACTTTTTCCTTTCAATGATATTGTAGAAAAGTAACAGTTTTCACTGCCATTTTGAAACTAAATTAATGGGTTTGCAAATCATTGTTGAAATATAAATGCTGCATAATTTTTGTAATATTTAATTAAAAATATTCATAACGAAAATTTATATTTGTTTCTAAAAAGATAGGTGGAGAGATGAAAAAATTTCACCTACTGAAGCAAAAGGGCCATAAGCCTGAGTCCATAATTCATATATAAAAAAGTAGGAACCTATTGACTAATCATTAATGATAATGGACAGTTTTTACTGAACAATTTATATATATAAATCAAATAAACTTGCATTGCAATTAATTTATTTTTTAGAAGAATAGAGCATTCCATTAACTTATAGACCGAAGACGATCTTCAAAAACCAGGTTCTCAACAAACTCCGGCACACCATCCCAGAGCAGGCCGGAGAGTTGAGAGCACTTACAAGTTACAACCAAGAGATGCTAGACTATGGGATCATTCCATTAACTTGCATTGCAATTATTTCATTAGATTTAACAGATGCTGTAAGATTTAGATGACCAATTGAAATAATTAACAGGAAGCAGATCTATTGCAAACAAACCAAAATCTATAAGTGCCATCTCTCCATGTTTATTTCAGATTCCTCAGTCCCCGACTACTCCATTAGTTGAGCACCCCAGCGCGCTGGTGGTTGACTGGTTGCTTCTCCGCTGCAGGCTTGACCCAAGGCGTCGGCGTCAGACAAGGCTGGACCAAAGGCGTCAGCATTGGCAGAGGCTGAACCCCTGGTGTCGGCGGAGGCTGGACCCAAGGCGTTGGCATCGGCGGAGGCTTAACACAAGGCGTCGGCATCGGCGGAGGCTGGACCCAAGGCGTCGGCATCGGCGGGGGCTTGAAACAAGGCCTAGGCATCGGCGGAGGCTGGACCCAAGGCGTCGGCATCGGCGGAGGCTTGAAACAAGGCATAGGCTTCGGCGGAGGCTGGACCCAAGGCGTCGGCATCAGCGGAGGCTTGAAACAAGGCGTCGGCATAGGCGGAGGCTGGACCCAAGGCGTCGGCATCAGCGGAGGCTTGAAACAAGGCGTGGGCATCGGCGGAGGCTGGACCCAAGGCGTCGGCATCGGTGGAGGCTTCACCCAAGGAGTAGGCTTTGGTGGAGGCTGTACCCAAGGCATTGGCATCAGTGGAGGCTGAAGCCCTGGCGTTGGTGGTGGCTGGACCCAAGGCTTTGGCGGTTGCCCGCCATCACACACCTTGGTGCAGACGCAGGAGCGAAAACCTAGCCAAGCAGGGGTGGCTTCGTTCGTCTCCGTATAGCTAGAGCAGTAGCCACCAGTGTAGCCTCCCATGGCGACCCAGCACAAGGCCGTGCACATCCAATTGGCCTTGCAGATAGACCAGTGCATCCGCGATTCGCACTGTCCGCCTGTCGCTGTTGCCTCAGCTCCGGCTGCAACCACAATACTTTCTTTTTATGTAGATTTTGATGATGAAGCATCAGCTAGTGTGCTCCGTGCAAATCTTGCAGAAATTTTGAAACCAGATTTCCCCGCCACTTACGATTTGACGTGAGGAGCATTCCCAAGGTGAAGACAGCGGCCACTAGTTGCTTGTGGAACGGCATGGCTGTACCTTGTATGGAGTGACGTACCTGCTTGCTAAAAGAGGTTGTAGTGTTTCATTTATAGAAGGATGATGGTGGCGGTCTACATCAACGAATTCTCACTGTACTAATTTTATCTGTGTGGATATTGGTGTTTGGTTTGAGGAATCAAACCATTCTAAATGAGATGATATATCATGAGTCTATTCTTCAAATTTGATGGAATGATTTTATTTCTCACACTAGCACTAATTATTAGCTTGTGAGGAATGAGGTGGTGATACATTAATCCACTCCATTCCATAAAACCAAACAATGGACTAACCCGTTCCTTAAATCAAACACCCTAGATGGATGGATGTGGAAATGCAAATATTAGATGCTATACTACTTGCTCTGTTGTCCATAAATGAAAGCACTTTTTTATTTCCTATAAAAGACTATGGAGAAATGGAAATGACTGCGATGCCTCAATTAATCACAAAGATTATAGATACGCAATCTACATCTTCCTTCTGTATCGGTGACACAAATGGCATATGATAATTATGTTTAAAACACCAATATTCCATTGGTAGGTGCTTATAATTGAAACAACTATGTTTGAATTTCTCATATTTGAAATTTGAATTTTTAAAATGTAAATATAATTGATAGCATATGTCTTTAAACCTTCAAAGCATGAAACAAAAGCATTATAAATTTTATATGAAAGCAATTTTTCATTGCAATCTTTTGAGCTATATTTTTTTTACTACGCAATTTCTATTTTTCAGCCTGTTTATGTTAAATGATATGTTAAAAACTATTACATGGGTGGGAAACCAAACTGCCTGATAGGCAGTAGTTTCACCATGCGCCAAAATTTGGCTTTAGTCCTGGGTGGGCCCACAAACCAGGACTAAAGGCATTTTAGTTCCGGTTGGTAGCCCAACCCAGGACTATAGGGTTCTACCAAAGATATACGGGTGTTGTCTCTTCTTCCTCCCCGAAATTTCACTCAACGCCGCAGTCACGTCGCTTCTTCAATCCCCCAGGCTGCCCGCCCCCTCTTCCTTGTCTGCAGCCGCGCTCGCCACCCGCGCAGTCACTGTCGTCCTCGACTCCGGCACATGACCTATCGTTGTCGCCCTCGTCTCGATCCGGCCAGCCTCGCCCTCGTCCTTGTCTCTACGGCACGTGTGGCGGCGCCCTTGTCTTCGTCCTCCGGCGGCTGGCCGGCCTCGCCCTTGTCTTGGGATCCGGTACGCGCGGCTCACCCTCTTGTTCGGCTCGTGCATTGGGCCCTCATCGTCATCTCCCCGGCGCACGCGGCGGTGCCCTCGTCCTCATCTTCCGGCGGCCGACCAGCCTCGCCCTCATCCTCCGCTCCGGCACACGCAGCGCCCTCGTCCTCCTCTCCAGTGCGCGCGGCGGCTCCATCGCCCTCCTTGTCTCTGGCCTCACCCTCATCTCCGCCAGCGCCTTCGTCTCCGGCCTCGACATCGTCTCCGCTAGCGCTTTCGTCTCTGGCCTCGGCCTCGACCTTCATCTGGCGCCAGGTGCCAATAATACTAGTTGCCATCCCCTTCTCATCCCTTCGTGCTATGTGAAACCGGGCACTCACCCCTAACATTAGTGTGATATATCGTATATAGATTATATGCATTTGGTATATATATATATATAGGGTCCATTTAAATGAATTTTTATTTATAGGGGTTTACAGATGTGAATTATATATATATATATATATATATATATATATAGGGTCCAGTCATATGAATTTTGATATATAGGGTTTACATATGTGAATTTTTATATATAGACTTTAGTGCCTGATATTTTAGTATATGAAAAATTTTGACATTAGTGATATATATGAATTTTGGTGTATGAATTCATATATTGACTCCAGTGATATGAATTTTGATATATTTAGTGAGAACAAATGGCTAGACGTCTCTTTGAACCGATTGTCCTGGGTTGGGGCTATACAACTACTCATGGATTCAAACCAATGTTGTTGAATGTACCCTTTAATATGTTTCTTAAATGTACCATAGCATAATTGACCCAATTATTTGGCTTGAAGAGACACTCTCGAACTTCGGGGTTGAGGCAGTGGATGTTGAATGCTTTGAGATAGATAATGGTCAATTCATGCAATGTCGAGTTGGCTTTTCCATCGCCGCTAGGAGGGGTAGAGGTGTTGTACAAATCTCAGAGGTGGGAAGAAAGGCACCTGATAAGGGTATTGCACAAAAATATGGTATCTTAGCATGTGTAAATAAGCTTGCGAATATTGGGTACAACTTGCCTACTTATTCCTCCATGACGATACAAGCTACTGATGCGGACTCTTATCATGATGTTGCGGGCTTTTGTGCAAGGATGGCTCAAAACAACCGGAATGATGTGGTAAGTCGAAGTCGAACCCATAGCTTGTGTCTAGATTTGTTGTTATTGGAAAGTTTGGTTCTCATATCATTTTTTCTGCCAACACTTAATTACAGGTTGAGGACTATGACTTAACCTACGCAGGTTGCAACTTTGAAGCCATTCTTAACCAAACAATGTATGCATTGGGTTATGAATGGAAATATTCCGATGAATGACCAACACTCACTACGGAAGGATTTCAGGAGAAGCTTCTTGTGACTAAGAGGGGATCATTTGACCCGCCAACTTCCCAACCATTGCTAACCGTCGTAAGTAGACCTTGTGCTCATACTTTTGAAGCAAGGGAGAGTGCATTATTTAAGGCCTTGGATTACATCAATGACATTTGTGCATACCACATTGGTGATCTACACTTCACCGAGTTGATAATATGACATAGTCAAACTTGGCAGTGATCTACTTGCGCTTGCATGAACTTGGTGTGTAGCTGAACTTTGGGGTGTACTTGGACATCTCTAGCTAGTTTGTAATGACTTGTGTTTAAATTACTATGGTTTGTATAAACTTGATGAATGGGGATGATCATTGTAATATATAAGCTCTTACTTCACTAGTTTCGTTCTTATTTATGCATGACATACTATAGTATAGCATATATAATACGTGTACAAAAACTATATGAAACGAAAAATTGAATAGAAAGAAACTGCAAAAGAAAAGAAAAGGAAAACAAAAAAAGTAATATTTAGTCCTGGTTGGTTATACCAACCGGGACTAGAGGTGCCCACTCCCGGGCTTGGCCTGGAGGCCCCTTTAGTCCCTATTGGTATAAGCAACTGGGACTAAAGGGCCCCATTCAATCCTGATTAACAAACCCAGAACTAAAAGATAGGCCTTTAGTCCCGGTTGGAAAACCGGAACTTGAGGGGGTTTTCAACCGGGATTGCTACCTAGTCCTGCACCAGTGGCAGTGAGGGGCGGGTGCGGCGCAGGTAGCAGCCCAGGTAATAAGGCCTAGCAAGTTTGGCAAATGATATTAGGCGGTGCGCGCCACGGGGACAGTAGTGGTATGGACACGGCAGTTGTGGCGCGATGGTGCTCACAAGGGCCTAGAAACGGTGCCGGTGCCTTTTTTTTTACTGGTATAGGTCATGCTGTCGCCCACCCCTAGAAATCTAATTCGATGGCATATTGGAAACTTGTCTATAGAAATACTTGCTGACGTCTAAATGGGTGACGTGGTAGTGATGCCAATATAAGCATAAGTTCTTCATTTATTCCTAACCACTCATGCAAATATTAAGCAATAGAGAATTATTAAAAGAAATAGCATAGAGCTACCATCATACAGTAGTGACTTATGTGATGATACCGTAGACAAAAAATCCTTGGGTCAACTAATATTTGTTGAATGCTTTGATGGATGGAAAAATAGGTCATTTTTGGATAGTTCATTCATTTCCTGTCAACGATGCTTGGATATATATGTCTTTTGGGCAAACATGGATGCATTCAGGGATAAAAAAAACCGATCAGATAGTTATGCAATTGAGCCTTAAATAATTCAACTTCATGGGATCTTGGTAAAACACTTTTCCGCACCCATATATTGAAATATATTGTTTATTCTCCTACATGAAACAACTCATCAGTTGAACGTTCCCATTCCGGCGATGCTGGCTTCTCAAATGGAGGCCTGTCCTTGACGCATACGCATGTGAAGGTGCCAATTTTGCTGCAGTAGCCAGTTGTGTAGCCAATACTGACGCAATATTTCCTGCATTCCTTGTTCTTATTGCACGCCACGGGGCCTACAAAAGATTATTAGATGATATCGAAGCCAACCTTTTTTTATATATTTAGAAGAATTTTGCAGATATTTGGGAATTGATGAATCTCCGTATAGAACTTACAGCATGACACGAGGAGCAACGCCAAGGTGAGGCCAGCAACCATAGTTTTCTTGTTGAACAACATGATGTAATGGAGTGTTGGGTTCCAAAACAACCCGTGGACAGTATTTATAGGGGTTGGCTTGTTGGGCTGCACTTAATGTCCGGACTAAATAGATATATGCAGATCGAATAGGGTATCTGGTCTGAGGAATGAGTTCATCTTCTCACTCAATACTTTTCTTTGTTTGTTTTATAGGGTATTTGATTTGAGCAATCAAACCACTCTACATAGAGTGGTACATCCTGAGATTAACAGGAGTGGAAATAAATGTATTCCTATTGTCACGCCTATATTTTGAAACCACAAAATTTGGATGCAAACCATATGTGTAGAACATATAGAACAAATTGTAAAGGAGAAGTATCATACTCAGTGCCTTATTACAATAGCGAACCATAGTTCATTACATAAATAAAAACATCTCAAAGTCTAGAGATCTGATAACATAAACTAAACACTCCAAGGGCGTCTCCATCACCAAAGGATCTGGTCGACTGGTTGACAACAACCTAGTTGTCCTCAAAGTAATCGTCGTAGTCATTGCCATCTGTACCCATCCGGGATTTTTATCCAATAATGAAAAATAAACAAGCATAAGTACATCTCGTACTTAACAAGATAATATGGGGTTCATGAGGCGCAGAAGGTTGACACTGGTTGTACTGTAGTTAGCTTTTAATAAGTAACATCCTAATATTAATTAAGTTATGGTTGTGCTTAAGCCCCAGGTAACCACAGTAGTATCATGAATAAGTAACACATCACCATTAATCATTATTATTATCATCATCAGCAAAGATTCAGTTATTCCATCAGTTTTCCGGGTCACCCGTAACCGTGGGCACGACTGTTATAACAGTTTGTTAAACTCTGCACAGAGGTGTACACTTTCACTGTGAGTCATGATTCCCATATGTCTGGGGCCCGTCGACCCCCTAACACTTCCAAGGTGAGTGGGCAGGGTACACTATGAAGTCTTTCAAAAGTTCATCTAATATGTTAGGGTCGCTAGGTTTTGGTGGCAAATAGATATAGGTCCCCCTTCCCAAATGGCACAATGACACGCAGCCTATACACATAGGGACAAGAGCCAAACTATACCCGAGTCGGCAGACCCCTTTTGCGCCCTTTCGGGTAACCTCTAACATGCTAGAAAAGGTCTTCATACTTGACTAAAGCCAGAGCCATATGACCCTCACAGTTGTACTGTAGGTCCCAGCTTTTGCCAATGAATAAGTCCTTATGGAGGGCCAAGAGCATCGTGATACGCAAGCTCTCTCACCCTACGTTCATGTTTCTCAAAATCAAGTTTTAACAAGGGTTGCATATAATCAGTAGTCATTGTCCATATTCATAGTATTTAAGTGGAGCGCTAGCAACTACCCATATGCAAGTGTAACCCATCGGTAACAAGGTACAAGATAATCAACGACTAGGATATCCTTATGTTGAGCAAATTGACACATGCAAATGACTAATTAAATAATGAATAGGACAACAAGGAATATCCCATATTATACTTGCCTTGCTCGTAGAACTCCTGCTGGTCTGGATTATCACAGTAGAAGATCTCGTCACCCGTGTAGCAATTACTGTCTACTCGAACCACAATCAACAACACGCATTCCAAGATCATCCATGCAAGGAAATCAAGACTAGATTAGAACAGTACATCAATAGAGAAAAATCAATCTAAAAGGTTTATAACACTATTCTACACGTTGCTACGATCACACAGATAAAAAGATCACGAAAAACGGAGTTAAAACGCGGAAGTTATGAATTTACTAAGATTTCCTATAGATAAATAATTACTATAATACAAATCCAAAATTTAAATATTACAAACCTACTGTACAACAGCACTAACATGTAGAGCTCGCGAATACGAACCTAACGGAATTTGAACGGGTCAAAACAGAGTTAAAATGAGCATTTTATGGCTAAAACAAAAGGAGTGGCAAACCTGTAAATAAAGGAAAACGTATTCTTGAATTTACCGAGATCAACTACGCTTTCAAAAGAAGAAAACGTATTCGGGATTTATGCTTTGGACTGCGGGTTTGATTCTAGAAATCCCGAGGGCTTTTTAACAAAATTACCCCAGAAGGGGTATCCGGCGATCTGGACCGTCGGATCGGATCCGAACGGCCCCGATTAAAAGAGGGAGGACGGGGGTGGTTGCCGGCCGGCCGACGGCGGCGCCATGGCCGGAAACGGCAAAGCTCGCCAGCGTTTTCTAAAATCACGATTCCGGCCACCATTTGACACACCGCAGGTACAAAATGGAGGAGAAGCTCGACGTGAACTCACCCGCGTAGAAGAGGGAGGCGGGGAAGGAGCGAGAGCAGCGTGGAGCTTTGGGTTGGCGGGCGGTTAGGGCAGCATTGCGCAAGCAGCCGCTTCGGGCGAAGGCTGTGGCGGAGAGGGAGCACAAGAGAGCGGAGGGGCCAGGGACTCGGCTTAAATAGCCCCGGAGGCGCTCTACGAAGGGAAAGAGCGGGCGAAATCGCTTGAATCACGGCGGCGGCATGAAAAAGGAAGGTCTCCTTCCTTCACGGTGAGAGGTAGGAGACGGCGGGTGGCGGGCCCACGCGTCAGCGGCTAGGATGGCTGGCTTCGCCCGTCAGCGGAGGGAGGCAGGAGCGCGCGCTGGCCTGCGGGCCGGCCCAAGAAGAGGGGCGCGCGGGCCACTTGGCCGGGCCGAAGGAGAAGGAGGGGCAGCGCCCACTTGGGCCTGTCGGAGCAAGGGGGGTGGCGGCTGGTTGGGCCAGTGGCCAAGAACCAAGGAAATGAGAGAAAAAAATAAAGGATTTTATTTTTCTTTTATGAAAAAAATTTGTAAATTCATTTTCAAGAGATTTTGAACTCCTTTTTGAATTCTGTAAAACCACTCAACTCATAAATAAATATGCAGCAGCATGAGTGCAACAACATGTAGCTAGCCTTATATTTGATTTTACTTTCATAAAATTTATTATCTCCCTAAGTTAAATGCTCACAAAAATACATAATTAAATCCATTTCTTCTATTTTAAAAGATGCAAAATTTTGGGTGTTACACCTATTCAATGGAACTTCATGGATATCCACATTTACATCCATTTCTGACAAGGATAACTCAATATATATTTCAAATCGGATTTTTGTTACTATATCTATCAGATTCTCGATCTGTATTCAAGAATACCGTGGAACATCGGACTATTATCTGTATCCATGAAGAATATGTATCACTTGTGCAGGACTTGGTAACAATTCCGGTTGGAAAACCCCCTTTAGTCCCGGTTTTCCAACCAGGATTGGCAGTCTGGGACTAAAGGCCCGGCTTTAGTTCCTGTCCCTTCAACCAGGATTGATTTGGGACTTCTAGTCCCGATTGGTAAAGATGGCTCCAGCCCAGCCTCCAGGCGCTGCCACGTATTACATCTCCATTCCCGGTTGGTTATACCAACTAGGACTGAATGTCTCTTTTTTTCTTTTCTCTTCTTTTTTTCTTTTCTTTTACAGTTTCTTTGCATTGAATATTGTACGCACATACTAAGAGTGAAACTAATTAAGTAAAATGTTGTATATTACAATGATCATCCATCCCACAATCAAATTTCATACAAACCACAATAAAATTAAACCAATTCATTGCACACTACATGTCCAAGTACTCCACAAAGTTCATGCAAACATATATAGTATGTCACCACTACTACCTAATTACGACGTTGACTTTCTAGCATTATCAATTTGGTGTAGTGTAGGTCACCGATGTGAAAACGATTATTGACGAAGACCAACGCATTAACTAGAGCACTCTCCTTTGCTTCACAACTACGAGCACCGGGTCTACTAACAACCTTTAACCCTGCTTCGGAAGTCGGTGGGTCTCCCCTCTTAGTCGTAAGTAGCTTTGCCTGAAATCCTTCTGTGGTGAGTGTTAGCCTTTTATGAGCATATCTCCAATCATAACCCAAGTGATACATAGTCTGGTTTAGAATCGTTTCAAAACTGCACCCTTTGAAGGTTAAGTCATACTCCTCAACCTGTAAGTGTTGGCAGAAAAAAGGTTATGAGAATCAAGCTTTGCAACATATGACAACAAATCCAAACATAATCTATGAGTTTGACTTAGACTTGACCACATCATTTCGGTTGTTCTGAGCAATGCTTGCACACAAGCCCTCAACATCACGATGCATGCCCGTATTTATAGCTTGCATCAGCACGGAGGATAGTGTGGGCAAGTTGTACCCAATATTTGCAAGCTTAGTTACACATGCAAAGACAGTATATTTTTGTACAAGAGTCTGCTGGGGTGCCTTTATTTCCACCTATGAGATTTCTACGACACCTCTAGCCCTCCTAGCGCGGATGGAAAAGCTAATTCGACATTGGATTAATGGACCATTATCTACATCAAAAGGTCTGAACATCCACTACCTGAATCCCGAAATATGATAGTGTATCTTTAAGCCAAAGGATATGGTCAATTACCTACAGTACATTTGAAAATCACATATATATACATATCAGAAAATATATTTATATAAGCGTATTTGACACATTAATTTATTATAAACAAATAGAGTTGCTTACTATGTCTGGAAGATTAAAGGGTACTTGCGGCAACACTGAATCGTTCCCATCCATGATTTGTAGCCGCCGAAACCTATGACTTCCGGCAGAGGGAGACGACGACGTCCAGCCATCCCTTCTCACAAAAGTCAATATATCAAAAATCATATCAACACTTGACTATTCAAAAATGTATGTCTGAAGTTATAGACATCCAATAATAATGATTTTTAACTTTCTAGAAAGCTTATTAAGTTATATATAACTTTATTATTACCATCTCAAGATGATTCCATAGGTAACTAGGCCAAACATTACAAAGAGATATTAATGTCCATATTTGGGTAGATTTTGACATCCAACTTTGAACATCTATAATTCCTAAACCAGCAGGCCTAAAATCATGAAATTTTAGACAACCAAGATATAAAAGTTCTCTACAACTTTTGTATTCATTGCATTCATAGAAAACATAATTTGCATCCAAAAATTATCTCTATAGCAGAAACTACACATGCAACCATTTCAGCACACATGTAAGAGCATAATAAATTTAGAGATCCAAATTTTCTGTAAATACATGATCATATTAAGTGTTCTTATGGTACAACAACATCATTTAAAGGCAATGGAACAACATTTCCTATTTTTACACACTTATATTATTTATAAACCATTTAACAAGCACTAGACAAATTAAATCAATAACTCATTCATATTTGCACCAATAAATCTAAAATTTTTATCATAGCACAAGCATCACATGAGTAGCATACCATAAAAATTTCACATCAAAAGAAGCATTACAACTATAGATATGAATTTAACCATAAAAAGTCATATATGTATATCACTGAAGTCAATTTGTTTAATAAATCTATATATACCAAAATTCACATCAATAAATGCCTATGTATCAAAATTCACCATCTTTCCACATATAAATCAAAATATATATCAATAAAGAAAATTTCATGGTTGACTCCTCGGTTTCACATAGCAGAAAGGGATGAGATCGATGTGGTTGGCACTGCACACCTAGTGGCAGCAACGAGGGCGCGTGCGCCAGGGAGAGAGGACAAGGGTGCCACTGGAGAAGAGGTCGAGGCCGGTTGGAGCCGAGGAGAGGGCGCCGCGCGCACCAGTGGGGAGAGATGACAAGGACGAGGATGACGCCGGCTAGATCGAGGATGAGGGCGAGAGCGAGGCCGCGCACACTAGGGAGAGAGGACGAGGGCGAGGCCGACCACGGGAGACGAGGAAGAGGGCACGCGCACCGGAGCCGAAGACGAGTGCGAGGCTGGCCAGAGACGAGGGCGCCGCCACACGCCGGGATTGAGACGGGCGAACGGTGCCAGTGGCAAGGCCGCGTGCGCCGAATCGAGACGGGCACACGTCTCACGTGGTGAGCGCGGCCGTAGACGAGGAAGAGGAGATGGGTGGCGAGCACGGCCGGCCTAGGGGATTGAAGCGGCGTGGTGGCGGCGTTGAGTGAAATTTTGGGGAGAAAGAAGAAAGAACACTCGTATATATACAGTATAGCACTATAGTCCCGGGTTGGGCTACCAACCGGGACTAAAAGACCTTTTGTCCCGGTTGGAGGCCCAACCCAGAACTAAAGGTAGGGGTTGGGCCTCTAACCGGGACTACCTTTAGTCCCGGGTTGGGCCTCCAACCGGGACTAAAGGTCTTTTTGTCCCGGTTGGTAGCCCAACCCAGGAATGAAGCCAAATTTTGGCACGCAGCGAAACTGCTATCTACACGGCAATTTCGTTTCCCGCCCAGGCAACCGTTTTTAACATATATCCTTTTATTTTGGTCATTTCTTCATCTGGCAAAGTGACCAAAACAGTAATAAAGATCTTAGAGAACCTTACAATAAATTTAGGGTACATAAAAATTACATATACGATAACAGAGACCTAACAATTACGATAACATAGACCTTTCTTTGAGTAGGTCAATGTTACAATCAAAGTGTACCAACATATTATAAAATAACCACCTCAAAAACATTCTTCTAGCACCAAGGTAGGATCAAATAAGGGCTAGAGGATGCCGAAGATGGATGACGAACTACGCCAAGCCTGGAGACGAAGATGCGGTTGCACGAGCAGCAATGAACCCATGCCTCTCCGGAAGACAGTACATTCATGCCACGAATGGACTGATACCCAGCTTGGATGGATCCATCAACCTGCAAACAGCCTATTCATGCCTTGCATGGACAAACAATCCGCAGACAGGCCAGAGCACACCGCATCTGATGGATCCATCAAGGTAGTAGACAGCCCATGCAACAATTACGTTGCACGGGCGTCACACCCAGCTTCTCAAGGCTTCAGCGTTGCTCCATCTTTAAAAACATTCTTCTAGTACCTCTTGTGTGCATCGCGGAATAAAATTTGTATGTGAAGAGCTTTCTCCCACAGAGTGGCCATATATGTGGATAGGAAATTGGGAGATGAATGAATGTCGTCGGAGAGGGAGAGATGAATGGCACCCAAAGTGGCCGGCAGTTTTAAAAGCCCGATCAGCGGCCGGCGGTGGTAATTGGGATGAGTGGTGATCGTCGGTGTGGTAGGTGGCAGCAGTGGGGACTTTTAGTCCCGGTTTTTAACACAAACCAGGATTAAAGGTCACTTTTAATCCCGATTTGTACTACCAACCGGGACTAAAAGTCATTTTTGTTTGTTTGTTTTTATTTCTCTATTTTTGATATTTGCATATGCATATCAATCCTACACGAGTTAAATTTCAATTTTTACACACAGAATAATTATGACGTTCATACAAATAAACCTAATGAAACATAATTAACTTGTTCATAAAACATAACTAAATTATCCATACAAATAAACCTAATTAAAGTGCATAACTGTTCAAATAAACCTGATTGAATATAACAGTACGAATAAACCAAACTAACACAAGAATCCTACAAACTGGATATGCGCCAGTCTGTCTCCACTCCTGTATGTCTCGGATGGTGTAACCACGGTCATTGTCTATGTAATGTAAGGCCCGCACTACAGCACTCTGGAATGCCTCAAAACGTCGAGGACATGGCATCCCAAAGATGTAGCCTACTGATGGACTATCGATAACCTGGTTCTGCCTAAATCTCACACAAAACTAGTAGCCTGCTGTCGTCCTCTGGCCTATCACATCCTCGAAGTCCCAGACGTATCCTAGTCACTTAAGAGCTTGCGTGAGAATGGGCTTCAAGGCACATAAAACATAGGTGTTATCATAGAGCAAAACCTACAAAGGGACAAAAAAATATCAAGAAGCGCTTATATAATAATAAGAATAAATAAATATTACTCTCATATCATACACGACGTACCACATCCATTAAGTTGAATGTCGCATGCATCTCTCTTACTCGAGGCACGTCCAGAGTGCGCTCCTCTAAAGCTTGTATCTTCAATGCTTACCAATCAGGTATATGGTAGCTAATTCTCTTAATTGCCTGCAAAGAAAACAACACGACATCGATCAGCGCGCCTACCTTGGTCGGCATCAGTCGTTCAGCCTGCACGATTTCCTGGCGCACCTCATTATTGTACCTAATGGGGATGTTGAAGGCGAGACTACACATCCATAACTCGCCATCATTCATAACCTCACTTGTCGTGTTCTCAAAGATGTCCCCCTAGTCAAGTAGCCATAGTGTTTCTTCCAGCCACCTAACCGGTTTTATAGTCTGTGACATATGCAACAATCATATTATGAATGAATGTATACATGTAAAAATCATATTAGTATGCAAAACTTAAAATATTCCATGCTATTGATGGGTTTGGGTAACGCAGGATGGCCCTATTTGGCGATGGCGCGGATGGAAGATCGCCAAGGTGGAAACCTGGTTCCTGTGGCTGGGGAAGTTCACCACCATTCATCGTAACTAAAAAAACTGAAAAAAAACATCCCAATAAATATAGATCCCCATATAAACATACCATGCAACAATATATATTAGAGAAACATATAAACAATAAATCATCAAGATATATATATATATATGCATGCCAAGTAAACTTAAATATTTTTCACATATTTTCTTAACGATTATTAACTCTCATCAAGAAATAATATTGCTAACAAAGATCTAGAAAACAATAAATGTTCAAGGTTATGTAGAAATGATGTATAAATAAAAATAAAATCCACCATTATTATTCCTAATTAAAAAAACCACATATTTGAATATTTCTATGCTTATTACTAAACCATGAGACGATCTACATTATTAGCAATGAAAGATTAGAAGATGAAGTTGCTAACCTTTAGAATATTGAAGATGAAGCCGGCGGCCGAGAGAAAGAACTTGCTCCTCCAAGCAAGAACACGATGAACACGGATGAACAAAAGCAGATAAGGCCGGCAGCAAAGACCAAAGATTTGACCATCTGTGTCTCGGTCTAGGGGGGACAGTGCAAGCGGGTATATATAGATGGGGACCTTTAATCCCGGTTGATAGAACCTACTAGGACTAAAGGATTAATCTCTAGTCCCGGTTAAAGCTACAAACCGGGACAAAAGGCCGGCTGGACCTTTGGTCCTGGTCGGTGGTTCCAACCGGGATTGAAAGGCATCCTTTAGTCCCGGTTTGAATCAGAAACCGGAACTAAAGGTCCCTGCTGTAAAAGCCTGCTACACTATGCGTTGAACAGGGGATTTTTGTCCTAGTTGGTGGTTCCAACAGGGGCTAAATCTCCTATTATTCCCAGACCAAATTCCCTGGGACTAAATCCAAAAACCGAAAGTATGTTCTCCACTAGTGTATACATAGTGAAACTATTTAAAACTTATTTTTGTGATGACTAATTATTACTTTTAATATTATTAATATGTATCATTGAAACTATTTGAAGTTCTCTATGAAAAATAATTGAAGACTAATGATATAGAATTTAGTATTCATATATAAACATTACGCTTATTTCAATTTAGTTTGAACATTTTACATTTGTACTTATAAAATATATTTAAATATTCTTGTTAAGGGCGCTATGATCTAGAGTAGCTGGCCCTCGACTACGCAACTCGTAGTCTCGGTCCGTCGTCTTCTCTGGCGAGGTAACCCTGCCGCAGGCTTGGTCTTCTCCGGCTGGTTGCCCAGGCCGTAGGCTTAAGAGGATAACGAGGAAGATAGATTGATAATTCTTTTCTTGACCAAGCGTTCACCGATTACATCAATATATATATGCGGCCATTGGCCCAACTAACAGGAGTAACAAATCTCCTTTGATTTAGGAACTAATAATAGAAAGCTATCTCTAAAACATCCTCAGCCACTAGCCACGCCCGTGTCTTCAGCTTCGTCTGTTGCGCGCGCCGCGCGCTCAGCGTCACGCCTGATGTCCCGTGCGCGGCGATGCCTGGCGTAGTGATGTCCAACCATGACATCTCTCCCCCCCTCGAGTAGCAGCTCGTCCGCGAGCTGGAATCCTAGATACTTCGCGCGAAACTCTGCAACATCTTCCCACGTAGCATTTGCGGCGGTCTCGCCCTTCCAGTGAATGAGTACCTGATGCACGCCACGAGCCAGACGCGCACGCACCGCACGTTCAGGCTCCGGAACGACCGCTCCATGCAACAGCGGTGGAAGAGGCGGGATCACGTCGGGCGGAGGACCATGGAACTTCTTCAACAGCCCGACGTGGAACACATCGTGGATGCGGGCGCGTGGCGGCAGGGCGAGACGGACGGCGACGTCGTTGATCAGCTCGGTGATGAAGTAGGGCCCGAAGAAACGTGGCTTGAGCTTGCCGGTGACCGCCTGGGGAAGTGACGACGCCGTGCGCTGGCGAAGGCGAAGGAGTACCCAGTCGCCGACGTTGTAGACCACATGTCGATGTGCCTTGTCGTAGTGAAGCTTCTGCATGGCTTGAGCTTGTTCTAGGCGGTAGCGAACATCAGCCAAGAACTGATCGCGTTCCTCCATGGACTTGGCAACGGCAGGCACCCGGGACTCGCCTGGCTCGTAGGACCTGATGCTTGGCGGGTCACGCCCATAGACGACGCGGAACGGCGTGTCCTTTAGCGAGGACTGATATGCCGTGTTGAATGTATATTCCGCCCATGGGAGCCAGCGGAGCCACTGTCGGGGGCGATCACCTGTAAAGCACCGCAAATACATTATGATGACGCGGTTAGCCGCCTCGAATTGGCCGTCGGACTGAGGGTGGAAGGCCGTCGTCATGTGCATCTTGGCGCCCACCAAGCGCATGAGCTCGCGCCAGAACGTCGAGGTGAAGACGGGGACGCGGTCGGTCACCAAAGACTGCGGCACGCCGTGTAGACGCACGATGTCGGCGAAGAAGGCTTGAGCGACAGATTCGGCGGAGTACGGGTGCGCCAATGGAATGAAGTGGGCGTACTTGCTGAACCTGTCCACCACCGTAAGGATGACGGTCTTGCCACGCACCCCGCGGCAGTGCCTCGACAAAGTCGAGCGCGACATCCGTCCAGACCCCCTGCGGCACTGGCAATGGCAAGAGCAGGCCGGCTGGGTGTAGATGTTCCAATTTGTAACGTTGACAGACGTCGCAGGCGCGCACCATGTCCTGCACTAACTTTTTCATGTTAGGAAAATGGAAATCTCGGCGCAGGTGATGAAGCGTGCGCTGTACGCCTTCGTGCCCGTCCTGGTGCACCGCCTCCATGAGCTCCTGGACCATCGGCGACGTCGGCGGGAGGTACAGACGGCCAGCAAACTGGACCATGCCGTCGACGATCGTCCAGGGCGCCCCACGAGAGCCACCTGCAACCTCCTCCCGTAGAGCGACCAAGCCGGGGTCAGTGTTGTGTAGTTGACGCAGCCGTGCCAGGAAGTCGAAACGTGGAGCGGACAGCGCGAGCATCGTGCCCCTCCTCTGGCGTGTCGCGTCGGGACAGCGCGTCCGCCACGACGTTGGCCGCCCCGGGCTTGTACTCCACCGTGAAGTCGAAGCCCAATAGCTTGCCCACCCAATGATGCTGTGGGATGGTCGCGAGTCGTTGATCTAGCAGATACTTGAGGCTGTAGTGGTCAGTCTTGACGACGAAGCGACGCCCCCACAAGTACGGCCGCCAGTGCCGCACGGCATGAACGAGCCCAATGAGCTCGCGCTCGTACGCCGCCAGAGCATGATGTCGTGGAGCCACCTGCCTGCTGAAAAACGCCAAGGGATACCCGTCTTGCACGAGGACAGCACCGAAACCGTGGGAGGAGGCATCACACTCGACGAAGAACGGCTTGGTGAAGTCCGGCATGGCGAGGATGGGCGCCGAGGTCACCGCAACCTTGAGGGCAGCGAACGCCGCGACGGCCTCAGGGCCCCATGCGAAACCCTCCTTCGTGGTGAGCGCTGTGAGTGGTGCTGCCACCTCTCCATAGTTGCGGACGAACTTCCTGTAATATCCGGCCAGGCCGAGGAACCCCCGGACCGCGCGCGCCGAGCGGGGTACCGGCCAGTCGTGGATGGCCTGCACCTTTACCGCATCCATGGCAACGCCGTCTTCCGAGATGGTGTGGCCGAGGTAGGAGATAGCCATCACACCGAACGCACACTTGGAGCGCTTGATGAAGAGGTGGTGGTGACGCAACTCGGTGAAGACGGCATGGAGGTGTCGTAGATGATCCGCCCATGAACGACTATAAATCAAGATGTCGTCAAAGAAAACAAGTACAAAGCGACGGAGGAACGGGCGGAGTACATCATTCATCAGGGACTGGAATGTCGCCGGCGCATTGCACAGGCCGAACGGCATCACCAGGAACTCGTAGAGGCCATCGTGGGTGCGGAACGCCGTCTTGTGGACGTCGGCTGGGTGCATGCGCACCTGGTGGTACCCCGAGCGCAGATCGAGCTTGGTGAAGAACTTGGCGCCGTGGAGTTCATCGAGGAGTTCATCGACGACGGGTATCGGGTAGGCATCCTTGACGGTGAGGGCGTTCAGCACGCGATAGTCGACGCAGAAGCGCCACGAGCCGTCCGGCTTCTTGACAAGAAGCACCAGTGAAGAGAACGCCGACTCGCTGCGACGCACGGTGCCCTGCTCAATCATGGCGGCGCATTGTCGTTCGAGCTCATCCTTGTGCGCCGTCGGGTACCTGTAGGGACGCACAACCACCGGAGCCGCACCCGGTTTGAGGATGATGCGGTGGACGCGGCCTCGCAGTGGCGGGAGTCCCTTGGGCTCCTCGAACACATCGGCAAATGAGTGGAGCAGACCATCGAGGAGGGGCTCGCTCACGGTCGTCGTCTGCAGTGTGGGCGCAGCGGGCGACGCCTCGCTGGACCAGCGGACCCACCGGCCGTTCTGGGTGAACGTCACGACCCGCTCGGTCACATCCCAGGCGATGGGGCTCCCGAGTTGCGCCATCCACTGTGTACCAAGGACGATGTCGTATCCAGCGAGGGGCATGACGTACAAGTCGACGTGGAACGCCGTGCCCTCGATGGAGAGCGGTGCTTGACGAATGACGCCCGGGCAGGAGACCTTCTCGCCGTTGGCCACCGTCACGGTCAGTCGTGGACGTGGCTGCACGTCGAGGCCCGTGCGCTGCGCCGCCGCCTCCCCGATGAAATTGTGGGAGGAGCCGGTGTCCACCAGGGCCACGAACGTCGCGGCGCCCAGCACCACCCGCAGCAGAATCGATCTGCCCACGGGCACGCCGGCCACAGCATGGAGAGAGAATACCGGGGCCTCCATCTCCGGATCTTCGTCGACGTCATCGCCCTCGTCGTCGACACTGTCCAACAAGAACAGGCGTTTGCATACCTTGTTGTGGCCCTGGGAGTACTTCTCGTCACAGTTGAAGCACAAGCCGAGGCGTCGACGTTCCTCCTGCTCAGATTGGTTCAGCCGACGTATCGGGCGTCCTTTGATGGTCGGAGGAGCCGTAGCTGCTTTGTGCGTTGCGGCCTGGGGTTGGGCCGTTCGCGTCCCTGGCGCCGGCAGTACCGCCCGCGCGGCCGGGTTGGCCGGGAACAGGTAGGGCTCCATCAGCTCGAATTGGCGGGCCAGACTCATGGCGGTTGCCAGATTGGGCGGGTTCTGCTGCTGCACCTGGAGGCTGAGTGGTGGCAGCAGTCCTCCTGTGAAGAGTTGCACTCGCTGGGCCTCATCAAGCCGTCCAGCGCGCGGGAGCAGGGCCTGGAAGCGGTCCTGGTAGTCCTCCACGGTCCTCGTGCGGCGACACGACGAGAGCTCGAAGAGGGGTACGGAACGAAGCGGTGGCCCGAAGCGCAAGTTCAGGAGTTCCTTGAAGCGTTCCCAGGTCGGCGTGCCCTCGGTTTCTTGGACGTGGATGTACCAGAGAGACGCGCCGTCTTGGAGGTTGTAGGAGGCCATCCAAGTACGTTCTGCCGGCATGACCCGCTGTTGAATGAAGAAAGATTCGCACTTGTTGATGAAGGTCAGCGGATTCGACTTGCCGTCGTAGTGCGGGAACTCTGGTCGCCAGTGCTTGGGCGGGCGATCTTGATGGTGCTCACCGGATGGCTCCTTGCTTGAAGACGAGGACGACCGGTCCCCGGCCAGGGCCACGATTGCCTACGTGTTGGCCTCGAGCGCTTTCGTGGTGGCCTCGGAGGAGGCTTGAAGCGCGGCGAGGGTCTTGGCGAGGGCGTCCAGTGTCGGTTGGAGGTTGTTGTCACCCATGGAAGCGGCACGCGATGATGCGGTGGAGGGCGATGATGGTGCGGGCGGCGGTAGGCGCGGTGGGGGCTGGTGGTGGGCTAGGGTTTATGGGTGGCGGTACAGAGGTGTTGGAGGAAATAGAGGATCGAGTGGATCGTGATACCAGGTTGTCAAGGGGCGCTATGATCTAGAGTAGCTGGCCCCTCGACTACGCAACTCGTAGTCTCGGTCCGTCGTCTTCTCCGGCGAGGTAACCCTGCCGCAGGCTTGGTCTTCTCCGGCTGGTTGCCCAGGCCGTAGGCTTAAGAGGATAACGAGGAAGATAGATTGATAATTCTTTTCTTGACCAAGCGTTCACCGATTACAGCAATATATATATGCGGCCATTGGCCCAACTAACAGGAGTAACAAATCTCCTTTGATTTAGGAACTAATAATAGAAAGCTATCTCTAAAACATCCTCAGCCACTAGCCACGCCCGTGTCTTCAGCTTCGTCTGTTGCGCGCGCCGCGTGCTCAGCGTCACGCCTGATGTCCCGTGCGCGGCGACGCCTGGCGTAGTGATGTCCAACCATGACAATTCTTTAGTCCCTACTTGCATAATGATATTGTTATTTCAAAACTATGGATAAGAAGGTAGATACATGATATTAACTAAATAGAGTAAATATATGAATGTGAATTCAACTCCGAGCTATCTGTCTTGTATTCATTGTCGAGAACATTAAAATCTATATATATATCGTATGTGACCAAAAAATCGATATCCGACCAATACATATTCGAATTATATCCATATCCATACCCATTTCATCCATAGATAATACGTCTGATCATAACGTAGTCAATCCGGATTTGTCCTAAGTATCAACAGTATCACTACCAGGTTGACCTCATCAAGCCTTCGAATAAACATAAGCAAGAACTCGAAAGAACTCAACTAAATTTGCTCAAAGGTGGATTAAGTACATGAGTTGGGGTTCTACAAACTGATACACAGCAATACTGTTTGAAGACAAATCAATCTAAGCAAAATCCTAAACTCTAATATGGTCTACGATTATTGATTATAAACTCTTTGGGAGCATGCAGCCCGCCCTTGGCCGCCTGCCCGTTGAGGATGCAGAGGTGGCATTCGCCTCCGCGTTGAGGAATGTGCATCATGGCTGTTGCCCTAGCGCTTACTATGGTGGCACTGTAACTCCTACGACATGGATCCGAAGGCCCAAGCAGTTGGTGGGAGATGGAAGAGACACTGTCGGCAGTGTGATTTGATTTGAGGCCAGACACAAGAGAGATCTTAGGGATTGAGTGGGTGACGGTTCCATGTGATAGTACGTCGAGACCCAAATGTAGGCGCTTACAAAATATATGGGGAAGGGGGAAAGGGGCATACGACGGGTTTGGTGTTGTCAGGTAGATGACAACACTTGAAGCTTTTTTACTTATAGAGATAGAGATTAATCTAGTGGTCTTCTCCATGATATCGGCTTATTAGGTACAGGGGCTACCGCACAAAACTAAGTGCCTACATGTGCAGTGGTGGAGGGAAGATTGACTGAGGGGAGCCTGGCACCCCCAACATATCTATGTTCCCCATGAAACACCTGCTCAATTAGCTACTTAATACTTTAATTAGCTAGTTAACAAATGCTATTTGTACTTAAATTTCTTCACTAACAACATCTTATATAATTAATAATTAGTCTTCCTATTGTTTTCTCCATCTCTTTTGTTCCTTTTATTATTGTCTACAAAATTTAGTTCATCCCCAAGTACACCCTCTAATTAGCTAGTTTTGGTTTTGCCCTCCCTCCAAATTAATCTCAAATAGCATTTATATTATTGTGATTAGTCTTCTTGCTATCTTCCTTATCTCCTTTGTTCTTGTTATTACTGTGATTTTTCATGGCTTAAGAATTAGATTGGTCGAGGGAAGGAGAGACCTAGAGCTAATTAATTTTGTTTAGATTCGTCGAGTGAAGGTTAGACACCTAGAGCTAGTTAATTTTGTTCTCTGTTTCACTGAAATATTATTCAGTGTTCTTTTTTTTAGTTTTCAGATTTTTTCTATTTTAACACAAGGGTTATTTACTTGGTTGTTACATGTACTCAGTGGGAGAGCCACCGCTCGCTGACCCTGCACAGCTGTCCAAGCTTGTCGCAAAGTGCAAATGGATTTTTTTTATTTGTATATTTGTAAGAAAAACGAAATGCTGTAAATATTTATGAGCTTGTTACGGTGCTTGGGTGGAACCACCGGCTCCTCCCTTGAAATTTATATAGAGCCGGAAAGGTAATTAAGGGTAGTTTAGTATTTGGATGTTTGTTATGGTGCTTGGGTGGAACCACATGTTCCTCCCTGTGGATTTTTTCTGTTAATTAAAAGTAAATAAGGGTAATTTGGTCATTCTATTCTAAGTTTGCCGACATCTTTGTTTTCTTTCTCACGAACTGAAGAACTGAAAGCTGCACCACCGCACGCATCTGGGGAAGGGCTTGCCGCCGCCTCAAGCCTGCAGGGGGCTCACCAGTGCCGACGCCCGCCTGTTTGGGGATCACCACCGGTTAACTGGAGGAGCTTGCCATCGACCGTTTGTTGGGGGCCACCACCTGGGATCACCGCCGGCCATCTGCACGAGCTCTGCACCAACCATCTGTTGGGGCCTGGCGACCTGCAGGTCATCGACTTGGCCGGTAGGGGCTGGGTAGCCTGCCTCCTCCTATCGCTGATCTGCCGCTGCCTCTGATCTGTCACATGCCTGCCTGCACTTTGGCCTCCATGATTCATACATCTGCGGCCAAGTAAAGAATATTGGCGTCTGTCTGATGCGCCGCACATCCCTCGGAAGCACTAGCAGGCCATGGGCATCAAAGATGTCGCCTCAAACAAATTAGCGAGCACGTCAAACTCGACCACCCTTCTGTTTTCATCCCACACTACAACTAACTGTTGCTAGTTCATTGATTAACTCAGATTACAGATGTGCATAACAACGATCCAAATGCATGTTTTGATTTTATTTCTTATATATATGGTGGGTTTCTAAATATCAGGCATTTGAACGCTCTCGGCCATCGTCCGGCTCATCATATCTCTGGCGTCCGCTGCTTTGCGTCTCCGGCGCGGGCTGGGTTGCTGGCGCGCGCCTGTGTTTGCTCCGCTGCACACGGCTTGCGACATATACATCTATATGTTTTAGGCACGATGTGCATGTCGCAATAGCCGCCACCCATGTAGCCAATGTCCTTGCACGATTGATTGCATGCCGTGTCTGTGGACTTTGGGTTTGATCCACCGCACACGAGTCTGTCCACTCTCGAATCGCACATTTTTGCAGCCGCCTCCATGGCTGAAATCAAAAAAAAAATTGCCGTACTGTTAGCAAACGCTACTACATATAGACATATATATATATTCACCAACTGAAGCAACACTTGCTACAAGCTAGTGTGTCTCGTATTAATTTAACTTTTGTTGGAAACTTATACGAAATAATCTCTATACATACAGTGTGACACAAGGAGCAAGGTCAAGACAAAGCCAACGATTGCTAGTTTCTTGTAGAACGACATGATTATGGAGGAGTGCTGGTGTGCTACGTACCAAAAGCCCCATAACTAAGGATACTACTTATAGAGTTGGAATAGCCTTGTGGCCTTATTCAAGTCTGGTGGGCACTACTCATTTGTAGCAGAAACTTAATGACTTCTCACTTTTGATATGGAGAAACAAACCTAAATTATGAGAAGCCATCTATATGGAATAGTTATAGATTTTAGGCTAACCTGGTGGTGTTTATTCAATGCATGCTCTATATGGATATGCAACTTCAGAAGTTGGATATATACAGCATTGATTTGGTGCATCGTTACTCTTTTCTAACAAAAAATTAATGGCTCATCAGTCGCTATTACTCTTTCCTAGCAACAGGGGTTGGCCTAGCTTTGCGGCCTTTCGCACAACTGTGTGGTAAGCACTACTCATTTCTAGCAAAAACTTAATGTCTCTTCTCACTTTGGATATGGAGAAACAAACCTGAAATTGTGAGAGCGCCATCTATGTGAAGTAGTCATAGATTTTAGCCTACCCGGGTGGATTTTATTCAATGCACATGCTCTATATGGATATGCAACTTTGGATGTTGGATACAGCGTTGATTCGGTGCGTCATTACTCTTTTCTAGCTAAAAAATTAATCGATCATCATTCATTGTTGTTTCATGTATTCTTATGTTCGATCAGTATATCAAGATCCATCAATACCTTTGTCATCCTTCATGTTCGTCATTACTACGACAACACCTAGTAAGATGGCAAGTCGTATCCATATCTAAAGGGAACGACCATTCGAATTGATGTACATCCAGTTAGAGAAACACAAACACACGCCCACAAGATCCACTGTTGTTCTAAACTACCGGCAGCCCGAGAAAATCTAACACATAAATGTTTTTGTTGACGCGAGAGATTTGTTTCCAATAGCGGTTCATAAGAAGCAGATGCCAATAGCAATAGAACTGTGGGTCGATGGCTATGACCCACCCATGGAGATACATCTCTAGTGACCGATTTCCCAATATTACCTCTAGTACAAATTTTCTATATACACTGGCGGTAGACTTAAGACAATCGTCAATGTAAATTCATCAATACTGAGGTTGGTTTAAAGGATCTCTAGTGTAAATCTTGAATTTATACTGACGGCATATTAAGAAAACCGCCCAATGTTCACAATGGCGGTTTTCTTGACCTGCCGCAATTACAAAATATATATATATATATTAATTTTTGAATTTTTCAAATAAAACATCAGATGGAGAAATGAACTAAACAAAAATTTAGTATTTTAAAAGATCTATGGCTTTATAGTTTTCAAAAAGAGATATTTACAATGGTTGGGAAAGTACCATTAGTATCTCTAGGTACTTTCATCTTTTATATTTTCTAAGTAATTAACTGAGAAAGACTATTTATTAAATATAATTTGTATTATAGAGGGTATTTTGGTAATTGAGGTTTCTGCCCTTCTCAAACTAACGTGCCCCTCTCGTCACTCTGCGACATGTTTCGCTCAGCCCATAAGCGAGGGTGCTGCCGAGTGCTGACCCCGCCGTAAGTACCACTAAGCCTTAGGAGCCACGGCCCCGCCACTCAGTTTTGCGCTCCTCTCCCTCGATCCCGCAGCGAAGTACTCGAGCATCCTGTGTTGATGTCCATGGTCAAGGAGGCATTGATAACTTCAGACCTTAGTTCGCTTGAATGCAGTGTTCAAATCAAAGGATTCAGACAGTCTATTCCATACCTCGATGAATCAGTATTAGAAAACAAGCCTAAGAAGCTTGCTGGGGCTGGAAGGGTCGGGTCCATGGTGGAGGCCGACCTGACGACATCCGTCACCGCCCGGGGATGCCTTGGTGCTGTGGCGCCTGCTGCGCCACCACGCGAGTGCCAACGCGTGTCTATGCTGCTCACACCAGGGAGCACCGGTGGTCAGGAGGCCTTTGCAGGCCTAGGCGCCAGCGATGGGGAATCATCCCAGGAAACTCGTTCGAAATGGTTAGGAGACAGGCTGAGGATGAGGGGGCGGGCGAACTTGGTGGGCGCATGGCGGCGCGCAACCGGTATGCTGTCCGTGTTCCACTTCTCTGCTGAGATCTCGGAGTGAGAGAGGTGACCGCACCGAGGGTCAGGGCGCCTCGTCCAGTACACACATCCGGTGCTAGCAGCTCTCCACGTGCGAGGTCGCCGCGATAGTGGTTGCGCCGGCGGCCGTCAGCGAGGCCGCGACGAGCTTCCGGCAAAGGGGAGAAGGAAAGCGGACTGAGATGGGAGCGACGAGCCATTTTTGCTCTTCAAGGAAGATGCTAGAATTACCATTTACCATTGTACACCTAAGGCTGGACGAAAAACTCGAAGCTCGTTAGCTCGTTCGGCTCGTAGCTAACTCGGCCCGGCTCGGCTCGTTACCATAACGAGCCGAGCCGAGCCAAGATTTTAGCTCGCTAGCTATAACGAGCCAACTCGAGCTACCTCGCGAGCCAAACGAGCTATAGTTTTTTGGGAAAAAGTCATCAAAACTTATATTATGTTTGTATTACTTCATGTCTTACACTCTGCAAATGGTTGATATGTTAGCTCATATGAATATTTTATTCAATTTAAGACTATTGGATATATTATTTTTGTATTATTACTATTTTAAACTTTTTGATAAATGTAAATATTAAATTTTGTATATTTTTTTATAACTGGCTCGCGACAAGCCAGCTCGAGCTTTTAACGAGCCGAGCCAAGCTGGCTTTCTGGCTCGTTAAGATAACGAGCCGAGCCGAGCTAGCTCGTTATCCTAACGAGCCATAACGAGCCGAGCCGAGCTGGCTCGTTATCCAGCCTTAAATGTACCCATAACCAAAAAAAATAAACTTAGCTTTACGTATTTTGATACTTGCTCCTATCTAAATTGGTACTATCCCCACCTATTTGGTACCTCCTAGGATTTTCACGTTAGTACCTCCTATTTTTGCACCGTCGGATCTAGCTTAATGGATGGCTCTTATTTTTTTAAACTATTGTAAAATCTCTCTTTCAAAAATTATATTGTTTTCAGGTTTTGAATTTCGATTTTTTTAAGTTTTCAAGTTACAACACATGGAGAAATGGCATAAACCAAAGTTGTAATACTCGACAAGATCCAAAACTCTATTTTTCTCATTTGAATTCGTTTGTGGTCTCAAATATTCATTACAATTTTTGTCCATGTGAGGTAACTTGAAAACTTCAAAAAAACAAAAAGATCAAATCTATAAAGACCTTTAAATTATCAAGTGATTTCGAGCCCGTTTGCAACAGTACCCATATGAACAGTAAAAACAGTATTGTCCATAGTAAAACACGTGAACATTAGCTCTGACCCGGTATGAACAGTACGCGTGGACATTAGCTCTGACCCGGTATGAACAGTCCAACCCGCGCGAAGCGCGGGCCCTAGCTAGTTCTATTTATGATGATAACAGGTCGTCATAGGTCCTAAGATTTAGTGAAAAGATCAACTTGGTCAGTCTCGCGCACAATATTCAATACAAATGACTCTGAGGATACTACTCCGTCCCATAAAAAGAGTCGCCGTAGGAAGCGTGCTGGTCAAACTTTCTCAACTTTGACTACGTTTGTAGAAAATGCGTGCAACATTTATATCTTTAAATAAATTTATTATGAAAGTATATTAAAAGATCTACCTAATGTTACTAATTATGTACCATAAATATTAATATTTTGTTAAATATATTTGGTCAAAGTTAAAAGCTGTTAACTTTTTGGGAAGCGAGAATGACTCTTTTTATGGGACGGAGGGAGTAAGTGGTAAGCAAGTTAAGCGCGAGACTGGCGCTGTGGCCACACGTGCGTGTATTTCACGAAAAAACCACGTGACTTGTGACGCACGGCCCGCCGGAGTGGCAAGTGGGCTTCTCCTGAGGTTAACAAGAATTGCTATTTTTGGCCTGATTTGTGAAATCTGTAAATTCATTTACATGGACGGTTTATGTAAGCATGTTGTCAATATAATTGATTTACACTAGCAACAACACTAAGCCCACCGCCACAATGGATTTACACTTGTGGTTCTCAAGCTGTTTGGTAGCTGAACGTCACCATTTACAATGGTCTTTCACGCTGACAATTCACAAAATTGCCTAGTGCAAATTCATAAAGCGCCGCTAGTGAAAATTATTTTTGTACTGGTGCAACCAGCACTATAGTCCAACCTCAAGTGGCAACTCCGACTCCCCACACTACACTCATTATTTTTTCTCTTTGCAGTAACATAATCTCTCGTTAATCTAGTTGTACCTTCTCCTCAGTATGGGTTTAGCTACAGGGGCTACCGCACAAACACTACTACTAGGAGTATTTGTATAAAGGTGGCTGCACAGCCGCCTCTACTTTTCTATTTCAGATGGTTTTCCTGCCGCCTCTACAAATCGAATTTCTAGGAGCCGTTGGAAAACTGTCTCCGATTTTCATTAGAAAACGGGCACTATGCCGCAGCAGGGGATTGAACCCCGATCTACAGATCGATCGTATATCTCCTCTAATGACTCAACCACTTATAAATCACTTGTGCCCACACGAGATATTCATTGTCCACTTATTATCTTCATCCAATTTGAAATGAGCATTTGATACCCTAAATGAATTCAAATGAAAAAAAAATTTCAATTGTAATGTTGTAGTTCTCGTCAAGATCTACAACTTTGGTTTTTGTCGTTTCTCCATTGTTTGCGGTCCATAACAAACAAATCCGACTGCCAATTAATATCCAAAATGGGAGAAATAAACAAACTTTTGACACATATGCTTTTACTATTGACCTAGTTCCACTTGTATTGGAAGAAATATGTTTTGCAGCACATACATTTGAATAAAAGTGGAAAACCAGACAAAAAGCGCAATTCAGAAAGCGTAATGCAGAAATGCGCAAAGCAATAAAAGGATAAAGCCCACCTACACGCCAAACATGGGCTGAGCACCACTGAGGAAGCAACCTAGGCCCAGCCAGAAGCCCAACTAGAGCAAGGCGGTGGTGAGCGGAGCAGGCTAGCAGTTGCATGGTGGCATGCTACGGAGGTTCATGGCGGCTTCCTATTTTATTAGCATTGAAATCGACCATAGGGTATTATAAATGTAGGGGTGGAGCTCTCCTTCAACACACCTCATTTGGAGCCTCTACCTCACTACCACCTCTTGTACTCTTTTACATTTTAGTAGTCTTTTTGTGAGCAAGGCAAGAGCTATCTTGGAGAACATGGCTCCTTGGAATAAAGGATCTTGGGTATGAATAATACAATAGTTCTTCCAAAGTCTTGTTCTCATTTTATCATAGTTATGCTATTCAACTAGTGTATAGTTTTCATGTTATAATCTTGACATATGAACTAGCATATAGTTTGTGTGTTATGATCTTAACATGTAGAACTTTATGTTTAACCTTTCATACAACTTGTATGATTAGAAGTAGAGCTAAGTTGAGGTGGCGATTCATCGTTCCTTTGGGTTTGCCCATGTCCTATGCTTGTCGATCCGTAGGGTCGGAGCCTAGAGGGACATAGGTAGTTTCTTTGTACATGGGCGTGGTGCCCGGGTGCACCGAAGCCTTCAAATATGATGGTACTCCCTGGTTGAGGGGTAGGTGGTAGGTGCTGATAGTCCTGTCTATTCCTTGTAACCCCCCATGTTCAGGTATCGTGTAGGAGTCTTAAAGTCTCCCTCGCTTGTTGGCAGACCAGTGCCCGAAGATCTTCCCGTCCATCTAACACCTATTTCTAGTTCTAACCATGTAATTTGTATGATCATCAACTATTCTTGGCATGGCTATATTAGAACAAGGCTGCTCCACTTATGAACATTCTTTTATTCTTTATTTTTCTATTTATCCTTGAGGTTGGCCAAGTATGTCTCCATTATCCTGAATATACCGTTTTTTACCCCTGTCATAAACTATTGGTTCACTATGCAAGTATGTAAATCTTGTTCATATCCACGCTAGACTCTATACACCTTGCCTTTCTTTGGGAAAATATAAATAACGATACCCTAAATATTTTCAGGTGAAATGCTACAACGATAGATCCATGCGTTTGCGGATATTCTCTATAATCGTTAAGAACTATCGTGGTTCGTGTGTCTTGGCGACGTCGCTAAGGTTTACTCAATCTTAGTGATGGTGCTGAAAAATACCAATAGGCATTTCTGGCACCATTATCGGGGATGGATTCTATCTTCAACCTTGGTAGTGACGCTAAGAAATGTAAACAAACATTTATGGCTCCGTTGCCGGGGAAGGCATAGGTTAAAAGAATCTAGTAGGACATGATCATGATCACATGCATGTAATGGTAGCCATAGTTTACGCAGACTGACTCTGCTTATTTTCTTCCTATTGTGGATGAAAATAGGATAGTGTATGACCGGTCACAACTTGCCAGAAAACTACACTGATATTCTAGAGGCAGTCCTAAGGAAGAGTTGGTCATGTACTGCTTCTTCTTTTGCTACTCCGCCGGTAGTTGAGCCAGTCACCCCCGCACCATCCGCTACTACCACTATGGCCAAGTTACTCTGTGACTACTCCACCCTCGCTATTGCCAATGTGACCGTTGGGCCCGCTGTCAACACGGGTACTGGAAACTTTGAGCTCCATACTGGCCTGATCACGATAGTGTAGGCAAACTAGTTATGTGGTTTGCCTAATGAGGACACAAATGCACACTTGCAACACTTCTTGGAGCTATGTGGCACCATCATTATAAAAAACGTCGCACAAGCTAGCATTAGGCTCCATATGTTTCCCTTCTCGCTCGCGGGGAAGGTGAAGCAGTGGCTTTAGAAGGACAAGGGAGCCATCGACACGTGGGACAAATGTTCCATGGCGTTCCTCACGAAATTTCTCTCCACGGGCAAAACCAATGCCCTGAGGAGGAAAATTCAAATTTCTAGCATAATTCCATGGAATCAATCCCCGAGGCATGGAAGAGGCTACAAGAGTACATCCAAGCCTGCCCACACCATGGGATTGAAAATTAGCTCATGCTCCAGAACTTGTACGAGGGGCTGACGCCCATGTCGAAGGGGCACGTAGATGTCGCTACTAGAGGCGCTTTCCTTTCCCTCACCATCGATGGAGCCACGGCTCTCATCGATAAAATGGTGGCAAACCAAAGCTAGGGGGAGGAACAAAAACAACAAAAAGACATGCACACCATGAAGGAGACAGATGTGCTTGCCGCAAAAATAGATTTGTTATTGAAAAAACTAGACGAACGTGCGGCTGACAAGGAGGCCATGAAAAGCACCGTCCAGGCCATGGACTCACACATGATATGTGAGGTCTGTGGAGAAGTTAGCCATTCAGGGAATGATTGCCTTGAAACCCATGAAGACGTAGCCTATATCAACAATAGGTTTCGCCAACAAAACAATAATAGGTGGAACAACCAGTCCCACCCATAAGGACGTAAGTAGAATTTCAACTCTAATTTCAATTCAAATCAACCAACCTTGAAAGACTTAGTCTTAGGCCAGGCAAAAATAAATGAAGTCTTTCTAGAAAGTTTATGTATAATGACAAAATGTTAGAAAATATTAACTCAAAAATAGAAGGTCTATCTTCCTCTGTTAAAAATCAATTGAGCTTTAATAAAATGATAAAAACACAGTTAGCTCAAATCGCTGCTGCTATCCCTATTAATAATCAATGGAAGATCCCCGCAAAACCCAAGAATTCTCTTGAAAAAGTTAATACGGTGACCACGATAGGTGGTAAGTCCACTCATGATCCACCGACTCCTAACAATAAAGTAGGGAAAGCAAAAGAGCAACAAGAGGAAGGATCTTCTTCGTCAACAATATACAAAAAGATCAAGAAGAAGAGGGAACGGCACCACAAGACTTCACCGACACAAGCTACTTGTCATTCCCCACAAGAAATAGAAAGCAAGTTGGGGACGAGCAATTTGCTCACTTTGTTGAGATGATAGAGAAGATACATGTGAGCATTCCGTTAATGAATGTCTTACATGTGCATTCTTATGCAAAATTCATCAAAGACATCATCAACAACAAGCGGCCCTTGCCATCCACGGAGGTCATGAAGCTGATGGAAGAGTGTAGCACAGTTATACTCAACCGTCTGCCAGAAAAGAAGAAAGATCCTAGGTGCCCCACAATCACGTGTTCATTGGGACCAGCAATGTGATCATGCCTTATGTGACGTAGGGGCGAGCATTAGTGTGATGCCCAAGGTCGTATTTGACAAGTTGAACTTCACACATCTAGTACAAACGCCAATGATGCTCCAACTAGCGGACTCCACGGCCCGCTATCCGGCTGGGATTGCCGAAGATATCCTGGTGAAAATCCGGGGTTACTTTGTTCTAGTCGACTTCATAGTGCTGGATATGGAAACAATAAAGGAATCACCCCTCATCCTTGGGTGACCTTTCCTCGGCACTGCAGGAGCACAAATTGATGTTGGAGTCAGAGAAATCCACTTCAACATCGATGGCAAAGAAGAAAAGTTCAACTTTCGGTCCAGTAGGAGCAATGCTCCGTGATAAGAATCAAGTACGGGCTGAACCCACCAGGCATACAAAGAGGTTGAGATCCAACATCAACTGGTGGATAACCTCGTTAAAAAGAACAAGGAAAACAAAAAGAGGCCAGAGTAGAAAAATAATGACTCAAAACAAAAACAAGAACTGCCAAAGGTTTTTCCCACACCTCACTAGAAGAAACCAGTGTGGAAACAGAAAGAGAAAGCTCTAAAATCCAGCACCACACCACCTAAATCAAACAAAATGGTGTGAAAACCAAAAAAGGTACAGCCATCCATGCCCACTTCTCCGAGCACGGATGTACCATCATCAAGCAAGAAATGAAGGTAGAAGAGTCCTACTCATTGGACTTAAAATGGTGAGCCCTTGCCGAAGGTAAATCGGCAGTTATCCCTTATAATTATAAAATTTGCTTAGAATTTCTATATAATAAAACTATAGACTATGCTTTAAATTATGCTAAAATAAAAACAATTAGTTCACCTTTCATATAAAACTCAATTATCCTATCATGTTCTATGTAAGTATGCTTTGGTTTGAAATATGATTTTTGCGCGATCATACTTTGATAGGCTATTAAATTAAGCATGGTGCTTAAATTAATTAGTCTACTTTAATAAAATACAAAACAAGATGTTTAATTTGATCATTGAACCAAAACTACCGAGTATATACATGGATGAGTTAAACAAAGTTAAAATATATACAATAAAACAAATAACTTACCTCGGAGTCATCACCAAGCAACCTCGGACCATAGGCCTTGAGCTAGCTTGGGGAGGAACCCCGCAGAGGTACCTTGTATCTTTTTCATATTTTTAATTTTTGCATTTATTTTCTGTATTTATTTAATTATTAGCATTTTTAAAACTTAAAAATACCCAAAAAAAATAAAATATGATAAAAATAACAAAAATATGTATTTCACTCTCAAATGTGTTTTAAGAATGTTTAGTTTCTCCTAAGTTGAAATGATGAATAGTTGCTCTATCTATAATTCATCTGTGCCTAGCTTATAACTTAGTATTCCCTAAGATTTAAGTTTGTTGGCTAAAAAATGTCTCATCTTAAAACTTGAAAACTTGTGAGTTACGAAAGCATGCTCCTCTTCTAAGTTGTTGCGAGTTATGATATTGTACAAATAGAATTTACTATGGTTTTGTTCTGAGAGAGACTTGACATCTGGAGTTTTCAATTTCAAAAAAAAATGCTAAAATTCAAAGTTCCTCAATGATCATGAATACCTATCAGGGCCATATGACATGATTCAAATTCAAAACCTCAAGTCATATACTACTTGTATGAGCATTGAGCTTTGTCAAATTGTTTGTGACCTTTGTTGAGATTCTCGTCATGCACCATGATCAAGACACACGTACACCCACAAATAAAATGTTGACTCTTACACTGAGAGTTACGCAAAATCATGCTCGTTCTGTCCACCAAAATAAATACTCTATTCATTTATCATGAGTTTCTCTCTCGAAAGTTTCATATGCCAAAAAGAATTGTATGGGCTATGTAAAAAAAGGAGAGAGAAAATAAAAGTATCCATGTCAAAAGGGCATGAGAGAAAAAATGCATGCCAAAGAGCATGAAGAAAAGAAAAAAAAGTAAGAAACAAATAAAGATAGTCCATACGTTCAAATAAAAGGCATTCATCGAAAAGAGAGAGAGTGATGATCAAAGGAGTACAAAAAATATTTAGACTTAGGGACATTATAAAAAAAATTCCACACTTGCACGGTTGAATCAAATTGTATGACTTGAATCTCCTTGAGGTCCTATTTTTGACTTAGCAAAATATGTGATGCAAGTATGCCTCAAATTCATACCAACCCAAAACTCCACTCAAAGCCTTTTGATAGGGGCATGATTCCTAATCTTCCATCAGGTTCAAGATAACTATCGATTTGGTCAGAAGCGACACATCGATCTGACTTCATATCACAAAGACTCAAACCCTGTAACCTTAGCACCACGTCTCCTCTAGTTATCAACCGTGTCATAATCCAGTTGACCTCAGCATGAAGTCTAATTCCTACTGTGAATCGAAGAACACAAGCAAGAATAAGATAAAACACAACTCAATTGAAGTTATAATTGCAGATGAATGATTAAGCACTCAAAGTTGAGGTCTCACAAACCAAAAGATGACGACTGTCAATGGACAAAATGATTTAAGCAAAACCTAAACATAGGTGGTGGCTACTAATTATAAAGCCTAAGGGGCATCCAAGAACCTCTACTCATGTCGCTAAGGAGTCTCGACACGTTACAAGGCCCAAACGGCCCAAAAGACGGTGACGCAGTGCCCTAACAGATTCTGGACGTCAATTATTTTGACAATTCCTGTTGACTCCAATAGAATTTGGGCTTCAAACCAAAGCCTTTGGTTAGCCTATAAAATTATCTTTCCATCCATATATGGATCATCGAAAACAGAGTTTGTGTGTGACCTAGGCGTCCGTTTTACTACGACGGCTCCCGAAGCCCGAGATGGACTAGAACTTCACATGGATTGGGCCTCCAACTTGGCTTAGACACCCTTGGTTGCCTCCTAAGGTGGTGGCCAAGGTGCAGGACATCATTGAGCATCTCTTGGGTGTTCTCCATCTTCTTGGGGCGTGATCCAACTTGGGCCTGGGTCCTAAGTGTGAATAACAAGCCCACGACAACATCGTAGCTCTCGGCAGAAACAACGACCACTTATCACGATGATTTGGAAACCTTGCTGATGTGATATTAAGGTGGGACCATATCTATTTGAAAGCTTATCAAATAATCTTTCCATCAAGTGCTCATTGACATCAATCGCACTCCGGATGGATGACTTATGACCTTCTCAATGAAGCACTATCGGGCTACCGACGAACCAAAAGTTCGACTTTGATGGACTTGCACTTTGAGACATATTTGTACCTACATTCAAATAACGACATGTACATATGGAACCAAGTGAATTATACTAAAAATCATTGTGCAAATGTAGGAATGACCTCACCTTATTATTAATGTTTGTATCCGTAGGTGTCATGTCCTCATCATCCTCTCCTTCTTGACAACAAACCGTCCTCGGTTTGAGCTTCGTTGGAGGGCAGGTTATAGGTAGTAGCCAACATTGCTCCCCTTCTTGAAATTTAGCCCGTTTCTTTATAACAAAACTTGGGGATCTCGACATTACATGATTATATCTAATACAACCCTTTGATTGGTCATATTGATGCACAGCAAAAGGAGATTTCAGATTTGAACAAATATAAACTCGATGTACCATATATTCTCCTTTACAATTATATTTGCCAATAAAGTGATATATAAATGTAGACAACCATGGTAATTCAGCATATAAAAATTTCTCCTTCAAATTACTTAGAGCACATAGAGTATCAAATTCTATATAACCCAAAGTATTTAAAGAAGACAACAATTTCAATTCATCTTTTTCAGTAGCAATCGGAAGAAAATGTCTATTTTCAGAACAAGTACTTGGTTCTAAAATGAAAGCATCATGCTCATTCACTAGTTGTGACATAGGTACAATAAAAGCATTGTCACATAACTCTTCTTTATCACAACCGATATCAGAACAATTATTTTGTTGCAAAGAAAATTTGGACTTTGTGTCCACTAAATATTGCTCTATTAGAGCATCAGTGGTGGAAAAATTCTGCACACAATCATCACTAATTTTAGCAATAGTAGATTATGTAGTAAACATAGAAGAATCTTTTAATTTTGGTACTTGGTGATTTTCATTTTTAGTAACAATCTCTTCATTCTCAATAGAAACATTCTCTATATAAAGTTGTACAATTTTCACTGGGTTTAAAATTTTACCATGCTTCAATGTGGATGTGGGAGGTGATGGTGAAGATGCTGCTGTAGTGGCGGAAGAGGCCACTTGTCTGCTTATCACAGTCTCGATCTTTGAGAATGCTTCCTCCACCCTTGCTAAAACCTGGTTGAGGTTGTCGTCAATATTGGTCTGGTTCTTTTGCTGACATCCCTATAATTCTTTTTCTACAAGCATAGCAAGCTGAAACAACCGGTTGGTAGTGTTAAAATCTTTATAATAAACAATATCCTGAATTTCATGTCTCAAAGCACCATAAAAATGACACACTTTGTCCTCCGGATCCTCCTCTATCCCACAAAGAATCATGCCCTTTTGAAGCTCTGCGAAATATTCTTGAACGGACATATCTCACTGCTCTAAGCGCTGTAATTTCTTATGCAAATCTCGTTTATATAAAATAGGAACAAATCTATCACGCATTGCTTCTTTAAGTCTATCCCATGATTGAGGTTGTTGATGCAAATTAGCTAATTGTCGCCATCAAATTTGAGCAAAATCCTTGAATCCACTAGTAGCAAGTTAACTTTATTTATCTCATGAACTAGGTGAGAATTAAATTCATGTTCTATAGTCATCTCCCAATCTAAATATGCTTCTCTATCATAAGATCCAACAAAAGATGGTATGGTAAATTTACGTCTTATACCTTGATGATTATAGTCAATATGTGATGGCGGATTGTTCGTCATGCGATCCATCCTTGCAAACATCTGAGCCATGATTTCCTGCAATTCACTCTTAAACAGAAACATGTTGTTTGATAATGTTCGAAATCAAAAGAAATTCCTATCAACTATTATATGTGTCAGTGGAAACACACTCTCACACGTCTTACCAAGTTCTTACAAGGTTCTTACCAATGCAAAGTAGTGGATGGTACAACTGGTGGCTGGTTCGTGATATCTGTGAGGGCGTGGCACCAAGATTGCAAGGATCTTTTTCTGTACTGATCTGGAGTATATATGTGGAGTTTGGAAGGCACACAAAGAACAAATATATATATGTGGCACATAATTCAGTAATAGATAACAATATTAAATAAATGTCCAGAGCACTTGTCCTAGTTGCTAGCCTATATGTGTTCCTAGCACCAGTTGTGACAAACAAGGGAGTGAAACAAGTACGAAAGGTAGCAATGGAAATACGGATAAGGTAAAAAAGGCACCACAAATAATAGAGCTATTGAGGTCTTCCTTATGTACTCCTTTTCTCTTATCTTCTCTTTTCTTTTACTATTTTTTTCTTTTCTTTTTTTTTGTCCAAACTTTTTTTTAGATTTTGCTCTTTGATATTTTTCTCATCAAGAAGCACACAAGAACAAATCTAAAAAAAATTGAGCTCAATTAGACAAAAGATGTGGCCTATACAAATTTAGGATTGTGATCTAAAAAGCTGGCCAAAATTTTGTGGGCCCTGAAACTCGATGTTCCTGATCAAATTTTGCAATTCTAAATTTTGCGAACCTAGCGTTGCTAGGATGAAACAGATCTAAAATTTCCTGGCGTTCTCCGTGGATATAAAATTTACCCCGTTTTGAGTTTAGATGCAAAAGTTATGACTATTTTATGAAAACTGCTCGAATCAGGGTTTTATATGGACACAAGATACAAACTGATGATGAGACGGGATGATGGCGGATGGAGGGATCAACACAAACTAGAAAAGAATACAAACTAAACCAGCAACAAGACCTTAACCTAGGACACAAACTCAACACAACGGACTCTGAAACTGAAATATGCAAAGGCTATGGCGCGGATGGTTGTAGGACAGGAAACAAATATGGCGGTGGACTATGGGACGAAAGCAAAAATCAACTAAACTAGGATAAGCATGAACTTGATGGTATACCTTAGCTCTGATACCACTTGATGGGGGTGTGATTCCCGATCTTCTGTCAGGTTTAAGATAACTATCGATTTGGTCAGAAGTGACACACCGATCTGGCTTCAGATCACAAAGACCCAAACCCTGCAACCTTAGCACCTCGTCTCCTCTAGTTATCAACCGTGTCACAATCCAGTTGACCTCACCACGAAGGCTAATCCCTACTGTGAATCGAAGAACACAAGCAAGAATAAGATAAAACGCAACTCAATTGAAGTGACAATTGCAGATAAATGATTAAGCACTCGAAGTTGGGGTCTCGCAAACCGAAAGACGGCGACTGTCAATGGACAGAATAATTTAAGGAAAACCCAAACCCTAACATAGGTGGCGGCTACTGATTATAAAGCCTAAGGGGCGTCCAAGAATCTCTACTCACATCGCTAAGGAGTCTCGACACGTTACAAGGCCCAAATGGCCCAAAAGACGGCGACACAGCGTCCTGACAGATTCTATACGTCAACTTGTTTCGACGATTCATGTTGACTCCAATAGAATTTAGGCCTCAAACCAAAGCCATTAGTTAGCTTATGAAATTATCTTTACATCCATATGTGGATCGTCAAAAACAGAGTTCGTGTGCGACCTGGGCGTCTGTTTTACTATAGACTGCTCCTGGAGCCTGAGATGGACTCGAACTTCACATGGATTGGCCCTCCAACTTGGCTGGGACCCTCCTAAGGTGGTGGCCAAGGTGGAGGACGTCCTTGAGCATCTCTTGGGTGTTCTCCATCTTCTTGGGGCGTGATCCAACTTAGGTCTGGGTCCCCAGTGTGAATAACAAGCCCACGACGACGTCGTAGCTCTCGGCAGAAACAGCGATAACTTGTCACAATGATTTGGAAACCTTGCTAATGTGATATTGAGGTGGGAGTAGATCTATTTGAAAGCTTATCATATAGTCTTTTCATCAAGTGCTCATTGACCTCAATCGCACTCCGGATGGATGACTTATGACCTTTGCAATGAAGCACTGTCGGGCTGCCGACGAACCGAAAGTTCAACTTTGATGGACTTGCACTTTGAGACATATTTGTACCTACATTTAAATAACGACATGTACATATGGAACCAAGTGAATTATACCAAAAATCACTGTGCAAATATAGGAACAAGCTCACCTTATTATCAATGTTTGTATGCGAAGGTGTCATGTCCTCATCACCTTTAGTGGCAGGATGCGTAAAGAAGGCATAATATCAAATGTCTTGGTGAGGATTTTGATACACATTGAGCGATTGAGAGAATCATTCAAGGAACTTCCTTTTATTTTACAAAATTTATAAAACCTCTGGATAGGTGGTTAATCAAGGACTCGAAATGAGGCGGTTAAAATTGATTGGTGATTTGGTTATAACCGTTCTATCTTGCAACTGTCCAAGAACTTGAAAAAGCTATACACCCCACATGAATCAAGGTAAAGGGTGGATAAAAATGCCGACTTATTTAAATTGCAGAAGAATACTTTGTTATAGGCATGACACTTATGAAATATATTCAGCATAGTAGCAACTCCTGACCAACAACCAAGTACTTAGCTATTTGCTCAAGATGAGCAAAGGTTAAGCTTGGGGGATTTGTTGGCGGTCATTAACGACCAAATCTGACCACTAATTAATATCCAAAACGGGAGAAATAAACAACCTTTTGATACATATGCTTTTACTATTGACCTGGTTCCACTTGTATTCGAAGAAATATGTTTTGCAGGACATACATTCAAATACAAGTGGAAACAAGAAAAAAGGCACAATTTGGAAAGTGTAATGCACAAATACGCAAAGGAATAAAAGGAGAAAGCCCACCTTCATGCTAGACCTAGGCTGAGCAGCACAGAGGAAATAACCTAGGCCTAGCCAGAAGCCCATAAGAGCAAGGCGGCAGAGTAGCCCAGGGTGCGGCTGCACCGCCCCCGGCCTGGCTCGGCCCCACCTCACTCCAGCGATTGCATGGGGGCATGCTATGACAGTTCATGGTGGTTTCCTTTTTTATTAGCGTCGAAACTGACCATAGAGTAGTATAAATGTAGGGGTGGGGCTCTCCTTTAACACACCTAATTTGGAGCCTCTACCTCACTACCACCTCTTGTACTCTTTTACATTTTAGTAGTCTTTTTGTGAGCTAGGCAAGAGCTACCTTGGAGAGCTTGGCTCCTTGGAAGAATGGATCTTTGGTATGAATAATACAATGAGTTCTTCCAAAGTCTTGTTCTCATTTTATCGTAGTTATGCTATTGAACTAGAGTATAGTTTTTATATTATAATCTTGACATATGAACTAGCATATAGTTTGTGTGTTATGATCTTAACATGTACAACTTTATGTTTAACCATTCATACAACTTGTATGATTAGAAGTACAACTAAGTTGAAGTAGAGGTTCGTTGTTCTGTCAGGTTTGCCCATGTTCTATGCCTGTCGATCCGTAGGGTCGGAGTCCCTAGGGATATGGGTAGTTTCTTTGTACATGGGTGTGGTGTCCGGGTGCATGGAAGCCTTCAGATATGATGGTACTCCCGGGTTGAGGGGTAGGCGGCAAGTGGTGACAGCCCTGTTCGTCTCTTGTAATCTCCCACGTTCGAGTATCGTGTAGGAGTCTTAAAGTTTCCCTGGCTTGCTGGCAGACCAGTGCGAGGAGATCTTCCCGTCCATTTTACACTTAGTCCTAGCTCTAACCGTATAATTTATATGATCATCAACTATTCTTGGCACACTCTGCAAAAACACAAACAAAGAACATGCCTGCTCCACTTAGGAACATTCTTTTATTCTTTATTTTTTTTCTTTTATCCTTGAGGTTGGCCCAAGTGTGTGTTCAATATCCTGAATATACCGTTTTTTATCCATGTCATAAACTATTGGTTCACTATACAAGTATGTAAATCTTGTTCATATCCATGCTAACTCTTTACACCTTGTCTTCCTTTGAAAAAATATAAATAACGATATCCTGAATACTTCCGGGTAAAATGCTACAGCGATAGATCCGTGCGCTTGCGGATATTCTCTGTAATCGTTAAGAACTATCGTGGTTGGTGTGTCTTGACGGCGTCGCTAAGGTTTACTCAATCTTAGTGATGGTGCTGAGAAATACCAATAGGCATTTCTGGCGCCATTGCCGGGAATGGATTCTATCTCCAACCTTGGTAGTGACGCTAAGAAATGCCAACATCCATCTAAGGTGGTTTGAAAATTTTGAATTTCAGATGTGAGAAATTCAAACGTAATTTTACTTAGATAGATGATTTCAAATGAAAAAGTTATCAAATATAAAGTTGTATAACTCTTCAAGATCTATAACTTTGGGTTTGATCGTTTCTCCAGCTGAGGTCGCTTGAAAAATTTGAATTTTACTGTTATGCACCTATTTTTAGAGACGGCTCTAGATCCTGTTGTCTCTACAAATCGATTATTTTTAGAGATGGCTCTATAGAGGTGGCTCTATATCCAACTGCCTCTAGAAATTAACTTGTACATGTGGCTAGATCTAGAGCCGCATCTAAAGATAGAGGCATTTGTACAGGTGGCTGCAAATAGCAGATGCCTCTACAAATGCAGTTCTAGAGACGGCTTGTTTCGGGACTGACTTGTAGAGACATTGCTAAAAATTAAATCTATAGAGTAGTGAAAACTAAGGGCCTATATATGCAGGACCATAAAGCACGCAGCATAAGCACCTTATTTTGTTTAGTGGTGCTCCCGCTGGCCACTGCTGCTTCTTTTGTCCAATTGACTCCATCAATGGCCTGATGCATGACGAGAACTTTTTGATACAACTAACTGTGTAGCTAGTTCACTGGTTAATTTGGATTACACATGTAGATAACAGCGATCCAAATGTCATGATTTTATTCTTACGGTGTCTAACTATATTCATGGCGTGATGCATCACTCAATCACTTGAACGCTGTCCTGTCTCTCATCATATCTCCCGCTAGCTGGCCGTCGGCTGCTTCTCCGGCGCAGCTGGCTAGTTTCCCGACGCCTCTACTGTTTGCTCCACTGCACACGGCTTGCTACAAACACACCTGTTCCGCTTCATGTCGCAATAGCCACTGGTGTAGTGCTCGTGCTTGCACAATGAATTATTGCATTGAGAGTTTGTTCTGCAGTTTACTGAGCCTAACCGAGGTGGCGTTGCGATGCACATTTTTGCAGCCACCTCCGTGCCTGAAACCACAAAGAACAGATTGACGTACTGTAAGGAATCACTAGTATATACTGCTATATTCACCGATTGAAGCAACACTTGCTGAAGCTAGTGTGTCTCGTATGATTATTTGTTGGAAACTTATACTAAATAATCTGTGTACATACGATGTGACACAAGGAGCAAGGTCAAGACAAAGCCAACGATTACTAGTTTCTTGTAGAACGACAAGGTTATGGAGGAGCGCTCTAGTGTGTTACATACCAAATGGGCCATATCTAATGGATACTATTTATAGAGGTTGGCCAGTTGGAGTTGTTCCAAATTCACTGCAAGATATAGGCCGGGCTTCTGACGGAGCGAAGCGGAGGCCCGTAAAAGCCGAAGGCTGGGCCGGAGCGTAGCGGAGTCTGAAGCCGGCCCATCAGGCCGCGCCCGTGCATACACGGGGGGTGCGGGGGGCGGAGCCCCCGCGGTACGGTACATATATACCCTTGCTAGGGTTTCTTGGAGACTTGATTCTCTTGTAAGCCGCCGTAGGCGTGTAACCCAAAACTCTTGAGATAGTGAGATTGTTGCTGGCTGGTGCCCGTGGTTTTTCCCCTTCGCATTGGAGGGGTTTTCCACGTTAAATCGTGTGTCTCCGCTGTGATTGATTTTGTTTTACTTCATATTCCATACGTCGTTCATAACAAGTGGTACCGGAGCTTCGGTTGCTGTAGGGTTCATGACGACGTCGATGAAGTTCGATCTTCCGCTGCTGAACTACGACACGCGGTTCTCGCTATGGCAAGTCAAGATGAGGGGAATTCTGGCGCAGACTCATGACTACGATGAGGCGCTGGATAAATTCGGCAAGAGTAAAGCCAATTGGACTCCTGAGGAGATCCGCAAGGATCAGAAGGCTCTCGCCCTAATTCAGTTACATCTTCATAATGATATTTTGCAGGAGTGTTTGAAAGAGAAAACTGCTGCAGAACTATGGCTGAAACTGGAATCGATCTGTATGTGTAAGGATCTAACCAGTAAGATGCAGATGAAGATGAAGTTGTTCACTCTGAAGATGAAGGAGGAGGATTCGGTGATGACCCACATCGCTGAATTCAAGAAGATCGTGGCCGACCTAGTGTCGATGGAGGTGAAGTATGATGATGAGGACTTAGGTCTTCTACTGTTATGTTCTTTGCCAAATTCGTATGCAAATTTTCGTGACACCATACTTTTGAGCCGTGATGAACTAACCCTAAAGGAAGTTTATGAGGCTCTCCAGTCTAAGGAGAAGATGAAAGTTATGGTGCAGCATGACGGAACGTCGTCCTCAAAGGGCGAAGCTTTGCATGTGAGAGGCAGAACTGATAACAGATCCTCATATGATAGCAATGATGGTAGAAAGAACTACGAGAGGAGAGGCCGTTCAAAGTCCAAGCCGCATGGTAATAAAAAGTTCTGTGTTTATTGCAAGCTGACAAATCATAATGTTGAGGATTGCAGAAAAGTACAGAATAAGGAGAAGAGAAAAAACAAGTCGGCTGGTAAGGTCTCTGTTGCTGCTGCTGCGTCTGATGATGATTCTGGAGATTGTCTGATAGTGCTTGCTGGTTGTGTTGCTGGTCATGATGAATGGATTCTAGATTCCGCATGTTCATTTCATATTTGCACTAACAGAAATTGGTTTAGTTCATATAAGTCTGTGCAGAAAGGGGATGTTGTGCGGATGGGAGATGATAACCCATGTGATGTCGTGGGGATTGGATCAGTTCAGATCAAGACTGATGATGGCATGACACGCACGCTGAAAAACGTCAGGTATATACCAGGGATGTCCAGGAATCTTATCTCATTGAGCACGCTTGATGCAGAAGGTTACAAATATTCCGGTTCAGATGGTATTCTGAAGGTATCAAAAGGTTCTCTTGTCTGTTTGAAAGGTGATCTTAATTCTGCAAAGTTATATGTCCTTAGAGGGTGTACTTTACATGGTTCTGATTCCACTGCTGCTGCTGTTACTAATGATGAACCTAGTAAAACTAACCTTTGGCACATGCGTTTGGGACATATGAGTCACCATGGTATGGCAGATTTGATCAAGAGAAACCTACTGAAAGGCTGCACTTCTAGTAAGATCAAGTTTTGTGAGCATTGCATTTTCGGCAAGCATAAGAGGGTACAGTTCAACAGTTCTATTCACACCACCAAAGGTACTCTTGATTATGTTCATGCTGATTTATGGGGTCCTTCTAAGAAGCCCTCACTAGGTGGTGCTCGTTACATGCTTACAATTATTGATGATTACTCTAGAAGGGTTTGGCCTTATTTTCTAAAACAGAAAGATGATACTTTTGCTGCTTTTAAGAACTGGAAAGTAATGATAGAAAGACAAACTGAAAGGAAGGTAAAATTGCTTCGTACTGATAATGGTGGAGAATTTTGTTCGTATGCCTTTAATGATTATTGCAGACAGGAAGGCATTGTTAGGCATCACACCATACCCCATACTCCACAACAGAATGGTGTGGCAGAACGGATGAACAGAACCATTATCTCCAAGGCCCGTTGCATGTTGTCTCATGCAAGGATGAGCAAGCGTTTTTGGGCTGAAGCTGCTAATACTGCCTGTTACTTAATAAACAGGTCACCTTCTATTCCACTAAATAAGAAAACTCCTATTGAGGTATGGTCTGCTACACCTGCTGATTATTCACAGTTAAAAGTTTTTGGATGCACTGCTTATGCTCATGTTGACAATGGAAAATTAGAGCCTAGAGCTGTTAAGTGTCTTTTCCTTGGTTATGGTTCGAGAATCAAAGGCTATAAATTGTGGAATCCTGAAACAGGGAAGACTTTTATGAGCAGGAGTGTTGTATTCAATGAATCTGTGATGTTTACTGACAGTTTGCCCTCAGATCATGTTCCAGAAAAAGAGCTGCAGAGTATGCGCTTACAGGTGGAGCATGTTGATGATGATATAGGTGTGCAGGTGGAGCCTGCTGATGAGCAGGATGACCATAATAATGATGTTGCTGATGATGATGCTCATGATGATGTTCAGCAAACTTCTCCTAGTTTGCAGCTACAGGAGGAATTACCTATTGCTCAACGCAAGTCAACAAGGACAGTTGTACCTCCTAAACGTCTTATCGAAGAATGTAATTTGTCTTACTATGCTTTGAGTTGTGCTGAACAGGTGGAGAATGTTCATGAGCCAGCAACCTATAAAGAAGCTGTTCGTTGTGCTGATAGTGAGAATTGGATTTCTGCTATGCATGAGGAGATGCAGTCTCTTGAGAAGAACAGTACATGGGAGGTTGTTCCTTTGCCTAAGAAAAAGAAGACCATAAACTGCAAGTGGATCTTCAAGAGAAAGGAGGGTTTATCTCCAAGCGAGCCTCCAAAGTATAAGGCAAGGTTAGTTGCAAAAGGCTATAGTCAAATTCCGGGTGTTGACTATAATGATGTGTTCTCTCCAGTGGTAAAACACAGTTCAATTCGTACTTTCTTGAGTATTGTTGCTTCACATGATCTTGAGCTTGAGCAGTTAGATGTGAAGACTGCGTTTTTGCATGGAGAGCTAGAGGAGGACATATACATGGACCAACCGGAAGGGTTCATAGTGCCTGGCAAGGAAAAATATGTGTGCAAGTTGAAGCGCTCCTTGTATGGTTTGAAACAGTCCCCTCGTCAGTGGAACAAGAGGTTTGATTCATTTATGTTGTCACACAGTTTTGAAAGATCTAGATATGATAGCTGTGTTTACATCAAGCATGTTAATGGATCACTTATATATTTGCTGTTATATGTTGATGATATGCTGATTGCTGCCAAGAGCAAGATTGAAATCACTAAGTTAAAGAAGTTGTTAAGTAGTGAGTTTGATATGAAAGATCTTGGTAGTGCTAAGAAAATTCTTGGTATGGAAATTAGTAGAGACAGAAACTCTGGTTTGCTATTTCTTAGTCAACAAAATTATATCAAGAAAGTTCTTCAGCGTTTCAACATGCAAAATGCTAAGGCTGTTAGTACCCCTATTGCACCTCACTTTAAGTTGTCAGCTGCTCAGTGTCCTAGTACAGATGCAGAGATTGAGTACATGTCAAGGGTTCCTTATTCTAGTGCTGTTGGGTCTTTGATGTATGCCATGGTTTGCTCTCGTCCAGATTTGTCATATGCTATGAGTCTTGTTAGTAGATATATGTCTAATCCTGGCAAAGAACATTGGAGGGCAGTTCAGTGGATTTTCAGGTACCTCAGAGGCACAACAGATTCCTATTTGAAGTTTGGAAGAACTGATAAGGGTCTCATTGGTTATGTGGATTCTGATTATGCTGCTGATCTGGACAGGAGAAGATCAATTACTGGTTATGTGTTTACTGTTGGCAGTTGTGCTGTGAGTTGGAGGGCTACGTTACAGTCTGTTGTTGCTTTGTCTACTACTGAAGCAGAATATATGGCTATTTGTGAAGCGTGCAAAGAATTGATATGGTTGAAAGGTTTGTACGCTGAACTCAGTGGATTTGAATCTTGCATAAGTTTGCACTGTGACAGTCAAAGTGCAATTTACCTCACTAAAGATCAGATGTTCCATGAGAGAACTAAGCACATAGATATCAAGTATCATTTTGTGCGAGATGTGATTGAAGAAGGTAAGCTGAAGGTATGCAAGATTAGTACTCATGATAATCCTGCTGATATGATGACAAAGCCTGTTCCTGTTGCTAAGTTTGAGTTATGCTCAAGCTTAGTTGGTTTAATTGAATAGTCCAAGAGACTATTGTTGGCACCAGTGGGTTTCTATCTTTGTTGTTCAGGATGATGGGTTAATTTATGATACAAGATGAATTTGTCTCAAGGTGGAGTTTGTTGGAGTTGTTCCAAATTCACTGCAAGATATAGGCCGGGCTTCTGACGGAGCGAAGCGGAGGCCCGTAAAAGCCGAAGGCTGGGCCGGAGCGTAGCGGAGTCTGAAGCCGGCCCATCAGGCCGCGCCCGTGCATACACGGGGGGTGCGGGGGGCGGAGCCCCCCGCGGTACGGTACATATATACCCTTGCTAGGGTTTCTTGGAGACTTGATTCTCTTGTAAGCCGCCGTAGGCGTGTAACCCAAAACTCTTGAGATAGTGAGATTGTTGCTGGCTGGTGCCCGTGGTTTTTCCCCTTCGCATTGGAGGGGTTTTCCACGTTAAATCGTGTGTCTCCGCTGTGATTGATTTTGTTTTACTTCATATTCCATACGTCGTTCATAACAGCTTGCTACAAACACACCTGTTCCGCTTCATGTCGCAATAGCCACTGGTGTAGTGCTCGTGCTTGCACAATGAATTATTGCATTGAGAGTTTGTTCTGCAGTTTACTGAGCCTAACCGAGGTGGCGTTGCGATGCACATTTTTGCAGCCACCTCCGTGCCTGAAACCACAAAGAACAGATTGACGTACTGTAAGGAATCACTAGTATATACTGCTATATTCACCGATTGAAGCAACACTTGCTGAAGCTAGTGTGTCTCGTATGATTATTTGTTGGAAACTTATACTAAATAATCTGTGTACATACGATGTGACACAAGGAGCAAGGTCAAGACAAAGCCAACGATTACTAGTTTCTTGTAGAACGACAAGGTTATGGAGGAGCGCTCTAGTGTGTTACATACCAAATGGCCCATATCTAATGGATACTATTTATAGAGGTTGGCCAAGCCTTGTGGCCTTATTCAAGTGTGGTGGGCACTACTCATTTCTAGCAAAAATTTAATGACTTCTCACTTTTAATATGGAGAAACAAACCTAAAATTGTGAGAGGCCATCTATATGAAGAGTTATCGATTTTAGCCTAACCTGGTGGACTTTATTCAATGCATGCCCTATTTGGTTACAGCGTTGATTTGGTGCGTCGTTACTCTTTTCTAGCAACAAATTAATGGCTCATCACTCGCTGTTGTTCCGTGTGCTCTTGTGTTCGATCAGTATATCCACATCCATCAATATCAATCATCCTTCATGTTCTAGTTTGTTATTAAGACAACAGATAGTGATGGCAATGCAAGTGATATATATCCATATCCGATTGACAAGAACTGCGATTCAAAGATGTACATCCGGTTAGATAAACCCAAACATACGCCAGCATGATCCACTAACACATGCTACGGCTGTTGTTCCCTAACTTGTTAACTAATGTCTTTTCCTAACTTGTTAACTAATGTCTAAACTACCCGGCCCCCGAGAAAGCCTAACACCAGTACAAAATCTATTTTTTGTTGTCGCCAGGTTCCAATAGTGATTCATAACAAGAAGACGCCAATAAAAGTAGAACTATAGGCCCATGGCTATGACCCACTAGCGGAGATATATCTCCACTGGCGGATTGGAGGTAGACTTAACACAATTGCCAGTGTTAATTAGATCCACATATACTGGAGGTTGGCTTCAGGACCACCAGTGTAAATCTTGAATTTATATTGACGGGACGTTAAGAAAACTGCCAGTGTATATATGTTTACAATGGCGGTGTTCTTAACCTGCCGTGAGTACAAATAATTTGAAATTGATTTTTTGAATTTTGATGGAGAAACGACCTAAACTAAGATGGTAGTACTTAAATAGATCATTGTAGTTGACTACTTTTTCATTATATATCATTCAGTATCCAAAAATTCTGTTTCAAGTTTTTAGATTTTGAAATTCATTTTTTGTGAAATTTTCAAATTACTTCGGATGAAGAAATGACACAAACCGAAGTTCTATTACTCAATGAGATCTAAAACTCTAACTTTTTTCATTTGGATTTGTTTAGGTTCTCAAATATTCATGATAATATTCACTAAACTGGATAAAAAAGATTATATTATCCATTTGGTGACAATTGACTCTGAGGCAAAGTGGCAAATAAGTGTGAGGCTGGCCCTTTGGCCACATGTGGGTGTATTTCAGGCGAAAACCACGTGAAATGTGACGCACAGCCCGCCAGGTGGCAAGTGGGCTTCTCTAAATAAATTTTCTATTTTTTGCATGATCTGTGAAATCTGTAAGTTCAATTTACATGGGCGCGGTTTGTGTAAGCATGTCGCCAGCGTAATTGATTTACACTGGCAACAACACTAAGCCTACCGCCACAATAGATTAACACCGGTGGTTCTCAAGCTACCGGCAGTGGAACGTCACCATTTATACTGGCCTTTCGCGCTGATGTTTCACAAAATCGCCTGCAAATTCATGAAGTGCCGCTAGTGAAAATTGTTTTTTACTAGTGCAACAAACACTATAGTCCAACCGCAAGTTGCAGCTCTGACTCCCCACACTACACTCATTAATCTCTCTCTTTCCACTAACATAATCTCTCATTAATCTAGTGATGGTCTTCTCTCCGATACCACTAGTACAAAAAAAAATTTTAGCAACAACACCCTTGTCTATCAGAGGCGGTTCAACTAGCACACCGCCTCGAACTGCACAGGGGAGCACTGTAGCTCCATGACCGTCTCTGAAGATCCATTTTCAAGGGTAATTCTATTAAGAAATCCGCATCTAAAAATATTAAGAGAACCGTATCTGAAAATACTATTTTCAATGACGGTTGCTTATTTCAACCGTCTCTAAAAATTAGTGATTTTTAGAGGCGGTTTTATTAAGTCAAACGCCTCTAAAAATTGATTTTCAAGGGCGGTTGACTAAGTCAACTATCCTTAAAAATAGTTACAGCACAAATAAATTCATATCTTTTTTAAATGAAGTCGGAAGAAGATAAAATTTATATCAAAATTGTAGAGCTCGACGAGATCTAAAACTTTGTTGTTGATAAAAATTTTGTTTGAGATCATTTACGGTTCCAAATATATAAATTGTCTTAAATTTTGAATTTCAAATTTTTGAATTTTTCAAATAACCTTGGATGGAGAAATGTCCTATATGAAAGTTGTATTGCTCGACGAGATCTAAAACTTTATAATTGAAAATTTTATCATTTAAGATTGTTTATAAGTTTAAATATTGACAACAAGATTCATACGTATTAGTATCAATAAAAAGCATTGTAGAACTTGTCACAAGTGACTGTGTGGTGTAGTGATAGGGGATGGACCGTGCGAAGCGAGAGGTTGCGAGTTCTAATCTCAGTGGCTACACTATATCAAAATATACGGTGAAAATAAATAAATTCTACAAGTGGCTGGTTGGTCCTCTAGGCCTCTAGCTGCACAAAAAAAAATTCTTATTTTTATGGCTTCTAAATGATTTTTTTATAAAACTAGAAATTGTTTTTAGAAATGGTTGACTTAAGTTAACCATCTCTGAAAACCGATTTTTAGTTGTGGTTGTTTTAAGAGAACCACCTCTGAAAATCGATTTTTAGTTGCGGTTGTCTTAAGAGAACCACCTCTGAAAATTGATTTTTATAGGTGCTTTTAAAATCACCTCTAAAAATCACTTATTTTTACAATCGGTGGCACTGTTGCGGTTTTTTTAAAACCGTCTTTGAAAACAGATTTTAACCGCCTCTAAAAATCTTTTCTGTACTAGTGTACGGCCTTAGCTGCAGGGGCTACTGCACAAACACTACTACTATGAGTATTTGTATAGATGCGGCTGGGTGGCTCTACTTTTCCGTTATTTTTTAGCCTCCTCTAAAAATCGAATTTTAGGGGCCATTAGAAAACTGCTTCTATAATTAAGCCATCTCTGTAAATTCGATTTGTAGAGGTGGCTATATTTTACAGAAATCATAATATTGGATCCTAAAAATACCAAAAACAAAATGTACAATCAAGTTGTCCCTACAAACATGATTTGTAGAGGCGGTTGTATTTCCAACCGTCTCTATAGATCATCATCTAAAAATCATAAATCCGGATCAAAAAATACCAAAAATAAAAATTTAATCTAGGAAGACCATGTCGCAAGTCATAAGTCATGTGATTTTTGCTCGAAAAACAGGCACTATGCCACCATAGGAGATTGAACTTGCGTTGTCCTATAGCCTATGCATATCTTCTCTAATCACTCCACCTATAAGTCAATTGTGTTTAGAGATATTCATTCTTCCTGTATTATCTTTATCCAATTTTGAAATTAATATTTGGAACCCTAAATGAATTCAAATGAAAATGTTTTCAACTGCAATGTTGTAGATATCGTCAAGATTTACAACTTTGGTTTTGGCCATTTCTCCATCCGAGGTCATTTGAAAATTTTCAGTTTTAGATGTGAGAGATTCAAACGTAATTTTCTTTAGATAGATGATTTCAAATTAAAAAGTTATCAACTACAAAGTTGTATAACTCCTCGACATCTATAACTTCAATTTCAGTCGCTTCTCCATGTGAGGTCATTTAAAAATTCAATTTTACTGTGCTACACCTAGTTTTAGAGATGACTCTAGATCCAGCCTCCTCTGCACATCGATTTTTAGAGGTGGCTCTAGATTCAGCCGCCTTTAGAAATCAGTTTTTGTAGAGGCAGCTGCATCTAGAGCCGTTTCTAAAGATAGGGGCATTTTAGCATCCATCTCTACAAATGCATTTCTAGAGACGGTTCGTTTTGCGGACTGATTTGTAGAGGCGGCTATAGATTAAAAATAGAGGCGTTACTAAAAAAATCAATTCTGTAGTAGTGAAAACTAAGCGCCTATATATGCAGGACCATAAAGCGCACGGCATAAGCACCTTACTTTTTTGGTGGTGCTCCCACTGCTGTTCCTTTTGTCCAATTGACTCCATCAATGGCGTGATGCATGACAAGAACCTTTTGATACAACTAACTATTGCTAGTTCATTGACTAATTTGGATTACACATGTGCATAACAGGGATCCAAATGTCATGATTTTATTTCTTGAACGCTGTCTCGACGTCGGCTGCTTCTCCGGCGCAGCGGGCTGGTTTCCCGGTGCCTGTACTGTTTGCTCCACTGCACACGGCTTGCCACAGACACACCTGTTCTGTTTCATGTTGCAATAGCCAGTGGTGAACAGATTGTACTTGCACAAGAAAGTGCATCCAGATGTTGAGTTTGTGCCGCAGTATGTTGTGCCTAACTGAGATGGCGTCGGGGTGCACATTTTTGCAGCCACCTCCATGCCTGAAACCACAAAACGCAGATTGACGTACTTGTAAGGAATCACTAGTATATACAAATCTATTCGCCGATTGAAGCAACACTTGCTGAAGCTAGTGTGTCACATATAAATTTATACTAAATAATCTCTATACATACGGTGTGACACACGGAGCAACGTCAAGACGAAGCCAACAATTACTAGTTTCTTGTTGAACGACATGGTTATGTAGGAGTGCTAGTGTGCAACGTACCAAATGGCCCATATCTAATGGTACTACTTATAGGCTAGCCTAGTGGCGCGTTATCCAAAGTGTGGTGGGCACTACTTATGAATAAAATAATACTCCTCATAATAAAAAAACAATACTCCTCATCTTCATCTCTACTTCATGCCAACATAAAACTTAATACAAATAAACCTCAAAAAAGTGCAATGCAATGCATATGCATATCCACTACATCCATACCCAATAAGGTATGAAGCTCCATCTTACCACTCCTCGGGCAACATATGATGTTGTACCGGTAAGGTCGTGGCCAGCAAAAGGCGACATCCACGAATATTGTGCAATGCAATATGATGCAATGATATGATGCAACCACAAAGATACTTACCACATACGCCACATACATCCACCATTATAAAACATAGCACTTACCTCATGATGATAGACAAATGACAAAATAAAGATTTAACAATAAAGATCATATAGGAATTACTTTAAAGGATAAGTGAATTCATAATTATGTATATTATCTTGATTTAGTTAATAATAAGACAAAGTGTATGTAGAATAAATAACAAGTCAAGTTGTAGCAACCATCGCTACATTTACTTGCCTCGAAATGATGATGTGACAATGTGAGCTAAGAACGTTCTGAAGATACACCACACCAACAGTGACTATGACGAAGATACGCAACGATTGATCTCCCGTTTCCCCCTTCTTCCTTATTCCGCACCATTACTCATCTCGTCGCCTCGATCAGTTTCGAGAGAGGAACAAAGACTGTGGCGAACGGCAATCAAGCCCTAATTTCTCTCCCTCTCCTCTATTCTCTATTCTCCGAACTTCTCTTCTCGAGCGAAATCGAGGCGGCAGCGGCTCGTCCAGAGATATAGGTTTTAGGTTTTGTGGAAAGAGAATGGAAAAGTCACGGAAAAGGATCACCATCGCTACTGTAGCTATGCTACAGTAGCATGGTTGCTGTTCGCTCTTTTTCCCTTCAATCTTCTGGCGCTCGTAGTTTCTTGATCAGAACTCTGAACAACGCGTATGAGTAGTCAAACGGAATGTGTTTGACGAGTTTTACACATCTGTGGTCTCTGATCGTCCCTCCGAGTGATGCATAAAAGTTCATTTTTTTGCCACTCATTAATTATTTATTGCTTTATGCTTTCCTGGTGTTCGGGTTGACCGCCGATTCTCGTGGATGCCGGTCCTCATGTTTAACATCAGGTGAAGTGGAGCCAACGTTTTGAGTCCAGTGAAGCTTAGACAAGATCTACGACTCAAGATTTCAAATCCTTGCAGACATAGGCCAATTAGACAGTCATGGGGTGCGCCAACGGTACTATTAGAGTGCACCAATGAGGTTCCCCGATGTCTCTGTCGTGGCCATCTCTCCCGTAAGGCTCAGCGCCTGATGGGGAACATCACCACTTGTGTTTTCTCCGGCGGGAGGACAGATCATCTTTTTCAAGAGAGATAGTTGTGCAAGAGGATAAGCTTGTTTTATCGGAGTCATTCCCTCTTTTCTCGTAACTAGGGAGCTACACCTCTGTTCTTTGGGGTGCACAATCCCAAATCTTTGTACTCTGTTCTAAGACTGACTCCAACCAACGGACCCAAATACGATACCCATTTCGCTATTATAGGTAGTCTACAGTACAAAAGGGCCCGGACCTAAATATCTCCGCTCCAACGGCCACACCCAAATCCACAGCTGCCCACCCACCGCCGGACGCCACCCACCCATGCCTTCCCGACGCCGGCAGCGCGGGCGCCGCCCCGAGCACCCCGTCCAACCCCGCGGCCGCGCGGGCCGTCCCCGACGCCGGCAGATCTCGCGCCCAGGAGCGCGGCGCGGGGAAGGGGCCTCCTCCCCTGGCCGACCTCGCGCCCGCGGCCGGATCCGGCCCCCCTCCCTCTCCTTCTTCCCCGACGTTCGCGGTCTCGCCTCGCCGAGCCGGCCACGCCTCGCCACGGGCCCACCACTTCGGGCGTCAGAGACGAGCGGGGCCGGCGGTGCGGCCGGTGCGGGAGCGGGCCACCTCGGCGGTGCGGAGGCGTGCGCGAACGGGCGGAGATTTGCGTACCGAGGAGAGAGGGCAGGCTTTTTGCGTATCGCTTTCGTCGGTAGGCAAAATGCGTCGTCCGTCTGGGTCAGCCGTTGGAGGCTGTTTTCGGTAGGCAAATCAACCGTGCGTAACGCATTTTAGGTTTGCATCTCTTCGTTGGAGACAGCCTAATAGTTGTACTATGTGTCCTTATTAAAAAAAACCTAGATCGGGTGGGCATGGATGATGGAAGCTAGCTCGCCGGCCAGCACGGGTATGTAGGCGCCCGGCGCAGGGATGCAGCGTCCCAGCGCATGAGCACAGGCATGGTGTCGCCCGCGCGGGCAAGGGCTGGAGTGGGAGAGTCGTCGTCAGCAACCAGGAAAAATGGTGTTGTGAAGCCACCATGTGCTGGGCTGCTGGCAGATGCTGCCAAGAAACAAAACACACTGCAAGGTGATTTTATCATCTCCATATCTTCGCGATAACAAAGTATTCGAACTAACAATAGGCTTAAATGTACATGGTTAGTTCTCTTGCATGTCGTTATTGTATTGGACTTGCAGGATGGATTCAAATACTAGTTTTTTTTGCTGAAAATTAAATTTCTTATGATGTCGTTCAAATACTAATATAATCTCTCGTTAATCTAGTATCTTCTCCCTGGTATCCCCGGTATAGGCGCAATGTTATGATTTTATTTCTTATGATGTCTAAGTATATCTGGCATCACTGAACCACTTCTCCCATCGTCCGGCTCATCATATCTCCGAGAGGGCCGGTTTAGATGGCGAAAAATTTTGGGTAAATTCCTATAGCACTTTTCGTTGTTATTTGATAAAATTTATTCAATTATGGACTAACTAGGCTCAAAAGATTCGTTTCGACATTTACAGACAAACTGTACAATTAGTTATTTTTTTACCTATATTTAATACTCCATGCATGCGTCCAAAGATTCGATGTGACAGGTACTGCGCAAACTTTTTTGGCCTCTTTGGCCAACTAAACAGGCCCTCCGTTTGCTCCACTGCACACGGCTTGCTGCAACCACACTTGCGCATATAGTTCTTAATGCCGCAATAGCCACTGGTGTAGTGCTTGTACTTGCACAAAAGATAACATGCAGTGTTTGTGCTGCACCTTGACAGAAATGGCGTCGCGGTGCACATTTCTGCAGCCGCCTCCATGCCTGAAACCAAAAAAAAAATGACGTACTCTTAGGAATCACTAGTATATACAGAGATATTCGCAGATTGAAGCAACACTTGCAAAAGCTAGTGTCTCATATATATTTAACCTTAATTTTGTTGGAAACTTATATACTAAATAATCTCTGAACATACGGTGTGACACAAACACAAGGAGCAAGGTCAAGACGAAGCCAGCAATTGCTAGTTTCTTGTAGGACATGGTTATGGATCGGAGCAGTGCCAGTGTGCTACATACCAAATGGCATCTAATGGATACTACTTATAGAGGCTGGTCTAGCCTAGTTGCCTTATTCAAGTATGGTGAGCACTACTTATTTCTAGCAGGAACTTAATGACTTCTCACTTTTGATGTGGAGAAACAAATCTAAAATTATGAGAGGCCATCTATATGAAATAGCTATAGACTTTCGCCTAACTTGGTGGACTTTGTTCAATACATGCCATATATGGATATGCAGCTTCAAATGTCGGATACGGCATTGATTTGGTGCATTGCTCTTTTCTAGCATAAAATTTAATGGCTCATCACTCACCACTACAAAAAATGATTTGTCAAGACAGATTAAACCACCAGAAATGCTGGGCAGCCTAATGTAGCTATATAGTAGCACCAGTGCACTAGTGCACTAGTACCTTGGCTCTTGCTAGTTCAATTCTTATTTTGCTGCACTTTAATTTTTATTTCCTATTTTCTCAGTAGTGCATAATGTACTATAGGGTTGCATTGCATCTTAATTTTGTAGTACATTATTTTTGTATTTTCTCATTATTCTATTGACATACACTTTAATTTTTATTTCTCTATCTTTTATCCTCTGCATTTTAATTTTCTAGCGCTTTATTTTTTTCTATCTTCTCAGTATGCTACTTACCTACACTTTAATTTTTATTTTTCTATTGTTTATGCTCTACAAATTAACTACTTGTGCTGTATACAATGTTTATCGAACTATTAAAATGTTGTTTGACCTATATACAGGTGACTCCTGGCAGAAATTTATTGACTAAATTGTTAAATTGATTTTACCAAATCGTATTTAAATTTTCATGTGCTACAAAAATCCTAGGTCTACCAATGTTTTGGGAAGAAAAAAGTCAACTCCTTTGCAGCTAAGAGGACAGCATGGTTTTGATACCACGAAACAATAGAAAAATGGAAAAAAAAAAAACAAAACAATACTTTTTGTTCCATGCGGATTTTTAGGACATGTTTTTCATAGACGCTTCTAGTCTAAGGATTGGTCTTCTTTGGACTTGTTTGGATCAATTAGCACTAAAGATTAGCATGCTAATAGCTATATAGGACAGTTTGAATGACAGTTAACAATAATTCATATGCAATTTTTTTAGATGACATTTTGAATTCAAATGCATCTTTGTTGCGGCTATTCAAGCTTTAGTGGGCACCCTATGCCCTCGAGTATCATCTTGCTTTTTTAATGGCCACGGACTGGGTATTCGGTTTCAACTGAAAGTTCAGTTTGGTCTATTCGATTTTTAAAAACTTCGGTTTTCACCAATCAAGAACTAGAAAACGATAGGTTTGGTTCGGTTTTACACTTTGGTTTTCGGTTAAGGCTGTGTTTAGTTCCACCCAAAAATTTTCACCCCATCACATCGAAGGTTTGGACACATGCATGGAGTACTAAATATAGACGAAAAAAAAACTAATTGCACAGTTTGGTTAGAAACTACGAGAAAAATCTTTTAAGTCTAATTAGTCGATGATTAGCCTTAAGTGCTACAGTGGCACACATGTGCTAATGATGGCTTAATTAGGCTTAATAAATTCGTCTCGCGGTTTTCAGGCGAGTTATGTAATTAGTTTTTTAATTAGTATCCGAAAACCTCTTCTGACATCCCATAAAACATCCGATAAATTTTTCTTTCACGAACTAAACAAGCCACAAACCTTAACGGGTCGAAGTTCTCATGCGTAACAGAAACCGCGTCCTCCCGCTCGCGTCCCACACTGCGTGGCTCACCTCCTCCCGCTTCCGTCCTGCTTCGACTCCCTTCTCTCTCGCACCGCAGCCGCGCCGTGCCACCGCCCGACACATCGTGCCTCCGTCCCCTGCTCCACTGCGATGCTTCCGGCCTGGCCCTCCACGCCACTTGCTACTGATGGGTCGTGCCCCTGCTTTCATCGTGCTAAGATAGGCACTAATACAAAATTGCTTTTTTTCTGATGTTCGCAATTTTTTTCACTAACGACAGAAAAAAAATTCTGATGTTTGCAGTTTTTTTTACTAACGTTAATAATGAATGGTTGACCTGGTACCAAAGATTCACAGTTCGGAACTCTGATATCGTGACCAGAGTGCCGCCGCTCGCTCCACCCCTCCGACGGAGCGCTCGCGCCCGTCGTTCGCCACCTCGCCCGCCGCCGCGTAACTTACCCGCCGTGCGAGCGCTCATCCAGGAGTTTCCCATCGCTCTCGGGCCCGTCACGCTCGACGCCTGCCGACCTCGTCTGCCGCCGCTCGCTCCACCCCTCCGATGGAGCGCTCGTGCCTATCGTTCGCCACCTCGCCCGCCGCCGTGTAACTTACCCGCCGTGCGCGTGCTCATCCAGGAGTTTCCCATCGCTCTCGGGCCCGTCACGCTCGACGCCTATCTCCGGCAGCCGCCAGAGCTGAGCGCCCATCGGATGCTGTCAAGATGTTCGACAAATTGCCGGAGCAGCTTACTGAAAAAGAAACTCCACATGATTACCTGACCAAGTTGTCCTGCTGATCGTTGGTCATCATGGGATCTTCCTCGGGCTTAGCAGATCGACTGGACTTCGACAGGGGTCTAGAATTCCAAGATGAAGTTCCTCAGCTCTACAGGTCACCAGTACATCATCCGTATCCCTGCCCCGATGGATCTTTCTTCCTCTTGGTGACTTTTCGGAGATTTCTCTTTCGCTTGACGGAGGATTCAGTGGCTCTTGCTTTACAATCCTGTTTGGGAGGCCGGGCTCTTGATTTTCATGTGAAATTTCTCAGCAACAATCATTTTCGATTCTCGGTTTTCTCCAAAGAGGTCGGGTTTCATGTTTACAGACTCCGTCGAGTCACAACCTCTACCTTTGATGCTTACTTTCATCTGTGGAATAATGGCACACCTCATTGGGAGAAAGAAAAACGTGCCTGGGAGATTGAACAAGAGAAGGAATGGACTGAAGTCCTATCTAAATCAGCAAAGGAGGCAAAAAAGAAAGAAAAGCTAAAGCATGTTCATTTTGCCAAACCAATTGTTCAATCGCTTCCCAGGGTCAAGCATCAGCCCAGCATCTCTCTTACTTTCGGATCTTTTTCAACTCGAGTTGATTCTGTTAATTTGCCTGAGCGCTTGGTGTTTGGTTCACTGTCTGTTCTCCAGCGAGATCTAGTTGGGAGCAACGGTGTCCTGATGAACACGGCGCCCACCTATGGCGGGTGGCCAGTCCTCCCTTTCAAAATCAAATTCAAACTCTAGATCGTTGGGTCAGCCAGTTAAGTGCTCTCGGTGTTTGGATTTGGGCCATTCAAGGCGCTTCTGTACTTCCAAAGTGAGATGTGTTCGCTGCTACGTCTTGGGTCATATTAAAAGGCGATGTCCATCTCTATCCCGACCCAAACCTGTCTGGGAGTGGAGGCCCAAAGCTTTGTCAACCCAGGTCAAGCCACAGCTCATGTGGAGGCCCAAGGTACCACTGCAATCCCATCTGATCAAGGAGTCGGGAAAGATTTTGCCTACTCTCGATCGCGTCCCTGATTCCTGCGCTGAAACAGCGGACTCTTCAACTTCCTTAAGCAGGGAACAGGAACAGCAAAATCTCCTATCTCATACACATCCGCTGCCTGATGGTGAACCCCATCCAGAGCATCCACTAGTGGTTTTGGGTCACAACCCGCTGGAACCGAATTGGCAAAATGAACATCAAGCTGCAGCGGGCAACCTTGGGTTCTTTGGTGCAAATCCCCATCCCAATCCTATGCAGCAGGCACACCATAATCAGCATCAGCAAGGGCAGCATGGGCATGTGTATAATGATGATATGCAAATCGATGACGATGAGAATGACATGGAAGCAGATGAAGAACTAGATGCTGAACCAGAGGGCAGGGAACCATGGCCGCAATGGGACCCAACAATTTTCGTGGGTGATAATGTCCAAGGAAATCAGGTGCAGACTCCTCAGATCCCTCAACATCCATATATCCCTCAAGATTTGCTTGATCTGGACTTGTCAGGCTCTTTAGTGAGATTCCTCCGTGGTGAGGGACCTAACATTGCAATCGATGAAGTCATCCAACTTGGCTCAGATGATAGCTCCTCCCCCAGTGACGCTTCCTCTGTACCCAATGCTGACAGGGCTCGTTTCATTGCTGCTCAGAGTCACTGCGCCACCGTCAGTAATTTTCATCGCAAGAACTTGCTAGGAAGCAATCAAGCAAGGCCATCCACCATCGCTATTCAGCCTATCTTCATTGACAGAAGAAACCTAGTAGAGCAGCAGATAAGGCTGATCTTGCCCCAGCTTTAACGGGGCTTGAGATAGTGCCGTGGCACCCGGTTCATGATGCCATAGCTCTACAGCTCTGGCCTGACTTTGTTGCAGTTCTGCGCAGAACTCTAGCTCCGATTCCTGCCCCTCCTATGATTATTGGTGAAGATAGTATTGTGAGCAGTATGCAATCTGGCCCAACTAGATTTGAATTTCAAAGTGATGAGTCGAGGCCCAGTCCAGCTAGAACCAGGGGCCCAAAACCCAACTTGACCAAGCAGAAGAGAAAGAGCATGGCACTGCCTGAAATGATCTCTAACAATGATCCTCGCACACCTCTGGTTCAGAAAAGTGTTCGCCGCAGCACGAGGCTTAGCATTGGCAACGAAGGCTATCGCTCGGTCAGGATCACAGGGAATCCATCGAAGAAGCATAAGAACTGGATAATCCAAATTGATGAAACAACTGGAGAAGCTGGCCCTGTCTCAATAGATGTCCTGCAAGGTTGGGGAATAAACTGTGGTGTAGATCCTGGTGATCTCACTGAAGATGCGTTGCTGCAAGCGCCTCATGCTCCTATGGACATTAGGCTCTATCTCTCACCATTTGTTGATCAATGAATTCATGTAGTTGGTACATTTTGTGTTGGAATATTCGTGGCATGAACGCCTCTGAAAAGTGGGATGCGGTCAGGGATAAAATTGAAGAGAGTTCCTGCTCTGTCATTTGTTTACAAGAGACAAAGCGTGAGCATTTTGACACTCCCTATATCAGAAAATTTGCTCCTCGCCGCTTCGATAAATTCAATTTCAGTCCCTCTGCTGGCGCATCGGGGTGGTATTCTGGTAATCTAGAATAGTGCAATCTTCTTGGGTGATGTTATTGACAAGGAACGCTTTGGTATGACCCTAAGTTTTCGTTCCATGCATAACAGTGAGGTCTGGAAACTTACCACTGTTTATGGACCTTGTGAAGAACCGTCTCGCTCTGAATTCATCAGCTGATTTAGGGGACATGAAATTGATGACAATGAGGATTGGATTTTTTAGGAGATTTAAACTTCTATAGATCATTAAGTAACCGCAACAAGCCTGGTGGCAATCTAGCAGACACACTAATCTTCAATGATGCAATTGGACACTTGGGTCTCGTTGAACTACCTTTGAAAGGACATGCTTACACTTGGAGCAACATGCAGAGCAACCCATTACTGGAACAGTTAGATTGTTTCTTCACTTCCCCCAATTGGACGCTTGATTATCCGAACACCGAAGTGCTACCACTTGCGAGAATTACCTTGGACCACCTGCCTTGTCAGATTGTGATCAGTACCAGAATCCCAAGGTCAAATGTCTTTCGGTTTGAGAATATTTGGGCTGAGCAAGATGATTTCTTGGATACGGTACACGAGTGCTGGAATGCAGCAGCCCAAATGTCAGATGAAGCTCGCAATATTTCTGTCAAATTCAAAGCTTTAAGATCAAGGTTGAAAGTTTGGAGTAAGCATCTCTCTAACCTTCGCCTGTTGATCAGCAATTGTAACCCAATCATCAGATTCCAGACACTCTAGAAGATCAAAGAGGACTCTATAATCCAGAGATGAACCTGAGGCAGTAATCAAAAAGCAGCTTCAGACTTGGTTACATTATAAGAACCTCTATTGGCGCAAGCGGTATACTATTAACAGAATTAAATTCGGGGATGAGTGTACCAAGTTCTTTCATGGAATGGCCACAATTTCTTATCGACGAAATGCCATCTCTCAGCTAAAGAATGAGCATGGAATCTGGGTTCATGATCATGATGGGAAAGCAAGCCTCCTGTGGTCTTCATTCAGAAACCGTATGGGTATGACTTCCTCACCCACCATGCTATTTGATCTAGCAAGTTTAATAAGTTGATGGTTTGGACAGCCTAGTTTCTCCCTTTCACACTGATGAAATTGATTCGATTGTCAAGTGCATGCCAAATGATAAGGCCCCAGGCCCAAATGGATTTAATGGGCTATTTCTAAAAAAATGCTAGCAGTTTATCAAGAGTGACTTCTATGTGCTATGCTCTGCCTTCTACCAGGGTCATGCCAATCTGGAGTGTATTAACACCTCGTACATTACCTTGGCACCTAAAATAGAGAGTCCGAAAACAGTGAATGACTTCAGGCCAATCTCATTGATGAACATCTCCCTGAAACTTATCATCAAAATTCTAGTTGACCGGCTCCAAACAGTCATTCTAAAGCTTGTTCACCGAAATCAATACGGTTTCATCAGGTCCCGAACGATACAAGGTTGCCTTGCATGGAGCTATGAGTATATTCATCAGTGTCATAAATCCAAGAGAGAAGTAATTATACTTAAGCTTGATTTCGAGAAAGCCTTTGACACGGTCGAGCACTCCACTATAATTCAAGTCATGACACACCTAGGCCTTCCTAGCAGATGGATTCATTGCGTGCATCTCATTCTGTCGTCAGGCTCGTCAGCAGTTCTATTAAATGGTGTGCCTAGAAAATTCTTCAAATGCAAAAGGGGTGTACGTCAGGGAGACCCCCTGTCCCCACTTTTGTTTGTCTTAGCTACTGAGCTCCTGCAAGTTCTAATTAACAAAGCTGCTGATATTGATCTGCTGAAGAAGCCCATCCCACAGTTATCAGATGACTTTTCCCATCGTGCAGTACGCAGATGATACATTGTTACTCCTACAGGCTGATGCCCGACAGCTGGTGTTCCTCAAGTCACTGTTACACAGCTTTGCTGAGTCAATAGGTTTGCATGTCAATTATAGAAAATCAGAAATGTACCCTATCAATGTCCCGCATGAGAAGATGACTAGACTTGCCGGCACATTTGGTTGTGACATTGGCTCAATGCCATTCACCTATCTCAGCCTGCCCATGGGGACTACCAAGCCACGATTTGAAGATCTCACACCCATGATGGATAGAGTTGAACGTCGACTCTCAGCTTGCTCCATTTGGTTGTCCTACAGTGGCAGATTGCAAATGATCAACTCAGCGATCACTCCGATCACGACCTATGCAATGTGTATAATTAAATTACCGAAAGGTGTTATTGAAAATATAGACAGAGCATGGAAGCAATGTCTTTGGAGGGGTAATTCTACACAAAAGAAAGGTGGCAATCTTGTTGCCTGGTCTACTGTAATGTTGCCTAAAGAGAAGGGTGGTGTGGGTATCATTAATCTTCGTCTACAGAATGATGCCTTGCTAATGAAGCATTTAAGTAAGTTTTACAATAGAGCAGATGTGCCATGGGCTCATTTGGTTTGGAGCAAATATTACAGTGATCGGGTGCCACATGCAACACGAGAGATGGGATCGTTTTAGTGGAAGGACGTGCTCCACCTCAACATTCTTTTCAGAGAAATTGCCAGATGTGAGTTAGGAGATGGATCCATGGTTTGCTTCTAGGATGATTTCTGGACAAGTGGAGTCCTAGCCAACCAGTACCCAAGACTTGCCTCCTTCGCTAGAACTGATGGTATCTCTGTCCTCGAGGTCATGCAAGCTAAAGACTTAGATACTCTCTTCATGCTACCTTTATCAAAACAAGCTATGGATGAGCTCGAGACGCTTTAGGAGCAGTTACAGGGTCTGTCGTATGATCAAAATGCCATTGACTGATGGGTGCCGATTTGGGGCAACTTACACTTCCCGGCGCTATTATTCTCATGTTTTCAAAGATATGGAGGCGCACCCAATCTTCAAGATAGTCTGGAAGTCAAGATGCACCCCGCACATTAAATTCTTTGCCTGGCTCATACTTGTAGATCGGTTGAACACAAAGACGATGCTCCAGCGGAGGCACCTGAACATTGAGGACAGCCCAAGTTGTGTTATGTGCAGCATGGGAGAACCTGAAACAATAGAGCATCTGTTCTTTGATTGCCCTTTTACACAACATTGTTGGTCAAGGATACAAATCACCTGGGATGTTTCGTTGCCACTGATGGACAGATGCATGCAAGCTCGGTCAACACACGCCATTCCTTTCTTCACAGAAGCAGATCTGATAGCGGCCTGGGAGCTTTGGAAACTTCAAAATGACAAAGTCTTCCAAAGAAGGGATCCTACTCCTGCGGTTTGGTTTTCACTCTTTAAGAGTCAATGCTTCTTACAGTCTGTTAGGTTCAAAGATGATCTGCGGTCATCTTTTTATGTTTGGCTTGATGCTTTCAGTTAATCCCTGTATGTATGAACCCCTGCTTTTATTTTAAATGAAAAGTTCTCTCACTGTGGGGATCTCCCCTACAGTTTTTGCGGTAAAAAAAATAATGTATGGTGTGGACCCATGCTATGAACTGTCAATGTAAATACATCATTTTTACTAGATGTTTTCTTAAGTCTAGCACCAGTAAAAATCATGCATTTCTATGGGCAGAAGTTTTAAGAAAATAGCTAATAAAAATGTATTTGTAGTGACGGGTTTCATAACCTAGCGCTGCTACAGATAATTTGAATTTATTTTTTTTGAATTTTTTAAAAGATCTCGAATGGAGAAATGGTCTAAATGAAAGTTGTACTACTCTAAAAGTTCTAGTACTTTTCTAGTTGAGTACTTTTTCGTTTGAAATCATTTAGGGCTTGGAAATTATGTTTTAAGATTAATGATTTTAAAGTTTATATATTTTTTGAATTTCTCAAATGACATCGGATAGAAAAAAACCATCAAAAGCAAAGTTATAGATCTCAATGAGTAGTTGAAACCTTTTTCATTTAAATCCTTTTAGGGCCTAAAATCTCCATTTTGAAATATGGTAAAGTTAATGCTAAGGAAATATTTTTGCTATTAAGTCACAATTAACTTTGGGGTGCTATGGTAAGGAGAGTAACGCATGAGGCCTGAGGTTCTGAGTTTGTCTCCTTGAATAAGAAGAAAAAAATTGCTATTTTTTAAGCCTGATTTATAATTTTTTAAAAATCTTTTACAGTGTAGTATACATATTTATACTGGCAGCTCTTAAGTGACGTCAGTAAAGTTTGCCGATTTTTACTGGCCTTCTGGTGGTTGGTAAAAACACCAGTAAAAATATGAAAAGTATCGCCAGTATAAATATTTTGTGTACCGGTGAGGGTTAAGTTTTGGGTCAAGTGGCCCGTGACCGAGTGAGAGCGAGTGGGTCGGGGATGGACACAGGGTGCCATGGCTTGGTTAGGAAAAAATCCACATTACCTCTCTCAAATTTCGCAAAAGTGCACTTTCCCTCTCTGAACTCCAAAACCGAGCAAAACACCTCCCTCAACTTTTAAAACCGTTCATCTTACCTCCCTGGTCCTGTTATAAGCAGTTTTGAATGCAGTTTTGTCTTTTTCTTTTTTATTTATTTTGACTGAATCTTTCAAAAATCATAGTTAATCACTAAAAAATCATAAAATGAAAAATCCAATTTTGTTGGACTTCACATGAGTATATCTACATAGTGAACATATAATATGATATGCTTTAGTATAAAGTTTTTGTCTGTGGCTTTGTATCTATACTTTTCTGAAATTAATTGAAATAATTCATGACTGCAGTTTCTATGGTCCAATTGTGATGAAATTTTTATGGTGGGCTAGATATTGTATGATTGAACTGTAGTAAAAATTTTATACTAATTAGATCATATATAGCTTAGTTATATACTTATTTATATTTAACAAGCATAAACATAAATTGAGGGAGGTGTCTTGCCCAAACAAGGAAACAACAGATAATCTAATAACCACCATCCCATACACTAAGCTAATAATTGGGATCTCTATACTTCTTTCACTACTCCATCACACATTAATTCATGACATTCTGGGAAACATCTTTGCCTTCTCTTAGGGGATGTTTTTATATTTTTAATCTTCTTTATTTATTCAACATGTGTTGGTGTGGCAACATCTATCATGTTAGACGGCGTTTTCGGTGTGGAAAACCCTGTAACGCCATTCCCGCTGGCATGACAGTATTGTTTTGTCGAGCCACTGGGAGTGGCGTGACAAGTCTAAACATTGGAAAAATCAATAATTTTTTGATACAACGTCAGATGAAGATGAATTTTATATGAAGATTTTAGAGCTCAATGAGATCTACAACTTTCTAGTTTTGAGTTTTTTTATTTGAGTATGTTAAGATACCTAAAAAAATAATATAAAATTTCAGGAGCATAATAATCGTGTGCTAGTGCTTGTCGCATTAGAAAAATAATATCTTTTCTGTATACCATGAAATGAAGATACATTTTGCATCAAAGTTGTAGCTCTCAATGAGATCTACAACTTTATATTTTTACATTTGAGGAAATATAAAATTTCAATAGCATAATAATTGCATACTAACGCTTGTCGTATTAGAAAAATAATTTTATTTTTGTATGGTGTTAAATGGAAGTACATTTTATATTATATTAAAGTTGTAGTTTTTAATGAAATCTACGTTTTATAGTTTTGAGTTTTTATATTTGAGGTTGTTAACATACTCTAAAAATAATATAATGTTTTTTTCTTATATGCTATCAAATGAAGATACTTTTTATATTAAAGTTGTAGCTAACTATAGGATCAACGACTTTTTAGTTTTGAGGTATTTCATTTGTGATAGTTAAGATACCTAAAAAATAATACAAAATTTAAAAGGCATATTAATCTTGTATCAAAGCTTTTTTTAGAAAAATCATATATTTCTTATTTGAGTGGCATAAAAGTACTTTTTAAATGATAGTTGTAGATCTCATTAAGAGGCTACAACTTTGATATAAAAAGTACATTCATTTGACACCATATAAAGATGATATTATTTTCCATTGCGAGAAGTGCTAGTACGTGATTATTATGCTGCTGAAATTTTATATTATTTTTTCGAGCCTCTTAACTATCTCAATTGTAAAAACTCAAAAATATAATGTTGTAAATCTCATTAAGAGCTACAACTTTATGTAAAAAATATCTTTATTTGTCACCATACCAAAAAGATATCATTTTTTCTAAAGCTACAAGCACTAGTATGCGATTATTATGCTTCTGAAATTTTATATTATTCTTTTGAGCATCTTAACTGCCTTAAATAAAAAAAATGCAAAACTATAAAGTTGCATATCTCATCAAGATCTACAATTATCATATAAAATTCGTCTTCATCTGACACCTTATTAGAAAAGTTATGATTTCTAAGGTTCGGTCTTATCACGCCACTCCCGGTAACGTAACAAGCCAACGGGATGGCGTGACAAGGTTTCCCATGTTGAAAACGTCATCTAACGTGGTAGATGTTGTGCGACTACGTTATTTATTCGCGCTAGTGGCACTGGCGCAGCCAAAAGAGTCAGATTTACAAAATTATTTTAAGAGCAGTTATTATTAAAATATTGAATAAAAAGAGATTAAAAATAAAAAAAAGCCTTCTCGTGGGTGGGCCTCTTGAATGAGGTCTCGGTAGTGATCTAACAAAAACACGAAAGTATCAAATGAAGTCAGACATATTTCATTTAGTTAGTGGTTGACCAACTAGTCGAGCATCAACAAAGAACTAAGATGTGTTCAGTGGCGGATGCAGGATGAGAATCAAGGGGGGCTAAAACAATAGAGATGTTGATTTGCATGAAAATTTAACGGTGATTTGAGGTTTTTGCTACAGTATTTTTAATGGTAAATCCAGTCATTAGGGGGGCTGGAGCCCACCCAGCCCCCCCTTAGATCCGCCGCTGGATGTGTTGTCAAAAAAAACAAAGAACTGAGATGGAAAAGAATAACAGCAGACCTCCTTGTATCTTTATTATAATAAGAAGGAACGGGGGCATCTATTATTAAGCAACAAATGTATTTGATACCAGGCAGATAATCAGCCTGATCTGTTGAGCTTGCTGATGCACGCTGCAGCTACAAAGCTCCAGCTAACCCGGACCAAAATTAAACAACAGAGAGGTTAGTGGAGGACTAGGGGTGACCCATGTCGGGCGGCGAGCGACGGCTGGTGGAGGACGCTGTCGAAGCCTGGGCGGGTCGCGGCGTCCGGCAGTCAGGAGTCCTCGTGGGTGCTAGAACAGTTGCAACACGCGACTCGCAGAACCCCCAGAGCGACACGGCCTGATTCTGTACATGGGTAATTTTGTCTTTTCCCGAGGCCTGAGTAAAGAGCAGAGAGAGCATTGAAGATAGAAAACGAGATAAATCCCTCAAATAAAAAAAAATTGCACGTGCAGGGTTAAATTTGTAAAGGAGCTAGAATTAAGTGTTGAATATAGAGAAGCGCACGTATCGAGACTTCGAGAGTTAAAGATTGAAATTTCTCTCCAAAGCACGCACCTAGGCCTTATTTAGTTTGAGTGCGTAAAGTTTTGGGCGTTACATCGAGTGTCATATGAGGTGTTTGGAAAACAAATTACAGAATCTGTTATTAGCATATATGTATTGTAACACTTTATTGTTAAATTATGGACTAATTAGGCTTAAAAGAATTGTCTCGCAAAGTAGTCGTAATCTGTACAATTAGTTATTTTTCTAGTCTATATTTAATACTTTAAACATTCGATTGGATATGGTGTAAACTTTTGAGAGGACCTTAACAACGCCCTAATCGTTGTAAGGGCGGTGTGAAGGCGTAGCTGCCGGGCGAGGAGCAGACCACTCGGCAGTGCATATCCACAGGGTCCAAATTGGAGGGTACTACCCTTAAAGAGTTGACATCCGTGCCAAATCTACGACTCCACTAACTAGGGAATGATTGGTTCCAAAACCCAACTATCAATATCACAATTCCTGTGACTTTCCTTTTTTTTTGGAAAAACATTCATCCCTGCCTCTTTATTTTTTAAAAAGTCACAAAGTTTTACATATAACTGATGTGCATAACTTTTTATGTGACAACTTATCACCACAACTTTCATCATAACTTTTTTTTCTGTTTTTTTGGAAAAAAACTTATATTTTTTTATTTTTGGAAGTTGCAAAGTTATACACACCAATTGTATGCATAACTTTTTATGGAACAACTTATCAACATAATTTGTCATCATAATTTTTTTGACGTTTCTTTTTTGAATTTTTTAACTTTTTATTTTTAGAAAATTACAAACTTACGCTCACAAATTATGTGCATAACTTTTTACATGACAGATTATTACCACAACTTCTCATCATAACTTTTGCGGATTTGTGGTCATAAGATTCAATTAGATTGAAAGAAGAGAAAATGTGAAAAAACAGTGAAAATGGTGAAAAAGAAAAAAAATACATGGTGCACGACATCATATTCTACAACTAGTATATGAATGCATATACAATCATGTAAAATAGACAGGTTAATGTTTAAAAAGATTTTAAAAAGCAAAGAAAAAGGTAGAAAATATAAAAAGGAGAACAATAAATAGAGAAATAGGAACAGGAACATGGCCACGTCCTCATGTTCCACGTTCCGGTAACGTCCACGTTTTGGGAATAGGAACATTTACGTTTTCACGATATAAAATAACATCCTAAGTTCCTATTCCTGTTCTCGTTCCACGTTCCCGTTCCCTCATGAACATGGCTGCTAAACACGTGGCGCATGGTGGAGTGGCCACTCGTTTGGAAATGAGCGATCGCTTAGGCCAAACCTGTGGCCTCCACGCTAGATCTGGGAGTCCTGTGAGCGCCTCTTTATTGGGCCTAGCTCCGAGCTTCATCTAAATGTGGCTAGGGGTGGAGGTGTCCAGGGCATGGCCACCACACGCTCGAGATCCCCAGGTGGACATCCTCGGAGTATCCTTCGTGACTAGTGGTGGCCGGTGAAAGGGGAGATTTGGGGAAGGGAGATGCGAGAGGGGGGAGATGGAAGTGGGAAAGAGAGAGAGAAAGGGAGGAAATGATCGAGGGAAGGCGGGGCATGCGAAATGGTCGAAACGGAGCGACGAAGCAGGGTCCAACTGTCGGCGCTGGGTTCAGGTATAGACTACTCGTAGGGGCACACGGTGAAAGCTGGGTGGATGAAAACTTTTGACACGTTTTGGCTGTAGAGATTTGATAAAGTTTTAGATAATTGATTTAGGAAGAAACTACAGACAATTTGTATAAAAGAATATGCACAAATATCTATTATGTGAAACTATATTCATTATTAGATACACCATTAATATATATTATATGACCTTAAATTTATTTGATATGGTTAGGCCAATCTCAATGGGGTTTCATGAGAGTTTCACAGGCATTAAATGTGCTGACATGGCACTGTATTGATGAAGAGAGAGATGATGAAGGTTTCATGGGAGCAGAGACTTTTGCACTGTTTCTAAAAAATATTTTTTCTTTTTTTTTCTCGAACACGACTTTACGCGTCTTTTCATTAAGAAGGAGAAGGCCGAAAGCACAGTAAATACAACGCAGCTATGGAGAACCATAATGCTGGTTACAGAACTACAGAGAGAGTGGTTAGAAACCTAAACAACAACAAAGAAACAGCAAGAAGATGAAAGAAAGGGCCCTCCACCACAAACCTAAATAACACAACCTGCAAGTAAGTTACAACACCGCAAAGGCGCTAACTCAGGAGATGTAGCCGTGGTGGTTAGGAAACCACCAAGAGACGACCGCAACAGCCGCCAAAACCTACGTGGACAAGCATCTGCGAGAGGCATCACACACTTGGCAGGGACTGCCAAGTGGAACCAAGCGTGACGTCGGTGACCAAGACCGGCCAAGCAACGACGACGAACAACATCGGCACACCAACGTCTGAGGTAGAAGGACCAAAGCGGCAGCGGAGCGGAGGCTCACGCAGGCACATCAACTCTAGCAATAGAGGCGGGGCGCAACCGAGGTGCTCCGACGAAGCCTCCAAGGAGGGTATGACATCCACGGACGCCAACATCGTTGAATGAGCACGAAGGGGACTTTCGTCCCGAAACCACCCTGGCGACCCGCAATGACAAACAGAAACTTCAACGATGCCTTCAGGAAGGTAAATGGCACCCACAGTACCATCGCCGTTGGCTCGAGGCAAGAGCCAGGTAGAGTTTTCACCCAATGAGTTGTTCGCCGAACCGGTCAATCAGGAGCAATCCACCCAAGCCCACTCGGACAGGCGGCCCAGGGACCTGCTGGTCGGCTGCCGGGGAGAGGAGATTCCAGCACCGCCGTGCAAGGAGGGGCAGCATCAAGACCGCCAGGCGCTGACGCCGCCGAGGGAGGGGGGCGTGCGGATCTAGGCAAAATCCGGCCGGTGGGGCGCCTGAAAGCCCAAGTTTGGTTTTGGTAATTAATGACACCAAGTTGCTAATGCCATGTGTTAAGTGTTTTGAGTTAGACATAAGCAACACATGTGATAAAGGTGTATGTGGCAATGAGTGGTGGCCACAAGATCACAAAGAGATGGTGCATGAACATGAAATGATGATCATGGTGGAGATGCACATAATATGATGGACATGATGATCAAGTGGAAGAGAAGGATCTAAGAACGCAAGGCAAAGGTATAACCATAGGGTTTTCCTTTTGCCGGTCTAAGATGAGTAGAGAAGTGATTGACCGGGTTTAGGATACATAGCCGACTATCAAGAGGAGCAATCACGGTTAGCTCGGAAATCAAGTGCCACTAGATCAATGTCTTGAGCATATGCATTAGGATCTAGTAAAGAGCTAACATAACGCCTTGGAAAATGATTGTGAAATGCTAACACACATGCACATGGTGGTGTACACTTGGTGGTGTTAGCACATTTGCGAAGGCGATGGAGTTTAAGCGGTAGAGAGGGGTTTGGGGTCCTCTCTCCTTCCCGCCGAGCTTGCGAGGCGGGATTCAGCGCTTTTTGGAGAAGTGAAACGCCTATTTTCTACTGCGCCGAAAGTCGGAAAAGAAACGGAGGCGAACGGACGCCAGGTAGGGCGCGTCCGGTCATACGCTAGGGCGCGTCTGGTCATTGCAACGGTAACTTCTGACGCGCACTGTTCACGCTTGTCCTGTAGTGACCGGACGCGTCCGGTCACCCTGACCGGCGCGTCCGGTCATCCCGATTTGAACTGCGTCGTCCGGTAACGGCTAGCTGCGTACCCCTTCGTTATAAATAGACGTTGGCCTGGGTTTGAGGTTATCTCTTGCACATTTTGAGACCTAGAGACATACTTTGAGCTAGAGAACAACCCCTCCACTCATCTGTTTGTATAGTTGCACATCTTGAGTGAGATTGAGTGAGATTCAAGTGCATTGCTTGAGAGTTGCATTCTAGAGGCACTTGATCTTCGAGTTGCTGCGGATTTCTTGTTACTCTTCCGTGTTTCCTGACACGGTAGACGGCTTGGAGCAGCGGAGGTGATTGAGCTCGCAATTGGAGATTGTTGGAGCCTTCACCAAGTGTTGTAAGGGGTTCTTGATCCTTTCCCACGGGAGTTCACGAATTGGATACTCTAGTGAAGCTCGTGGCTTGGAAGATCCCCATCTTGTGTGCGGTTGTGCGGCGCCTGCCGAGGGCTCAACTCTTGATAGTTGATTAGCTCGCGAACCGACAAGTGGGTGTATCGCCACAACGGGGAGTAGCTTGCCGGGAAGCAAGTGAACCTCGGGATAAATTCTTGTATCATTCTCTTCCCGAGGATTTCTCTTGTGTGATTGATTGATTGATGGGTACTTCTCATCTCTACACGGCGGTATAATCACTCGAAGCTCTTCTCTCGTATTACTTCTTGTTTATAGCTTGTAGTTGTTGTTGTGTTTAGTGGATAGCCTTGTACTAGACTTGTATAGGTGGCTTGCTTAATTAGTTAGAGCTAGTGCTTTTGCTTCGCCACCTTTCGTACTAACTTGTGGTTAAGTAATTCTTATAAAAGTTTTAATTAGGCTATTCACCCCCCCTCTAGCCTATTTGGACCTTTCAGCGCCGGGATGGCATAGGGCCGCCAGGCGCCGATGCCGTAGGGGGGTTGGGCGGGAGGCGTGGATCCGGCCCCTAGATCCGCCGCCACCGCCGAGCCCTGCCAACCCCGAAGCCGCGGGCCACGGATCCTGCCACCCGAGCGCCGGGGAGAGGAGGTCCCGGCCCTGCCGCGCGAGGAAGGGCAGGGCCTGGCCACCAGGCGCTGACACCACGCAAATACAGGCCGAGGGCCCCCAGATCCGGTCGCCCGGCCACCGAGGGCGCATGGCCACCGGGCACCGGCGCCGCGGAGGGAGGGGTGGGGGCACGGATCTGGCCCTAAGGGGCCCGAATCCGCCACTGCCACAGGGCGCCACCTGCACATCGCCGGAGGAAAGGGTGGAGGGGTGGTGAGGGAGGAGGAACGACGGGGAGGATGGGGAAGGGAGGGAGGAGCGCGAGCGGGCGGGCCACCGCCACCACGCGCCGAAGGCCGGTGGCGGTGGCCGGAGGGGAGGCTCTGAGGGGGGAGCTAGGCGGCGGTAGTGAGGTCGCCCTCGAGTAGCCCTAGGGCTGGGCGCTCGGGGGGGTTGGGGGGAAGGGTTTACTTGATAATCATCTGTTTCTAAAATATGAGTGCGTTGGTAACTGGGCCATGAAACCTCCACTGAGATTGGCATTAGTATAGTTTTACTGAGTACATGTTTACCAAAATTAGATAAGTTTAACCATTCGAAGCAAGTTAGGCTTTTTTCCCCACATAATATAAGGTCTTGTTCAGTTCCTTCCCTAAAACTTTACACCCTATCATATCAGATGTTTGGACACATGCATAAGTATTAAACTAGGTAGCGTGCCTGTACGTTGCTACGGAACAACTAAACTTTTGTATAAAACACACAGATTGCACGATAAGATAACAATACTATGAAATTAAATACCAACGTTAAAGTAACATTTAATCCAAAAGGCATAGCTCATTAAATTTTCACAATCATGAAGAGCGCAGCGTCGAAGACTCACCAACTCTACTGTATAGACGTTTCCGCGCGCTACCATGTGAAAAATTATGCCCTGATAATGAGCATGAACGTGTTGTATTGTTAAAAAACGTTCGGAATGTCAATATTACAAATTGAATTTTGTGCATGGCTAAAATTCTCATTGGTGTTTGCAATCATCAATGTATGCAGTTATAGTATTGTACATTTGTCATAGGGGTATATATATATAGAATTCTATGATACTACTATGTCACACCGGTAAACATATATAAAGTCTTATGACGTACAATCTCTAAACTCATCATGGCGTACAATCTTTGGACTCATGACAACTTAATGTAGTGAAAAAGAGAAGTAGATTGAAAAACTAATGTAACCAAGATCCAACAATTAATTTCATATTTACAAAATAGTTTTGCGGTTTAAACTACCAGGATAAAAACTCAGGGAAGTTCACCCAATTTCCTACCGAGTAAAAAGTTCACTTCATATGTTAGAAATTGATCTGTCTATAATTCACTTTCAAAAAATATCAATACAGAACACATGCACCATGGAGTTGATATCAAAATACTGTCAATAAATTGAAGCAATATTGATAATTAGTGCGGACATATTTATATCTTCATCAGCACCATGCTTAATTAATGCTTGGTGTCTGATTGGGGTCTTCTTGCATACGCGGCACTGGTGACAGCCTACGCAGCCGTGCCGAGGCTGGGCCCGGGTTGCCGCGCTCGCGCCAGGGCAGAGTCAAGGGCCAGGGTAGGGTTGTTTGGTGCCCGTGCCCATGCTGCCGCCAAACCATTGCCAGCCACCCATGTCGTGGTGTCCCGCCATGCGATGGCTTCGACAACTAACTGAATATGGGTGGAGGAAAGATTTGTATTAGATTGAAAACCGAATTAAACCTTATAATAAGGAAATCATTCTTCTCCTATTTTAAAACATACTGCAGATACATCAGACATGTATACATCCAGACAGTGGGCAAGCAGGAAGAAAACAGTAATCGAACTCTCAACTCTATAACATTAATCTTTATAAACAGCATGTGATAATTAGTTAATCGCAGAACAGTACCTCTGCACAGTCATATTCTTGCAATCTCCGGTCAACCTTCTCCACATCTCTGCAGCTTACGCAAAATTGTGTCCACCTTTATTCCTGCAAGAATTATATTCACATTTCAAATTTATATTCAAAATTCAGATTAATTATTATTTCAAACTTGACGAAAACAAGAAACAATATTTCAAACTTCTTATTGTTACGATCAAAGAAGAGCCGTCTACAGCTTGCATATCTATATAACATTAGAACCCAAAGAAGAAATATCCTCAGGCTGGATAGTCGAAACTTTTTCTGAATCTACTAATTTTACCTTTGCAGTTACATCCAGTTTGTATTCACGTATCTGTATGCTCAGAAGCACCATTGAAGAAGCAAAGTTCAGATTTCAGCAAACTAAGCAGTCATCTCTAGATAATGAAAAAGAGCCATCTCTACGACTCTACCTGGGCGCCACGGAGGTCGGGTGATTGGACGCTAAAACGGAGAACACTTGTAATTGGATTAGATCCCAATAAACAAAGCCTGCAAAGCAGATCAAAGCACACACAACTGTAGGCACGGATCCAATAAAGGACATTTGGTGTGCACATGAACGGCTGATAATCTTTGAACGGGATCAAAGTTAGTCTAATGGTTCTAGAACTCCTGTCAGCACACACAACTCCTGTCAGCTAGAACCTTCAAGCATTGAACATATAACACATAAAAGAATGAGTGACCTCCCGTAAAGCATGGCAATATTATGAATCAATACCTGAGCTCACCAAATGGTTTAGTAAATTTTCATCCTCTGTAGTATGTAGACAGTGGCGGTGGACAGAATAAAATTAAGGTATTCAGGTATGGCAAAGTGGACAGAACAGCTAACCATCAGCCAGCGACCCTATATCACTTGCCCTCAAATCTGCTGTCCAACAAAGCAAAGAAGAAAAGGTTGTTTGATGATCCAATTTATCAATCGCCAAGTCTATGACTGTGTATCTGAAAGTACACATGCAAAAGATCAATAAATATAAAATGGTGTATCTGAATTCCATAGAGAAAAATGGTTCAATAAATATAAGAGTATTAGGTAGAGGTAACTAACCTGAACATTGACATGAAAAAGAGACATTCCGATCAGAAGAGCCCACCATGCTGGGAGAATGGTATTCCAGTCACTGTCCAAGAGGAAGCTTAGTCTGAAAGGATCAATAAAAAGAGCAAATAAAATCATGCAGTTACTGAATGACCATCATTTCCAGCTGCTAGTGTGATAATAGCAAGAAAAAAACTATGATTAACGGACTATGAATTCGTTTGTGAACATCATATTGGCAGGTACTAAGAAGTCTTCTGCACCTGTGATGAGATACAAAATGGCTATGCATGGAGATGATTAATCTCCAAAACCTACCTATCCATATAACTATCCCATTGCAGGCTTAGGTCTAGGCTTGCTTTCTTGCTATTGACATGACCATCATCTTGTTAAATAAAGCTCCAATCTAGAAGATAAAACGAAAGGGTGTATCACTATACATGACAAATGCAGTAAAGTCACCTAACCTTAGTTTCCAGAAAGCGATAGGATCTTCTTTGTTTTCATAATCCAGAAAAAATAATTACAAACTGCTTTGTAACAGATAAGATCATAAATACAAATGTATGTCCATTGTAGTGGATAGGATCACAGGAATTAGTCCTGCATCAGCATGTGCCATATCAAAATTTCCAAACTGTACATCTCTTATGGTTTCTGTTTCACATATGTATCTGCACATGTGAATGCAAGCATGTAAAGATTGGGATCGGATATTCAGATGAGGTGCAACTATATTAGGCAAAGCAGCAACAGGAAAATCAGAAAATGAAAAGGTTTCTGTATGTCCTCCTAGGAGCCATCACATACACGCGTGAACACCGGTAGGAGTTGAGAACTTGAGATCGAACCAACTTTTAGGAGTTCTCAAGTTCAGAGACCTGACACTAACCTTTAACTACCGTCCGCACTGTGAAGCAACACCAAGATCCATCCTTCCACCAGGGAAGGATTTGGGAGGTAAAGATCTCCAATGCACAGAGAAGTACAAAAAAATCACAAGAAATTAAACAGAAATTCAACAAAATAAAAGAAACACAACCCACTAGAGACTCGCATGATTTGACTCAGGCGGAGGATCTTCAACGGCAGGACCAGCTTGGACATCTTGCAGCTGCCACCGCTGTAGGCTCCTTGTGCCGTTGCCCACCCACCCCACGGCAACCCGCTCATCGGGGCCGTGGCAGCGTCAGCGCCCCCTCGGCCGTCACATGTCAAGGCCGCGGCGGCGCCCGCCCCATCGGCCATCTCGCGTCCAAACCGTGGCGGTCCTGCTCCCTCACCCACGTCGAGGGCACGGCAACTCTGGCCTTGAATCGGACTCCTCGCTGGACACACGAGCTCTCTAGAGCCATGCCCTCTTTGGTGATGTCACTGCTTGAAATCTCTCTCCAGTGAAATCGACGTTTGAACTCTCATCGGATCCACCACAGGCAGCAACGGGAACACGGGAGAAGGATACCGCCCCGGCTACCAGGGCCCCGGCGGTGGCGGCAGTGCCGGTGCAATTCTCTAGGGGCGAGGTGATGTGCCTGGAGAAGGTCGATTGTAGGCACTAATTTATCGAGGGTGGCGTGTGATGGAATCGTGAGACTCGGTAGTTTAAGGAGGTATGCGGCGCGATCACACGGTTGAAGGAGAACTCAGGGAAGCGCTGGTTGTTGCCTTCGCTGTGTGATTCTATTTCCACTCCATTCATTTACTTGCCTCCCGTGCGGTGCTTGATAGTTGCCTTCACAGTGATTCTCTTTTCATTCATTAATTTACCTTCCGTGCAGTGATTGCGGTGGGGAAAAATCACCGGACGCTACCACCATGCGGGAGATGAGCGTGCGAGCCCCAGGCAGACCGAAGCGGGACGACATTGTTTCCTTCTTTTCAAATCACGCGAGCGAGGTTTGTTTCCTTGACCGGTGAAGAAGCGAGGGGGTGCGGGATCGCAGATGTCGTATAAAAAAATATCCATGTTTTATTCTTTTTATTAGTTGTGGGAGATGTTGACTAAAAAATGACTAATTGCACAGATTACGTGTATTTTACGAGACAATTTTTTTAAACCTAATTAATTCGTGATTAGACGACTTTGTGCTACAGTAAATATGTGCTAATAATAGATTAATTAGTCTTAATAAATAGTTCTATAATTAATTTTTTTTATTAATATTCGTACACCTCTTCCGACATCCACCAAACATACGACGTGACAGCAGGCCGTACAACTAACCAAAGCCTAAGACTACCCGCAGTAGGTACTCTAAAGGGATACTCTAAAGTTTTAGAGTATGAATATAGAGTAAAAACTGATACACTAGGTATTCTAAAACGATACTCTATCATTTCTCTCACTCTATATTTAAAGTAGTACAATGTTTACTCTATAGTGGGCAGTGGCGGGCCCCGCTAGCTAAACAAAGAAAAAAATGATATAACTCACAAACCAAAAATCCAAATTAAATTTTGATTGCACCATTAAATTCGTCTCAATAAATCCTTCAAAACTAGATCACACATGGATATATTTAGATAAAGTGACAAGTGAGTCGTACAGTGGATAGAGTGGATAGAGGATGATATAGAGGATGGATAGGTACGAGAGAATTAAATATAGAGGAGAGAATCTTGCTGACTAGAACGTATAGAGGATGAATATAGAGGTACATGAGTGCGGATAGCCTGAGACTACCCGCAGTGGGTACTCTAAAACGATACTCTAAAGTTTTAGTGTATGAATATAGAGTAAAAATTGCTGCACTGTATACTCTAAAACGATACTCTATCCTTTCTCTCACTCTATATTTATGCTTACTCTATACTCTATAGTGGCGGGCCCTACTAGCTAAACAAAGAAAAAAATGCTATAACTCACAAACCAAAAATCCAAATTAAATTTCGATTTCACCATTAAATTCGTCTCAATAAATCCTTCAAAACTAGATCACACATGGATATATTTAGATAAAGTGACAAGTGAGTCCTACAGTGGATAGAGTGGATAGAGGATGATACAGATGATGGATAAGTACGGGAAAATTAAATATAGAGGAGAGAATTTTGCTGACTAAAACGTATAGATGATGAATATATAGGTACATGAGTGCAGCCGATCGACTCCTGCCAAACGGTCACCTACCTCGCCGATGATGTAACGCCCCCGCTTGACTCATGTAGGCCCCACGACACGATAACCGAGGCGCCACATCCCTCGTCTCCCGCAGGGACGTGGAGCCGCGACAGAACCACCCCGCACCCGTGTCTCTCGCGCTTTCTCAACCAGCCACTGACAGGTGGTCCAGCCGAACGTCCCACCACCAGCACCCCCTGCCAGATGTCCGGCACCGCGCCACGTGGGTCCCGCGCCCTGACCGAGCCGTGCGTGAGCTGCGCTCCAACGGCCGCCTTGCTTACACGCGGGGTCCGCCTCCCGTTGCGTCCGTGGCGGCCCACCCGTCGGTGATGCCCCGTGCCGGTCGAGCCCCCACGCCTGCATCGAGCGCGCAAAAGCCTGGCCCCGCCTGGAGCGCTCCCACTAGCCCCGCGACGCCTATAGCAGAGGCCTCCCCAATCCCACCCAAAACCCCAGTTCCCCACTCTCCCCCAAACCCCCGCCCCCGAATCCCGTTCCGATCCCCAATGGCCGCCGCCGCATCCGGCAGCGCGCCGCCGCCGGACGCCGCCGGCGCGCGGAAGCGGCGCGGCCGCCCCCGCGGGAGCAAGAGCGGGCGCGGGCGCTCGCGGAGCGTGAGGTGGAGCAAGCCCCCGAAGAGGCCCCGGCCGTCGTCGCCGTCGCCCTCCGCGTCGCCCGACGGCCCCCATTCCCCGCGCCCCGCGGTGGACCTTTCCGCGCCCCTGCCTCCCGGCACCGACGTCGAGGTCCGCGTCGACGACGACGGCTTCCACGGGTCCTGGTTCGAGGCCACCGTGCTCAACTTCACGCCGGCCCGCGGGTACCGCCACCCGGCGCGGTACACCGTCAAGTACGCGCACCTCCTCGCCGACGACGACGAAGGCGTGCTCGCCGAGGCTTTCGCGCCGTCCCACATCCGCCCGCGCCCGCCGCCGCCGCCGCCCCTGTCGGCCCCGCCGCGCTTCCAGACCCATGACATCGTCGAGGCGTTCCACAACGAGGGGTGGTGGTCGGGCATCGTCGTGTCTGCCCCCGCCCCCGCCGGGGTCACCGTCGCGTTCCCCATCACCCGCGAGGTCATCGAGTTCCCGCCCGGCCTCGTCCGCCCCCGCCGCGACTACGTCGACGGCGACTGGATCCCTTCCACGGTCGCCATGGCTGTCCGCCCCAAGCGCGCGGTCAAGGTCTACGAGGTCGGGGACAAGGTGGAGGTGCTGAGGCAACGGAACGCATACGGCGAGTCCTGGTTCGCCGCCACGGTGAGGGTCGTCGTCGACGACCTCAGCTACGTCGTCGAGTACTTCGATCTGGAGGAGGAGGGGGAGGGCGGGCCGGAGAAGGCCACCGAGTACCTGCATTGGCAGTTCATCAGGCCGGCTGTCGAGCATACGCCAAGGGAGAGCGAGTTCAAGCTCCAGCCTGGTGCTGCCGTGGAGGCCTACTGTGATGGGGCATGGTCACCTGGAGTGGTGCGCAGGGTCCTCGGGGAGGGTGAGTATGAGATCGGTATTATTGTTGCCAACAAGTCGGAAATGCTGGTGACCAAGGTGGTGCCATTGCTCAAGCCACAGTACAAGTGGAATGGCAAGCAATGGAGGATTGCGACCCCTAAGGTACTGCAACAGATCTGTTTGTCATAGCTGTCTTTATTAGCTCATTTGTGATTGTCTGCTGTTGTACTCTTGTGAGATGCACATGCTACATGGTTCCTTGCTGATTTGTTGGGATTGGCCCTTGCTGACTTTATTGCATATCTTAGTTCCTTCATTGTCTCGTTGTAATATATGAATATGATTGCCCGTAGGCCATAGCTATAGCTATTCTTAGAAAGACAAAATTGTTAGAAATACAAGTCTGAGATGGGTACGACTAGTCTAATTAAGTTCATCACTGACACAGGGATATTGTGCTTCACATGATTTGTAGTACGCTCCAGCTTCAGCCAAATGGCAATATTTCATCTCCTTGAGTTTGTGCCTTTGTCAGTCAAATTGTTATTTGTTTTATGGGTAGGATGGAGTTTGTGGCACATGATTAAGTTGAGACAAGCTGTTCCATTTGTGTTTTGCGTGTTTGGGCTGCTAATTTTGTATGATAGGACCCTGAATATGGGTATCATCAACCTCATGTTTACATAAGGTCCTCTAGGAGTAGGGATGAAAACTGACGGGAATGGGTGGGAAAACCACTCATCATTTCTATGTTCACATTTTGTCACCAGGAATGGGAATGGGAGCGGGAACAGGATAGCCAGGAGCAGGGATGTACGGATAGAAGTAAACAAGTAAATATGGGCGGAAATTCAACAGAAACAGAAGAATACAGGACTCACATTGATTCTAGAGTTCGCAAGTTCACCCTATATATCACAGTCACAGCATTAGGTTCACAAATCACAAGTTCACACACAACACTCACTACCTCACAAATCTCAAGGGTCACAGCTCATAGGAAGCACACCACTACGCTCAATACTTGGACTGCAACAGTTCACATTTCACAGCACTGTATTGCTGGTTGCTGCATCAAACCACACACCACACCACCAATTCACTGCATGGCTGCAGCAGTCCACAGCACCAGTTCACATCACAGAACAAGTTCGCAAGTTCAAAAGTCACACAAACACATCAGCTAGTAGTAGAGAACTTCTGAAAGAAAGTGAATTGAAACTGAAAAGCAGCAGAAGTAATTACTGATTAGAAGTGTAGGAGATGAAGTGATTAATTGAGAACTTATGGACATGGATTGCTTTGGCTCAGCAACTGCCTACCTGCAACGCACATGAGCAGGCAATTGTCGTTGCACCCGTGGGCCATGGTACAACACGGTGCCTCTTCTTTCAAATACCTTCCATCTGCAGTCACACATTCTGCACACCACAAACCTGAATCACCTGCATACCTCGTGCTTGCTCTTGCCAGTGTGGCGTTGAGCACCTGCACCGTTGACAACAGCTGTCCCTCCTTGTGAACCAGATCACCTGCACTGCGGCCCCCTTCTTTCAAATACCTTCCATCTGCAGTCACACATTCTGCACACCACAAACCTGAATCACCTGCATACCTCGCGCTTGCTCTTGCCAATGTGGCGTTAAGCACCTGCACCGTTGACTACAGCTGTCCCTCCTTGTGAACCAGATCACCTGCACTGCGGCCCTGCATGGCATTATCTGATTTGTGTCCGCTAAGCTGAGGGCAGAGGGGCCTGTGAGGCGGTCGGTCCCAATGCTGTGTGGTGGCATGACAGCATAGGCATGGCCTTGCCTCATTTGCTGCTCGCTCATGGGTTGTGGTGTGATGTGGCCTCGCCTTGTACACAGTGATGGAGCAGCTGCATTGCATTGTTTAGATACAGGGAGGTATAGGAGGATGAATAAAGGATGCCAAATTACTATTTCCGTCCTGAAATATAAGTATGGAAGGTTCTCCCATGTCAAATTTTCCCAAGTCTGACCAAGTTTATGGAGAAAAGTATTACTCCATCCATTCCAAATTATAAGATGTTTTGGCTTTTCTAGATACTTGCTATGTACTTAGATATACACTGTGTCTAGATAAATTTCATAATGAATCTAGTGATGCTAATTTGATGTCATAAGTATTATTCTTATTTTCTATAAACTCAAGTCAAACTTATGATAGTTTGACTTTAGGCAAACTTTGATCAGTGACGGAAGCGGGCTAGCCCATGAACCTGCATATAGGCTTAATTTTGTGGTTTACCGCGTGTAAACCACAAAATTAAGCCTATATGCGGGTGGGCGTATATCATAGGATCCCCATGCGAGGGCAGTTGGGGGAGTGTGTTGGTAATGGGGTGGGGGCTGTTCAGCATGAATTACATTTTGTGAAAGATTCAATGATACTCAAGCATTATCCTATTTACTAGTACTCTGTTTCTGGCATATTATACTTTGATTGAATATTGTCACTTATTTTTGACTTGAATATTGTCATTGCTATATACTCAATGTTGTATCTAAACATATGTTGGTTACGAATACAGTGATACAACTTTTGCACACTCAACATGGATATAATTTGGCTGATTGTTAGGCAAGAGTTCTGAAGTTTAACTTTTTAGAACTTAACATGCCCTATAAAAAAACGGAGATAGTATTATTGATCATGAATAGATCTTGATCCTGGAAAATATTTCACTATGGGTATCTATGAAGTTTAAGCGTATTGGCTGTCAGCTGTCTTGCGAGTTTAAGTATTTTGTTTTAACCATTGGCATGCAATATGTATATAGCACATCGCTAAAGAATGGTCTGTCATTCAACTTGCATGATCTATTCTAAATATTTCCTTGTGCAGAAGCGGGCTAACTTGAGGCGGTGGTCTGTGTCTGGTAATAGTCCAAGGTCACCAGTTGAGGTGTCATCCAGTGATGAACACAGTCTAGGAAAGAACACATTAGCCAAAGGTTCTGGACATGCTTCAGTCTCTGAGATGGACATTCCTTTGTCTGCTCTGTGCAAGTCACCAGAAAGCACTCATTCACCAAATTCTTTTGTCTCTGAAAAGAACAGTCTTGAAGGTTCACATGGGATAGTGAATTCGGTGCCAATGAATGGACTCCTTTGTGCTTCTCCAGGATATTCAACACCAGTGGACAATCAAGAAATCCTGTCTGATATGGTTGTTACTGCTGTCTCTGGAAGAAGTGTTGATGGCCATGATATGCTTTCCATTACTGAACTAAGAAAGAAAATGGCTTCAGCGCGCAGAAATAGTGCTATCATCCGCAAACAGGAAAACCTTGTCAAATCAGTCAGGGTGAAGAAATGTGTATCGAACGTTAAAGCGGGGAAAGCACACCCTATTCAAGGACTTCAGGGAAAGGTCGGTCCCTCTAATAATTTGAATCCCATTCCTTATGTTTTGTAGCTGGAGTAAGGATGCCTGCATATAATTTATTATTTCTGTTAATGTTGATCTTTTTGCTTGTGCAGATTCAGTTGAAGGGAAACATGAATTGCTCTACTCCGGACATTGTTTTAGCTTTGAGTGTCTCTAGGACTGGCCGGACTATTTTATCTCCAGATAGACTGGTACAGACTTATTGTTGGCTTTTAAAACATCCTTTCTGTATTCATTTTCATGTGTTTTGTTCTGTTCTGTTTGTCAATCTATATTAGGTGTCAATAGGGACAAAAAGGGGTTCAAGTACAAAGGTTCTTGCCTGTAAGAAATGTAAGTGTTTTCTATGGAACACATTCATCTTTATATAGGTGGTAATTAAAATCTAATAACAGTTGCCGTACAATCTGCAGTGGCTAACAGGAGAGGATCCAAAGAACTGTGCAGTCCAAATAGCTCATTGGATGTGACTAGGACTGTCCAGCAGAGAGGAAGCAAGGAAGTGGCAGATCCAATGGAAGAATGTCCCTTAGCAGTAAGAACGTTCTTTTGCAAACTAATATTTATATTAGCCATCACCTTCTCACCCTTGTACTATTTTGCATGTAGTTGAAGTGTCCGAAATCTGGTACTCAAGAGCAGCTTGATAGAACTTTGGAGAATACACAGAACATAACTGAATTATCAAATCAGGACCTGTTACCGATGGTGCCTCCTGGTTTTAAATCAATGGATAATGGGAAAGGTATGAACTGAGGAAATTCTACCCATGGTCAAATTGTGCATAGTTTGCTACATAATTGAAGGGCATATATACATGATAGTTGCAGACCAATGATTAATGACTAGATTTCTGTGTGCAGGTACTAACATACATGACATTCAATTTGATGAAGAGCCAACTAGTACGACCAACAGCCTTATTGAACTGAAGGGAAATGGTGACATGTGCACAGACCATGCTGCTACTAAATTAGCTGAAAGCAACCATGTCATGGAAACAGCTATCCTATCTCTTGATTGTCCGGCTCAACAAGCCCGTGGGAAAGTGGATGAGAGGTCAGTTTTACAGAATGCTGGGAGTTCACAGTGCATCATCGACAGTTCACTGAGAAGCTGCTCTGCTTTTGAGAGCTTGTTGCCTTCACCACAGCCTCTCTCTCAAGTATCTAATCACCAGGCTTTGTTCGTCAAGAACTCACCTATGTGGCACCTAGTTGAAGCAATGCATGTGTTTAAGGAGCTTCCTCAACAACCACATTTCCTTCCACTCCAAGAAGAACTCCCATGCCTGCGTGAAGGAATGGCATTAGGTATGATGTTGTCATTCGCGGACTTGGTGAAGATTACAATGGGAGCAAGCATAGACAACAGCATGGAATGGTTCGAGGACAAGATCAGGGCAATCTCCCATCTAGAGGCAAATGGATTTAGTGTGCAATTTATGCAGAGCGCCATGACTGATTTGGTCAAGATAAAATCTGAGCTCACCAGTTATCATGGAGAAATTGGCAAGCTGGATTCAAAGTTTGTGGAGAAGACAGCTTCGTCCTCCCGAGTTGGTGCACTGCTTGATGAAAAAGATATAGCTGCAGCAGAGCTCGAGCAAGAACTTGGGCGCATTCGCCAGGAAAGCCAGAAGATAGCAAAGGAGAAGGAAAAAATAGATGCGGAGGTTGCTAGTATCAAGACAGCGCGTAGCGGGTATGAGGATCTGTGCAACGGTGCGGAACGTAAGTTTAAAGACGTCTTGGCTGGGCTGCGGCTGAGGAGGCTAACCTGATGCACAAGCTTTGGATATCGTTTTACTGCTTCTAACTTGACATCGGTTTATGCTGTTGGGCTGTAGGTTATCTATGCATCACAGTGGGGTTCAGATCGATGTGCTGTGGTTATGTTGTGCAAGTCACTCGGTACCTTTTATGTATCTGTAGGTAATCTATGGCTTAGGGAGCCTGATGAAGTTTCGACTCTTATAATCGCTACTGCTATATTAATTGCCAGCTAGTTGGACCGTACCTATTTGCCTTTAGCATATTTAGTTCGAAGGCAATCTGATTCCATTCTTGTGAACTTTGATTCCCCTGACTTTTGGTCGTCGGATGGTAGTCATCCAACTTGATATAGGACCACTTTGTGCTTGGTTTGGGAAGGAGAGACGAGATAGGCCCATTTCACTTTTGTGGGATGAGGACGTCTCTGTTCTATGTTTGGTTGAGGGGACGAAGATGTCCCTAGATGCTTGTTTTGCTTTTGGTTTCTATGTTTTGTTGAGGGGGACGAAGATTGTCTCTGCATGTTTGTTCTACGTTTTGGTTGATGGGACAAGTAAAAAAAAGATGGATTGGACGGAGCTTTTTTGTGCAATTAGCTTACGTTAATTATTTGTGCCTATTTTCAGCCACTTACCACACACACATGGGACTGTTGTGCCTATCTGTGAGCCACTTATCATACATGGGACCCATCGATCAGTCTCTGGAGACTCTTGTACGCTCAGATATGGCTGCCGCCCTTGATAGGTTCGGCCTGAGGCCTCCTGGTGGCTCCTGCGCAGGGCTCGAGTGCTTGGGCTACCGCTGCCGGGCTTGCGTGGCGAGGTTGAGGCCAACTGCCGCCATTGCCCTTCCCTGCTGGCGGCATAGACGTGAGGAAGAAGAGGACGCACGGGCACGAGGAAACGGTGTCAGTGTCCCTCCAATTTCTGAGGATAGGGTTGTCCTAAATCCAAGGTAGGGTTTGGTTAAAAGACAAAGTGGAGTGGATGGTCCTATCTCTGGTTTCTGAGATATGATGGTCCTAATTTCTGTTTGGTTGAGGGAAACAAGATCATGCTTGTCTCTCATTTGGTTGATGGACACTAAAAAGTAGAATCAGACATTGACATATATGCTCCATTCCTCTATTTTTTCTATCTCTTCTACTTCTTTTCTTCTTCCTTTCCTTATCCTTTTCTCCCAAGTCCCCATGAAGTGCTAACCTCCGCTGCCGGCACATTCATCGCCGCCGACCATGCCTTTGAGCCCGTGTCCCACGCCCACGACTAGAGCCTCGCCGCCACGGCCTATGACCAGAGCCTATGCCTGCGACCACAACTAGAGCCCATGCCCCATGACTGCAAAGCATCACCGTCGTGACTGGCGACCGGACAACTAGTGGCATAGCGTGCCTTGAAGTGAATGGGAGGGGGAGGGGGAGGGGGCGATTCAATGGTAATGAACAACTTCATAATTGAAGTACAATACAAAGTTGTTTCTTTTTCACGAAAAAGTTCTATAAAGTTAAAATGATTGCAGTGGACAAATAACAAAACCATTATTTCAATGTAGAATGAGCAAGTGGATGACAAGTATGTAAATCTTCTCATCCTTAATTACTTGCTCATTCTACAACAACAATAACATAGCCTTTTGTCCCAAGCGAGCTGATGAAACCCAAAAGAGACGAGAAATAGGGAGACACATAAAGGGACATAAAGGACACAAGACAAAAAGAAGTCACGGTTCAGGCACGTTGATTGACAAAAAGAGGTCCTGAGCGCTTGGAGATTGGCAATCAACGTGCCTGAACCGTGACCTCTTTTTGTCTTATGCCCTTTATGTCCCTTTATGTGTCTCCCTGTTTCTCGTCTCTTTTGGGTTTCATCTCTAGCCTACCCCAGCTTGCTTGGGACAAAAGACTATGTTGATGTTGTTGTAGAATGAACAAGTAATTAAGGATGAGAAGATTTACATACTTGTCATCCACTTGGAAAACAACGGCCATTTAGCAAAGCAAGGCCTCAAGCAAGTTCATGCAAGACACTAAGGTTGCATGAGGCCTGCTACTACTAATGTGTGTCGTGCAGCCTTGTACAAGAGGGGGAAAAAACAAACAAATACTCCGCTACAGCATCGATTTGATATTGTTGATGATATCTAAAATTGTTTCACAATTCATTAATTAAGAATTTGAGCAACACATGTGCTAGATCAAAGAACCATAAAAATCGACATTATATATGAGAGCAAGTGCTTGAATGATGACTGGAGCATGCATCCAGAGCCTGATCTAGCAACCAGAGCTCTCACCCACGGCTGACGTCCACATCCCCGACATCTTCTTCTTCAACACCAGCACCGGCATAGTCCGTGCTTTTCTTCCCCACAGCGCGCGTGCTCACGAAGGAGGGGGCGCTCCACCTAGGACTACCCCGTGTGTGAGATTTCTGAGGCGAGTTAAACTCGGATCTGAAGGGAATACATGTATGTTTCACGTGTATGTTCCAAATGTTTCATCTATTTTATACGTATGTTGCAAGTATTTCATCTAGATGTTGCAAAGTAAATCTGGATGTTGCATATGTGTGCAATGGCTATACACGTATGTTGCAAGTATATGTTTCAAATGTTTGTTTCATCTGGATGTTGGCAAAGTAGATCTTGATGTTACATATACATGCAATGGCTACACACGTATGTTGCAAGTGTATGTTCCAAGTCGAAGCAGAGCTTTCCTAACCTTGAAGTCGAATATGTCGATGTAGAGCTCGACCTGGCCTCCAGGCTATGTAGATGTGGCGCCCGAAGCCGAGGTCGCGCCAGAAGCTGAGGTCACGCGACTGCGTGAGGAAGTTGCGTGCGAGAGGAAGAAAGGGAAAGCCAGCAAGTCCGTTTATTGCGTGGATGTCGTTCTGCTAGGCTGTTCTAGTTGGTTGATCTGTGGGAGTGCGCCCAACACTACTACACAAATGATTTTGCAAGACGGTGCCCTTTTATTAACGGAGGCGGTCACAAAATCTAACCGCCTCAGTTAATGCCTACGATTAACGGAGGCGGATATTTTTTATTTACCGAGGCGGACACTTTTACCCGACTCGTAAAATCGATTAATGGAGGTGGGCGCCTTAACACAACCGCCTCCAAAAATAGCCTATTTTCGGAGGCGGTCGTCTTATGATGCCCACCTTCGTAAATCTATTTTCGGAGGCGGGCACACTATATGGCCCATCACAAAAAAATAGAGGCCCAGGCAGTCCATATCTTGGCCCGATATCACGCCCATCATATATATACGAAGAGTTAGGGTTAGGCTTTCACTTATCCAGACTCCCTCCCTCCCCTCCCACTCAGATGTGGCCGTCTCTCTCCCTGTCCGCTTCCTTCCCTCAGCGTTGTCTCACCCTCAGCGCCGTCTCTCTCCCTGTCCGCTCTCCTTCCCTCAGCGCCGTCTCTCTCCCTTGTTCTCTCCCTCCCTCCCTCCACTCTCTCTCCCTGTCAGCTCTCCTTCCCAGTGGTGGTGGTCGGCCCCTAGGCGGAGGGCCCGGTGGCGGGCATCGCGCACCTAGGCGAGGGTCTGCGTGTGCCAGCGGATAGGGACTGCACGCTCGACGGCGGCGGCTGTGGCGCCTGGCAATGGCCCCCATCTCCTCCAATGGTGAACGACCCCATCTCCTCCACAACAACGGCTCCCATCTCCTCCAACACGACGGCGGCTGCGGCGGATCCGGTGATGGGGACCGATGCAAGGTGCTAGCGGCGCAGATCCGGCGTCGGGGGCTGGCGTGGGGTGTGCTGGCGGTGCGGATCCGACGATGGGTGCTGGCATAGCTGCGGATCTGATGATGGGTGCTGGCAGAGCTGCGGATCTGGCGATGGAGCTGCGGATCCAGCTAGCGGCGGCGGCAGCCCGTGGATGGGTTCGGCGGGCCTGTCCATGAGATTTTTTTTTGTTTTTTCGTACTGATTACCGAGGCGGGCACCTCCATTGTCTGTGCATTAACCGTGACCTTGGATTGGAGGCGGTTGCTTTGCCCGCCTCCAAAAATTCAAAACGTCCGCCTCCGAAAAGTTTTTTGTACTAGTGCAAGTTACCGTCCGACAGTTCCGTTTCAAACGGACGTCCAGGCGCCAACAAGTCCGATGCTTAATTAGCTTTGTTAATTTAGCAGTCTGTTTAGGAGCCCATTTGCATCAGCGCACAGATGGCATAGCTCAACTATTTTATTAGTTTATGTTGATGCAAAGATTGGTCACACAACATCTAGGGCTAGATCGCCTAGGTTCACCATGGACCAAAGAACGCAGTGGGTAACCAAAACTCTTTCGTGGTGAAGAACAACGAGGTTTATGAGCAAACCACGATAGGATAACCAATCGTGCTTACATGACAAAGAACGGCTAGTTTTTGGGCAAACTAGCAAATAAAGGAACTGTCGTAGCTCTCGTATGAGAGGTACTCCATCAGGGCAAGGACATCGTCGGGTTTCCCTAGGTGAGCCAGCAAACCTAGGGAGCCATCCTTGATCGTTAGATCAAGCGATGAACAACAGCATGTGGTTGGAAGAGATTAGGACAAAAGGAGTAATAGTGTAAAAAGGTTCGATTGGATGTTGGATTACTCAATCGGCTATGATCCTTTAGTATAAAAAAGGGGATGGTCTTATCCCAGCAGGAATCCCTTCCAAGATGTAATTTCTAAGTTTTCCACATGTCTAAAACAGTTCGGATCGTAATCAAAAGGCCAGATCCGAACAAGGTCTTTTTTTAGTCTATATCAGAAGTTACAACGCCTCTCGGATCTTCGAAACATCAGAACTTCTTACATGGGGATGACGAAGGGCAGCCAAGCAAGTTTTTCTAGATTTCTCGGAAGTTCCGACGTTCCAACCCTCGCAACTTCTGACATGGGTCAGAACTTCTGACGCTGAAGTATCTTTCCGAAGGTGTAACTCCTTCGTCCATACTCCGCATTAGATATTCCATATATATATTTTGACCGTCTCGACAAAAGGAACGCAATGGTGAGATCTATTTCATATTTTGACAATTCCATAAAATAGAAAATTTTGGTTGTGTACAGCTTGGTGGACGCTTGGTCCAGCGGTCACGCATGCCATCAAGAGCCCACACCACAGGTGTGTGTGTGCACTGGCTTTCACCGGGCGATAAAATGCATTAGCTGTGGTAAGCGGCTAAGAGCCCTGTAGTAAATCCTTTGTAGATAGTAATAAACCAGTACTTTGAAGCATCTCGAACACAGTACACAAAACGGAACAAACTTGTTTCGTATAATCATCAATTAATTGCCTGTTGCACATTTAGCACTCTTGGAAACAGTAATAAAAATTTCTCAATTGATATTGTTGCCACACACGGAGTAACTCCCTTGTGGTGGGTTTGTGTACATCATGCGCACATGCTAGTTGATGTGGCGAGAACATTCCTCAGTAATTCGTTGGCCTCTTCTTTATTTTCAAAGATTAAATGTGTACTTAGAAAGATTAAAACGATCAAATTTATTCCGACGCGACGCAACTGACTACACATGAGCAGATCGGTGGATCAAAAGTCCTTATTTTTCATTCCTCGATATGCCTCCTACTTACCTAGCCAAAATCCGGCGCGACGTACTACAGGAAACTGGCTCTTTGCCGACTGCAATTTTCTTTGCCAACTGTTTTTTCTCGACACTCGGCAAAGAGGTCCCTTTGCCAACTGGAATTTCCTGCAGTCGGCAAAGCAGGATTTTTGAAAAAAAAATCTTTGCCGACTGCCGAGGAACCAGCAGTCGGCAAAGCCTGCCGTCAGGGCGGCTTTGCCGACTGCTGGTGTGGCAGTTGGCAAAGGATTTGCCGACTGTGTGCCACGTGGCAGTCGGCAAATCCGCCTTTGCCGACCCAGGCTTTGCCGACTGCTTTTTGCCGACTGCCACGTGGCTTTGCGGTCGGCAAAGCCTTTGCCGACTGAGTTTATGCCTTTGCCGACCGGGGCAAGCAGTCGGCAAAGAGGCCTGTAGTGCGTACGATCAGTTGGCCATTCCCATCCCGCCGGCGTCTCCGTTGCCGGCCAGCTGCTTCTCCGCCGTAACCGCCGTCATCGATTGCGCAGGGCACGGCTTGGTGCACACGCACGAGGGGTCGCCCACGACGTGCTTCGTGGAGCAGTAGCCGCCGGTGTAGCCCCTCTGCAGGCAGATGGGCACGCACATCTCGTCGGACGTGCACATGATCCCCGTCCTCGACTCGCAGACTGCTGTCGCGCCTGCATCCATGCATGCAGCAACAAGAAGTTTATTATATGGAGGCGTTGTTTTCAAGAATGATCTACTACGATGCATATATTGTTGTTATTCTGGGGCGTACGACGCGACGCGACGATGAGCAATGCCAAGGTGAACCCAGCGACCAATAGATTCTTGTTGAACGACGACATGGTTGTGTTTGGACTTTGGAGGAGTGCTGTCTATTACTACCTCTGTCCGGTTAAGAATGCAATTCTAGTTCATTTTTTGATTTCCGTGTCCAATGTTTGACCGAATATATAGATTAAAGTATTAATATTTTTGACACCAAATAAATATATTATGAAAATATATCTTATAACAAATCTAATGATACTAATTTTATGTCATAATTATTTATATTTTTTTTATATATAATTAGTTAAACTTGACATACTAAAACATTGCACTGTGCTAGAATTGCATTCTTTTTAGGACGGAGGGAGTATTTATAATATATATATGTATACATATATACACACACGAGGAGAGCCAACATATTCGATTTTTGTACTCAATGGATATGCATATCCAATTATATTGTTTTTTTTTCTCTATCTCTATCTCTTTTCTCTATCTCCATCTCTACATCTATCTCTACCTCTACCATTTCTCTTTCTTCTCTTCTCTATTACTACTACTTTACTAATTAATTTTAAATAGCATAATGGTCCCCATTCTACTCATCCTCAACAATGTGCTTCCATCTAGCTAATTCTAAAAAGAATGTGACACTCCCTATTCTACTTGGCCGTGTTGTGTTTCCCGTTCAATTACCACCTAATGACAAAACACGAGTATCTACCTCACCAAATAGAAATAAAAATAAAACCGTGGGAGTAAAACCTAAATAAACCTGCTGTTTCTTGGTGCAGAGCTACACACAGTGTAGAAGGTGCAGCCGCACCCATGCAGAATACACAGAAACAAGGGCTTTTCTGCGGTACACACAAATGACTGTGAGCCATCCATTTAGTTTGATCTGATGGTTATAGTCACATATTACCTCCGAGGAGGTAATAGGTGAAATATATGTTTATTTAATTTTTAATTTTGTAAAGTAGGATAACATGAGAAAGATTTAGATATAAAAAAATCTTTTCCAAGATTTGGCATGCATGCGTGATCTGGTGGAGATGATAATCTTTTTAATTTTGCAACTTTGGGATTGATATATTTTGATTACCATATAATTTTACATAGACTTCATACATCTGAATTCACATGGACGCGATTTGCATATATACCAACATGAAGTGTACTTCATTTGCATGTGACGTGACATATAGTGATCATTATATGACTTGTTTAATGGTTTTTATTAGTTAGTATGACTTGTTTTTTTCTTTTCCGATGAATAAAGTATTAGTACTTTCGTGTATAAATTTAATCAAGTTTGAATTTATTTGACTCCCAAGATGTGACAATATTTTTCTTGAACAGGGGAGCGACCACTATTAATATTTGTAAAGTGCTCATAGACACTGAGGTCATTAAAAATTAAGATATATAACATATAATGTCTTGTATTATATACTATCATATACGAATGTAAAAAATTTAAAATACTATCATAGGAAATTGCTCTCTTATAGTATGGACATATTGAATATGTGTGAAATCGAATCGGATAGCACCATTTATTCGATTTTAACTCAAATTCATATGAATATTGTCATTCAATAGGCCCACGTTAACAACTCTGTTTCTCCATGATTAGGGGAATTCTTTTTAGGGAACGTGATTAATGGAATCGGGATGGGATGTCCTAGCAGCTTGAATGATTTCCCCTCCCATCATTAGAGGCATGTGGAGGATTTTTTTTGATTTTCTATGTTTTTTTATTTATTAAGTAATCCATAAAATATTAAAAATCAACGGCCTAGATTTATTTGAGATATTACCTCATAGAAGGTAAAAGGTGTACCTTAGCATACAAATGATTGTTTAGAGATAAAGGGCATAGCCTGGGTCTTTATATTCCAATGGCCACCAGTTAAAGCATTCAATATATAAAGATACCAAACCGACAGTGTAATGCAAACACACCCACCACAGAGAAACTATGGGTGTGTTTAGTTGGTGAAAAGTGGGTGAAAAGTTACTGTAGCACCTTTCATTTTTATTTGACAAATATTATCCAACCATGAAGTAACTAGGCTCAAAAGATTCTTCTCGCAAAAACCAGACAAACTTAGCAATTAGTTATTTTTTTACCTATATTTAATACTCCATACATGCGTCCAAATATTTGATGTGATGGATGGAAGAGGAAATATTTTGGGTTTGCATGGGAAGTGAACGGGCCTATAGTTGCAAATCAAAACTGAAACTAAAACCCACATTACATTCCCCAAGCCTTGCCATGATTAGACAGATTATTCCATTTCCTTTCCATCACTGCCTTCTCCGAGTTTTCGTCTTCCAACAACAGAGCTTTTGCTTCTTCAGGTACAACTGTTTTCTTCCAATCAGACCCAATTTGGTAAAGGAAACGCTCCCACTTGTTACTCACTTGATTCAACCAGGTAACCTGTGAGGCCTTGTTGATAGATACTTCAATTTGTGCAAAGGCATAAAAAACACCTGCATCATCTCTTTTGGACAAAAGACAGTCCAGCTTTGAAGCATGGCTATTACCTTTAGTAACAGCACACGCCCGTCCTTCCATAAGAAGCACTTGAAAGCACAAACTATTTCTCAGTTTCCACAGCCCCGTAGAGCAGCAGCACTACCAAAAATTTCTTATTACTCAGCGACATAGTAAACAAAATCCATTTCCACATGTATATCCAAAACCTCAGACATAAGATTCCACAATTTCTTATTAGTCAGCCGCATAGTAAACAAAATCCATCCCCACATATCTAGCTATCCAAAACCTCAGATGTAAAATTCCACAATTGTCTAGCTACCACACACTCAGAAAACAAATGGTTAACTGATTCTGCCTCAACAAGCATGACTGATCTTCAACCTTTCTCCTAAGACTTAAGTTTTCTCTTGTTAGAAGCAGTAAACCAAAGAAGTGGAAATCATAGAAGTGATAGGAATCTATGAAAGAAGTAATCATAGAAGTGGAAATCCAGTAAACCATCAATCTTGGTAGGAACCTTGGTGACATCCCTATAGCCAATTTTAACTTTGACATACTCATATCTATTCAGATTTTCCCTGTCCACCTCTAGAGCCAGTCCCACCTTTGAAAGCCCTAATTTGGTTTTGGTGAATTGATGAAACCCTAGGTACTAACCTTTGACTCTAAGTGAATATGAGATAGTTTGCTACAATCCAAGTAATGGAGCAAATGGATGCAGATCATGATGGTGGTGATGGTCATGATGATGATCAAGTGCTCAAAGCTTGGAAAAGAAGAAAGAGAAAAACAAAGAGACTCAAGGCAAAGGTATATTTGATAGGAGCCATTTGTTTTGGTGGTCAAGACACTTAGAGAGTGTGACCACGTTTAGGGTCGATAGTCGTACTATTAAGAGGGGTGAAACTCGTCGTGAAATGCGGTTATCAAAGTGCCACTAGATGTTCTAATTCATTGTGTATGCATATGGATTTTAGTGAGTGCTAACACCGTTGGAAATGCTTGTGAAAAATGCTAACACACGTGCACAAGGTGTTACACTTGGTGGTTAGCACATTTGATCAAGGGTTGCAAAGTTGGAGATGAGGAGGTGCTGTTTTCTATGACCGGGCTCTGGACCGTCCGGTCACATTGCGCAAAGAAGGAGCAACTCCGGTCCTTGACCAGACCCTGAAGGGAGGAGCTGACCGGATGCTGGCGGAACACTATTCCCATGTCCGGTCTATGTGTCGTGGCAGCACTGGAGTTAGTCGTGTGGCGGCAGTTAGGACCGGACTCTGCCGAAGTCTGGTCATGCTCAACCTGAAGCGTCTGATCGCAAAATTTCGTCTTTGGACCCTTATTGAAGTCGATTGGACTCCGCGTGGTGGCTGGCAGTGGCGCGTCCGGTCTTGGCGCGAAGGAAGCGCGAGGGCTCGCGAGCGGACGATGGGCTGCCACGTCTGGTCCTGTCTGGGTGTGTCCGATCGTCACTTAACCCTTGAGCGCGAAGGGAACTAGCCATTGAAGTGAGCGGCTGTAGTTCAAAGCCAAGACGCATGGCAGCAACCTAAGGACCGGACACTGGGCCTGGCGTGTCCAATCATCCCGACCGGCGCTTCTGGTCAGTACGCAGAGATGCCCCCTTTATGCATAATGGCTCTATTTCATTATGGGGTCTATAAATAGTGGTTGGCCAGCTTGGGCTCACTCTCTTGGCCATTTCTATTGAGAATATAACCTTGTGAGCCTAGCCACTCCTCTCTAACTCGCCTTGCTTGATTGGTTCATCATCTAGTGAGATTTGAGAGCATCCAAGTGCATTGCTTTGAGTGATTGCATCTAGAGGCACTTGGTAATTGTGTTTCGCTGCGGATTTTGCTTGTTACTCTTGGAGTTTGCCGACTCCTAGATGGCTTGGAGGAGCAAGGATCATTGAGCAGGGGTGGTGTTTGTCTCCGGCTCTGATCATGGTGATTGTGAGGCATTCTTGACCTTTCCTCGGCTAGAGAGCCAAAATATACTCTAGTATATTGTGCGTGGCTTGTGGATCCCCATCTTGTGTTGGTTGTGTGGCACCCGGTTGCGGGTTAGACATGTGATGCCTATTAGCATGTGAACCTCCAAGTGAGTGAATTGCCACAATAGGGACAATCTTGCCGGCAAGCAAGTGAACCTCATAAAAAATCATTTTGTCATCTTCTCTCCAAGGAATTCATTTGGTATTCATGGTGATTGATTGATTGTCACTTACCATGGCGGTATAATCTCTCTATCTCACTTGTATTTACATTGTAGTTTGCACAAGCTCTTTAGTGTAGTTAGTTTCGAGAGCTTGTTTAGTTTGGTTAGTGTGGCTCTTTAGTTAGTCTTTGAGAGCACACGCTTAGAGAGTAGTGACACAACCACTTGTGTGATATAGTGATCATAGCAACTAGAATTGTAGATAGGTGGCTTGCATCTTTAGCAGGCTAGCGCAAAACTTGCTATACACCATTTAGTTATCTAACCACTTGGCTTAATTGTTGTTGTAGAAATTTTTATAGGCTATTCACCTCTCTCTAGCCATTTAGGACCTTTCAACCCTAGAGGCCACCATGCACACATTAGGAAAGGATCTCTTATATGGAATCCCCTTGAACCTGAACCAAGCCACAGCTAGGGCTCCTTTGGAACTAGCAGTAGGGTTCCACTTCTCAATCTTGAAAACCACTGATGGCATAGACCTTATGTGCATCTTTTTGGAAAAGCCAAATCCTGAATGGTTTGGGAATTCGGGAACGTCATTTGGAACTTATTGTCACGAATTCTCTTAACATACCACCTCCATGTAGATGTTGGCCTAGATTTTACCATGAACACATTTTCTATCTGTGTAGCAGAAGCCTCCCTAACAGTGATGGTAATCAAAGCAGCGTTAGACATGTCTTTGATACCATCATCAGACACAATACTTTCAATCACATGGAAACCTTGCCCATAAGTAGACAATCCACATAAAGGGGAGGTAAACTCCCATGGCATCTTAGTCATACAGACCATTGCCACATGCCCCTCCTTATTCCATCTAGAGCAAATCACAGGATTTGGACAACCTTCAGTAGTGTGTCCAACTTTACCACATCTAATACATATGTTCTCTCCAACCCTGGGCACCTATCTTGGAAATTCTCTGTTAGCCATCGCCACCCTAGGCACTTCTCTTGGGTTTTCTCCAATGTCCAACCCTGGGCCCCTCTCTTGGAACTTCTCTGTTAGCCATCACAGCCCTAGGCACCTCTCATGGCGCTTCCCTATCAGCCTTGACCACCTCTTTGTTCTCCAATCCCTCGGCAACAACTATCTAGATAGTGTTGTTCACCAATGTTTCAGCATCAGCGCGGAGTCCTCCTGTACCTCCATATGAGCATCCACTACATGTTCTGCCTGTTGACCACCTTGTTCATCCTGCTAACACCAGTATAAAATCGATCTCTAGTCCCAGTTGGGAAAGTCTTTAGTCCCGGTTTCCCAAATAGGACTTGGGACCTAGGACTAAAGGTCCTCAAGTCCCTATTGCCTTGAACTCACACTAAAGGTCCTCAAGGCTAAAAAAATAAAGCCACCCACCCCTGTGCTTCGTGGGATTCGAACACATGACCTCATGCATTGTCTCGCACGTACCTTTTCACCCCACCTACACAACACATGTGACTTTGGTTGGAATGCTTTCCTTTTGAACTAACCCGTAGGAGGACCTTTTAGTCTAGGTTGGTAACACCAACTAGGACTAAAAGATCCTTTAGTCCTAGTTGGTAACACCAACCGGGACTAAAGGTTCTACGTTAGTCTGGGTTGGTGTTATCAACCAGGACTAAAGGGTCAAGACTCTTTAGTCCGGGTTGGTTACACAAACTGAGACTAATATAGATCCTTTAGTTCGGGTTGATGTTACCATCCGGGACTAAAGGTCCTTCAACGCCCAAGAAACTTGGATCTAGGACTAATGCTCATATTAGTCCCGGGTCTAATTCTATCTGAGACTAATGTGTTGAATTAAAGGTCTATTCTCTACTAATGTGAGCCCGGTCTCATGCTCTGTTGTCCCTGTTCCACTGATTTCCTTGATGCCCATGATTCCTACCACCTTTGTCTCTCCCCCCACGAGAGATCCATGCATGGTTACCATGACCATTCCACCCGTGTCCACACCTATGTTTCCCCCTAAATCCCCTATAAAACCTTCCATAGGTTGGATTTCTGTTATCCATGGTTCGCCTAGGCTTGGAGCGGCCTAGACAACTAGCATGAACAAATGAGTATCTCCACTTAGCTTCGACCACCTCTCTCCCAAAATAGCACCACAAAGGGATGCTTGCCCCAGAAGCTTCAACAGCAATGAATCAGCTGCTCCCACCTTGACAACCCCGCAAACCACAACCTTCGCACTATGAGCACTCAGATCCTTGTTAGGGTGCTCAATGACCTGATGAGGAAGCCAAGTTTTCACCGCTGCGCCATCCCCCTTCACAGTCATAAAGGAGCCACTAGGGTTCCTGGGAAAGTCTCCGAAGTCACCCAAGGTCGAAGAAGTGGAGAGGGGATTCCAGAAGATTCCTTGTCACCCAGGGACCACCATGGCCCATACTTTAGCGAGTGCAAAGAGCTTAGTCCATGTACCGTGTCCGCACGAGGCGAAACCACCTCCTGTAGCTAATGGGTTCCACCCTCCATCACACTGTCTGACTGCGCATGGCGTCGCACTCACACCCGTCTCGCTCGCGTCGCCGCGGTTGAATTCACAATTCTTTTGCACCACGTAGATGGTCATGCACTTCTCGTCGGACATGCCCCTGATCCCTGTATTCGAGTCGCAGCCATCTGCTGTTGCGCCCGCAACCACCTAAGATCGATCGAGTTTAATTTATTTGTTTGGAGATTTCCAAGCATGCATTAATATTAGCTAGTAGTGGTCGAACTCACGATATGACAACGCCATGAGCAAGGCCAAGGTGACCAAGGCAGCGACCAAATGTTTCTTGTTCATCGACATGGTCATGACGTGAGTGGAGCTAGCGCTAGCGTATGTACCAATAGAGAGCTAATGTGTTTGATATTTGTAGTGACCAAGGTTAAAAGGAGATAGAGTTCGAGATGGGGAGACAGAGAAGTAGGGATAGAAATGTAGAAAAGAGATAGATGTATAGATATGGTTTTAGTTAGAAGTTAGGACACTCACAATGTAAGACTCTATCATAGAGTCCAAGACTATTTATTACACCTTATTTATGGTATTTTGCTGATGTGGTAACATATTTATTGAAGAAAGATGGAGAAAAAACAAGACTCCAAATATTATTTAGACTCTAGGTCCACAATATTCGAGTTAATAAATAGCTTTAGACTCTATGATAAAGTCTGCATTGTGAGTGCCCTTAATGTTTTCACCACTAGTCAATTAATGATGGAAATCACTGTCGCTGGAATATATGCCACCCATAAATGTGGTGCAAAATCATTGTATCAGCGATTAATTTGACCTTTGAATATGGTGACCTTGATCCTGAAATATAAAGGATTTTCATTTATTCTAAGTTAAATCATTCTTAGTTTAACCAAGTTTATGAGACAGAATATTAATATGTATCACATTTAAGGAGCATTCCAAATTGTAAGTCTTTTGATTAGTTATTCTGGGAACTTCGGGAAAGCGACATGCTTCTTCCTTCTCTCCTAGCTCCGATCCGTGCATGCAGCCACAACAAGTTTATTATATGGAGGCTTTTTTTTTCAAGAATGATCTACTACGAAGAATATATTAGTGTTATTCTGGGAACTTACGATGCGACGCGACGATGAGCAATGCCAAGGGAACCCGCTACCAATAGATTCTTGTTGAACGACGACGACATGGTTGTGTTTGGACTTTGGAGGAGTGCTATGTCTATTATTATAATGTACATGTATATATACACACACGAAGGAACGGCGACCATGGCGGCGGCGGCTCCAGAGCATGCGTAGGCGAGCTGCTCCCTGCCAGCGGCGATGAACCTGGTGATGAGCGCGAAGAGTAGGTCGAGGAGGACCTCCACCTCGGCGCCAACGGAGCCCAGGATGCGGCGCACATCGTCCTCGGTCGGGAGCGCCCCGTCATGGCCTCGCGTCGCCCGGCAGCGCCCCGTCCGCCGTGGCGGCATCCGACGGAGACGGGCGCGACTCCTCGCAACGGGTGTTCGGCGGTGTTTGAGCAAGGGCAGGGCGAGGTGTCGGTGCAAGCACGAGGGCGTGCCACGGCCGTTGTTGAAGAGGAGCAGGCGGATCCTTCGGCGTGGTGGCATCCGACGGAGATGAGGCACAGCGACGGGCGCGGCTCCTCGTAACGGGTGTTCAGCGGTGTTTGAGCAAGGGCAGGCGCGAGGGTGCAGCGGCATGGGCTATCGCAGGAAGGCAGGCGCGGGTGAAGATGATTGCGTGTCGTGGGCGAGCGGCAGGCTGCGGTGATTCCTTTTCATCCGGGACTACGGTGATTGCCGTGAAGGAAAGTTTCACGGTCCCACCTGGCGGCGCGGAAGCGGGATGGCATCGGGATCGCAAGGGGAGGCAGTTGGGCGACCCCAAACCAAAGTCGCGCGAGAAAGTGTCCACGTTTTATACTTTTTAGTAGTAATATATAAGAGAGAAGATGTAAACTTGTTCATTCCAGTAGTGTTACCTAGATTAGATATATGCTATGTGCATATATAGTAAAAACTACTTCTTCTGTACCAAAATAAATCGACATCTAGTTATATATATATCTAAGAAAGACATATAATCAGAAGTCAACTTATTTTGGGACATGGAAGTATGTATTTAAAAAAAATTAAAACGATTTATAATTTGAAACCTGGGGTGTATATAGAGACATGAATTGACAAGTTCTCATAAAATTTATTCCGACGCGATTGGCTAGACATGAGCAGATCGGTAGATCAAAGTAATGATTTTACATGGCTCGATATGCCTCCTACTACCTAGCAAAAATCCGGCGCGACGTATAATCAGTTGGCCATTCCCATCCTGCCGCCGTCTCCGTTGCCGGCCAGCTGCTTCTCCGCCGGAGCCGCCGTCATCGATTGCGCAGCGCACGGCTTGGTGCACACGCAATAGAGGAAGTCCGTGGAGCAGTAGCCGCCGGTGTAGCCGCCGGCCCTCTGCTGGCAGATGGCCACGCACGTGTCGTTGAACTTGCACATGATTCCCGTCGTCGACTCGCAGTCTGCTGTCGCGCCTGCAAGCATGAATGCAGCAGGTCACACCAAGTTTATATGATGAATATATTAGTATTATTCTGGGGACTTACGATGCGACGCGACGACGAGCAATGCCAAGGTGAACCCACCGACCAGCTGTAGATTCTTGTTGAACGACGACATGGTTGTGTTTGGACTTTGGAGGACTGCTATGTCTATTATTTCTTTATAATATATATGTATATATATACACACGAAGAGAGCCAAAATATTCGTTATTGAGATGCAAATCCAATTATATTGTTTATTACTAATATACTTCGGGTATGGTGTGATGTGGAGATCCAAATATGGTGTAAATTAAATCATGGGAGCATCTAGTTATCTGTCGACATATTTTATGTGGTCAAATATTTCAATTTTTTTTATAAATGTGACCCAGTAGTTACAAATCTGTTGAAGTGACAGTTGTAGCAAAAATCCTAAAGCACAATCAAATGTACAGAAATCTGACAAATTTAGTATCAAAACATCTGTCAACATACATGAAGAGAGCCATATGTTGGATATATATAGAGAGTGGTTGGCTAGGTGGCCTTCAATTGATTGCTTCTATGTACTGTATATAGATATGCAAATCCAATTATGTTGTTTATATTATTGATTATTACTAATACTTTGGGTATGGTGTGATGTACGTGGAGGTCCAAATATGTTGTAAATCATTGTAACAGCAATCTAAGCATATCCTTTTAAATACGGTGCAATATCATTGTACCAGCTATCTAGGCGCCTTTAGGTGTATATATTGTAGTTTTAGCCATGGGGCCAATTTTGATTTTGTTATGATCTTAAATTTGTTATTAATTAGATGGCCATTCATTAATTACTTAGGCATGCTTTCACTACCATAGAATGGGCGTATTTGTTTTCGATTATAATTCCAAATCCAATTATATAGTTTATTACTAATTACTAATATACTTTGGGTATGGTGTGATGTGGAGATCCAAATATGGTGTAAATTAAATCACGGGAGTATCTAGTTATTTGTTGACAGATTTTATGCAGTTAAATCTGTCAGAATTTTTTTTATAAATGTGACCCAGTAGTTACAAACCTATTAAAGTGGCAGTTGTAGCAAAAATCTTAAAGCACAATCAAACGTATAAAAATCTGACAGATTTAGTACCAAAAAAGATCTTTCAATAGATAAATAGCAAAGTCTTAAATCATTGTAACAACAATCTAAGCATCCTTTTAAATACAGTGCAATATCATTGTACCAGCTATCTACGTGCCTTTAAGTATATATGGTATACGATCATTGTACGTCTACCGATTACCGAAATGAGTTTTAGCCATCGGGCCAATTGTGATTTTGTTATGATTTTAAATTTGTTAACAATTAGCTGGCCATTCACTAGAGCATCTCCAAGAGTATCCAATAATCCTTCACAATCCATGATTTTTGGGAAGAATGAAAAAAAATCCATCTCCAACAACTCCCAAACTCACCTCCCAATCTTTTGGCACTTGGGAAAAAAAACCCCTTGCGCATAAAGATGCGTGGACTCCAGGTCGCACGTATCTTCCCCCGCGATGATCCAAACGCCCATATCCTTCGGCCAATCTAAATGTAAAGGGCGGGGAAAGAATAAAGAATAGAAAAAGGGTTTCGGATGCAAATGTAGAAAAGACAAAGAATATATAAAAGTGGTTAGGATAATTTAGATATAGTATAGGATTCCCGATATAAAATTGTCTTCTATATTTTAGGATTGAATTATTAGAAACCGTTGGAGATGATCTTATTTATTCCTCCCAAAACCTTATGGCGAGTTGAAAGACTCCACGGTTTTGGGAATAAATTCTACGGAACTCTTGGAGATGCTCTTATTGAGGCATGCTTGCACTACCATAGAATGGGCGCATTTGTTTCCTATTAAAATCGGATATGTGGTGGCCCATGAAAATACTACCAAACATCTTGCAGCACCTATGATTCTGTCCACGCGACAAGACACAGGGACCATGAGATTGAATTAGCACTCGTGTTTTCATGCCATGGGGTGGAGGCTGCGGTGCTATGTCACACCGCGTGGTCGTCGCCATGCCACGGTCCCAAACACACACAATACGGCAATACCTAATCCATATATATCGGCTTCGGCTTTTGTCTCTGACGATTTTTAAGTCCGCGATATAAATATATAATGAGACAATATCTATTTGTCTACTTGGCATCCTGCACTTAGAGTATCTCCAAGAGTCTTTCTAATATTTAGTCTCTAAATCATTATTTAAAGAGTCATTTGAGTAAAAATCATTTTTATATCTTTGTATGCTCCAACAGCTTTTTTATACCTCGTTCACACTATAGAGACCCATCCTCACTCTTCATCTTTCACTAGCGAGAAGTCCGAGAGGGCGTCTATATCTGGAGATCCAATTAAAGAGGTTGTTGGAGGGTATTTTTTTTCACCAAAATCTCTATTGCTATAAATTAGAAAGGATATAGAGAATCTCTTTGTTGATGTGCTCTTATGTGAGTTTCTAGAGCCGACAAAGATACTAGAACAAAATAAAGACAAAAACACATTTAAACCTAAATTTTTCATACAAAATCATGACACCAATCTAAACCTTGCATCGTGCTCACATGACACGTCCACTGTTTAGATTCTTTTTAACATCTGAACGACTTCAAGATCTTGTTTAAACCTACATTTTTCATATAAAGTTTGTCTTTGTTCATGCTGGTATGAAAAGTTATAAAGTTTAGAAACAAATGGAAATTCAAATTACAAGCGTGGCAAATTAATATAGTACACCAGCGTCACACATGAGTTGGCACAAAATGGACAAATGTTGTTATTTGTAGCCATTATAATCATGCTCACAAAAACATCTGCATATTGTAACAAATGTTGCATTAACCCACAATCATCATCTTACAACAACATCAACACTTGATAATAGCAATTTAAATGAAGTATAATTGGGTGATCTTGCGGGTGCGTAAACTGTATTATTATTCTAGACATATGTACTCTATTTTTGTCTATAAAGTGTGGTGTGGGAAAACAAGAAGAGAACGATATCATGAAAGTAGGGATGATGCAAGTTCTGATGGTAAAGGGTAGTAGCTTGGGTCAGTAGTTAGCTAGTTCATTTCTATTCTATTTCCCATGCTATGAGATCTTAATTAGCTCATTGAATTGGAGTTTAGGTTAACTTAATGACCAAAAGAAAACAAGTTAAACTTGCATTCCCACATTGCAGCTTCCTTGCTATTGCATCGCAGCCAGCAATGCAAGAGACGTTTCACACCAAAACTCACTGACCAAGCAAAGAAATGTGGCGTCTGTGACGAACCACTCAAATTAGCGTCGACTGTTTGGATTCTTTCATGTGGCCATGGTTGGTTTCTCTCTCTGTCTTGGAGGGTTCCAAATTGGCATGACTTGCATTGTTTAGCATTCAGTCGCTTCCTGTTGATGATTACGACATGTGCTCAATTTGTAGTTGGCAACTGAGATAATGTATTGCTGCATACTGTTGCACAAGTTCCAAACAACCAAGAATGGATTGTTAAATCTGCTGTTTTGAGCTTTGTTGGAAACGACGACGTCCATTAGTCTGTCAACTTTGTTTGTTAATGTTGTTAAATATGTTGCCTTTCGACCGTGAGGTAATTGCTGACAAGTGACAAACACCACGGAGGGTTTCTTGGTTGGTGCCCGTACGTAGCAAGATAAGCAGAGTATGTTTGAGGGAGGTCCGGAGGTGCAGCAATTGCAAAAGGTTTGTTTCAGTTTGAGATGCTGTATGACTACTGTTGGCATGTTAAAGTGTCACAAGAATACATTAGACAATTTACAAATTTGCGTGTCATCCTGTATCCCAAAATTTCGTATATTTATTCATGTGTTGATATATCACAAAATATAACTAGCGCAGCATTTTGGATTTTAAAACGAATGGGCCTTTAGAAACCGTCAGATTTCTGATGGGTTTTGGAATTATTGAATCAAGTTTCAGTTTGATGATTTAAAAAATCATTCAACTATCTTTTATAATTTTTTGGTATGTTTTCATCATGAAAATGTTGATAAGTGTTCCCTAACTACTTTCCTGCATAAGTAGTCACAAATAAATGTTGTTTCGGATACCGAAGCTGTCTCAAAACAAAATTTTGATTACAAATATATCCATAGCGTATTACGAAAACATGAACAAATAAAACGTAATATGTAATAAAAGTTTAGAATGGATGAGTTCAGATAATCCCAAGATTTCACATATACTCGAGAAAGTCATAATTACATAGAGAATGCTTTACTGATGGAGCTTTGAAGCTCTTAGAGCATCTCAAAAGAGTCTTTCTTAAACTAACTCTCTAAATCATTATTTAGAGGCATTTGAATAAATATAATTTTCTTTATATTTTTTCATCCTTTAACAACTTCTTTATATCTTGCGTGGACTCCATAGAGTTGGTTCTTCTCTCTATCTGCGGTCATGAAAAAAAAATGAAATAGCTATATTGGAAGATCTAATTAAAAAAATCTATTAGAAGAGGTTTTTTTCAACAAAAGCTCAGATTCCTATGAACTAAGAAGAATATAAAGAGGTTGCTCTTTGTTTGGCTAACACTAGCTCCGATCCTTCCTACTAACTTCCATCAGAAATTTCAACACTTTCTATACTATAAGTAGGACAGCTAGCACAGTTCACACAAAAGTACACTCTGAAGCACCCTATTCCACGATCTCGACTCTCCCTTGCCATCGCCGGCTGCTGCTGCGAACACAAGGTTGACAAGTACCCTTGTGTGTTCGTTTTGTGATGAGTGATTGTCAATGTGATCCACAGAGTAGGTTGAGTGATAACTAATCCTACAATGGCGAAAGCTATGTGTGCATGTCTCTTGGCTCATGGTGTGCAGGTGTGGAGCACGGAGGCGGTAGTCGATGGCGAGGTGAAGGTCAAGGAGGACGTGCCGTGCCAACGGACCGGGAGTGGTGAAGGGAAGACGTGAGGCTTAGACCAAGGGACCAGAGGCCAGGTGACTAGCCGCGGTGGCTGACACTTGGGACATCGACAAGTGCGAGTGTACATGGTGATGAAGACGGCGTCGGCCAAGTCAAGATGGAGACGATGGAGTCATGGCACTTGGCGGAGGCCGGTGGGTCGAGTCAAGGAGGAAGGCGAAGGCGTCATGCTTGGCGGGAGGTCGGACACGCGATGACATCGGGGGTTTGGTGGTTTCGTCCTCAAAACCATCGGCGGGGGATGCGTATAGAGTATGCTACTCGCGAGCGGTTTGGTGGTTTGGGCCTCAAAACCATCGGTGGCAGGATTGAGGGTTTGGGCCTCAAAACTCGGGCGGAGGTTCCGAGGAGGAACGGATGGCACGTGGCGGCACCGGGGAGTTCGCATCGAGGTGAAGTTACTGATGAGGAGGCGCGGTGGCCATCGGATGAAGATGACACCGAGTTGGACCATAACGCCCTTGGGCTAAGTGGTTTGACTCAATTGTATCCAGGGGAAAAACTGGGATTGTGTAATAGCCCTGTTAAATAGGATGAGGGAGTCCCCATCTCCCTTACCTCCTCCATTTTCATTTTCACATTTAGGGTTTTCCCCACCTCTAGTTGCTTGTGAGAGAGAGGTCCACTAATCCACTGATTAGTCTAAGAACCATGAATCTTTGAGGGAAGGAGGTCCTGAATCCTCCGGTGTCCTCCGGTGTTCGGTGGATGAAGCATTTTATGTGTTCTTGATGTGTTCTTCGCGAGCTCCTCCCTTTCCCCTCTAGTTCTTTCTTTGATTCAACATTTCTAGCTTGTTTTGTTTCATTTTTGTTGCATGGCCTTGATCAATGATGTGAGTTGAGACTTTCCATCGAAGGATTTGCATCAATTCCTCACGAGATCATAGATCGGGGCGAATCAAGAGCTAGGGTTCGTTTTTCGGAGATTTTTGTGTTCCTTTGATTTCCCAGGGTTTTTCTCCAAATTGAGTGATGACCTCTTAGAGATAGCTCCCCTACTGCCTTGTGACCTTGCTTGCAAAATTTGGTGGCAGTTGGTGTTGATTTGAGAACATGGTTTCTCCCTGTCATTTCCTGTTTTTGACCGGCGGACAGTCCGGGGTCCATTCGCGGACAGTTCGGCCCTCGGGAGCAGTTTCTAGCGAGTTTCTGGAGTTGCTGATTTTTGTATTGCGGACATTCCATGCCCAGGGGAGAGACAGTCCGTAGTTCATTTTTTGAACCGTGTCCAGAACTGGCTCCTATCAGTGTGGTTTCCTATTTTTGACCTGCAGACAGTCCGGGCCTAGACCGCGGATAGTCCGCCGCTCATCGCTGAAAGCATGTCCAGAACGTTGTTTGCTCGTTGTATTTTTCTGGAAGTGACCTGCGGACAGTCCGGTGCAAACCACGGACAGTCCGCCATTGTGGTCAAGTTCCAGCGCAGTTTCTGTTGTCCGTCTAGCAGTTGCCGCCGGACAGTCCGAGGGGTGACCGAAGACAGTCCAAGGACTGACTTGCGGACAATCCACCACCCAAGCCAGGACAGTCTGGTACTGTGCAGAGAAGGCATTTCTTGCCTGTTTCTTTGAGGGTTTGTTTCCAGCATCTTTTGAAGGTGTTCCAGTGTGCCTAACACTTTGCGTGGGATATCTTGCTACCAGTTAGCACGTGTATCACTTGCTTCTTGTGTGAGTTTTCTTTTGGGGTTGTGGATTGAGCCGAGGACCAAGGTTTTTGAAAGAAATCTGAGGCTCCCATTCACCCCCTCTGGTCGCCATTTCCGGTCCTTCAATTGGTATCAAGCCGGTTAAGGATCATTCCACCTTAATCGGTCCGTGATCCACGAAGGTGACATGGAGCGTGGTTCCGGCAAACCACTGTTCTTCGATGGAACAAATTATCCCTATTGGAAGATCCGCATGTCTGTGCATCTCCAGGGGATTGATTGGCTTGTTTGGGAGATTTGCGAAGATGCTACTTACGTTGTGCTTGAACCCCATGCTCGTGTCACGCAAGATCAAAAAGATCGGCACAACACTAATAGCAGAGCTCGCGCAGTTCTTTTCTCGAGTCTTTCGCTTTTAGAGTTCGAGAGAGTCCCTGATTGTATAATCGCTCGGGAGATCTGGGTGAGGCTTCAGAGCTATCACGAGGGGACCGCACAGGTCAAAACCAGACTCTATGAGACATACAAGAGGTAGTACGAGAACTTCACCCAACTTGATGGCAAGTCCATCGATGCCATGTTTTCTCACTTTCAGACCATCGTCAACAAGATGCAAGCAAACAAGGCACAATTACCTTATGACGATCGCAAGAGGGCACTCAAGCTTCTATATGCCCTAGATCGGAAGGTATGGGATGTGAAGGTGGCTGACATTATTGATTCTTTAGGGTATGAGACTCTCACTGTGGATGAGCTTTTTAGCAAACTCAAGTCCACCGAGATCGACTACCAGACCCATGCCAAGCTCAAGAATCCCTCTGCACCGACTATGGCTTTGGTTTCAGGTAACAGCTCAAGTTCTTTGGCTAAGTCTTCACAAGTGTCTTTTGCCTTATCTTCTTTGGTGTCTATCACAGAGGAGCTGATGGAGAGTCTTGAGGATGACGAGCTAGCGTTGATCATCAGCCGGTTCTCGCGGTTTCACAACAACCGCTTGAATTACCGGCGTGGTGGTGGTCTGAAGGAAGAATGCTACGGTTGTGGAGATCCCGACCACTTCGTCGCCCACTGCCCCAAGAAGAACAAGCACTCCTTCGACAAGTACGACTCCAGCAAGTGCAAGGACAAGTGCGAGTACACCTCCAAGTATAAGTCAAAGGGAGGATTCAACAAGGAGGCACTGAAGAAGAAGTACTTCAAGAAGGCCAAGGCTCAAGAGCGTGCCTTCCTCACCCCCCTCAATGACCTTGGCAATGACACCGACAACGACCGATCTTCTTCTCCCTCGAGCGATGATGAGTCCGAGAAGAGACGTGAGGACAAGTTGACCGGGCTTTGCTTCATCGCCAAGTCCATCCACGGAGGCTACTACACCATGGCCGTGGATGAAGGGGTGAAGCCCAACAAGGACGTGCTTCCCGGTGATGACGACTCTACTGAGGTAAAACCCTCCGTCGATGCTCTTATTGCCGAACTTGATATCATGACCGATACTTTGATGAGTCAAAATAAGCTGCTGAAACATGCTGCTCGTGAGAGGAAAGAGTTTAAGGACAAGCTAGAAGTTGTGGAGAAAGAGCTTGAGGAAGCTAAGAAGCTTGTCGTTCATGTGTCTGACAAGGTTGAGTGCGATGAATGTGCTGTTCATATGACTAACTTTTCTGAGTTGCAATCTAAATATGCTGTCTTATTAGATAAGAACGATGAGCTGAAGGCTAGGTCTAGCTTGTTGGGTGCGTACAAGTCTTGTTCGGGCTTGCAATCTAAGCTGGCAGAGAAGAATGTCAAGATCCTTGCTCTTGAGAATGCTAGTTCAGATAGCACGGTTGTTGAGTGTGCACATTATGAGAGCTTGGTGTTGGAGCTTGAGTCTTGCAGGCATGACAAGATGAGATCCGAGGAAGACAACACATACCTTCGGTCCATCTTGAATTGGGTGTCTTGTAGTGAGCCACAGTTGGGCATGATGACGAGCCAGTTTAGGCGGGGAACTGGGACATCGGGAGTAGGCTTTGCTCTAGGTAGGAAGGGTGAACATGTCTATGGAAAAGTTGGTGAGTTCAGTGGTTTGAGCCCAAGTGAGAAACCTTCCACTACTCTCAAATTGATCAAGATCAATCCACCTAAGCCTATCGAACCCACTGTGAAAGATGGAGTGTTTGAGGAACCTCCAAGAGCTCCACCCCAGAAATAAGTTTGGGTTCCAAAACCGAACCATCTCAGGAACCCTCTTGATACTCTACCGAACATCTTTGAGGATCCCCTTCCTAAAGCCAAAAAGCTACCAAGAGTGACACATACCCACAAGAAAGTGAGCCAACAACCACCCAAGAGAGAGGTGAGGTATCACTGTGATTATTGCCATAGGGATGGCCACCTTGCTGAGTTTTGCTTCAGGAGAAAGAGATATGAGCAGCGAGAGTATGAGTTGAACAACCGAAACATGTACCGCCCGCCCCATGGCATACATGTGCCGCCTGTTCAGAGGTGCAATGCTAGGCTAAGAGGTGCAATGCCTCAAGGTGCTAGGCCTCAGCTTGCGAGACCACGTGGTGGTCGTGCCCGACATGGTTCAGGTCATGATCAATATGACTTTGGATCTCGTGGCAGTGGCTTTTAGTCCTATAGTTCTAGCGGACCACGTTTTCCCCCACGTGGTGCCCGCTTTCCTCAAATGGGACGTGGCATGTTTGGTGTTTTTTCTAACACTTTTCTAGGGCAAATGGGCCAACACTGGTATCCTTCATAGTTTACTAACCCCAGTGTTGTGCCATTTGCTCATCCTATGTCCTTCTATTGATGTAGGACGGAGGCCTAGAGAACACGTGGCTTATTGATTCCGGATGTTCGCGCCACATGACCAGAAGTTTAAAATGGTTCTCTAGCCTCGACCTCATGCAATGTAAGGAGTACATCACATTCGGGGACAATAGCAAAGTAAGGTGCTTTCTCGTGGGACCATTTGGGTCAACGAGAGCTTTGTCTTGAAGGATGTTGCTTTGGTCTCGAATTTGCATTTCAATTTGCTTTCTATTTTGCAACTTCTTCAAGATGGCTTTGAAGTGCGCTTTAAGACCGGCTTGTCTTGAGTTTTTGACTCTCAGGGAAATCTTGTTTGTTAGATTGTTCCTTTTGGCCGTGTCTTTCGAGTTGATTTTTCTCACTCTTTCGGCTCTTCTCGATGTTTGGTGGCCGGATCCTCCTCTGAGCTTTGGAAGTGGCATAGGAGACTTGGTCACTTGAGCTTTGACTTACTAGCTAGGTTGAGCTCACTTGATCTAATCTGAGGATTGCCTAAGTTAAAATTTGAGAAGGATTTGGTGTGTCACCCTTATCGTCATGGGAAGATGGTTGCTGCTTCTCATCCACCCATGAATCAAGTCATGACAAAGGAACCCAGCGAGCTACTTCACATGGACATAGTTGGTCCAGCTCGGGTTCGGTCAGATGGTGGGAAGTGCTACATTCTAGTGATCATGGATGATTTTTCTCGCTATTCTTGGGTGTTTTTCATGGAGGGTAAGGATGAGGATTTTTCACTTGCTCGAGATTTGATTCTTTGGTTGTAAAATGAGTTCCCTAAGAATGCCATGAGAGCGATTCACAGTGACAATGGCACAGAATTCAAGAATACTCATTTTGAAACATTTTGTGCTTCTTTGGGCCTCGAGCATCAATTTTCCTCTCCCTATGTCCCTTAGCAAAATGGTGTTGTTGAGCGCAAGAATCGGACCCTTGTTGAGATGGCCAGGACGATGCTCAATGAGCATAGGACTCCTAGGAGGTATTGGGCTAAAGCGATCAACACCGCGTGTCATGTTTCCAATTGTATTTTCCTTCGAGCTTTCTTGAAGAAGACCTCTTATGAGTTGCGATTTAGAAGGCCACCCAAGGAAAGCCATTTCAGAGTATTTGGATGCAAGTGCTTCATTCTGAAATAAGGTAATTTGGACAAATTTAAGTCTCGATCCTCCGATAGTGTTTTTCTCGGTTATGCTTCACATTCTCATGCTTATCATGTACTTAACCTTGAAACTAACCGAGTTGTAGAGACATGTGAGGTTACCTTCGATGAGACCATGCCTTATTTTGTTCCTGTCTTTGAAAGTGCAGGTGATCAGGAGATTGGTGAGAGCATCTTCGTTGAGGAGAATGAGGAAGATGCTGATTGGGGAGATGCAGAGCCGACCTCTTCGGCTGTTCCAGTTGAGTCTACGACAACTACTTCAGCTCACGGACCAGACCCATCCTCTTCCACTACATGGGGTCCGCACAAGCCGCCTCCTCAGCCTACACCGGCTGCACCAGAGGAGTCCCCAATAGCTGTTAAGGGGGAGGTGACATCTTCGAGGGAAGCACCTTGGCACATCCAGCGTCGCCACCCGCCTCAAACTATGATCGGCGACATCAGTCAGCGTGTTACATGCTCAAGGTCATATGAAATCTCACATTTCGCTCATTTCGCTTTTGTCACTAATTTTGAGCCACAAAATGTTGGACATGCACTTTCTGATCTGATTGGGTCAATGCTATGCACGAGAAGTTACAGAACTTTGAGAGGAATGAAGTCTGGGTCTTAGTTCCACCTCCACCTGAGTGTCACCCTATAGGTACAAAATGGGTTTTTAAGAACAAGCAAAGTGAGGATGGAGTAGTGGTGAGGAACAAGGCTAGGCTAGTGGCTCAGGGGTTTTGTCAGAAAGAGGGAGTAGACTTTGAAGAAACCTTTGCTCATGTGGCCCATATTGAACCTATAAGGATGCTCTTAGCTTATGCAGCTTCGAAAGGGTTCAAGCTGTATCAAATGGATGTGAAGAGTGCCTTTTTGAATAGGTACATAGAAGAAGAGGTGTATGTGAGGCAACCCCCTGGCTTTGAAAATCCCAAGTATCGCAACCATGTTTACAAACTCCACAAAGCCTTGTATGGGTTGAAATAAGCCCCGAGAGCCTGGTATGAGCGTTTGAAAGCCTTCTTACTTGCTAAGGGCTTTAAGATGGGCTCCGTAGATAAAACTTTGTTTCTCCTCAAGCAAGGCACTGGCACACTTTTGGTTCAGATTTACGTGGATGATATCATTTTTTGTGGTTCCTCTCACGCTCTTGTTGCAAAGTTTTCTAAGACTATGAGCAGGGAATTCGAGATGAGCATGATGGGCGAGTTGACATTCTTCCTCGGGCTGCAAATCAAGCAAACACGTGAGGGAACGTTTGTGCACCAAGGCAAGTACACTAAGGATCTTCTAAGGAAGTTTGATTTGGGCGAGGCCAAGCCTCTTTCGACGCCCATGTCAACTACGATGACCCTGGACGAAGACAAGGAGGGAGAAGCCGTGGACTAGAAGGAATACCGAAGCATGATCGGATCCCTGCTGTACCTGATGGCGACGAGACCGGACATCCAGTTCGTGGTCTGCATGTGCGCGCGCTTTCAGTCTTCGCCACGCACGTCTCATCGTCAAGCCGTCAAGCGGATCATGAGGTACCTTCGTTTCACACCTGAATTTGGTCTTTGGTTTTTGGCTTCCTCCTCTCTTTCTCTTTGCGGTTACTCTGATGTGAATTATGCTGGTTGTCGTACTAAGAGGAAGTCTACTTTTGGGACTTGTCAGTTTTTTGGGTCTTCTCTTGTGTTTTTGTCTTCTCGCAAGCCGTCCACTGTAGCCCAATCCACCATGAAGCTGAGTATGTTGCGGCTGCTGCTTGCTGTTCCTAGTTGCTTTGGATGGTTGCTACTTTGTGAGACTATGGCCTAGAGTTTAGGCGAGTGCCTTTGTTCTATGATAGCACTAGTGCCATATGTGTAGCCAAAAACCCCATTCTCTACTCCAAAACCAAGCACATAGAGGTTTGTTTTCACTTCTTGCGAGACCACTATGAGAAAGAGGACATTGACTTTATTCATGTTGACACCCACAACCAACTCACAGATATCTTCACCAAACCTCTTGACCAAGCCCAGTTTGCTCACTTGCGAGGAGAGCTTGGAATTTGCTTTCCTTTTTAGCTTGGGAAGTTTTAGATCTTGTATTCTAGTTTTGTTTTTCTTTTAGTTTAGCTTTTGTTTTTGCTTTTGCTTTTGTATCATACTTGCATATCATATCATTATGTATCATATTGCATTTTGAGCTTCATCCTTATAGTAGCTAGATTGATACTATCCTCTTGTTGGAGATATTATGGATATACATGATGTGCTTTGCTTAGGCTCACTTTGATCTCTTGATATGAGCTAAAAATGTCTTTTTCAATTGTAAACTTGAATAACACTTGATGAAACTTGAAACATGTTCACCACTACTTGTGGCGACTAGCATGTATAGGTGTGTCGAGAACACTTTTGTGTCAAGAACACTTTTGCTTCATATATATGCTTAGTTGCTATGGCTCATACCTTGAGTTACACACTTGCTTGAGAACCTTGAATTTGTGCTAAAACTTGAAAAAGTAAGGTATGAAAAGATCAGGATGGGTCTTTGCTATCCCATGTCAGAGTATCGAGACAGCTCTCTATTGCACTTAAGGGTGAACTTGAGCACTGTAATGGATACTGAGATCACTATCTTAAGCTTCTGATTGCTTTTGGCATAGGCTTGACGTGATCGATAAGTCAGGTTTTGATGGCATCGATAACCTCCCACACACATTTGTTTGACAAACTTTGGTGATAAGCTGCATAACTCTGATAAAATTCAATTGATATCTAAAAATTTGATCAAATCACAAGTTTGTCTCATGACATGATGTGTGAACTTTGTTCGGAGTAGTTCACTTTGCATACATGTGTAGCACAATGTTGATCTCCTGTCTATATTTGCTATGTGCTTATTTGGTGGTGAACCCTCTTTTAAATTGCTCAAACTTGATCAAACTTGCTTAAATATCATATTTCATGTTATTTGATCATCTTGAGCATTTGCTAGCACTTGTACTTGTTAATATATATACATGACAACATCAGCTAGAGCATTTTTTCAATCTACTTGCTATAATCTTGAAGCTTCTGCATTTGTGCATTTCTGCATTCATAGCATGTTTTGAGGGAGAGTTGTAATCATTGGGCTCTAACTTGATAAGTGCACGTGTCAACAAGGGGGAGATATGTCACACTCACTGTGTCAACAAGGGGGACAAATTGTCAACAAGGGGACAAGGCGGAGAAGTCTCCATCTCGTGCATTCATTTGAGAGAGATTGCACTTGTTCAGGGGGAGTTGCACTTGAGTTGCTTTTGCTTGCTAGATGTGTTGAGCCTTTGCCTCTTCTGGAGGGTCTAGCAGTTTTTCGGCTTTTCGAGCTTTGCTAGTGGTGTTGAGCCCGTTGCCTCTTCTTGAGGGCTAGCTTTGTTTTACTTGGTTGCGTCAAGCCGTTGCCCATGTCTTTGGGGACCAAGTTTTGCTCATTTCAAATAACCTGTTTTGGCTTTTCTTTAGCTCTTGGTCATTTGGTTGAGCTCTTTGTTTTCTCTTCTTCTTCTTTTTCCTTTGCTCAAGCTGTTCGTGTATTGGTGTTGACAATGCACTCATCATGGGGGAGATTGCGAACACAAAGTTGACAAGTACCCTTGTGTGCTTGTTTTGTGATGAGTGATTGTCAATGTGATCCACGAAGTAGGTTGAGTGGTAACTAATCCTACAATGGCGAAAGCTATGTGTGCATGTCTCTTGGCTCGTGGTGTGCAGGTGCGGAACACGGAGGCGGTAGTAGACGGCGAGGTGAAGGTCAAGGAGGACGTGCCATGCCGACGGACCGGGAGTGGTGAAGGGCAAACGTAAGGCTTGGACCGAGGGACCAGAGGCCGGATAACTAGCCGTGGTGGCACACACTTGGGACATCGATGAGTGCGAGTGTACATGGTGATGAAGACAGCGTCGGCCAAGTTAAGATGGAGACGATGGCGTCATGGCACTTGGCGGAGGCCGGTGGGTCGAGTCAAGGAGGAAGGCGAAGGCGTCATGCTAGGCGGGAGGTCAGACACGCGTTGACATCGGGGGTTTGGTGGTTTCATCCTCAAAACCATTGGCGAGGGACGCGTATGGAGTACGCTACTCGCGAGCGGTTTGGTGGTTTGGGCCTCAAAACCATCGGTGACAGGTTTACGGGTTTGGGCCTTAAAACCCGGGCGGAGGTTCCGAGGAGGAACGGACGGCACGTGGCGGCATCGGGGAGTTCACGTCGAGGCAAAGCTACTAATGAGGAGGCGCGGTGGCCGTCAGATGAAGATGACACCGGGTTGGACCATAACGCTCTTGGGCTAAGTGGTTTGACTCAATTGTATCCAGAGGCAAAACTGAGATTATATAATAGCCCTGTTAAATAGGATGAGGGAGTCCCCATCTCCCTTACCTCCTCTATTTTCATTTTCTCATTTAGGGTTTTCCCCACCTCTAGTTGCTTGTGAGAGAGAGGTCCACTAATCCACCGATTAATGTAAGAACCATGAATCTTTGAGGGAAGGAGGTCCCGAATCCTCCGGTGTCCTCCGGTGTTCAGCGGATGAAGCATTTTATGTGTTCTTGATGTGTTCTTCACGAGCTCCTCCCTTTCCCCTCTAGTTCTTTCTTTGATTCGACGTTTCTAGCTCATTTTGGTTTGTTTTTGTTGCATGGACTTGATCAATGACGTGAGTTGAGACTTTCCACCGAAGGATTTGCATCAATTCCTCACGAGATCATAGATCGGGGCGAATCAAGAGCTAGCGTTCGTTTTTGGGAGTTTTTCGTGTTCCTTTGATTTTCTGGGGTTTTGCTCCAAATTGGGCGATGACCTCTTAGAGGTAGCTCCCCTAGTGCCTTGTGACCTTGCTTGCAAAATTTGGTGGCAGTTGGTGTTGATTTGAGAGCGTATAGGTCGAATCTTTGAAGAGGGCGATTTCACGTCGCCTCTGTTCTTCAGTCTACGCGACTCGCGGACAGTCCGCCCCTTGGTCGCGGGCAGTCCGGGGATCGGGGTTCGTCCCTAGCAGAACACGGTTTCTCCCTGTCGTTTCCTGTTTTTGACCGGTGGACAGTCCGGGGTCCATTCACGGACAGTCCGGCCCTCGGGAGCAGTTTCTGGCGAGTTTCTAGAGTTGCTTATTTTTGTACTGCAGACAGTCCGTGCCCAGGGGGGAGACAGTCTGCAGTTTATTTTTCGAACCATGTCCAGAACTGGATCCTATCAGTGTGGTTTCCTGTTTTTGACCTGCGGACAGTCCGGGCCTAGACCGCGGATAGTCCGCTGCTTATCGCTGAAAGCGTGTCCAGAACCTTATCTGCTCGGTGTGTTTTTCTGGAAGTGACCTGCGGACAGTCCGGTGCAAACTGCGGACAGTCCGCCGCTGTGGTCAAGTTCCAGCGCAGTTTCTGTTGTCCGTCCAGCTGTTGCCGCCAGACAGTCCGAGGGGTGACCGAAGACAGTCCGAGGACTGACTTGCGGACAGTCCGCCACCCAAGCCCGGACAGTCCGGTACTGCGCAGAGAAGGCATTTTTTGCCCGTTTCTTTGAGGGTTTGTTTCCAACGTCTTTCGAAGGTGTTCTATTGTACCTAACACTTTGCGTAGGATATCTTGCTACAGGTTAGCACGTGTATCACTTGCTTCTTGTGTGAGTTTGCTTTTGGGGTTGTGGATTGAGACGAGAACCCAGGTTTTCGTCTGGTCGCCATTTCCTGTGCTTCAGCTGCCAAGGCGCCAACAGAGCCAAAGCCACCCACACCGCTCCGCGCCACATGAATCACCACGCCATGATGGAGAGCGGCGCCAGCAATGAGGAGGTGGCGCCTGTCCCGGCCTCATGGAACTTCGCGCCGAACAAAACACTGCTAGGCCTGACGGCGCTCTCGGTGCGCGGCGTGCTGGGCCGGGTCATGGCCGGGACGGTGGCCGAGGCCAACAGCGGTGGTGGCGTGCGGCCACTGGTCCAGATGGCCCAGGCTGACCCGTCGGTGTTTCCGTGATTCCGCACGGCGCCCGAGGCCATGGACGCCGTCGCAGGCGCGCTCCTGTGCGGGGAGCACAACTCCCGCACGGAGGTGACGTCATGGCTGCAAGTTTTTTTTCTTTTTTTTTTCTTTTTTGAACAACTATCGCTTTCCTTGCTCTAGTTATATTATTTATAGATGCAAAACTAACTACTTGATGCTGAAATAATACTATGAGTAGAGTAGTAGACTGCCTCAGGCATTTCACAATCAAAATTCCATTTTTCAGTGTGGTGAGCGGCATGAATCACTAAGAAATTGACAGTACTGCCTCCTGTTACAAGCACGTGGTGTTTTGAACAAAGTCAGACAAAAAACTTTTAAAAATCTGACTGTCAGAAAGATAACTCGAAACAGAGCACCAACAGATAGACAACAATTTTAGAAGAAAAATAGAACAGTTTTATATTTTTCTGATTTCAAATAAATAAATTAATTATGGATTTTGGAGATCAAACTAGAATTTTACTCTCTTAAGAAAATAGAATAGCACCAGTCAGAGAACTAAATTTGTCCAGTTCCGACATTTGGAGGGTGTTGGTTATCTGGTTTCGTAGTTCAGGGTTGAAAATTGAGTTAAACTTGAAGGTTGAAAAATATACACTTTACCCTTTTGAAAATATCATGTTGAAAACGATTGTCAATTATCAGAAAAGGATAGTATATCATTCACTACCGGAATCCGCTTCTTTGTCGAGCGCCGGAGGCTTTGCCGAGCGTTTTTTTTACGCTCGACAAAGAAGGCTTTGCCGAGAGCCAAATAAAAAACACTCGGCAAAGCCTCTGCACTCCGCAAAGAAGGCTTTGCCGAGTGTCAAATAAAAAACACTCGGCAAAGAAGTTTCTTTACCGAGTGCCAAAAAAAAACACTTGGCAAAAAATTTTTCAAACCATGTTTTGGTGCCCTAAACAAATTCAAATAAAAAAGTTTTCAACTACAAAGTTTCATAACTTCTCATGATCTACAAACTTTATATTGGTCATTTCTTCATTCAACAAAGTAATAATTATGTTGTTCATAAAATCTATATGTCTCTCATGTAGTTTCATGAAACTACAAGAGAGATATATAAGATTTTGTGAACAATGTTAGCACCACAATTTTGGATGAAAAAACTTCCTAAATGAAGTTTGTAGATCTCGAAAGGTTATGAAACATTGTAGTTTACCACTTTTTAATTTGAATTCATCTTGTCATGCAAAACTACGTTTGAAATTCAAAATTTTAAAATTCGAATTTTTCAAAAGACCTCGGATGGAAAAACTTCCTAAATGAAGTTTGTAGATCTCGAAAAGTTATGAAATATTGTAGTTGACCACTTTTCATTTGAATTCATCTTGTCATGCAAAACTACGTTTGAAATTCAAAATTTTAAAATTCAAATTTTTCAAAAGACCTCAGATAGAAAAACTTCCTAAATGAAGTTTGTAGATCTCGAAAAGTTACGAAACATTGTAGTTGACCACTTTTTTATTTGAATTAATTTTGTCATGCAAAACTACATTTGAAATTCAAAATTTTAAAATTTGAATTTTTCAAAAGACCTCAGATGGAAAAACTTTCTATATGAAAAATGTAGAGCTCAAAAAGTTATGATACTTTGTAGTTGACAACCTTTTGATTTGAATTCGTTTAGGGCCTCAAACAATCAATTTTCACTTGGTTTAGTATAATATTTGAGTAACCGAAACGACATATAGACGCATGTGAGTGTGTATAGCAGGTGGCAGAGGAGGTATCGCGTGAGGGAGAGATCACGAGTTCGAATCTCACCGACCGCGTAGCCGCGAATTTTGCGCGAAAAATGCCGTGACTTGCCGATTAAAAGGGTGCTAGCCAGTGGGCCCCTTCCCCGATTAAAATTTTTTTTTCAGGTTTTTTTTGTATTTTTTTATTTCGCGCTTTGTCAAGCGTCAAAGGCTTTGCCGAGTGCCCGATAAACGGCTCTCGGCAAAGAAGCCTTTGCCGATCGAATTTTCGCCGAGGGCGCTTTGCCGAGAGTTGCGCTCGGCAAAGGCTTTGCCGAGGGCCTTAGAGGCTTTGCCGAGAGGCTAGGGCCCTCGGCAAAGCAGCCGGCTCCGGTAGTGATTAACTCATTGTGTCTGAAATCAACTTGCTTTTAATTCCCAATATTTATAAATCAGAGGTCTACTTTTGATAGCGAGTTCTAGTTACCAAAGTCTATGCTCTGTTTTTGGAAACACTGCACCTGCTTATATCAGGTTGACCTTCTTATATTATCACCCTAAGACTTGAGAAGTTCATCTGCCACTCTTTTTTCTTTTTGATGAAGGAAGTTTTCATTGCTTTCTCAAGAGCAATACATGGAGTTGATACAAGGCTTTGAAGAAAACTACGCTTGTCTTGGTCAAACTACTGTTATAGCCACCAGTATTTATATTATAAGGAAAATCTTTCTTTCTCTTATGCTTCATGTTCCAACTATAAGGTTCCCTTCCCTAGATTGTGTTAAGCATGACATTTTTTTTTCATGTTTTCATGAAAGAGACTTTCTTATCCCATGATTAATGGGACTGTCATGGTCATAGAAAACCATTGACTGAATCCTGCACCTGTGGTCTAGTGCTTTGTGTTCAGTTCAGTGTTGCCGTCAATTGACATTGAGTCCTCTTGATATCTCGGACCTTGGACACTGATTCTTTTTGACAAATTCTATGGTTTACATCAATTCTATACCTCCTTTCTTCACAACTTTGAACATAGTTAGCTCACGATGGCCTAAAACCTAACATCCAAATTGAATTTCAGGTCCATCGCGCAGCACTTATCCCATGATCTGCCATACGAATTATCACCAGATGATGTCTACCTCACAAGTGGCTGCACTCAAGCAATTGAGATAATCTGCTCTGTGTTAGCTCGTCCTGGTGCCAACATATTGCTTCCAAGACCTGGCTACGGGTTCTATGAGGCGCGCGCTGTTTTTAATGGCATGGAAGCCCGATACTTCGATCTTCTACCTGGGAAAGACTGGGAGGTTGATATCGACGGTGTCCAAGCTCATGCTGACAAAAACACCGTTGCCAGGGTCATTGTCAACCCTGGAAACCCTTATGGCAATTTGTACTCCTATGAGCACCTGGCCAAGGCAAGTTTTGTTGGTTCATGGTTGTGCCATAGTTGATGAGCTCTTGGGGAATAATCTGAATGCCTAGTTTCTGTCAATGATTTTCTAGGTTGCTGAGACTGCACCGAAGCTTGGCATATTTGTTATAACAGATGAGGTTTATGCACACTTGACATTTGGGGAGAGTAAATTTGTACCGATGGGTGTTTTCGGTCCGGTGGCTCCTGTGTTTACACTAGGGTCCATATCAAAGAGATGGGCGGTCCCTGGATGGCGCCTTGGATGGATTGTTACCAATGATCCTAATGGTGTATTTCAGAGGACTAAGGTTAATTCTTCACATCTCATGCTTCATCATTGATTATGTTATAACCAGTAGTGGAAAGGTCATGCATTTCATTTAGCTAAATGCTAGAGGTGCTGACATGACTGGCAAATGGCAAAGCCATTCTTGTGATTGAGGAATTAAGTGAAAGTACCATGCAATGTGCTTACACCTGTTTTTTCTTCTTTCAGGTAGTGGACAGCATCAAGAGCTACCTTGATATCTCCACTGATCCTCCAACATTTGTCCAGGTGACACTAACTGCACTGTCATTTTCTTCCAGGACTTGAAATTGACCATAGAAAAATAAAGGGTTTACTACTTTGCTTCCACTTCAACACAGTTTTTTTGTTTGTTTGTCAGGGAGCAATTCCAAACCTCCTCCAGAACACGAAGGAGGAATTCTTCAACAAAACCATCAAAATTCTAAGAGAAACTGCAGATATAAGCTGGGAAAAGCTGAAGGGCATCACTGCCGTCACATGCCCGAGCAAACCTCAGGGTTCCATGTTTCTAAGGGTCTGCGAGTGATACATATGCTTTTCCATGTTGCAAGACACCATGAGGGGTTGCTAATGGATGTGGAGTTCACTTGAATTGCTACAGGTTAAACTGGATTTATCCTGCCTGCAAGACATCAAAGATGACATGGACTTCTGCTGCCGGCTTGCAAAAGAAGAATTAGTGGCTCTTCTGCCAGGTAATTGATTAATTTTTACTGGGCATACATGATGTGAAACTACAATTCTAGAATACAGATTGATTGGCTTAGTACAAGATATTTTTTCGTCCACCATCGAGACCACCTTTTTATTTGAGATGTAATATGTTGGAAACAAATTGTCAGGGTGCGCTGTTGGATACAAGAATTGGCTCCGAATCACCTTCGCTGTAGATCCATCTTCTCTGGAAGACGGCCTTGATAGGCTCAAAGTCCTTCTGCTTGCGACACAGCAAGCTGACAAAGTGGCGTGATAAACTCACTGGTTCCCTGCAACACATATATATGGAATTCTACTGATATATGATTGTGCATGATGTTCACTAAGATGATATGTGGACTTCTACAGACTGTACTTCCTATAAACTTTGTATGCTTCGTACATCGTGATATGCAAAGGCCAGGGAGTGCTTTCAAGATAATTGTATCAACTTGATATAATGATCTTGAGACATAATAAAAACCTCCTTTATTGATTTTTTTCAGGCTCTAGGTCCCTATGAAGTAAAGGGCTCTAGTTCTTTGTCATGTAGTGTTTGTAACAGACTTTAGGGTATCTAAAGTGTATAACACTTTTCTTGAATAAAGAAGGGATTATACGAGAACAAGCATCTATAGTACCTTCTTTTTTTCTAAATTATTATTCACATTGACTTTGTCCTAAGTCAAACTTCTCTAACATTTTATTTTAAGAACACTCTTATTTTGTTGGCCATGATGTACAGTTATTGAATATAGCAGCTTAAGGAAGATTGAGCTTGCACCTCATGATATTCATGTCTTAAAACATGTTATAACAAAATGCAGATAGGCTAAGTGATATGCTCACTTTTATTTATTTTCAAGTGCTCATTTATGCTATGTATAACGTCTTTACCTTTCTAAAACTTTTAAGCATTCTTATTTGTTATATACTGTGTAAGACCTGCAGAGTACATTCTTGTACTCATGACATACTGTTATTAATTTGTTGTGTATGTACCAAGAGGGTCTTGGCAGCCATGTCATTCCGTTGGACTGTGGGCAGATATGGGCCTAGGGCCTCTAGGGCCATGGCCTGAGGCATGGCCCAAAATCTCCGCATACCCCTTCTAAAAATTTAAGCCCTAGCATACATCACCCAGAGGCCACAGCCCAACAAGAATGCAGCTTGTGTCGTCGGCCGGCTGCCTCTTTGCTCCTCGCTCGCTACACTCACAGTCGCAGGACGCCAAACCAAATCTGAGGCGGCGGCGCGGCGCCCTCTTCTCTCAGCTCCAATCGGTCAGCGGTAGTCAAATCGGGGAAACAAGAGGAGCGGAGGAGGCATGCGCGCATAGAGTGTGCCGAGTGAGGCTAAATGTTGTGAAGGTGCTCCGCCATGCAAGCTATCGGTGGTTTGGTTCACTTATTCGTATTCCACTCCATTCTTCAACACTTCATTTGTTTGTCGCTTTGTAGCAATTAGCAACCATTGAGAAGATTTTTTGCTTGGTTTTTATTCTGAAATTTGTAGTCTTAATAACGAAGAGGCCCAAGACTTTTAAATCTTTTTTTACCACTGTTTGCTAGTTTGTAGTCTTAATTAATAACAATTTTTAACTTGGTACTTATTTTATGCCGTACTGTGTTTTACAAGTTTCTATTACAATTAAGCATTAAATTGAGATATTTGTTAATTATTGCTACGGACCAGATTTAGAATGTTTAGGCGCGATAGACAGTGGCCCTAGGCATCGAAAAAATCCACGAGCTCTGCCACTATGGAGCTGTCAAAATAGATGAATGGCATGAAACCCATTCAAGTTTATGGTTTTGAACTTGTTCAAAAAAAAAGTTTATGGTTTTGGCACCCATGGAGAACGTTAACGACGCCCACTAGTTATGGTAATCCTTATTGTAGGCTTCTTGACCTAGATGAAACATGGTATGATATCCATCAGCTTCACATGTCATGTCTAGGTTAGGCAACATTGACAATTTTGAGTCGTGTATATCTTGCCTGAGACTTGTAAGTTAATCAAGAGTTGTAATATAACTTTAAAAATTTGATCTTTAATGTGATGATTATGAATTCTGAAAGAGATATGCATGTTGTTCCTGAGTTTATGTGAGACGCATATTGAGGATACCGAGATTATTCCTCTTAAGTCGAGTCGGACTCCGACAGAGGTTGATATGTAATCCAGTTTAATCAGGATAATTTCAATGGTAGAGATTACCGACTATATAAATATATAGATATAATATTAAAAAAATAAAAATGTGAGGAGTGAACAGATAAGTGATTATGATAATGGATGCACTAAGCATAAATTCCATACTTGTGTCTTCTATATAAGATTAGAAGGATACTTTGTGTGTTGCTGCAGGAATCACACATAAAATTATAGTACTAGTTATATTTTACTTATATGAACGAATAAATATCGTAATGCGTGTCAGTGGATGATGTAGTCTCTGATATGGACAACTAGTTTTATGTTAGTGAATGATGTTGCTTGATGCTGTGAATAGCTTGAATGAAGATATAATTGCACATGCTAGTGTGATATGCTAGTGGATGTTGACGTGGACTGCATGCATGATGAGATAGAATACTAGTTTGGATTGAAAATATAAGATAGATATAGGTATAGATATGGATGTAGATTTCAGCCCGTGCAGGAGCACGAGTTAATGTGGATTAACTTATTCCCTTCTAATTTTGCATGCAGCGAGAAAAGCAGATGGATGGATCCATATTGAAATGTTGTGCTTCGCATTGCTCGATGCCTGCTAGCCTAGCGAATCCAACTGGCGCCACCTAATCAATTAGTAGGCATCCCGCCACCTCCGAGGCCGGCATCTCCTTCTCCGTCGCCGGGTTCTCCCAACACAACGGTTCTGTCTCTGGTGCATATGCACCGCAAGCGGGAGCAGTAGCCGCCGATGAAGCCACAATTCTTCTGCAAGCAGAGAGTCACGCACATCTTGTCCGACGAGCACCTGATCCCCGTCCTCGATTTGCAGTCTGCTGTTGCACCTGCAACCATAAGATCGATCGAGTTTAATTTATTTATTTGGAGATTTCCAAGCATGCATTAAAATATTAGCTGATAGTGGTCAAACTTACGATATGACGATGCCATGAGCAAGGCCAAGGTGACCAAGGCAGCGACCAAATGTTTCTTGTTCATGGACATGGTGGTTATGCGGAGTGCTAGTGTATATACCAAGGGAGCTTATATGCCAGCTTGATATTTATAGTGATTCATGTCCCAAAAGAGCTAGTAGTAGATAGAGAGAGATACCCCTAGTCTAGAGAAGTAGAGATAGAGATATCGAGAAGATATATACTGGCTTAAGGTGTCATGATAGTGCATTTTCACTAGCAGCGATCTGAACCGCCACCGTGAAAAGCGAGTACAAATAGTTAATTTGTACTCGCATCAGCTTGAGAACTGTCAGTACAATATATCTTCACTAGCAGCAACCTTATACCAATAGCTGTAGCATAAATCAATTTAAACTATTCATACCGCCAAGAAAACTACACATTCCTTTGTGGTTCGATTTATGGCCCTGAAGTGAAGCTTTGGTCCTTCAGCTTTGTGTAATGTATTGCAGTGAATTAGAGAAGTTATTTCGACCTTGTTGGCCCATATCTTTATCTCTATCTCTACCTCTACCTCTATCTCTATCTCCATCTCTACCTCTACCATTTCTCTTTCTTCTCTTCTCTATTTCTACTACTCTACTAATTAACTTTAAATAGCATAATGGTCCCCATTCTACTCATCCTCAAAATTGTGCTTCCATCTAGCTAATTCAACTTCAAAGCTAAAAAGAATGTGACACTCCCTATTCTACTTGGCCGTGTTGTGTTTCCCGTTCAATTACCACCCAATGACAAAACACAAGTATCTACCTCACCAAATAGAAATAAAAATAAAACCGTGGGAGTAAAACCGAAATAAACCTGCTGTTTCTAGGGGCAGAGCTACACACAGTGTAGAAGGTGCAGCCGCACCCATGCAGATAACACAGAAACAAATGGTTGTTTAGAGATAAAGGGCATAGACCAGGTCTTTATATCCCAAAGGCCACCAGTTAAAGCATCCAATACATCAAGATACCAAACCGACAGTGTAACTCAAACACACCCACCACGGAGAAACTATAGTTGCAAAACGAAACTGAAACTAAAACCCACATTACATTCCCCAAGCCTCGCCATGATCAGACAGATTATTCCATTTCCTTTCCATCACTGCCTTCTCCAAGTTGTCGCCTTCCAACAACAGAGCTTTTGCTTCCTCAGGTACAACTGTTTTCTTCCAATCAGACCCAGTTTGGTAAAGGTAACGCTCGCACTTGTTACTCACTTGATTCAACCAGATGACCTGTCAGGCCTTGTTGATAGATACTTCAATTTGTCCAAAGGCATGAAAAACACCTGCATCATCTCTTTTGGACAAAGGACAGTCCAGCTTTGAAGCTTGGCTATTACCTTTAGTTACAGCACACGCCCGTTCTTCCATAGAAGCACCTGAAAGCACAAACTATTTCTCAGTTTCCACAGCCCCCACAGAGCAGCAGCACTTCCAAAAATTTCTTATTAGTCAGCCGCATAGTAAACAAAATCCATCCCCACATGTCTATCCAAAACCTCAGATGTAAAATTCCACAATTGTCTAGCTACCACACACTCAGAAAACAAATGGTTAACTGATTCATCCTCAGAACTAAACAAGCATGATTGATCTTCAACCTTTCTCCTAAGACTTAAGTTGTCTCTAGTTAGAAGCAGTAAACCATAGAAGTGGAAATCATAGAAGAGATAGGAATCTTTGAAAGAAGTAATCATAGATGTGGAAATCCAGTAAACCATCAATCTTGGTAGGAACCTTGGTGACATCCCTATAGCAATTTTAACTTTGACATACTCATATCTATTCAGATTTTCCCTGTCCACCTCTAGATCCAGTCCCACCTTGGAGGCCACCATGCACACATTAGGAAAGGATCTCTTATATGCAATCCCCTTGATCCAGAACCAAGCCACATCCAGGGATCCACTTCTCAATCTTGAAAACCACTGTTGGCATAGACCTTATGCGCATCTCTGTGAAAAAGCCAAATCCTGAATGGTTTGGGCATTTGGGAACGTCATTTGGAACTTATTGTCACGAATTCTCTTAGCATACCACCTCCATGTAGATGTTGGCCCAGCTTTTTCATACCTTTAACTCGTTTTCTATCTGTCTAGCAGAAGCCTCCCCAGCTTTGATGGTAATCAAAGCAGTGTTAGACATGTCTTTGACACCATCATCAGACACAGTATTTTAATTTCAATCACATGGAAACCTTCCATAAGCAGACAATCCACAGAACTGGGAGATAAACTCCCATGGCATCTTAGACATACACACCCCTGGCACATGCCCCTCCTTGTTACATCTAGAGCTAATCACAGGATTTGGACAACCATCAGCAGTTTGTCCAACTTTACCACATCTAATACATATGTTCTCCCCAACCCTAGGCACCTCTCTTGGAAATTCTCTGTTAGCCATCGCCACCCTGGGCACTTCTCTTGAGTTTTCTCCAACCTGGGGCACCTCTCTTGGAAGTTCTCTATTAGCCATCAGCCCATCATAGCCCGGGGCACCTCTTTTGGCGCGCTTCCCTGTCAGCCATCACCACCTCATCGTTCTCTGATCCCTCGGCAGCAACTATCTGGATAGTGATGTTCACTGACGTTTCAGCATCAGCGGAGTCTTCCAGCACCTCCATCCATATGAGCATCGACCATCCAGTACAGGTTCCGCCTGTTGAGCACCTTGTTCATCTTGCTGAGCCTAGTCTCTTCCTCTGCTGTCCCTGTTGGCCCGTTCCACTGATTTCCTTGACGTCCTCGATTCCTACCACCTCTGTCTCTCCTCCCACGAGGGATGCATCCACGATTGCCTTGACCATTCCAGCCGAGTCCACCTCTGTTTCCCCAAAATCCCCAGTCAAGGAAATCCACGATCGTGAGGAAGCCGAGCCTTCACCGCTATACCATCTCCCTTCACAGTCGTAGAAGGAGCCGATAGGGTTCCTGGGAGCATCTCTGAATCGCCCAAGCTCAAAGAAGCAGAGAGAGGAGAGAGGGATGAAAAGGCGTGGGAAAAAGTGGTGGAGAGAGGGATGCCGTGTAAGACACCAACTCCAGAAGCATCCTTATCACCCAGGGACCGCCATCGTCCATACCTCAGCGAGTGCGGACAGCTTGGTACATGGACTGCATCCGCACAAAGTGAAAGTGCGAAACCGCTTCCTGCGGCGCCCTCTCTCCTGTAGCTAACGGGTTATGCTCCCCATCGCACGCTTTGACCATGCATAGTGTTGCGCTCGTGTCTCCCCGGTCGCACGGCACGGGTCGCCCATGTCGCAGGGAGAGAGACGAGCCATCCCCCACTATAGCAATTAAATTCTAGTTCGTTTCAAATTTTGCGCGAGTTGACATGGATCAAATTATTATTGGGATATGCCTGGACGTCCGATGGATACCAATCCATCGGACGGTTCCATTGACACACTCCCCTAGCACGCGTCTTTTCCCAGTTCCGTGCACGCTTTTTCCCTAGTTCTGCGCATGCCCCTTCCGATTTCCGCGCGCCCCTTCCCAGTCCCGGCCCAATCCGCACACCCCCATGCTGCATGCCCAGCGCGCCCCGGGGCCACAGCACCCACGTCCGCCGCCCCCAGCACCTCCGCCCTCTAGGCCTCGGCGAACCACACGCCCCCGTCCATCCGGCTCGCCCCTACACGGCCGAACAACATAAAAAGCAAAAGAAATAGAACACTTGCTACGACACGGAACAATTACTAAAACATAGGTTGAAGCAGCTGAAATATTTGGAACATATTATTGCAATATTTGTATGAAGCATATAAAACAACCCTCAAATAAAAAAACACTTGCAACAACATAGAATAACTGCTGCAACATAAGACTAAAAGCAACTGAAACAATTTGGAAAGTATTATTGAAACACCATAACAAAACTATTGCAACAAAAAACAGAACAAAAAGCAAATGCGAGAGAGCAACATTAGAAAAAAAAGACTAATGCAACAAAGAAAAATGCTTGTTGCAACAGCGAAACAGCGCTACTGCAATAACAGAAAACAAAAAGGCAATGAGAGATGCAACATCAGCAAAAAAAAGATTAATACAACAAAGAAATATTACTTGTTGCAACAACAAAAATAAGCCTACTACAACAGAGGTCGCCGGAACCCTAGCCACCACCGCGTCCCTCAGATCCAGATCCAGATCCAGAGAAGGAGGAGGAGGAGGAGGAGGAGGAGGAGAGCTAAGATCCAGAGAAGCAAGTGGAGGAGGGGGAGGAGGGCTCAAATACATACCTACCTCACCGAAGTCGCCGCCGTCACTCTCGTCTCCAATGGGGGTCGCATGGATGTCGCTGAGGGGAGGGAGAGAGGGAGCGGCGGCGGCAGCGACTTGCACGAGCGCGACGTCTGTCCCAGGGTGGCCTGGAGAACCGTGCGATGGAGGTCGCGAAGGGAAGGAGGGAGGGAGCGGCAACAGCGACCTGCTGCGGTGTGCGGGAGCGAGAAGGCAGAGAGCGTGCAGAAGAGCGAGCGAGCGGCCGAGCAAGTGGAAGCGGGGGATACGGGTTGGTCACGGCCTCGGTCGAGTCACGAGCGCTCAAGAGTGAGGGAGGCGGTGAGTGGTTCGGTGGCGGTGCGTCCGTTCCTTCCAGACGCCCGGTCTATAGCATTTCCAATTATTGTTGGCTTCAAATTTTGCAACGCAGTTGGCAACACAGGAACAGAGGCATCGATCCACCAAAACATTGTGCTTAGGTCTGCACGACGCCTGCTAGCCGGCGCCACTTAATAATCAATTACTAATAAGCATGGCGGTTTATCTTTGATGCGACTGTGCCGCCCACCGCGCCTGTGCGACACTGCCCAGATGGTCGCCGCATGTCCCAAGTTCAAATGATGCGGCTCGGCTTCATAGTTTGCGGGTTGTTCAGCACACGTCACAGGAGACACGCGGCTCAGCACATGTCGCAGGGTGGTTTCCGGCCTGGCTTTTATCGGCTCAGCACACGTCACAGGAGACTCGATCTCGCGGGTGGTTCTTCTGCCAGGACACGTGGCGAGCATCTGGGCGGTGTCGCACCAGGCGCGGTGTGCGGCACCGCCGCAGGGAATTTTTTTTTCTGGGTTCCACCCGGAGATAAAATGGATTAGCTGTGGTAAGCGGCTAAGCGCCCTGTATGGTAAATCCTTTGTAGATAGTAGTAAACTATAGTACTTTGAAGAATCTCGATCACAGTACACAAAACGAAGCAACTTGTTTCGTATAATCATCAATTAAATGCCTTTTGCACATTTAGCACTCTTGGAAACATTAATAAAAAATTCTCTATTGATAGTGTTGCCACATAACTCCCTTGTGGTAGCTTTGTGTACATCATGCGCACATGCTAGTTGATGTGGCGAGAACATTCCTCTAATTCGTTGGCCTCTTCTTTATTTTCAAAGATTAATGTGAATTATCGATCAAAATGTGGATAGCCATTATATTTACCTATATCAGATATAGGCTATGTGCACCTGTAGTAAAAACTATCCCTACAAAAATAAATCGATGTCTGGTTATAATCAGAAATTAATTTATTTTGTGACAAGGGAGTATTATTTAGAAAAATTAAAACGATTCATAATTTGAAACATAGGATGTCCTAGCAAAAGTGCCCGTACATTACAACGGAGTCGCTATCAGTTTCTAACTTCTGTCTAACTCGCCTTTCACACTCGGTGATGGTGACCTCGAGCTTGTCATATGGTAGACGGGGTCATGGGGACAACGATAGTGCAGTTGGCTGTGCAGGTGGCGGAGGCGCATCGAAGGTGCGACCGAGGTAAACTGGACACGGATCCCATTTGGTGGCTGCAACAGAGCTAGGGCCCCCTCACCTGCCAAGGCTAGGGTCAGGGGACTTGCCCGCTGGAGATAGGTAAAGTGCTGATTTTTTTCGGAGATTAAGCACAAAGACTGCAGGAGAGGAGGCCAATGGGTGCACATAGTTGTTAGGAAGGGACCAGCAAAGCCCTCGATTAACAGTTTGCTTTGTCCACTCGATCGAACCGCTGATATAGTATGGTTAAGTGGTGTAGTGGAAAAGGATGAGTTTCTTAACCTATAGGTTGTGAGTTTGATTTCTATTTCCTCCAATTTGTCTTTCGTGTGCACAACCTCTTCACCATTTTATTTCCTCCAATTTTATCCTTCGTGTGCACAACCTACACAGGCCAGACTTGAATTCTGAGGTGGGGTGTGTGAATCGCGGTCATCATAGTGAGGTGCGCCGCCGAGAGCTCACCGTGCATGGGCGGCGTGAGCCACGTGGGTGAAGCCCTGCCCCGAAGTGTGGGCGGCACAAGCCATGTCGGTGAAGCCCCACCCCAGACCTCTTGCTCCCATGCGTGCACCCTATGGTAGTCGCGGTCACCGCTAGGAAGTCACGCATGGGCAGGGGGAGTCGCACGCGGGGAAATGACGACGCAAGTGGGGAGAAGGCGAGTGCGTGGGGAAGAAACAAACGGAAATTGTACTTTGGGGGCTTGGCCTCGGGCAGCCCCCAGGAATGGGTGCCGGAGAGAGGATTTGGGTGCTCAAATATGGGCCCTCTTGAACCTGTGTTTTTGTCCTGGGTACTCATATTTAGCTATGGGGGCTCAAGTAAGCACCCTACTGGAATTGCTTTGAGGGAGATGTAGAAGGATGGGCCAGACTATCAGACTCTAATGAGTGGGTGCGGAAGTGAGCCTGTATCGAGTGATGACTCGGAGGTGAGCAAGTGGTTGGGTCGTTCTGACAAGGGGCGCGGACAGTTCTGACGAGGGGGTGCGGAAGCGAGCCTCTAGCGAGTGACGACCAAGAGGTGAGCAAGTGTTTGGGCCGTTGGGAACAAGGGTTTGGCTGGGTTAGATGAAAATTGTTAGGTGGAGAGAAATTTGAACTTTTTAATATTAGAACAAATATATCAATGCTTTGGAACGGAGTTTATGGAGAACAATGACAATAATGGTACATATCTATTTATGTTTTATTATTTTTTATATAAAATTTAAAAGCTATATTTATCTATGATCACCATGATATCCCTAATATAAGTAAATGTTACCAATATTATATACCGAATTAAAATACAATCTTATTATATTTTTTCTGTAAAGACAAAAATATTTATTCATCATAGATATATATCATAACACATAACTTTAATATTCAATATTATCCAATTGTTTGATTGGTTAGAGCGATTGATCTAATTTCAATAAAAATAAGTTTTATTTTTAATGGTAACTACATCAACAAATTAGCATTGGAAAGAGTCGATTGCAGTTATTATTTGTTTCATATATTTATGAGAAACAATATATCAGACACGGCAAAATGGAAAAAAGGAAAAAAGGGCACGTTATGAAACCGGACTCCGTGTAGAAGAATAAGAAAAAAAACAAATATACAGAAAAAAATCGGACACAGTGTGCTAATGGGAAAAAAGTAACAATCGCATTGGAAAAAAAATAGTCATGGACTCTGTGATGCTGATGGACTTCAAATTCTAGACGTGGAAGGAAGAAATCTAAAAAAGAATAGCATTGGAGGGAAATATTGATTTGGCAACTTATGAGTCCGAATCACATACATAACCCAATATGTTTTGGAATCAGACTCTGTATCACGCTAGACAAGGCAGTAAAAACTCTCCATTGTTTGGTAGTTAGGGGGAGGTGGACGAAAAAAAATGGATGGACGAAAAATATGGCCCAAAATTTTGCCTCTTTATTATTAGTAGCAAATAGCAAAATTTTTTTGAGCCTCAGCTCTTCAAGTATAAATTGTAGTATCTGAACTCACGCACTAACTCACACTACCACACACAAACTCATACACGCACACCCCAGTACGCGAGCTAGACCTACACCTATACGAAGAGACCTGCACGTGGCTGAGAGATATCAAAGTCTTCGAGGCTTCGCACATGACGGGCACGTCATCCTGACCATTGTGGTACATCCACGTGTGAGGCAACTGAAATTATTAGGAACTACAGTTTCCGGTGGGAAAACACGCTCCGAGCAGGGATCGAACGCGTGTTGGTGGCCTCCGCACCGGAGAGCTCACCAACCGAGCTACGGCTCGGTCCCCAGCAAATAGCAAATAGCAAATAGCAAATATGCGCGTGCATTGCAATGAAAGAAAATAAGTTAACAAATTGTAATGAAAACGAGAACATAAATAAATTATGTGTGTATATCCTTTTATAAGTTTAGAAGCTATAAATATATCATAGCTTCAATTTTATACTACGTATGATTTGTTACAGTTTTAATATCAAGTTTTGTGACTTTCGTTGAGGACGTTTAGTTCAAGTCGACAAGAAGTTAGTTATCGATATGTTAAGTACTGGTCTGCCCTCCGATAATTATGACTGGTGACCTCTCTCTAATTTCCATGTTGCGGGACCCATCAGGGGTTGCACTGGTGCATGCACACAGTCGAGGCAAATTTATTTTGACCCAACTAACCCCAAACATCTCAAGATATTAATTCGCATTTGATTAGTTAGACCATCAGTTCAACCAAGCTATAAGATAAGTTTTGTTCTTAATCAAAACTGCAATTACTTGACGATGAAAACTTTTAAAGGCTTTTCCTTATTCTTTCATTTCCATATTTCGTTATTGGACAATGATGAATAGAAAAGATATAAGTTAAAAGGTGAAAGTGCAATGAAAGAAACAGATTGGCCAATGTGCCCGAGCCGACTCAAGAAAAAAAGGAAAAACGACCAATACAAAAAAGGAAGATATTAGTTCGCATTTGATTAGTTAGACCATCAGTTCAACCAAGTTCTTATAAGATAAGTTTTGTTCATAATCAAAACTGCGATGAAAACTTTTAGCTTTCACGAAAAAATATAGGTTCAAAGGCTTTTCTTTATTCTTTGTTTTCCATATTTATTGTAATACCCGGTTTAAAGAACAAAACCAAATACACACCATATGTGAGCCCAGGAAGTCAAATCTCACATATAGCTACAAATAAGGTTAATATCAAATGGCAATGCTTAATATATAACATACTTAGTATAAAAGATATAACCTTAGATAACAAACAACGGAAAGACAACTCCGGTCTTTAGGTGAAGATTCCACTCCACAGGGACAACTGACTGGTTGATCACAAGCCTGTCTGCTCCAATCTCTGACAATCTAGTACCCATCCGGGATTTTTCCAAAGTATTGAAAATAAACAAGCGTGAGTACATTTCGTACTCCACAAACATAACATGGGGATTCATGAGGCTCAAAATGCAGACACGGTTTACTACATTTAGCATTTTAGTAAGTCAACATTTTATCATTGGTTAACATCAACTTATGCTTAGGCTCCCAAATTAACCCACATGATTATATACTAGAATTAAATAGAGTTATTGATCAACATTATATCATCATCATCGTCAACATCATCATAATACCATCATAGTTCACTATGAACAACAACATCATAAGTAACCAGTTATTCTGTGAGTTTTCCGGGCCGCTCGTGACCATGAGTACGGCTGTTATAACAGTTTTAACACTCTGCAGAGGTTGTGCATCTTTACCCGTGAGTCGTGTTGCCCATATGCCCGGGTTAATTACTCCCATAACACTTTCGAGGTGAGCCCTTTCGGGTAACCTCTAACAAGCTAGAAAAGATCCTATTACTGAGCTAAAGTCATAGCCATATAACTCTCATGGTTGCACTGTATGTCCCAGCTTTTACCCTACAGATAAGTCCTTATGGAGGGTTTAGGGCAACAGGATCGACATCATTTGCGCCATCACCCTATCGTTCAATTATTACCATCATGTTTATCCATTTGTTCCATTAATCATAGTATTGATCATGTTTGAATAGAGCACTAGCATTCTACCCATATGCAAATAACCCCATAGGAATCAAGGTACATGTCATCAATTAGCTAGGAAGTCCTTATAGTCGAGCAATATTAGACACATGCATAATGGGTAGATTATATAATGAATAGGAATCAAGGTAGGCCCATGCTATACTTGTCTTAACACTTGTTCAAACTTCCTCATATTTTGCTTTTGGTCATCACCTTCCGATCTTCAGCGCTCACAAATGGTTCTCGTTCTACTCGTAGCAAGCTCCACACGTAGGCAAACATACAAGCAACAAATAAAATCGACTAAGAACAGTACACCACACAAAAGTAAAACAACGTACTAAAAGAGAGCTAATGCTACGGCCACGAGATCACGAGAAACGCCGATAAAGAACTATCGTTAAAAAGAAACGATTATTGGGAGTTTTATATATTATAAAAAAAAAGAAACAACTACAAGCTTGATTTATTTTAGTTGAACAAAATTATGAGAGTAATGTTTCAGAATAGTCAACATGTATTGAATTGAAAGTCATGCTTAAAACTAATCATGTTTTATTTTATAAATATATCTCATATATTAATTAAACCATTTAAAATTTTCCTTGCAAGGAATAAGCATGTGAGAGTATCTAGTGGAATTGTATATGACATGTTGTTAAAATAAGCAAATTATAATATATAAACATATTTACATTGCTATTAATCAAGTTAACGTGGCACATAAAAAGTCGATTGTTAATCTCTATGTTGTTTATAATTTGAAAAGCAGCGTGAACAGGGATTAGTCAAAATTAATATTTAAACTAAAAATTAGAAGACATGTAGCATGTTAAACGTCATTGCCATACAGTAGACTACATCTATTCAGATATGATGGAAATAAGATAATGACAGTGATCAGCATATATATAACTGTACGGAGACTCAATGACAACCTGAGCAGCTCCACGAGGTATTTGAAAGATACTTCTTGATTGAGGAATAAATAGAGAATGGTGATTTATGATGTATGAATGACAAGGCATGACATCAGCACAATGTTTGGTCAATAAAATAATGGAAAAGGAGGTGGATCTGTGGGCTGACCTTAATTAACGTGCATAACGCTTGATACTGATGCCAAGCGAATGGTGTTTCTGCTGCTCAGTAGAAGCTGGTTGATCGTGAGTTGCATCTGCTGTACCAGAAGCATCTCGGTGTACAGATAGACATGCATGGTGGAAGCGAGATAGCAAATTTCCGTCATGGAGAGGCTACGGCGATGGCAAACAAGGATCGACGGCCGGAGTTCTACAGGGAATGGTGGATCATAGACAGGATCAGGATGTCCGGACGGACGGTGGTTGGACATGCAGATGTAGAATGGCCTAGGGTATTTCCTGCAGCGTAGATGATCAGGCCACGGCACAATACTCGTTAGGTCCGAACAGCTTCCCAGGGACCTGGCGATGGCTATGTTCTTCACAACGCCTTCTAAATGTCTTCTATGGCACAGCAACGGTGGTCGGCGGCGCCATCATACTGTCGGCGAGGCACCCTGTGATTGTGGGTAAGCAAAAGCAGATTACCAGGAACAATGACTCGATCGGACGGAGCCACTTTGGAGATCGGTAGGAAACATGGCAGGCGACCTTGCTTGTTGCCAAGGAGAGGCCAGCGTGGCCTATGGGCGAGAGGCCAGAGGCGGCAAATCGAACGGTGGTCACCACGGTGGTGGCTCCGGCGGCAGGCTGCTGCGCTGCGGTTTTTGTGAGCTCAGGCGAGGGAAACTGCAGCGAGGGGGCAGCAGAGGAGTAGCGACGGGTCCGGGCTCCAGAGGCCGGGGCACTATGGACGCTCCCACAACGCACGACGCGAGTAGTGGGCGCGCGGGCAGCGGCGGTTCATAAGCAGCTAGGGCACGAGCGATATGATATAGACTGGGCATTGGCAGGTGCTACCACCTGGCGTGGAGGAGTTGGACTCCATCGGACTGTCATTTTGGCTCGAAGCCGGTGTTGCAAATACGAGAAGCAGGCCGGGCTGCTAGTCAACGGTGCTACCTCTATTTTCATACAATACACGTCACTTGCAAGGTGGATTAGGCCATCAAATCAGTTATTTTTTTATTTAATCAACAAAACATCGTATATATATTCATGTGAGTACCTCATATTCAATCTATACACAGGAGCAAATATGTCGCACATCTTCACTCTTGCATATTTGGCTGTACTAAATTTCATAGCCAATATCATTTCTCCTATTATTCATTTTTTATTTATATGGGATTTGGCCACATATATCTTTTCTAAATTTAAATTAGCATAACTTGATTAATCTTAAAAAAATTATATAAATATTGAAATCATTTATTTTATTTAGTGTTTTCCATGCACAACCCAAAATCAGAAATTTTAGGGTGTGACATTTATTTATTGGAACATGGTGAATAGAAAAGGGGCGCTTCTAGCGCCCGGACGTCCGGATGCACGGGGCCGTCCGGACGCGTCTAGATGGTGCGCGCGCTCCGCACAGAGCGGCTCCCCCCCACAAGAAAAAAAAAACAGCCCTCGCTCCGCCTGCAACACGCGCGGGATCCGCTCCATCGCTGACCTCGCCCGCCGTAGCATCTCCGCACGACCGCCATCTCGTTCTCCAGATCCCCCAGCTTGCACGGGGTCCGATCGTCATCCTCGCCCGCCGTAGCACCTCCACACGCCCGCCAGCTCGTTCTCCAGATCCCAACCCCCCAGCTTGCACAGGGTCCGTCCACCGGCGACCTCGCCCGACCCTCAGCACCTCCGCACAGCCGCCATCTCGTTCTCCAGAGGCCACCCCTTCCCTTGACGCTGCAACGGTAGGTGAAGAAACTGAAACAACAGAGCAACACTAGTGAAACATCAGCTGAAACCTTATTGCAACATCAACTGAATATTTGTTGCAACAAAGAAAATTGCTTGTTGAAACACCAAATCAGAGCAAGTGCAACAAACAGAACAATGCTACTGAAACTTCCAAAAAATAGTAATGCATACATGTTAAAACAAAAGGGACTTACTCGTTGAAACAGCAAATCAAAATAACTGAAACAAACGTAACAAAACTACTGCAACATCCGGGAAAGTGCTAATGCATACGTGTGCAACAGCAACCCAAAGCTACTGCAACAAACTGCAATGCAAGAATGAAACATCAGCAAAAAAACTAGTGAAACAAAAAGAAGAAAAAGCTTGTGCAACAGCAAAAAGACACTACTGCAACAACATAAACATGTCTGGTGCAACAAAAAATCGCCACAAACCCTAGCCCCACCACTGCGTCTTAGATCCAGTGGAGGAGTGAAGAAGCAGGAGGAGGAAGGCCAGATCCAGAGAAGGAGGAGGGAGGAGACCTCAGATCTAGAGGAGAATGGGGGGAGGAGGAGAGGATGGCTCAGATCCACGAAGGATCCACCTACCTCGTCGGAAAACAACTGCGGTAGAGCTTCTCCGGTGCTGGAGGTCGCGAGATTGAGGGAGGGAGACAGGGGATGGGAGAGGTGGGAGCAAGGAGGAAGGAAGGGGGGAGGGGAGGGAAGGGAGGAGGGAGAGGGAGGAGTGCGGCTTGCCGGCGAGTGCTCCTCCCCACCACGGCGCTGTTGTCGCGCCTGACACCAGTGCCATGGAGGTCGCGAGCGAAAGCAGCTGCGATGCGCAGCGAGTGGAAAGCAGGCGTGCGACACGAGCAGGCGCGGAGCGAGCGAGGAAAAATAATCGCCACGCACTCGAGGAGGAAGGCAGGTGGGCGAGCGGATAAAAGGATGGGGAGCTGGGTCGGCGCGGTCGAGACGAGACGCAGCTGGGTCGCGCGGTCGAGTCGAGATGAGGCGTTGAGTCCGTCCGATGCGGACGGACGCTCGTGAAGCAGCTTTACAGATAGAAAAGATATATAATCGTTAAAAGTGAAAGTACAATGAAAGACACGGACATGGCCAATGTGCCGGAGCCAACTCGAGAAAAAAATAAAAACGACCAATAAAGAAAAGGAAACTAACATGGAGAAGAAAAGAAACTAAATGAGTCAGACAAAAAAAAACGACCAACGGTCGTGGAAGTATAAAGCGGACTCTCCATAATACGTATCGGATAAATAAATAGAAAAGGACCAGAACTCTCTGTGATTTAATACCAGAATAAGATTTGTACTACTACTATTTTTTCTATTTCTATTTGTATTTGAATTATACTCAGAATCAAAGGGACCTATATTTGGAGTAGGATTCGTAGCTATCTAGGTGTCCAATCAAGGCATATCTATATCCAGGTCACATACACGTCCAATACGTTTTGGAATAAGACTCCGTATCAAATAGACAAGAGCTATTCTACCTTATATAAGCACATGTTATATATAGATGTCCCGGACGGAAGAAATCTCCATTGTTCGGTAGTTAGAGGGAGATGAACCCAAAAATGAATGGACAAAAAAATGGTCGGAAATTTTGCCTCTTTATTATATATATACTAGTAAACATGCCCGTGCGTTGCAACGGGAGAAAGAAAACTATCATATGTTTGATCTACTTGCTTCAGCTTGCTACATAGCTTCAATGGCCGCGATAGCTTAATTTGTTTAGTTGCTACTTTTGATATTGTGAGTGATTGCTGCGGCAATCACAAACAAACAGACTCATTAATGGAAACGGACTCAGAAACGAATGGGCTCGATCTATTTATTTTTTTGCTAGAGTTAGATATTAACTTATGTGAGTTCTTTTGAGGATCCATAAAAAATTGTAATTTTAATATCTTATTAAGTCGGTAAGGATTAGTCATGTCTTGATTTCCATATGTCAGCCATATCGAGAGTTGCACTATTATATGCGGACAACTTAGATATTTACACTGACATGTGTGGATAGCTTAGAGAAATCTTTAATTTTATTAGATAGATTGGATGACAAGGTGTTTAAGATTTAAGTTTACATGCCCGTGCGTTGCAACGGGTCTCAAATAAACAATTCTAAAGCAATAAATTTCTCAACAAGACAACCATACAAAGTGTCACGCTAAGATATTTTAATTTGTTCACATGTAAGTTGAATTCATATCAACACCACCTTTCTTAACTCTATGATCATTTCTTTCTTCAAAATACAATTCTCCATTTGCATATTCGTCTACACTTTGTTTGTCTTCCCCGGATTGGCGCCGGAGGTGTGCGGGAGACATGGAATGCAACACACGAACATATTTTAATGTCCCTTTCAAGTTCTGATGGTTTTATGTCTGTACCTTCAGGTTTTGACGAGAGCACACTACATGTGTGCTTAGCTTCCCACCCCTCATTTTCTTGTTTTTTTAAAAGATCTCCAGCATGTTCTTAGTTTTTTCCCCTTTTTTTTTTAAAAAAAATTGGCATATGCTTAGGTCCCCCACCACCACCCGTTTTTATATTTATAAAAAAAATCTCTGGCATGTTTTTTTTTTAATCTGCTGCGAACTCCAGCTTCTGCTTGCACATCTTGTGTTTTTTTTGTTGGACATATCAATTTGGTGCATGCGTTTATTAACAGAAAAAGGCACACGCGTTTATATCAAATCAAAATACAAAGAAAAAAAGGCGCACACACACTGATAAGGCTGTGCGCTTCACCTTCACGAGAGAAGTGCAGGATCCACAGGGCTTGTTACTTTGTAGGTCAATTTTGGTGGGAGTTTTTGTAAGAGTTTCATTTGTATTTAATAACCTGCCATATATGTGTATTTTTTATGACATGGCGGAGCCTCTTTGCACCGCAGGTCACCTTTTTCGTCGTCACAGTCGGATTTCAGGAGGCCAGCGATTGTCGGTCCTTTTTTCATTGTTAGCTTCTGTTTCTTTTCTCGTTTTGGTTTCCTTTTTCAGTTATTAGAGTCATGGACGGTTACATCTTACACGTAGAGGTGGAAAAAACCATGACAAAAATTTTGCCTCTTTATTATTAGGTATAGAAAAAAGGGAATATGAGACTCATTACCTGCTAATGAGGTGATTTGTTTATGCACGTATTTGGTTAGGTGTATGCTTATGTGATTGGCCAGCTTTGAGTAGGAGAGAGCAACGTGAGTTCTGTCTCTGTTTCATCACCGTACGAAGAAAGATTTTTTTCCTATTTTAGTTAGGATTTCTATACAACATACTTACAATCGGAAACATCTATTTTGATTAGGATTCTTTATAACTATCTATATTACTTTAGGAACTCTGTTCAATATGTGTCATATAAACATGAGAGTTGCAGAGATATAACACAATATCCATATTCATGAAGTTAGTTAGGGAAAGACGGACCAAACAAATGGATGGACGAAAAAAAAGAGTCTGAAATTTTGCCTCTTTATTATTAGGTATATATATATATATATATATATATATATATATATATATATATATATATATATATATATATATATACCTTGTATTTAAAAGGGAAAATTTCTGCACTCAAATTTGTTTCCGCCCTCTAATTTTCTGTCTGCCAGCCATGTATCTAGGTTACGTGATGAGGTATCGTATTCATCCTCGCTCACGTCTCCTACCCTGAACAGAATTACAAATCCAAATCAGACTACACAGTGTTCACCTCATCGCCTCCTTCGCTCACCCTCGCGTCCGCAGCCGAGCAGCGCCGTCGCCATCATCGTCGCGACCGCGTAGCGTCGCAGCTGCTGCTTCCCTGGCCAAGCCACCGCGTCCACAGCTCCACCGTCGCGTCCTTCACCACGCCGACCTAGCCCCGTCGCTCGTCGTCCGAAGGTGAGGGCCTCGGACCCGAAGCCATGCCGTCGCCACAGCCGCCTGGACGCGTGGCCTGGGCACCACAGCAGGTCTCCGGCCGCGTTGAGCCCCTCCACGGGTGCGTGCACGCTTGAGCGAGCCCTAGCACTGACATCCCCTCACCGGTCGTGCCTGACGCTCTGCTCCGTCTCCGTTCCAACGAAGAAGAAGGAGCCGTATGCAAATAGAAACTCTTTGCAGGGTTCCTGGTGCAAAGAACCAGAGAGAGTAGTTTTTCAGTTCTGGGCTTCGTCATTTACCGAAAAGTTCAGGGCATTCGAGGGGAAAGTGTTTGCCTTTTCTTTTTCTGTTTTTCCATTTAAATTTGGCTGAATCTTTGGAAATTCACAGTAAATCATAGAAAATTCGTAAAATAGCAAATGTAGACTTTTTGGAATCCTTGTGAAATTGTCTATGCATTAGATCTATAATATGGCATGTTTTAGCATCAAAAATAAATAATAGAATAGACATATCAATCTCTGACACGATGCAACTCATTGCTAATTGTAATAACAAATTAGAATAGTTAAAGTTATGGTATAATCACGAATAAATATTTTTGTGCTTTATAGTGGAAAAAATTCTATTGAAGTTGTATTTTAATTCGATATAGACTTAATAGGATATATTGTGATATTAATATCAATATTAGCTTATATGGATGTCATGGTCATTATCATTATAAAATAAACTATAGCTTTCAAATTTTAAGAAAAGGGTAAAACACAAATAGATATGCAACATTCCTATACTTATTTTTCTATTAATTTTTTTTCTCCTGTTGCAATGCACGGGCATATTTACTAGTATATATATATATATATATATATATATATATATATATATATATATATATATATATATATATATATATATATATATATATATATATATATATATATATATAAAAGAATTCACTAGTTCACATTAAATTTATTCCGACGCGACGCGACTGACTACACATGAGCTGATCGGTGGATCAATAGTCCTGATTTTTCATTGCTCGATATGCCTCCTTCTACCTAAGCCAAAATCCGGCGCGACGTACGATCAGTTGGCCATTCCCATCCCGCCGGCGTCTCTGTTGCCGGCCAGCTGCTTCTCCGCCGGAGCGCCGTCATCGATTGTGCAGGGATCGGCTTGGGGCACACGCACGAGGGGTCGCCCACGACGTGCTTCGTGGAGCAGTAGCTGCCGCTGCCGGTGTAAGGCTGGACGAAAAACTCGAAGCTCCTTAGCTCGCTCGGCTCGTGGCTAGCTCGGCTCTGCTCAGCTTGGCTTGTTACCATAACGAGCCAAGCCGAGCCAAGATTTTAGCTCGTTAGCTATAACGAGCCAACTCTTGCTAGCTCGCGAGCGGCTCGCAAGCCAAACGAGTCATAGTTTTAGGGAAAAAATCATCATAACTTATATTATGTTTGTATTACTTCATGTCTTACACTCTGCAAATGATTGATATGTTAGCTCATACGAATATTTTATTTAATTTAAGGCTATTGGATATATTATTTTTGTATTATTACTATTTTTAACCTTTTGATAAATACAAATATTAAATTTTATATATTTTTTATAACTGACTCGCGAGCCTAACGAGCCAGCTCCAGCTTTAAACGAGCCAAGCCGAGGTGACTTTCTGGCTCGTTAAGATAACGAGCTAAGCCGAACCAACTCGTTATCTTCACGAGACATAACGAGCCGAGCCGAGCTGGCTCGTTATCCGGCCTTACCCGGTGTAGCCCCTCTGCAGGCAGATGGGCACGCACATCTCGTCGGACGTGCACATGATCCCCGTCCTCGACTCGAGTGCTGTCGCGCCTGCATCCAAGCATGCACCACAATAAGTTTATTATATGGAGGCATTTTTTTTTCAAGAATGATCTACTACGATGCATATATTGTTGTTATTCTGGGACTTACGATGCGACGCGACGACGAGCAATGCCAAGGTGAACCCAGCGACCAATAGATTCTCGTTGAACGACGACATGGTTGTGTTTGGACTTTGGAGGACTGCTATGTCTATTATTTATAACATATATATATATATATATATATATATATATATATATATATATATATATATATATATATATATATATATATATATATATATATATATATACACACACACACGTAGTGTGATATGAGCATTGAGCAGCACTCCCTCAGCTACTCCGCTGATCCCCTGCTCCCCCGCCGCTGGCGGCCACCCTGGCCCCGGCGCCCGGAGCCTTCGCAGCGCCGGCCACCCAGACCACGCCGCGCCATAGATCCACTCACCCCCCCTCCCCCCTTCTGCCTTTCCCAGCTCCAAGCTCCCCCGCCTCTCGTCATCTCCGCCGTCGGCATGGTCCCCCTCCCGCCACAGATCTGCTCCACCTCAACTCCTGCCTCCCCGGGCGGCCCGCTCGCTGGATCTACTCCCCCGCCAGCCGGATCTGCCGTCCCCCGCGCTATGGAGCGCGGATCTGCCTCCCGCCATTCCTGGGCAGATGAGGCAGAGGACGAGGAACCCGCGGCATTGGCGGCCGGCTCGTCGCTGGACCTAGGGCCCGATGTCCCCGATGTCTATGGTGAACGGCTCTCCTTCACGGACTCCGAGGCCTCCGACGGGGAGCCGCACTCGCCGCCGCCGGATGAGAAGGGGAAGGCCGTCGCTGTCCAGGGCAAGCACCGCCGCCGCCGCCAGCGCCATCGTTGTCGCCGAAACCCAGATGGGTTTATGGCTGCGGCGCGCCGTACCCACCCGCCGATTGATGGCCCCCTGGAGGCTTCTCGGCTTGGTGGAGAGGGCGGTTCACGCTCGGTGCCCGCGCTCCCCGGCATCGCACCCGCCGCGTACCTCCAACACTCCGGATGCGGATGGCTACCACCTGGTCCAAAGCTGCCGGCGTGACCGTAAGCGCCACCCACCGTGCCAGTCGAAGCCGGTTCCGCCCCACCTCAACGGAAAATGCTTCAACTGCGGCGGTAAGCACCACCTCAGGGCGCAGTGCACCTCTCCAGCTAGGTGCCTCAACTGTGGTTGTGAGGATCACCGGCAGCGCGAGTGCCCCTTTGTCACACCCCAAAATTTCTAATTTTGGGTTGTGCATAGAAAACACTAAATAAAATAAATGATTTCAATATTTGAATAAATTTATTAGATAAGTTAAGTTGCTGCTAATTTAAATATAAAAAAATTGTGGTTTTAAACTTTTTCATATTGATTTGATAATGTGGTGTTTGTGTGATGCTTGTCTTTGGTGTTGGTGAGTGCTATTATTTTCAAAATACCATAGGACGACGTTTACTTCTCATGGGAAAACTTTTTGGTATTTTCTGGATTTAAAATTTCAATTTCCGTGAGCTTAATCTTTTTCCTTGATCTCTTCATCAATCTTTTCATGAGCTCCAAATACTTGATTTGGGTTCGTCTCATTCTAAAATATCTCTGAGAATTTTCCCTAAATTTTCGGAGCCTTCGAGGTATTTTTCGTGGCTTAAAATTCAATTCTGGACTTTTCTAGAATTATTTTATCCATGAAATTAATTAATTCCGAAAATAATAAAATATCTCAGATTTCCTCATGCCCAAAGGCCCATGTCTTTATTTACTAATGGGCTTTTATAATTAATTAGGCCTATTAGTAAAGGTGGATGGTGCAACGTCAATTAGCACCATATCGCTAGTTGACATGGAGGTGGAGAGTTTTCCTCCCTATATATACGTACCTATCCCTTGGGTAAAAGCACACCAAAACTACCGTAGAGGAGCCCCTAGTTTGGGAAATCTCTCGTGTAGTAAATTAAATATTTATTCTCCTTCTTTTGTCGCCCCCAGGCCGAGGCCCTTCGGATGGATGGAGGTAGAAGATGAAGTATTTGCGGTTCTGCCACTGGTTCGTAATATCTTTGTCGTTTCTTCGTTTTAATTCCGTTTTGCTTCGTTTTAGTTGCGTTAGTTTCGTATAGTTGCGCTCTACGCAGTAGTGCTAATGTTTGAGCATACATGCCTTCGCATTTGATTTAATGTCTGGCTTTGACCAAAACTCAAAATGATTTAGTATACATTTGGATTTGAAAATAAAAAGAAAAAGGAAAAGAAAACAACCTCCTTGAATATGCAAGCAAGCTGATCCATCTATATCACCAATACATAAAAGATAACCAATTACAATTTTACATTATAAAATACAATTTCATTAAACATTTACTCCTCCGATTGATCATCCAGGAGATGAAAACGAGACGTCAAGTCATGAACTGCCGCATGTTATTTACCTCCCTGCGTTGAATAATATGATGTGCTACGTAAGGCCCATCAGACCCAGTAGAGCAGCACGTATACCATATTGACCGCGTATATATATATATATATACTTGGTCTTTTCTATAGTTTTCGTTAGGTGTGGCGGCTGCCAGACCTTGCCGCATAGATGGCTCCGTCGCTGGCGCTGTTCAAACCCTAGCCGCTCCTGCCGAGCTTGACTTCGTCGCTTTGCCGCCGTAACCGACTCGCTGCCGGCCGGGCCGTGCCGCGTCCAGTCGATTGGCTTTCCGTAGTTCCGCGGTGTCCGCGACTACGTGTCTTTGCGTCACGCCGATCTTGCCAAGCCGATCTCGCCGAGCAGATTTCCGCCGCTGTTGTTCATCACAGTTCCATCGATCGAGTCGCCATTTACATCTGCTTGCCGCTAAATCATGTGAGGCCAGGCTTCCTCTAATATTATATCAATCTTCGATCACAACAGCAGGTTAGCCTTTTTTTTCTGTCCTGTGAATATGCTGCTGTCGATCTCCTCCAATCTTGACCTCATCGTATATCCTTGCCACCAGTGCAGCGCAGCAGATGCCGCTCCAATGGTTTCCGGCTGTAAGTCGCTGCAGCGTGTTCTTTGTTGCGTTGAACCACTTCACATCGATCTGCTCAGTGTTTGTCGTCATCCACCTTCGGATTCTTTGTTGTTGCTTCATCAGCGGTCATCATGAGCAGGGTGAGATGATGCCTCCTCTTGCAATTCCTATATACATACATACGATGATCATGGAAACGTCTATCACCCGCACTCACATGCAAGTATCATCTATAGCAAGTGCAGTGTGCAAGTTCAGTCTTGTCAGGTTTGGAGAACAGAACGTATATGTCCATGACTAACAAGTTCATTCAAATTATGTTAGATTTTGTTGGCTTAATTTACGTACTGGTACCATGCTCATATGTGTGTGAACATTATAATTTAAAATGTAAAATTGATTAATGCTTATGCAAACGTGTTTTTAATAAAAGCAAAATAGGATAATGTCTATCTTTTCTAATTGATTGTTACCTTGATTAATTCCATATAAAAAGGGTTTCATCATAATTTTTTTAGGCTAAACATGGTCAAATGAAACTCGTTTAGATGCCCTCACATGATAATTAGTTTCTGTAAGCTAAAATTTAATTGGCGTAGATGATATCAATTTTTTTTTTATAGAAATAGAATATAACTAGTTTTAACCCCGCCTTTTCAAAAGGAAATATATAGTTTCTAAATTAGTTACCTCACATGAATTTGTTTAATTAAAATAAATCAAGCATGTAGGTTTCTCTTCTGTAATATATACGAACTTCCGGTAGAGGTTTCTTTCTAATGGTAGACTCGTCTTCGTCGTTTCTTATGTTCTCGTGACCGTAGCCGGTAGCTTTCTTTTAGTACGTTGTTTTCTCTTGTGTGGTGTATTGTTCTTAGTTGTCCCTATTTGTTTGCTTGTATGCCTGTTAGTGTGCTGGGTTGCTATGATCTACGAGTAGAAGAATATCCGTGAGCGTCGAAGATCCGAATGTGAAGACCAGAAGCTGATTGCCAGAAGTTGCAAATGAAAGATTATGTTGAGGCTTTTCAGAGCAAGTTGCTTTGGGCATAAAGCAAGTTTTAAGGCAAGTATAGCATGGGATTATCCTTGTTGTCCTATTCACAATAAGCAAATAATATCATTATGCATATGTTTCCTTGTTAAGGATGACTTAGTGTTGATCTTATTCCTTGATACCTATTATATTGCATGGATTAGTATTGCTAGTGCTCAACATGAACTATGATCATGTAATTTGACTAATGGAATATGCAATAGACATTAAAAGATGATTTTATTACTGTTTAAGGGTACTAGAGCATGGGGTTACTTTGGTGCTCTTGTTACTCTCCATAAGGACTCATCTATAAGCGAAAATCCGGGATTTACAGTACAACTGTGAGGGCTAAAATGGCTCTGGCTTTAGTCAAGTATAAGGACCTTTTCTAGCTTGTTAGTGGTATTCCTTTATGGCGTAAGAATGGCTTGACGAATCGGGTATAGTGCGGCCTCTGTCCTCATGTGTATAGGCTGCGTGTTATTGTGCCATCAGGAAGGGGGGCTCTACATCTGTTTGCCGAGTGAAATCTAATGGCCCTAACTTGTTAGACGAACCTTTGAAAGACTTCATAGTGAACCCTGCCGACCTTCCTTGGTAGTGGGTCAAGAGGCTGATCACCTCGGGCGAAAGGGTAAATCACGACTCACAGTGAAAGTGTACAACCTCTGCAGAGTGTAAAACTGTTATAACAGCCGTGCTCACGGTCACGAGTGGCCTTGGACCCTTATGGAATAGTTGATCATTAATAATGGATATGTTTTTGCTATTCATTAATCATTTCACATGGATCATATGTTTATTGTTACATTGAGACACTTTGATATCATTGATATACTGAAATAATGCTAATTAAAAGCTACATGCTGATAAACCTATGTTATGCCTTTGAGCTTCATGAACCCCGTGTTATATTTGTTGAGTTCGACATGGACTCACTCTTGCTATTTCCACCATACTACAGTGTGTAGTAAGGTGTTACTTAGAAGAGGGATGAATGTGTAGTGGAGTTTCCAGAAGTCTATAAGAAGTGTTTGGCATATGGAACCCCCAGTCAACCGTCCCTGTGATGTTGGAGCCTGAAGAAAAGATTAGTGACCGTTCCGCGACACTCTGATAGTTGTAAGTGTTAATATAGTATGTTTTCCGCTTTATATAAACATTGTTTTGATACTTTTTCATTCTGACATATGTGTGGACTTCCTGGGCACACATATGACGAGCCTGGTTTTGTTCTTTAGAAAACCGGGTGTGACAGAGTGGTATCAGAGCGGTGTTGACTGTAGGACGTATGCCAAGTAGCACTGGACGTATTCTAAAACTCATTTTACTATAAAACTATTTTTGTCATCCCTTGACTCATTGATTTTGACTATTTCCTGTTCCTTGTCTTGTTGTATCCCTTCCTTGATAGCTTTCTTTGAGCTATTATTTCGTACTCTCTTGGTTTTTGTTTTATGTTGTTTTTACTAAAAGTTTTCTGATCTCATCTTGTTCTAAAGTTCGATGGCTTTTCATCATCTATAATCTACCATTTAGGATGACCACCATTGTTGAAAAAGCACGTGTAGTATCGATGATGTGATGTGTGCTTGTCTTGTTGGATGTGATGCCTTTGTGTTATCCTTGTTCTCATGTTTCAAAGGTGGCTCGAAAGGTATAAGTCTTGAGGAGTAGCTCGATCCATGTTAAGTGGGGTAGTGTCATCTTCTATCCTACTTATCTTTCAATCGATCCTAAATCTTGCCATTTTTCTCTAACATTGTCCTTGCCTACCATTAGTTGTCATGTTGCCTTCTTTATCTCATCTTAATGGAGGATCAACACATGAATGACTCATCAATAGTAGTAAACCTTGGAGAAAGTGTTGCCTTTAACGATATTGCCAGGTGGAACAAGATCTTTATTAAGTGGGGTAGCGTTCGCCACCATCATCAATCTCAAGTCACGAGACAAGAAGATCCAGAGACCAATCGCTATCATAATATCATCTTTTACTACTCCTTGCCTCTTAACTAGTCTCACCTTCTTGCCATCAATCTTTACTTTTCTTATCAACATTTGACAACTTTTGACACTTATCCTTACGTCTTATAAATTCTAATTCAAGGACCTACAAAGACTTGAAGATCAATTTATCCTTCTTACTGGTCTCCCTGAATGGTAAAATGGAAGACTAGTCTTTATCTTTCTTCAACCAATGCTAGTCTGTCACTTTTTCATGATGTCTCATAAATCTTGAATCCAGGAGTTTTGAGCACCTTAGGATATCTCTTTATCTCTTACGTTATCTCTTGCTAATCTCCACCCTTATTTTTACACCTTATAAAGTAAAGACGCGATGATCAACCTTGATATATCTTTTCAATCTCCTTTGATCTTCCTTTTCACTTATGCTGACCTTCAATCCTTTGACCTTCTTTCATTAACTTGAATCAATCTTAACGATCAATCCAATGTTCTTTTGTTATCCTTTGATAATCCTTGACGCTTATATCCGAACTTGTCAAAAAGTCTCGAAACAACCTTATTGGTCTGTTTTATCTTTCTCCCTAGTCTCTCTGAATCTCGGGACGAGATTCCTGTTAAGTGGGGTAGAATTGTCACACCCCAAAATTTCTAATTTTGGGTTGTGCATAGAAAACACTAAATAAAATAAATGATTTCAATATTTGAATAAATTTATTAGATAAGTTAAGTTGCTGCTAATTTAAATATAAAAAAATTGTGGTTTTAAACTTTTTCATATTGATTTGATAATGTGGTGTTTGTGTGATGCTTGTCTTTGGTGTTGGTGAGTGCTATTATTTTCAAAATACCATAGGACGACGTTTACTTCTCATGGGAAAACTTTTTGGTATTTTCTGGATTTAAAATTTCAATTTCCGTGAGCTTAATCTTTTTCCTTGATCTCTTCATCAATCTTTTCATGAGCTCCAAATACTTGATTTGGGTTCGTCTCATTCTAAAATATCTCTGAGAATTTTCCCTAAATTTTCGGAGCCTTCGAGGTATTTTTCGTGGCTTAAAATTCAATTCTGGACTTTTCTAGAATTATTTTATCCATGAAATTAATTAATTCCGAAAATAATAAAATATCTCAGATTTCCTCATGCCCAAAGGCCCATGTCTTTATTTACTAATGGGCTTTTATAATTAATTAGGCCTATTAGTAAAGGTGGATGGTGCAACGTCAATTAGCACCATATCGCTAGTTGACATGGAGGTGGAGAGTTTTCCTCCCTATATATACGTACCTATCCCTTGGGTAAAAGCACACCAAAACTACCGTAGAGGAGCCCCTAGTTTGGGAAATCTCTCGTGTAGTAAATTAAATATTTATTCTCCTTCTTTTGTCGCCCCCAGGCCGAGGCCCTTCGGATGGATGGAGGTAGAAGATGAAGTATTTGCGGTTCTGCCACTGGTTCGTAATATCTTTGTCGTTTCTTCGTTTTAATTCCGTTTTGCTTCGTTTTAGTTGCGTTAGTTTCGTATAGTTGCGCTCTACGCAGTAGTGCTAATGTTTGAGCATACATGCCTTCGCATTTGATTTAATGTCTGGCTTTGACCAAAACTCAAAATGATTCAGTATACATTTGGATTTGAAAATAAAAAGAAAAAGGAAAAGAAAACAACCTCCTTGAATATGCAAGCAAGCTGATCCATCTATATCACCAATACATAAAAGATAACCAATTACAATTTTACATTATAAAATACAATTTCATTAAACATTTACTCCTCCGATTGATCATCCAGGAGATGAAAACGAGACGTCAAGTCATGAACTGCCGCATGTTATTTACCTCCCTGCGTTGAATAATATGATGTGCTACGTAAGGCCCATCAGACCCAGTAGAGCAGCACGTATACCATATTGACCGCGTATATATATATATATATACTTGGTCTTTTCTATAGTTTTCGTTAGGTGTGGCGGCTGCCAGACCTTGCCGCATAGATGGCTCCGTCGCTGGCGCTGTTCAAACCCTAGCCGCTCCTGCCGAGCTTGACTTCGTCGCTTTGCCGCCGTAACCGACTCGCTGCCGGCCGGGCCGTACCGCGTCCAGTCGATTGGCTTTCCGTAGTTCCGCGGTGTCCGCGACTACGTGTCTTTGCGTCACGCCGATCTTGCCAAGCCGATCTCGCCGAGCAGATTTCCGCCGCTGTTGTTCATCACAGTTCCATCGATCGAGTCGCCATTTACATCTGCTTGCCGCTAAATCATGTGAGGCCAGGCTTCCTCTAATATTATATCAATCTTCGATCACAACAGCAGGTTAGCCTTTTTTTTCTGTCCTGTGAATATGCTGCTGTCGATCTCCTCCAATCTTGACCTCATCGTATATCCTTGCCACCAGTGCAGCGCAGCAGATGCCGCTCCAATGGTTTCCGGCTGTAAGTCGCTGCAGCGTGTTCTTTGTTGCGTTGAACCACTTCACATCGATCTGCTCAGTGTTTGTCGTCATCCACCTTCGGATTCTTTGTTGTTGCTTCATCAGCGGTCATCATGAGCAGGGTGAGATGATGCCTCCTCTTGCAATTCCTATATACATACATACGATGATCATGGAAACGTCTATCACCCGCACTCACATGCAAGTATCATCTATAGCAAGTGCAGTGTGCAAGTTCAGTCTTGTCAGGTTTGGAGAACAGAACGTATATGTCCATGACTAACAAGTTCATTCAAATTATGTTAGATTTTGTTGGCTTAATTTACGTACTGGTACCATGCTCATATGTGTGTGAACATTATAATTTAAAATGTAAAATTGATTAATGCTTATGCAAACGTGTTTTTAATAAAAGCAAAATAGGATAATGTCTATCTTTTCTAATTGATTGTTACCTTGATTAATTCCATATAAAAAGGGTTTCATCATAATTTTTTTAGGCTAAACATGGTCAAATGAAACTCGTTTAGATGCCCTCACATGATAATTAGTTTCTGTAAGCTAAAATTTAATTGGCGTAGATGATATCAATTTTTTTTTTTATAGAAATAGAATATAACTAGTTTTAACCCCGCCTTTTCAAAAGGAAATATATAGTTTCTAAATTAGTTACCTCACATGAATTTGTTTAATTAAAATAAATCAAGCATGTAGGTTTCTCTTCTGTAATATATACGAACTTCCGGTAGAGGTTTCTTTCTAATGGTAGACTCGTCTTCGTCGTTTCTTATGTTCTCGTGACCGTAGCCGGTAGCTTTCTTTTAGTACGTTGTTTTCTCTTGTGTGGTGTATTGTTCTTAGTTGTCCCTATTTGTTTGCTTGTATGCCTGTTAGTGTGCTGGGTTGCTATGATCTACGAGTAGAAGAATATCCGTGAGCGTCGAAGATCCGAATGTGAAGACCAGAAGCTGATTGCCAGAAGTTGCAAATGAAAGATTATGTTGAGGCTTTTCAGAGCAAGTTGCTTTGGGCATAAAGCAAGTTTTAAGGCAAGTATAGCATGGGATTATCCTTGTTGTCCTATTCACAATAAGCAAATAATATCATTATGCATATGTTTCCTTGTTAAGGATGACTTAGTGTTGATCTTATTCCTTGATACCTATTATATTGCATGGATTAGTATTGCTAGTGCTCAACATGAACTATGATCATGTAATTTGACTAATGGAATATGCAATAGACATTAAAAGATGATTTTATTACTGTTTAAGGGTACTAGAGCATGGGGTTACTTTGGTGCTCTTGTTACTCTCCATAAGGACTCATCTATAAGCGAAAATCCGGGATTTACAGTACAACTGTGAGGGCTAAAATGGCTCTGGCTTTAGTCAAGTATAAGGACCTTTTCTAGCTTGTTAGTGGTATTCCTTTATGGCGTAAGAATGGCTTGACGAATCGGGTATAGTGCGGCCTCTGTCCTCATGTGTATAGGCTGCGTGTTATTGTGCCATCAGGAAGGGGGGCTCTACATCTGTTTGCCGAGTGAAATCTAATGGCCCTAACTTGTTAGACGAACCTTTGAAAGACTTCATAGTGAACCCTGCCGACCTTCCTTGGTAGTGGGTCAAGAGGCTGATCACCTCGGGCGAAAGGGTAAATCACGACTCACAGTGAAAGTGTACAACCTCTGCAGAGTGTAAAACTGTTATAACAGCCGTGCTCACGGTCACGAGTGGCCTTGGACCCTTATGGAATAGTTGATCATTAATAATGGATATGTTTTTGCTATTCATTAATCATTTCACATGGATCATATGTTTATTGTTACATTGAGACACTTTGATATCATTGATATACTGAAATAATGCTAATTAAAAGCTACATGCTGATAAACCTATGTTATGCCTTTGAGCTTCATGAACCCCGTGTTATATTTGTTGAGTTCGACATGGACTCACTCTTGCTATTTCCACCATACTACAGTGTGTAGTAAGGTGTTACTTAGAAGAGGGATGAATGTGTAGTGGAGTTTCCAGAAGTCTATAAGAAGTGTTTGGCATATGGAACCCCCAGTCAACCGTCCCTGTGATGTTGGAGCCTGAAGAAAAGATTAGTGACCGTTCCGCGACACTCTGATAGTTGTAAGTGTTAATATAGTATGTTTTCCGCTTTATATAAACATTGTTTTGATACTTTTTCATTCTGACATATGTGTGGACTTCCTGGGCACACATATGACGAGCCTGGTTTTGTTCTTTAGAAAACCGGGTGTGACAGAGTGGTATCAGAGCGGTGTTGACTGTAGGACGTATGCCAAGTAGCACTGGACGTATTCTAAAACTCATTTTACTATAAAACTATTTTTGTCATCCCTTGACTCATTGATTTTGACTATTTCCTGTTCCTTGTCTTGTTGTATCCCTTCCTTGATAGCTTTCTTTGAGCTATTATTTCGTACTCTCTTGGTTTTTGTTTTATGTTGTTTTTACTAAAAGTTTTCTGATCTCATCTTGTTCTAAAGTTCGATGGCTTTTCATCATCTATAATCTACCATTTAGGATGACCACCATTGTTGAAAAAGCACGTGTAGTATCGATGATGTGATGTGTGCTTGTCTTGTTGGATGTGATGCCTTTGTGTTATCCTTGTTCTCATGTTTCAAAGGTGGCTCGAAAGGTATAAGTCTTGAGGAGTAGCTCGATCCATGTTAAGTGGGGTAGTGTCATCTTCTATCCTACTTATCTTTCAATCGATCCTAAATCTTGCCATTTTTCTCTAACATTGTCCTTGCCTACCATTAGTTGTCATGTTGCCTTCTTTATCTCATCTTAATGGAGGATCAACACATGAATGACTCATCAATAGTAGTAAACCTTGGAGAAAGTGTTGCCTTTAACGATATTGCCAGGTGGAACAAGATCTTTATTAAGTGGGGTAGCGTTCGCCACCATCATCAATCTCAAGTCACGAGACAAGAAGATCCAGAGACCAATCGCTATCATAATATCATCTTTTACTACTCCTTGCCTCTTAACTAGTCTCACCTTCTTGCCATCAATCTTTACTTTTCTTATCAACATTTGACAACTTTTGACACTTATCCTTACGTCTTATAAATTCTAATTCAAGGACCTACAAAGACTTGAAGATCAATTTATCCTTCTTACTGGTCTCCCTGAATGGTAAAATGGAAGACTAGTCTTTATCTTTCTTCAACCAATGCTAGTCTGTCACTTTTTCATGATGTCTCATAAATCTTGAATCCAGGAGTTTTGAGCACCTTAGGATATCTCTTTATCTCTTACGTTATCTCTTGCTAATCTCCACCCTTATTTTTACACCTTATAAAGTAAAGACGCGATGATCAACCTTGATATATCTTTTCAATCTCCTTTGATCTTCCTTTTCACTTATGCTGACCTTCAATCCTTTGACCTTCTTTCATTAACTTGAATCAATCTTAACGATCAATCCAATGTTCTTTTGTTATCCTTTGATAATCCTTGACGCTTATATCCGAACTTGTCAAAAAGTCTCGAAACAACCTTATTGGTCTGTTTTATCTTTCTCCCTAGTCTCTCTGAATCTCGGGACGAGATTCCTGTTAAGTGGGGTAGAATTGTCACACCCCAAAATTTCTAATTTTGGGTTGTGCATAGAAAACACTAAATAAAATAAATGATTTCAATATTTGAATAAATTTATTAGATAAGTTAAGTTGCTGCTAATTTAAATATAAAAAAATTGTGGTTTTAAACTTTTTCATATTGATTTGATAATGTGGTGTTTGTGTGATGCTTGTCTTTGGTGTTGGTGAGTGCTATTATTTTCAAAATACCATAGGACGACGTTTACTTCTCATGGGAAAACTTTTTGGTATTTTCTGGATTTAAAATTTCAATTTCCGTGAGCTTAATCTTTTTCCTTGATCTCTTCATCAATCTTTTCATGAGCTCCAAATACTTGATTTGGGTTCGTCTCATTCTAAAATATCTCTGAGAATTTTCCCTAAATTTTCGGAGCCTTCGAGGTATTTTTCGTGGCTTAAAATTCAATTCTGGACTTTTCTAGAATTATTTTATCCATGAAATTAATTAATTCCGAAAATAATAAAATATCTCAGATTTCCTCATGCCCAAAGGCCCATGTCTTTATTTACTAATGGGCTTTTATAATTAATTAGGCCTATTAGTAAAGGTGGATGGTGCAACGTCAATTAGCACCATATCGCTAGTTGACATGGAGGTGGAGAGTTTTCCTCCCTATATATACGTACCTATCCCTTGGGTAAAAGCACACCAAAACTACCGTAGAGGAGCCCCTAGTTTGGGAAATCTCTCGTGTAGTAAATTAAATATTTATTCTCCTTCTTTTGTCGCCCCCAGGCCGAGGCCCTTCGGATGGATGGAGGTAGAAGATGAAGTATTTGCGGTTCTGCCACTGGTTCGTAATATCTTTGTCGTTTCTTCGTTTTAATTCCGTTTTGCTTCGTTTTAGTTGCGTTAGTTTCGTATAGTTGCGCTCTACGCAGTAGTGCTAATGTTTGAGCATACATGCCTTCGCATTTGATTTAATGTCTGGCTTTGACCAAAACTCAAAATGATTCAGTATACATTTGGATTTGAAAATAAAAAGAAAAAGGAAAAGAAAACAACCTCCTTGAATATGCAAGCAAGCTGATCCATCTATATCACCAATACATAAAAGATAACCAATTACAATTTTACATTATAAAATACAATTTCATTAAACATTTACTCCTCCGATTGATCATCCAGGAGATGAAAACGAGACGTCAAGTCATGAACTGCCGCATGTTATTTACCTCCCTGCGTTGAATAATATGATGTGCTACGTAAGGCCCATCAGACCCAGTAGAGCAGCACGTATACCATATTGACCGCGTATATATATATATATATACTTGGTCTTTTCTATAGTTTTCGTTAGGTGTGGCGGCTGCCAGACCTTGCCGCATAGATGGCTCCGTCGCTGGCGCTGTTCAAACCCTAGCCGCTCCTGCCGAGCTTGACTTCGTCGCTTTGCCGCCGTAACCGACTCGCTGCCGGCCGGGCCGTACCGCGTCCAGTCGATTGGCTTTCCGTAGTTCCGCGGTGTCCGCGACTACGTGTCTTTGCGTCACGCCGATCTTGCCAAGCCGATCTCGCCGAGCAGATTTCCGCCGCTGTTGTTCATCACAGTTCCATCGATCGAGTCGCCATTTACATCTGCTTGCCGCTAAATCATGTGAGGCCAGGCTTCCTCTAATATTATATCAATCTTCGATCACAACAGCAGGTTAACCTTTTTTTTCTGTCCTGTGAATATGCTGCTGTCGATCTCCTCCAATCTTGACCTCATCGTATATCCTTGCCACCAGTGCAGCGCAGCAGATGCCGCTCCAATGGTTTCCGGCTGTAAGTCGCTGCAGCGTGTTCTTTGTTGCGTTGAACCACTTCACATCGATCTGCTCAGTGTTTGTCGTCATCCACCTTCGGATTCTTTGTTGTTGCTTCATCAGCGGTCATCATGAGCAGGGTGAGATGATGCCTCCTCTTGCAATTCCTATATACATACATACGATGATCATGGAAACGTCTATCACCCGCACTCACATGCAAGTATCATCTATAGCAAGTGCAGTGTGCAAGTTCAGTCTTGTCAGGTTTGGAGAACAGAACGTATATGTCCATGACTAACAAGTTCATTCAAATTATGTTAGATTTTGTTGGCTTAATTTACGTACTGGTACCATGCTCATATGTGTGTGAACATTATAATTTAAAATGTAAAATTGATTAATGCTTATGCAAACGTGTTTTTAATAAAAGCAAAATAGGATAATGTCTATCTTTTCTAATTGATTGTTACCTTGATTAATTCCATATAAAAAGGGTTTCATCATAATTTTTTTAGGCTAAACATGGTCAAATGAAACTCGTTTAGATGCCCTCACATGATAATTAGTTTCTGTAAGCTAAAATTTAATTGGCGTAGATGATATCAATTTTTTTTTTTTATAGAAATAGAATATAACTAGTTTTAACCCCGCCTTTTCAAAAGGAAATATATAGTTTCTAAATTAGTTACCTCACATGAATTTGTTTAATTAAAATAAATCAAGCATGTAGGTTTCTCTTCTGTAATATATACGAACTTCCGGTAGAGGTTTCTTTCTAATGGTAGACTCGTCTTCGTCGTTTCTTATGTTCTCGTGACCGTAGCCGGTAGCTTTCTTTTAGTACGTTGTTTTCTCTTGTGTGGTGTATTGTTCTTAGTTGTCCCTATTTGTTTGCTTGTATGCCTGTTAGTGTGCTGGGTTGCTATGATCTACGAGTAGAAGAATATCCGTGAGCGTCGAAGATCCGAATGTGAAGACCAGAAGCTGATTGCCAGAAGTTGCAAATGAAAGATTATGTTGAGGCTTTTCAGAGCAAGTTGCTTTGGGCATAAAGCAAGTTTTAAGGCAAGTATAGCATGGGATTATCCTTGTTGTCCTATTCACAATAAGCAAATAATATCATTATGCATATGTTTCCTTGTTAAGGATGACTTAGTGTTGATCTTATTCCTTGATACCTATTATATTGCATGGATTAGTATTGCTAGTGCTCAACATGAACTATGATCATGTAATTTGACTAATGGAATATGCAATAGACATTAAAAGATGATTTTATTACTGTTTAAGGGTACTAGAGCATGGGGTTACTTTGGTGCTCTTGTTACTCTCCATAAGGACTCATCTATAAGCGAAAATCCGGGATTTACAGTACAACTGTGAGGGCTAAAATGGCTCTGGCTTTAGTCAAGTATAAGGACCTTTTCTAGCTTGTTAGTGGTATTCCTTTATGGCGTAAGAATGGCTTGACGAATCGGGTATAGTGCGGCCTCTGTCCTCATGTGTATAGGCTGCGTGTTATTGTGCCATCAGGAAGGGGGGCTCTACATCTGTTTGCCGAGTGAAATCTAATGGCCCTAACTTGTTAGACGAACCTTTGAAAGACTTCATAGTGAACCCTGCCGACCTTCCTTGGTAGTGGGTCAAGAGGCTGATCACCTCGGGCGAAAGGGTAAATCACGACTCACAGTGAAAGTGTACAACCTCTGCAGAGTGTAAAACTGTTATAACAGCCGTGCTCACGGTCACGAGTGGCCTTGGACCCTTATGGAATAGTTGATCATTAATAATGGATATGTTTTTGCTATTCATTAATCATTTCACATGGATCATATGTTTATTGTTACATTGAGACACTTTGATATCATTGATATACTGAAATAATGCTAATTAAAAGCTACATGCTGATAAACCTATGTTATGCCTTTGAGCTTCATGAACCCCGTGTTATATTTGTTGAGTTCGACATGGACTCACTCTTGCTATTTCCACCATACTACAGTGTGTAGTAAGGTGTTACTTAGAAGAGGGATGAATGTGTAGTGGAGTTTCCAGAAGTCTATAAGAAGTGTTTGGCATATGGAACCCCCAGTCAACCGTCCCTGTGATGTTGGAGCCTGAAGAAAAGATTAGTGACCGCTCCGCGACACTCTGATAGTTGTAAGTGTTAATATAGTATGTTTTCCGCTTTATATAAACATTGTTTTGATACTTTTTCATTCTGACATATGTGTGGACTTCCTGGGCACACATATGACGAGCCTGGTTTTGTTCTTTAGAAAACCGGGTGTGACACCCTTCCCCCCACTGCAGCACTCCGACCTCGGCAAACGTCGCCGATCACCTGATTCTCCGCCGCGCCACTCCTCGCCGCGGCAGTTGCATCGCGTGCAGTCGTCTATCTATCTCCAACAAGATGCTGTCCGCACGCTCTGCCTCCACGCCGGAGCCAACGACGTGCCGCAACTGCGGCAGCGAGTGCCACCTGCGACCTACCTGCCCCTTCCCCCCATGCGCCCTGGCGACGATGGCGGCCGCCGACGTGGCGCGCCACGACGGGAACGCGCGCCTCGGCGGGAGGCCACCAGGACGACGCGCCGTGGCGTGGCCAGCGGCGGTGCCTGTGTTGGAACGCGTGGCAGAACCGGTGGCCGACAACTATGCATCGGAACTGCGGGAAGAAGATGATACAAGGCCTGCTGCGCTAGTCGTCGTGCCTCGCTCTGCGGAGCTGGAGGCGGTAGAGCGTGACCTGGGGCTGGCGCTTGTGGCCGTTGTGGCCAGCACTAGGCCCCATGTGTCCCCTGCGATGCTGCGCGACTATCTGGCCACCTTCCTGGGGATCTACAATGCCTCCGTGCGGCGACACGACCCGGAAGACTTCATTGTGAGATTCTCCAACCTCGACGACCGGGAGGCTGTGCTACGCTCCAGGACGGTCTGGTATCCCTGGAGGAGGACGTCGATGGCCACTGCCGAGTCCTTCCGCTACCGAGTCCTCGTGGGCATGACCAACGTTCCTCTCCATGCTCGCTCAGCGGCGGTGGCGCAGATCATCCTGGGACGCGGCTGCGCCCGTATTGAGCTTGCTCCGCCGGAGACGACCCCGGTGGATGACGACCGTGAGTTCTTCATCTCAGCCTGGTGCCGAGACCCTCGATTGGTTCCGGAGGAGGAGTGGATCTTCATCCCGGAGCCTAACGCCCTCGTCCCTGGGAACGCCCTGGCACTCCGCGCTAGCGATGTTGTGCTGGACGGCCACCCTGGACTACAGTACCTGGTGCAACTCCGCATTGTGGAGTGCCAAGATTGGCGCACCCCGCCGCCGTCCTCGGACGATGAGGGCTATGGGGGTAGAGACTTGGATGACAACGATTCGGACAACAGCAACCACAACCGCGGACATCCTGGCCAGTTCGCGGCCGGCAATTCCGTTCAGGGGCCCCGCTGCTATCGGCTGGCGGCTTCCGGTGACGACGCCCCACGCCTTGGGGGACGACGCGGGACCACGTTCATGCCTCGGCGGGCGATCACCATCGGCTCCCTCGAGTGCCCGGTTGTCGCGGGCGGCCGACTGGTGTTCGGTCCCCGCCGGCTACCCCAACCTTCGGCGGACAACAGTATGCCCCACCGTCGTCTGCTGTGCCCCTCCCGGTGCCACCACCTGCTGTGCTGTTGGCGGGCGTAGGACGCCAGCTCGAGGACGACTTCGCCCTGCCTGACCGCGACTATGCGGGGGCGCATGGTTTCCTGGGACCCATGCTGGGGGCCGACCTGTCGCTCTTGGAGGCGGCAGAACCGACGGACCCACCCGAGCCGACAACCGCGGCGACTACTCCAACACCGCTGCTCGACGACATGGATGTGCACCGGGAGAAGCAAGCATATTGACCTGTCGCTCGTGGACGAAATCCTTGAGAGCTCGAGCTGCATCAGTGCCAGCTAGCAGGCTCTCCGTCGCACACTGCCCCGCGTTCGACTTCGACGACGCCCGTGGACGAGTGCTTCGAGCTGGATCTGCTCTAGGCCCAGACGCCAAGACGTGCGCTGCACCACGCTCCCACCGACTCTAAGGTTTTCTGTACCGATATTTTAAAAATCTCGGTGGTCACCGATAAATGGGAATATCGGATATATCGGAAATTTATCGGCGATAGAAATAAAATTTCGGAAGAAATTTAGACAAAAAATGACTCATTTTGTTCAGGAAAGCGCATAGATCATTTCTAAACAATCTAACATAAAAAAACTAAATAAAACATATTATCAATTGCTTATTCAATGAGGAAAACAGTGACATGGCTGGAGCGTGCTGAGTGTGATGCGGCGGTGGCAACTTGAACTTAAAAGAGAAGGGGACAGAAAATTAAACATGGATAAGGTTAGAGTATTGGGTGGGCTTTGGCGTCTATTTGGATGACAAAATTTTAAAACTATGAAAATTTCGGACGATAGAGGAAAAATTTCAGACCTAGCCGGTAAACGGGATATCTCGGAAATTTCGGATTCTACCGGCCGATATTTTTTTCCCTGCACCGACTCCGCTGCTGCACAATCCCCACCTGCTCCCGAGCCGGCCGCCCCTGTGCTGCCAGCGATGGAGGCCACGGAACGGCTGCAGCCACCGTCGACGCCACAGGCCTGCGCATCTACTGCGGACTCCGTTGCCTCCTTCATCGACTCCATGCGGCTGCCACTCCAGGAACCTCTCGTCCATACACCTAAGCGAGTTCGCGTCGCCAGGGCAGTGGACGAGGACTGGGTCCCACGCCGCAGCGAACGCCTGACTCACATCCAGAGAAGCGGGCCCGCCGCGTCCTCCTCAACAAATGGGCGGACCGTCCCGATGACGCGGTCATCGACGCGCCGGATGAAGCCATTGCAGCTGACTTCCACCTGGCCTTCTCTGACGCCGTCCCCTCTGTACGACGCGAATCCATGCGTCAGCTCTTCCCTCTGTGCGCCTCCCGCTGGGCTACATTGAGCCCCCGCCCCAAATGTCGCACCCCCGTTTCTCCAAAGAGTACAAACCATGTTGTACTATGGAACGCCCGTGGCCTGAATCGCCATGCGCACTGTAATGTTGTCAGAGACATCGTCGAACTGAAGCGTGCTTCCATCGTGTGTCTGAAGGAGACCAAGATGGCAAACCTTTCTACACTCATGAACACTGAACTTACGGGGGCTTCTTTTGACTACGCCTTTCTTCCTGCTGTTGGTGTGACCGGTGGTGCTGTAACCTCCTGGCGCCGCGACCTCTGGAACGTCCCCTCCGCTTGTATAAACCGCTCACTACCGGATCCCGGTTCTTTGTCGACGGTCAATTGCCGTCGGTAAAGGCTTTGCCGACGGTTTTTCACGTGGTCGTCGGCAAAGCGACGTCGGCAAAGAAAGCGTCGTCAAAGACGGCTTTGCCGACGGCCATGTGTCAGGCCGTCGGCAAAGCTTTGCCGACGGCCGCGCCATCCGTCGGCGAAGACGCCACCCGCCATCACGCTGACGACGTTCTTTGCCGACGACTGACGTGTCAGCCGTCGGCAAAGAATTTTTTTCTGAAAATTTCTTTGCCGACGGTTATAAAAGACCGTCGGCAAAGAGTTTTTTATATTTTTTTATTTTTAAAGGTAATTACAAAGGGCTTTGCCAACGGCTGACCGTCAGCAAAGTTATGGTCACTTTGCTGAGACACATTTGATCAAGTGTGATCACATGGGAGATGTCTAAGTTTTCGACATCCGACGTCCCAACTTGCTTCAAATATTTTCAAATTTTTATCAGAGCCTCCACAAGTGATAACAACACGACTCGTCAAATTTCATCAAATTCGGACTTCGTTTGGATTTTATATAATTTGAAAACACTTTTCGCGCACGTAACTCGTCATGTTACGACACCAACATTGTCGTAATTTTATGCGAGGTCCTGGATATGACCTCAACATACTGCGAACATCATGAATACCATTTTTTGAATCAATAAATTCTATTATTTCATGTACATGTAATTCAACTTTAGACTTGCGGGAAAAATTCAAAGAAACAAAAAAATGAACCAAATATAGCAAAAAAGTCAAAATTGTCCCAACTTTTGAAATTGGGATGTATTTGGTGTAGGAATGCACCATGAAAAAAATTAGATAAAAAAACAAAAAAATTACTCTTTGCCGAGGGCCGCAACTGGCCCTCGACAAAGATCCTATGCCGACGGCCAGAGTACGTGGCCGTCGGTAAAGGAGGGTTTCTTTGCCAACGGCCTGACTTTTGGGCCGTCGACAAAGGGGACGGCGTGGGCTGCCGTTAGCCCTGACCTCCTTTGCCGACGACCATTCTTTACCGAAGGCCCGGCCGACGGCAAAGAGGATCTTCGTCGATGGCTTTTATTTGCCGACGGTCTGGCCGTCGGCAAAGATTTTCTTTACCGACGTTCTTTCTTCGCTGACAGCCTGACCGTCGGCAAAAAAAATCATCGGCAACCAACTTTTTTCCGGTAGTGGCTTCTCCGTCACTACGAAGATGTCGCCTGCTGATGGGCATGGCGCGCCTTGGTGGCTCACGAACGTGTATGGCCCCTCGACGTGCGCCGACAAGCAGGCTTTCCTTCAAGAGCTACGTGATGTGTGTGCCAGCTGCCCCGGACCTTGGATGGTCTGCGGCGACTTCAACCTGATCTACATGGCCAGCGACAAGAACAACGGCCGGTTGCATCGGGGACTTATGCGCCGCTTCCGTGAGGTCATCGACGACCTGCAACTTGACGAGATACACCTATCGGGACGTCTGTTCACTTGGTCCAACGGACGTGACCACCCGACGATGGAGCGCCTGGATAGAGCATTTTCCTCCGACAGCTCCGACCACGCCCCTTTGCTGCTCGTACTCAACTCCGAGCCATGGGCAAGGCCACGATTCCGCTTCGACGCTTTCTGGACAAAGCTAGACGGATTCCTAGACACCGTCCGTGCGGCATGGGGGGAGCCAAATTGGAACGTCGATGCATGCAGGAGCCTTGACCAAAAGCTCCGTTTGCTTGCGAGAGCTCTGAGAAGCTGGCGTACTACTCGTGTGGGCGACATCAGGTTGCAATTGACTGTGGCAAGGGTCATCATCTATGAGTTTGACGTCGCACAAGAGTCCAGAACTCTTTCACAGGGTGAGCTGGAACTGCACCGGGAGCTCAAAGCTCATGTACTTGGCCTCGCCTCGCTCGTCCGCTCGATGGCCAGGCAACGTGCGCGGACTAGACACCTGCAGGAGGGCGACGCTTGTACCAGGTACTTCCACCTGCAAGCTTGCCACCGCCGCCGAAAAAACTACCTTCTTGCCATTAGCCACAATGGCCAGACGTTCACAGAGGAGGAAGCCAAGGCTGACATCGTCTTCTCATACTACAACGAGATACTGGGCAAGCCCTTCCAACGACTGCACCGCATCGATCTACAGCAGCTAGACCTGCCGCGCCTCGACCTCTCTGAACTGATCGCTCCCTTCTCGGCTGAGGAGGTGGCAGCGATCGTTCGCGAGACCCCAGCTGACCGCGCTCCTGGACCGGACGGCTTCAGTGGAGCCTTCTACAGGGTGGCGTGGGAGGTGGTTGGACCCGATGTTCTGCGGGTGTTCCAATCGCTCTGGGACCTCGACTTTCGCAGCTTCCACCACCTCAATGAGGCAGTTATGGTGCTCATCCACAAGACACAAGCGCCAGAAGGCCTCAAGGACTATCGTCCGATCAGCTTGATACACTCCATTGGGAAAATGTTCGCCAAAGGACTTGCGCTACGCCTTACCCCCCTATGCCGGAGCTGATCAAGGTCAACCAAACCGCCTTCATCTGTGGCCGACGATTACATGAGAACTTCTGCTCTGTACAGTTGGCCTGTCGCTGGCTATTTGCCCGTCGCTGCCCCATGATGCTCTTGAAGGTCGACCTCTCCAAGGCGTTCGACACTGTTGCCTGGCCCTTCCTTCTAGAGGTCCTCGAGCATGTCGGATTCCCGCTACGTTGGCACGACTGGGTTTCTGCCATGCTGGCCACGGCTAGTACCAAGGTGATGACGAATGGCCGACCAAGACGGCGTATCTGCCATGCACGTGGTCTCCGCCAGGGCGACCCGCTGTCCCCATTTCTTTTTATCATCGTCATGGAGGTGCTCAACTCGCTCATTGCCGAGGCTGACAGGCGCAGGCAACTGACACCGCTACCTGGGAATTCCATCCAGTACCGCGCTTCCATCTATGCTGACGACCTCGTCATCTTCCTGGCACCTACGGCTCTGGACTTCAGCTGCATGTGCCAGATCCTGGAGCTCTTCGCAGGGGCGTCCAGGTTAGCCACTAATCTCGACAAATGCACGATCACTCCGATCCGTTGTTCCGAGAATGACATCACAGCTATGCGTCAGGTCTTCCCCTGCCGCCTCCAGGAGTCCCTACTACCTACCTTGGGGCGCCACTGTCGCTCACTAGACTTCCGCGTACCAGTGAGCAGGCCCTTGTCGATAAGGTAGCTGCTCGGATCCCCACATGGAAGGCTGGCATGCTGACGAATGCCGGAAGGGCCACACTAACCCAGACCACGCTCTCGGCAATTCTGGTCCACGTGTCTATCTGCTGTGTGCTCTCCCCCGGGCCATCGGTGAGATCGACAAGCGGCGCCGGGCCTTCCTATGGATAGGTACCGAATCGGTTGCCGGGGGACAGTGTCGCGTGGCGTGGCCCATCGTCTGCTCACCCAGAGAGTTGGGCGGCCTTGGCCTACCTGACCTCACCTTCCTTGGCTTCGCGCTCCGTCTGCGTTGGGAGTGGCTACGACGTACACAGCCGGACGCGCCATGGGCGCGGCTGCCTTCCAAGCCTCAACGCGTCGTGGATAGCATGCTCCAGGCTTCCATCTCGGTCCGCCTTGGCGATTGTGCCACTGCCAAGTTTTGGACGAACGCATGGTTGCCGGACAGTGCCGTTTGCCGCATCGCTCCGAACCTTTTTCGAGCTGTGAGAAGGGGTGACCGCGGTCGCTCTGTTCGTGATGCGCTTGCCAACCACCAATGGGCCACAGACATCTCCGGCGGACCAAGGTGGAGAGCATACAGCTACAACCGGGCGTCTAGGACTGCTTCGTGTGGAAGTGGTCGGCGGGAGGGACTACTCTAGTTCCTCGGCCTATCGAGCATTCTTCCTTGGGAGGACGACTATGCTGGGAGCGAAGGACGTTTGGCGTGCCTCGACCCCGCCGAAGGTCAAGTTCTTCTTCTGGCTTGCCCTCCATGGACGGCTGTGGACGGCGGAACGCCGGATGCGCCATGGTCTCTAGCAGCATGCAGACTGTGCGCTCTGCGACCAGCATGACAAGTCCACCGACCACTTGCTCGCTTCTTGTGTGTACACCCGCGAGGTTTGGCACCGCCTCCTTCGCCAGGTCGGCTTCCAGCACCTTTGCCCAAATTACTCGTCCTCCCTGGTGCATTGGTGGCATCACGCCGTAGCCAGGTACTAGACTCGTTCAGGCGGGGTTTTGACTCCCTGTTACTTCTAGTCTCATGGGAGGTTTGGAAGGAGCGCAATAGAAGGACTTTCGACTCGACCAGCAGCACCCCGTCACAGCTACTGCAGCTCATCTGTGACGAGTGTAACTCTTGGATCGCAGCGGGCTTCCGAAGCCTCGCGCCCCTGTTTGCGGCTGCCCCTTAGTGCGGCGGTCGCATTTCCTGTCGCACAACTGTTTACTCCACTAGTACGCCTCTCTAAGCTCCACCGTTCGAGCCGGTGCCTTTTGTTTGTGTGTCTTGGCCGCTATGCCCGTGGTAACTCGCCATACGGCATAGTGAGTCTTGTATCGTACTCTAAATTTCCTTAATGAAGCACGTACAATGCACGCTTTCGAAAAAAATATACACACACGAGGAGAGCCAAAATATTCGATTTTTGTACTCTATGGATATGCAAATCCAATTATTTTGTTTCTTCTCTACCTCTACCTCTACCTCTACCTCTACCATTTCTCTTTCTTCTCTTCTCTATTACTACTACTTTACTAATTAACTTTAAATAGCGTAATGGTCCCCATTCTACTCATCCTCAACATTGTGCTTCCATCTAGCTAATTCAACTTCAAAGCTAAAAAGAATGTGACACTCCCTATTCTACTTGGCCGTGTTGTGTTTCCAGTTCAATTACCACCTAATGACAAAACGCGAGTACCTACCTCACCAAATAGAAATAAAAATAAAACTGTGGGAGTAAAACCGAAATAAACCTGCTGTTTCTAGGGGCAGAGCTACACACAGTGTAGAAGGTGCAGCCACACCCATGCAGAAGACATAGAAACAAATGGTTGTTTAGAGATAAAGGGCATAGCCCGGGTCTTTTATATTCCAAAGGCCACCAGTTCAAGCATTCAATATGTCAAGATACCAAACCGACAGTGTTATGCAAACACACCCACCACGGAGAAACTACAGTTGCAAAACAAACTGAAACTAAAACCCACATTACATTCCCCAAGCCTGGCCATGATCAGACAGATTATTCTATTTCCTTTCCATCACTGCCTTCTCCAAGTTGTCGCCTTCCAACAACAGAGCTTTTGCTTCTTCAGGTACAACTGTTTTCTTCCAATCAGACCCAGTTTGGTAAAGGAAACGCTCCCACTTGTTACTCACTTGATTCAACCAGCTAACCTGTGAGGCCTTGTTGATAGATACTTCAATTTGTCCAAAGGCATCAAAAGCACCTGCATCATCCCTTTTGGACAAAGGACAGTCCAGCTTTGAAGCATGGCTATTACCTTTAGTAACAGCACACGCCCGTCCTTCCATAGAAGCAAATGAAAGCACAAACTATTTCTCAGTTTCCACAGCCCCCCACAGAGCAGCAGCACTTCCAAAAATTTCTTATTAGTCAGCCGCATAGTAAACAAAATCCATCCCTACATGTCTAGCTATCCAAAGCTCAGACGTAAAATTCCACAATTGTCTAGCTACCACACACTCAGAAAACAAATGGTTAAATGATTCAGCCTCAGAACTAAACAAAATGACTGATCTTCAACCTTTCTCCTAAGACTTAAGTTTTCTCTTGTTAGAAGCAGTAAGCCATAGAAGTGGAAATCATAGAAGTGATAGGAATCTTTGACAGAAGTAATCATAGAAGTGGAAATCCAGTAAGCTATCAATCTTGGTAGGAACCTTAGTGACATCCCTATAGCCAATTTTAACTTTGACATACTCATATCTATTCAGATTTTCCCTGTCCACCTCTAGAGCCAGTCCCACCTTTGAAAGCCCTAGTTTGGTTGTGGTGAATTGATGAAACCCTAGGTACTAATCTTTGACTCTAAGTGAATATGAGATAGGTTGCTACAATCCAAGTGATGGAGCAAATGTATGAAGATCATGATGGTGGTGATGGTCATGATGATGATCAAGTGCTCAAAGCTTGGAAAAGAAGAAGGAGAAAAACAAAGAGGCTCAAGGCAAAGGTATATTTGATAGGAGCCATTTCATTTGGTGGTCAAGACACTTAGAGAGTGTGACCACGTTTAGGATCGATAGTCGTACTATTAAGAGGGGTGAAACTCATCGTGAAATGCGGTTATCAAAGTGCCACAATATGTTCTAATTCATTGCGTATGCATTTGGATTCTAGTGAGTGCTAACACCCTTGGAAATGCTTGTGAAAAATGCTAACACATGTGCACAAGGTGTTACACTTGGTGGTTAGCGCATTTGATCAAGGGTCGCGAAGTTGGAGATGAAGAGGTGCTATTTTCTATGACTGAACTCCGGACTAGACCTTGCACGAGTGCGTTCGGTCACACCGCGCAGAGAAGGAACAACTCGGGTCCTTGACCGGACCCTGAAAGGAGGAGCTGACTGGACACTGACGGAACACTATTCCACATCCGGTCTATGTGCTGTGGCAGCACTGAAGTTAGTCATGCAGCGGCAGTCAGGACCGGACTCTGCCGGAGTCCGGTCATGCTCAATCTAACATGTGCGATTGCGAAATTTCATCTCTAGACCCATACTGGAGTCGATCGGACTCCGTGTGGTGGCTAGCAGTGGAGCATCCGGTCTTGGCACGAAGGAACCACGGGGGCTCGCGAGCAGACACTGGGTGGCCACATCTGGTCCTGCTTGGGTGTGTCCGATCGTCACTTAACGCTTGAGCGCAAAGGCAACTAGCCATTGGAATCGAGTGGTTGCAGCCAGGATGCGTGGCAGCCTCCTGAGGACCAGACGCTAGGCCTAGCACGTCCAGTCATCCCAACCGGTGTGTCTGATTAGTACGCAGAGACGCCCCCTTTGAGCATAACGATTCTATTTCGTTGGGGGTCTAAAAATAGTTGGCTGGCTTGGTCTCACTCTCTTGGCCATTTCTATTGAGAATACAACCTTGTGAGCCTAGCCATTCCTCTCTAACTCACCTTGCTTGATTGGTTCATCATCTAGTGAGATTTGAGAGCATCCAAGTGCATTGCTTTGAGTGATTGCATCTAGAGACACTTGGTGATTGTGTTTCGCTATGGATTTCGCTTGTTACTCTTGGAGTTTGCTGACTCCTAGATGGCTTGGAGGAGCGAGGATCGTTGAGCGGAGGGTGGTGTTTGTCTCCAGCTCTGATCGTGGTGATTGTGAGGGGTTCTTGACCTTTCCCCGGCAGAGAGCCAAAAGGTACTCTAGTGGATTGCGCATGGCTTGTGGATCCTCATCTTGTGTTGGTAGTGCGGCACCCAGTTGTGGGTTAGGTGTGTGATGCCTATTAGCACGTGAACCTCCAAGTGAGTGAATTACCACAATGGGGACTATCTTGCCAGCAAGCAAGTGAACCTCAGAAGAAAAATCAATGTGTCATCTTATCTCCAAGGAATTCATTTGGTATTCATTGTGATTGATTGATTGTCACTTGCCATGGTGGTATAATCTCTCTGTCTCACTTGTATTTACATTCTAGTTTGCACAAGCTCTTTAGTGTAGTTAGTTTCTAGAGGTTGTTTAGTTTGGTTAGTGTGGCTTTTTAGTTAGTCTTTGAGAGCACACTAGCTTAGAGAGTAGTGACACAGCCTCTTGTGTGATATAGTGATCATAGCAACTAGAATTGTAGATAGTTGGCTTGCATCTTTAGTAGGCTAGCGCAAAAACTTGCTATACACCATTTAGTTATCTAACCACTTGGCGTAAGTGTTGTTGTAGAAATTTTTATAGGCTATTCACCCCCTCTAGCCATTTAGGACCTTTCAACCTTGGAGGCCACCATGCACACATTAGGAAAGGATCTCTTATATGGAATCCCCTTGATCCTAAACCAAGCCACATCTAGGGTTCCTTTGGAACCAATAGCATGGTTCCACTTCTCAACCTTGAAAACCACTGATGGCATAGACCTTATGCGCATCTCTGTGGAAAAACCAAATCCTGAATGGTTTGGGAATTTGGGAACATCATTTGGAACTTATTGTCACGAATTCTCTTAACATACCACCTCCATGTAGTTGTTGGCCCAGATTTTACCTTGAACACGTTTTCTATCTGTGTAGCAGAAGCCTCCCTGATAGTGATGGTAATCAAAGCAGCTCTAGACATGTCTTTGATACCATCATCAGACACAGTACTTTCAATCACATGGAAACCTTGCCCATAAGTAGACAATCCACAGAAAGGGGAGATAAACTCCCATGGCATCTTAGTCAACAGACCATTGCCACATGCCCCTCCTTATTACATCTAGAGCAAATCACAGGATTTGGACAACCTTTGGCTGTGTGTCCAACTTTACCACATCTAATACATATGTTCTCCCCAACCCTGGGCAAATATCTTGGAAATTCTCTATTAGCCATCGCCACCCTGGGCCCCTCTCTTGGAACTTCTCTTTTAGCCATCGCAGCCCTAGGTACCTCTCAAGGCGCTTCCCTGTCAGCCATGACCACCTCTTTGTTCTCCAATCCCTTGGCAGCAACTATCTAGATAGTGTTGTTCACTAATGTTTCAGCATCAGCGCGGAGTCCTCCTGTACCTCCATATGAGCATCCACTACAGATTTTGCATGTTGACCACCTTGTTCATCCTGCTAACACCAGTATAAAATTGATCTCTAGTCTTGGTTGGGAAAGTCTTCTTGTCCTGGTTTACCAACTAGGACTTGGGACCTAGGACTAAAGGTCCTCAAGTCCCAATTGCCTTGAACTCACACTAAAGGTCCTCAAGGCTAAAAAAATAAAGCCACCCACCCCTGTGCTTTCTGGGATTCGAACCATGACCTCATGCATTGCCTCGCACATACCTTTTCACCCCACCTACACAACACATGTGACCTTGGTTGGGATGCCTTCCTTTTGAACTAACGTGTAGGAGGACCTTTTTAGTTTGGGTTGGTAACACCAATTGGGACTAAAAGGTCCTTTAGTCCAGGTTGGTAACACCAACCGGGACTAAAGGTTCTATGTTAGTCCGGGTTGGTATTATCAACCGGGACTAAAGGGTCAAGGCTCTTTAGTCTGGGTTGGTAATACAAACCGAGACTAATAGACACCCTTTAGTCCAGGTTGATGTTACCATCCGGGACTAAAGGTCCTTCGGCGCCCAAGAAACTTGGACCAAGGACTAATGCTCATATTAGTCCTGGGCCCAATTCTATCTGAGACTAATGTGCTGAACCAAAGGTCTGTTCTTTACTAATGTGAGCCTTGTCTCTTGATCTGTTGTCCTTGTTCCACTGATTTCCTTGACGACCACGATTCCTACCACCTTTGTCTCTCCCCGCCACGAGAGATCTGTCCATGGTTGCCATGACCATTCCAGCCATGTCCACCTATGTTTCCCCTAAATCCCCTGTAAAACCTTCTATAGTTTGGATTTCTGTTATCCATGGTTCGCCTAGGCTGTGGAGCAGCCTACAGAACCAGCACGAACAAACGAGTATCTCTACTTAGCGTCGACCACCTCTCTCCCAAAATAGCACCACAAAGAGATGCTTGCCCTAGAAGCTTCAACAGCGATGAATCAACTGCTCCCACACCTTGACAGCCCAGCAAACACAAACCTTCGCACTACGAGCACTCAGATCCACGTTAGGGCGCTCACTGACCTGATGAGGAAGCCAATTTTTCACTGCTGTGCCATCCACCTTCACGGTCATAGAGGAGCCACTAGGGTTCTTGGGAAAGTCTCCGGAATCACCCAAGGTCGAAGAAGCGGAGAGAGAAGAGAGTGCCATGTAAGACACCAACTCCAGAAGATTCCTTGTCACCCAGGGACCACCATGGCCCATACCTCAGCGAGTGCAAAGAGCTTGGTCCTTGTACCACGTCCACACAAGGCGAAACCGCCTCCTGTAGCTAATGGGTTCTGCCCTCCATCACACTATCTGACTGGGCATGGCGTCGCCCTCACACCCGTCTCGCTCATGTTGCCACGGTTGAATTCACAATTATTTTGCACCACGCAGATGGTCATGCATTTCCCGTCGGACGTGCCCCTGATCCCCGTATTCGAGTCGCGGCCATCTGCTGTTGCGCCTGCAACCACCTAAAGATCGATCGAGTTTAATTTATTTGTTTGGATATTTCCAAGCATGCATTAATATTAGCTAGTAGTGGTTGAACTCATGATATGATGACGCCATGAGCAAGGCCAAGGTGACCAAGGCGGCGACCAAATGTTTCTTGTTCATCGACATGGTCATGACGTGAGTGGAGCTAGTGCTTGCGTATGTACCAACTGAGAGCTAATGTGTTTGATATTTATAGTGACCAAGGTTAAAAGGAGATAGAGTTTGAGATGGGGAGATAGAGAAGTAGGGATAGAAATATAGAGAGGAGATAGATGTATAGATATGGTTTTAGTTAGAAGTTAATGTTTTCACCACTAGCCAATTAATGATGGAAATCACTGTCGCTGGAATATATGCCACCCATAAATGTGGTGCAAAATCATTGTACCAGCGATTAATTTGACCTTTGAATATGGTGACCTTGATCTGAAATATAAAGGATTTTCATTTATTCTAAGTTAAATCATTCTTAGTTTAACCAAATTTATGAGACAGAATATTTATATGTATCACATCAAAGGAGTATTCCAAATTGTAAGCCTTCTGATTATTATTCTGGGAACTTCGGGAAAGTACCATGTTTCTTCCTTTTCTGCTAGCTCCGATCCATGCATGCAGCTTGCCACAACAAGTTTATTATATGGAGGCTTTTTTTTCAAGAATGATCTACTACGATGAATATATTAGTGTTATTCTGGGAACTTACGATAAGACACGACGATGAGCAATGCCAAGGGGAACCCGCTACCAATAGATTCTTGTTGAACGACGATGACATGGTTGTGTTTGGACTTTGGAGGAGTGCTATGTCTATTATTATAATATACATGTATATATACACACACAAGAGGAGAGCCAAAATATTCGATATCTATACAGAGAGAGGTTGGCCAGGTGCCTTCAATTGATTGATTCTATCTACTCTATGGATATGCAAATCCAATTATATTATTGTTTATTACTAATACTTTGGTTATGCTGTGATGTGGAGATCCAAATATGGTGTAAATTAAATCATGGGAGTGTCTAGTTATCTGTCCACATATTTAATATTGTCAATTAAAGAGGTTGTTTCAACCACAATAAACCAGCCATCCTTGCTAGCTCTCCATCTTTGGCTAGTGAGAAATCTGAAATAGAGGACGTCTATATTTGGATATCCAATTAAATAGGTTGTTGGAGGGTATTTTTCACCAAAATCTCTATTCCTATAAATTAGGAAGGATATAGAGAGTCTTTTTAAGTTGCTCTTATGTGAGTTTCTAGAGCTGACAAAAATATACTAGAACAAAACACAAACAAAAAAGACATTTAAACATACATTTCTCATACAAAAGCAAGACACCAATCTAAACCTTGCATCGCGCTCGCATCACACCTCATTTTGGCCACTGTTTAGATTCTTTTTAACATTCCAACCACTTACCGGTACCAAAAGGTATATTCCCCCAGAACTACATTTTCTTTCAGGCCTTTCAACCAATCAATACTACCTCAAGATCATGTTGAAACCTACATTTTTCATATAAAGTTTGTCTCTATTTGTGTTCCTATGAAAAGTTATGAAGCTTAGAAACAAATGGAAATTCAAATTACAAGCGTTGCAAATTATCCTTACGTACACTAGTGTTACACATGAATTGTCACAAAAATGGACAAATGTTGCTATTTATAGCCATTGTAATCATGCTCACAAAAACATCTGGATATTGTAACAAAGTGCATTAGCCCACAATCATCATCTCATAGCGACATCGACACTTGATAATAGTAATTTAAATGAGGTATACTTGGGCGATTGTTGACGGTCCTTAACTCCCATTTCTAACCGCTAACTCTCACATAAAAAACTGCTCAAAAGAACATCAGACTTAGAATTAGGGTTTACAACTAACGAGTTCCACAAGTTTTGGTGATTTACAATGTGCAGAGGACATGTTGGGATAACACAAGAAACGTGCATGAAAGTATACAAGAACATAGCAAAATAAACACCCAACATAAGCCTAAAGCAGAGAAGGCCCACTACCAGGCAAATCAGGGCCCAGTCATGTGGAGAAAAAGGGCCCAAACCTAAATCAAACCTTCTCCAAACGACGCGAAACTTTACTAGCATGGCCCATACATCTCTAGAGGCCCACCGGACGAAAATTGGGCTGGGACGGTGCCTCCAAGGTGCGGCCGCCCCCTACAGGCGCGCCTTAGGCCCATCTTTCGCGAGACGGTCCAGTTAATGTCTTGGAGGGCGGTGTGGTGGGGATCCTCGGAATATTCCATCTCAAACCATCCTTTGGAGGCTATAAAAGGAGGAGGAGAGCCCCCAAAATACAACAACACCTCAAGGAGCAAGAACAAGACCAAGAGCACCACTCCAAAGGGCTTTGACCCTAGATAGCTAGTAGACTTGGATAGGGAGAGATATGAGGGAGAGTTCGGGGGAGTGCCGGACATGTCGATGTCTCCCCCGCTTGTATCTCGACGAACACTTGTACATCAACTGAGATAAAAACACTTGTACCTCAACGGGTTCTTCCGCTAAGTGAGTGTTCATGATTCTTATGGTATTAAGTCCTTTGATTAGTTAAGCTTTACTCTTATATTCTTGCGGGTTCATCGTCCATTCTTTTAGCGGATACTCTTGTAGAGGCCTCCAGATAGAGATGGGTAACCCTGTATGATGCTAGAGTAGTAGTCGATAGCGTAGACGTGGTTCACCAGCACTGCTTCCGTTTTTTATCTGCAGAAGGACGCTTGGCTTGCGTCTCATTCAGCTCATAGTTTTGCAAAACCGAAGTAGCAATCAGTACTCCTCTCGGATGTGCAGCAGCTATGTCTGCCCTGAACCTTGCAGAATAGAATCTTGCAAACTATTACCACCACGATTTCAGCTACAGAAGCACACCCCGATCAAATCTCATTTTATATAGGCCTTATGCCCAACCTCTGTAAAAGGTTTGGGTGCTAGTGAAAATAGAATGTCCAGGGTTTCAGCTACAGTAGCACAATGATTAAATCTCCTGTTCACAGTACACAAACATCTCTCAAACTCAACAACTGAGAGAAAGCATGAACAGAACACACACTCGTTAATGGACTAAGGAGAAAGTAGGCGAAAGAACAGAATAGAGATATATAGATAAGGGAGATCACTGGGCAGCTTCAGGCCTTGTTGCTGGCATGGATTTGGTGTAATCCTTTTTTACTTTCTTGAGTACCACTACAACGTCGCTCATCGATAATCTTTGGTGAGGTGCATCACTTAAGCAGAGCAAACCCAACTGAAATATTGGTGGAACGAAGGGCTTCAGATCGCAGTCAGTAGAGGAAGGACCTTGCAGGAGCTTATCATCCAGAACATGGACAATCTGACAGGAATGCTTGACGAACCCACTCCCTGATGCTTAGATCTCCTATGAACATGGGATCGGTGGGTCTCTTTCCGGTGAAGACTTCAAGAAGCATGATTCCAAAGCTGAACTCATCGCTCTTGCGGGATGCCTTCCCAAATGATCCATACTCTGCACAATAATTCAGAAAATCAAATATTAGAACAATCGTGCAATCAGAAGGATTGAACTCAAATGATCGTAATATCATATACACCACTTACAGGTATGGCTACAGTATAAGCTAGCGATAGTACCTGGTGCCATGTACTCAAGTGTTCCAGGCATACTTGCAGTGACCATGGAGCTGTCGTCTCCCAATAGCAATTTTGCGATGCCAAAGTCTGCCACGTGTACTGTCATGTCGCTGTCAAATAGCACGTTGCTAGGCTTCAAGTCACAGTTCAGGACAACCTGGAAATGCTTATGGTGCAGATACTGTCAACCGTTTCTATAAGAAATTGGTGTCGCCTGTAAAAATGATTTGTGTACTTGTTTAGCCTAGGAAAATCAAACTTCACATATATATGTACATATACACCCTTGTCTTTTGCTGATAGCCCCTTATTCATATCATCATCCAATTTTTATTTAAAAGACATTTCAGGTTTTTGCGTATTAAATTTATTGAATTTGGCCACCTGTAGAATTCTTCGATTTATATAGGCCCTATGGCAGAGGTGGGGGCTAAGGCCACCTCTAGAAAAGCTTTATGCTCGTTTCGATAAAAGGTTTCTGTGCTAGTGAAAATAGAATATTGCAAACTGTTACAACCAGGTATTTGGCTACAGCAGCACATTGATTAAATCTCCATTTCACAGTACAAAAAATTCTTTCAAACTCAACAACCAGGAGAAAGCATGACAGGAACAGACATGCTCGGTCATAAACTAAGGAAAAAGCAGCCAAAATGTTGCAAGAGTATGCTGCAGCTGGTGCTGTTCTGCTATTGCAAAAGCGAACAAACAGAACAGAGATATGCAGATAAGGGAGATCACTGGGCTGCTTCACGCCTTGTTGCTGGCATGGATTTGATATAATCATTTTTTACTTTCTTGAGTGCCACTACAACCTCACTCATCGATAATCTTTGGTGAGGTGCATCACTTGAGCAGAGCAAACCCAACTCAAAGATTGGTGGAACGAAGGGCTTCAGATCGCAGTCAGCAGAGGAAGGACCTTGCAGGAGCTTATCATCCAGAACATGGACAATCTCTGACAGGAATGCTTGACGAACCCACTCCCTGATGCTTAGATCTCCTATGAACATGGGATCGGTGGGTCTCTTTCCGGTGAAGACTTCAAGAATCATGATTCCAAAGCTGTACACATCGCTCTTACGGGATGCCTTTCCAAATGATCCATACTCTGCTCAATAATCAGAAAATAAAGTATTACAACAATTGAACAATTAGAAGGAACTATTATGATCATACACACCACTCACAGGTATAGCTAAAGTATAAGCTAGCGGTAGTACCTGGTGCCATGTACCCAATTGTTCCAGGCATACTTGCAGTGACCATGGAGCTGTCGTCACCCAATAACAATTTTGCGATGCCAAAGTCTGCCACGTGTGCTACCATGTCGCTATCAAATAGGACGTTGCTAGGCTTCAAGTCACAATGCAGGACAACCTGGAAATGCTGATGGTGCAGATACTCCATCGCCATTGACACATCTAGCATGATTTCCAACCTCTTAAGGAATCCCATGCTACTTGATGTACCTTCAGAGTGTAGGAGTTTGTCTAAGCTGCCATTGGGCATGTACTGGAGCACGAGTGCTTTGAAGTCCAGGTTGGAGCATGTGCTTAGTATTCTTATCAGGTTGCGGTGTCGAGCCATGCGAAGCACATGGCACTCGGCATCAAAGCTTCTGATGGCCTGTTCTAGTCGCATGTCTAGAACTTTTATTGCAACAACCAAACCATTGCTCAGTTGGCATTTGAAAACTTTTGCAAGACTTCCAGTTCCCAGAAGGTTGTTATCACTAAAGTTATCAGTGGCAGAAATGATCTCATGGTAGGTAACTAATATTTGTCGTACAGCATTGCCTGGATCAATCTTGCTCTTAGCTTTCCATCTAATAATGAGGTAGACACAAAGAAGAATGGAGACAAATGCAGCAGTCACAGCTGGAAGAAGGATAATTAGAAGGCCTCTTTTTTTTGAGTGAGAGTCCTCAAGACAAGGAGAAAATCCAAGATGGGGAGGTCCACATAACCCAGCATTTCCAATCAAAGATACTGACATGATGTTTGAAAAAATACCTCCCTCTGGTATTTTCCCTTCTAGCTTATTGAAGGAGAGGTTCAAGGATGTCAAGGCTGTGAAATTGGCAAGGAACATGGGAATGGTACCAGAGATATTATTGAAGGAGAGATCCAAATATGCTAAGCTAGTAAGCTTTTGAAATGAACGTGGGAATTGCCCATCGAATGAGTTATGTGATAGATTTAGGAAGTTGAGCATTATAATTTCTCCAAATGATTCTGGGATGGTTCCATGAAAGAAGTTGCAAGAGAGGTCAATGAAATACACTTGTTTTAGCCCACCAAAATCACTTGGAAGTGGACCAACTAAGAAATTGTTAGAAAGATCTAGTGTGAGAAGTTTATCAAGGTGGAAGAAGCTTGCTGGTATAGTTGAGTTTAAGTGGTTACTAGAGAACCTTATTTCTTCTAGCACACTAAGGTTGCCAATGCTGTCGGGTATAGAGCCAAAGAATTTGTTTCCTTGAAGATCGAAGTGTTGTAAGCTCTTAAGCATACCAATTTTTGATGGTATAGGGCCAGACAAGTCATTGCTACTGACGTTAATGTAGATGAGCTCTTGCATTTCTATGATAGAATTTGGGATATCCCCAGTGAATAGGTTACTTGAAAGTTCTAACACTTGAAGATGGCTTAGGTTTGACAATGATGGTGGAAGCCTACCATTTAACATGTTATAATTTGCAGTGAACCAAAACAGGTCTGTTGATAGGTTCCCGATATGATCTGGGAGCCCCCCTCTGAAAGAATTATAGGACAGGTCAACGACCTGGAGTTTCCTACAATTAGAAAGGGAAGACAAGAAGTTAAGATTCCCATCTAAATTATTAAACCCGACTGTAAGCTTGTTCAGAGCTGGGATGTTCCCAAGTGTTGGTGGTACTGAGCCGGAGAAATTATTCTTGTACAGAAATAGTAGAGATAATTTTGAAAAATTCCCAAGAAAAGATGGAATGGGACCTGTTAGCTGATTGGTTCCCATATCTAGTACAGTAAGATGGGTGATATTGCTAAGAGCAACTCCAATGGTTTTGCAAATGGGCTTTGCATTCCTGTTTTTGCAAAAAAGTCTACAAAACTTCTATCCAACGGTTTGGCAAATGAGCTTTGCATTTTTGTTAACTTGGCAAAATCCTGGGATGGATTGGCATATATGCAAGCTCGCAATCAGCTTGGCATTCCATCTCACGTGCTACTCCCGCGTGCGCTCTTCCCTCCCGCGCCGCCGGGTTTCCTTTTTTGGATTTTGGCAAGTCAATTTTACCAAACCGTTGGAGATAACTTTTTTTTCTCCTCCCCATATTGATTTGAGAGTTGGCAAACTCCATCTTTTGCCAAACAAAAAATGCAAAACCGTTGGAGTTGCTCTAAGAACAGCTGGGATAGAGCCAACAATGTTATTTCTTGACAAGGAAAGAGCGGTGAGACGTGGTAGTTGAGCCAACCAAGTTGGAACGACATCAACAAAATAATTATCTCTCAAAATGAAAGTTTCTAAGTTTTTGCATGCTGCAAGTCCTGATGGAATTGGACCCACAAAGTGGTTCTCTGAGAGATCAAAGTACTCCAGTAGAGGAAGGCTAAAACTTTGATTCTTAGGAATAAGACCTGCAAAGTTGTTGTGTGAGAGATAAAGCTCCTGCATCCTTGACTTGTTGTAGATGGTTGGCGGCACTATACCAGATAGGTTATTGTACGCTAGGTACAACAGTTCTAACTTGGGCAAGGAACCTAGATTGTGTGGTACGGGCCCTGATAAGCTGTTGTTTCTCAAGCTGATTTTCCTTAGGGATTGCGTATTATTGAATAGGCATGGAGGTATGTGTCCAGTTAGATCATTCTTGGTAAGAGAAAACATCTCGAGGCTGTGCATATTCTTCAGTAGTCCTGGTGGGATGTCCCCAGACAGGCTATTGTAACCGACGGCAAGTTCCTCAAGCCTCGTTAGGTTTCCTATGGCACTTGGAATAGGTCCTGTGAGGCCATTTTGAGAAAGATGCAGAGCCTTAAGCCGACGTAGCATGCCAAGTTCAGCAGGGATGGAGCCAGTCAGGCTGGTGTTAGGGAGGTTGAGCATGGAGAGGAATGAAAGATTACCGAGGTGTGGGCTGAGCACCCCTTGCAGGACAACATCTGGCAGCGACAGAGCCGTGATGCGCTGCTGGTGGTGGCGGCTGCACGAGACTCCAAGCCATCGACAGAAGGACACATTGGTTGTCCAGCTCCTGGCAAGGATGCCAGTGGGATCAGCGAGCTCGCCTTTGAAAGCCAGCAGTGCATCGAGGTCACTTTGGCTGCCATTAGCCTTTGTTGCTCTGGGGATTAGAGAAGAGGAGGCTGCACCCGGCAAGAGGGCCGAGAGGCAGAAGACCAGTACCATTAGAATGGCCATCAGATCCGAGTCTGCCCGACCTGTTGTGGTTAATTGTGATATATATGTGCATGGGTAGTAATAACTGCAGCCCGCCGCCCACGTGACCACACATGCTGCACCGCTGTATGCATGTAGTGGCGGCTAGGATCCAAATAAGAACAACCTGTTCCTGTGCATGTAGATGGCCAATACTATTAAAATGGCCATCGGATCCGAGTCTGCCCTGTATACTCTATAGCTAGCTACAAAATAACTTATTCTATAGCCACCTCCATTTACGATAATTTTATATACTAATTTACGATAATGTCAATACATATTTACCATAGTTGGGTTACTATAACACATGAGGATATTTACCGTAACGTTCTAGTCAACCATTCAGTAAGGAGTTACTATAATCTCGTAAATTAGCATAACAATTATTGTAACTCAAAGTGGCTACAGAATAAGTTATTTTGTAGCCATAGTTCTATATATATATATATATATATATATATATATATATATATATATGAGTCGTAATAACAGCAGTCCGCCGCCCACGTGCACCACACATGCAGTGGCGGCTAGGATCCAAATAAGAACAATCTGTTCCTGTCGTTCATGGAAATGATTGAACCAGAATTAATTGATCTGTAATTCATGGTGCAAAAACTAACGAAAATCAACCATCATGCATCATGCAGCGGATACGAGTCTGCAAAAACGAACCTTTAGGGAGCTTCCAACAGAACTGCGAATCTGACCACTATGTGCATGTGTCCTCCACATGACGTACCATCATTTCAGTATTTTTTTTACGGCGGCTATGGATATTGGCCGACTTGGTTAATTGTGTTGGACACTAGGAGCCAGCCTGCCCTGTTTAATTGTGTCGGCAAACGTGCCACACTGCACTGATGTGTGCATGCAATGGATCCTGGTCACAAGTAAATGTCTTTTCGAAAATCATCGGGTCCGATCGTTTGGACCCAATGCTCCGTCCGAACTGCCCCTCCCGCTCCAGTCGGCCTGCGATAGTGACTGCACCCGCACCTGCGCCCGTGACCCCATCCGAGCACTCTTCCTCCCTCGTCTCCATCTTTGGCGGAAATGAAACTATTTCAAGTTTGGTCAGTTTCATAAAGAATATTATTAACATTTATAACACTAAATAGATGTCTCTTAACGTCTTACTATCTATTATTAATTACAGGCCTCAACGGAGGCACCACGTTAATTCTCACAAGACACGCTATAAAAAAAATAAATCCTAGAAATTCTTACAATAATCAGAAACATCTGGCCTTTGATTTGATATATTCCAATCATTTTCACAGAATGACGGAGCCAGGAATTTTTTTAGCTGGGGCGAACTCTATACACGAGCTAAACTAAAAGCGCAAAAAAAACTTAAGAAGGGTACCAGATAATATCAATCACACAAATCCAGCGCTTTCACTAGTAGGTAAATGCAATTGTTCAGAGCCCAAACTCAAACAGCAAATGACTATTATATTAGCACACATTGGGTTATCATCTGCTAACTACTAGGGGCACATTACTACATAGTTGAGAATTTTAGAATTGCTATCCCAAAGCATTGTTTTAACAAAAAGATGGATGCAATATGTATAAATTGTTAAATTGACAAATTGAGATGCTCAGGAATAATACCAATTGTTTTGCTCTTCTTGCCAATGCCTCCTCCTCTCCTCCGTACATAGCAGCAGAGTCTGCAGAGTAGCAATAGCTCCTGGCCAACCACGGGCAGGGCTGTTGTCGGGCCGCTGCATCAGGCCACCGCTCGCCTGTTCGGTCGCTCCTCCCGGGCTCCCAGTTGGCAGTGACAGCCGAGCGACTGTCGGGTGGCGCCGCGCAGCGGTGCAGCAGTGGGAGGTGGGCAGGGGGGCCGTGCAGGGCCATGGGGGAAGCGGGCGAGCCAGCGAGTGGCGACTCCATGACGATTGGGCAACGGTGCGACGCCACGGTGGCCGGTGGCCAGCTCCTCGCGACCTAGGGCGATAGTGATTCGGAATTTGGGGAACAAACGAAACCACCGATTTGGCTAAGGCCTAAGGGGAAGGAGTCTGCAACGGTGGGCTTTCAATGGGCTCTCACCTTTGCTGGGCTGAAAAGAGTGGAGAAAAGTCCTATCCTCTGATTTCTTCCTCCATGCTCGGCGCTGTGCAGGTCGCCTGCTCGTTGTCACCGCTCCTCGCCGCCGTCGTCATGGAGGAAGGGGTATGGGGTCTAAGGCGATCTCACTGGTAGCTGGGGTGGCCACCCCACCCTGCCGCTAGGGTGGCTCCACCACTGTCTTCACTGATAATAGTCATTGGATATATTGTAGTTTATTAAAAAATGAGTAAAATGCACTGTGGGTCCTCAAACTTTTGGTGTCTTCCCATCTACGTCTCTGAACTATTAAAGTGACTATCTAGGTCCATGATCTATTGCCGCGGCGCACCCATGGTCCAGAAGCAGCCACGTCAGCCACATAATCCGACGTGGCCGTGCCAGGGTGGCATATGGAAGCTGAGGTCGTGGCAATTTAGCACAAAAGCCCCCTGCGAACGTTTTGTTCATTAGTGGGTATTGTAGCCTTCTCTTCCCCAATCTTCATCAATGTTCTTGGCTCATCTGCTGCTGCCTGCCGCTTGTTGCTCGCAGCCCGCATTCTCTGATCCGTCGCAAGCAGCCTCCCGCCGTCGCCTACTGGTTGAAGATACAGCGCCTCCATACATTCTGTGATGACGCTCGACAGCTCATCGTCTGCACAGAGGGTTGAGGCCCCCAAATTCAGGAAGCACGTTGGGCTGCCCCTTGTATCGTGCCCCAAATGTGGCGAGGAGATCTTGGAGCTCACTTCGGGTCCAGGATCTAAGGTCTCTTTGACTTCTGATCTGCCTCAACTGGGGTGGGAATAGGTTTCTTTGACTTCTTCACTACTGGTTCTCCTGCCTTCTTTGAAGCACAAGTAGCTGACTTGTGCCCAGGTTGTCCACAGTGACTGCAATGCATGGTTACTCCATGTTTGGTTAGCCTTGGCCCATTTGGTTCACCAACCTCGTGTGCTGCTTTCCTTCTAGCTTTAGGGAGCCTTCCTACCCTCTTTTCATACACAGGTGGTTTAACTTCTGGGCCACCCACATTCTCCCAAGCTGACTTGTCACTGCATGGAAAAATATTCCATCCATATGCATGGCTAAATGCTTCGATGGAGTAACACCAGGGCAGCATGGAATCCTCTAGAATCCTCTCATGCCTCAGACAAGAAATTGCATGACTACATGGTATTCTGTCAAGTCTCATCTCCTGCACTCACAGTGTCTTCCTCCAATGTCAACATTAAATTTCCACTCCCTGTCATGAACTTCAAATACACCATTTCCACTTGGCAGTACATAGCATGTGTTGGCCATGTCTGCATGTCTTGCCAATTTCTTCTTGATCTTTGGATAGATCAACAACCTTGCACATTTTTCTTGAACTTCTCTCTGTTTGTTGTAGTGTCAGCTCATGAGTTGTCCCTTGATCCTTTGCAACATGCTCAAGATGGGAAGTTCTCTAGCATCTAATATATACCTGTTAAACACTTCACATGTATTGTTCAATAGAATATCACATTTTGGATACTCACTGAAAAATGCCCTTACCCAAGTGTTTGGGGCCATTTTTCCAACCAAGCATGGGCATCTTTGTTGAGCAGCTTCATTTTGTCCATCTCTTAGTTCCAACCAAGCATGAGAATATTCACTCTATTCTTAATACTATATTCAGTAATAGCCTTTCTAAGCACCTCTACTGAATCAAACTTCATGCCACCTTTGAAAATGGGGTTGTGCAAATCTTCAGGTCTGAAACTTCTCATGTTCTGCCCAGCCTGACCCTCTTCATCAGATTCTAGTAACTCCAATTCTTCCTCATCAGAGTTCAACTCATCCCATTTTGTGCCTGTTGAGTCCTTGTCTATGCCAGTTGGGGCATTTCTATTCCTCCCTACTCTGACTATTATCCCCTTTGTTGCACCCTCATCAACCACCCCTTCATCAACATTTTCACAGAACAGTTCATCAACATCATAGTCATTGTCAACAAAATCCACTTCTGAACTGTCTTCACTATCATCACAATCAGCAGAATCTGTCCTAGGAGGGACAGGCACCTTTGTAGGACTGATCACTTTGGGTAAGGTTGCAATTGGATTGAACACAATGTCCTCCCGGTTGTTGCTATCAATTGAATTGTAATGGTCCATATAAAGCACATAGTTCTTGACCTTAAATGCAACTTGCTTCATTATCTGTGCTTCTTTATCTGATTCAATCAAACGCAAACCGGTTGACATATCCATCTCAGGCAACAACCAATACATGGGGATACCCAGATCATAACCTAGCACCACTAATATCTCATCTACTCTAGAAAAGACCAGTACTTCACTTTGACATGATCGAACCAATCAACCTTGCCATTGAGATACGCCCGATCTATACCAGACCCATAGAAAAAGCCACCATGATGCACTTCCACTGAAAACTCTTCATCGCCAGGCCCTAAAGAACGAAAATGAACCTTAAAATCAGGCACAGAACCGGAGCATAGCCACCAAAACAGGATGCTACCTACCAGACCTAATACTACCGCCCCAAATTGATAGCCATAGATAGCATTGAGTATAGGGATGCAGTTCTAGGACACTTACCATAGGTTGGTGCTGCTTCCCCTTTCAGCCATCGATGACCTGACATGGTGTCGCCGTGTCGCAATCTGTGCGACTGGGTGGCACCCACCACAAAGCTCGCTGCCACCGATGGACTCGCGCCTTTGTCTTCACTACTCCCTTTCCACGAGTTCGCCGCCGCCTCGGCCCGCCCTTGTCTCCTGTCCCGGCTGAGAAAGATTGGGGAAGAGAGTGGCTTGAGTTGGAAATGAGGAAGACAATGTTCGCAGGGGTTTTTTTTATATAAATTATGATGCCACGAGCTTCGGTCTTCCACTCTGGCATCGTCATGTCAGACTATGTGGCTCGCGTGGCTGCTTTTGGACCCTGGATGCACCTCGGAAATAGTTCGAGGACCTATATAGTTGTTTTTGTAGTTTGAGGACGTAGATGGGAGGTGTAACACCCAAATTTTAGAGATAACAAAAATTGAAATGATTTAGATAACAAATAATGTCCAATTTAAAATAATAATAAAATAAATTTTGTGTTGCATTCATGCTGTTGCATATATTTTATTGTGTGGTGCTGTATTTGTTTTATTTTATTTTATTTTATTTTGGAGTAGAATGTATTTGAAATATTTTTGGAAACAAGTAAATAAAAAAAAGAGAAAAAGGAGAAGCTTACCTATCTGGCGGCCTGGAAGCCTGCTATGCGGCCCGCTCCTCTTCTTAGCTTGGTGGGCCGATCGGCGGCATCATAGACGCGGCCCAACTCGGTGTCATGGCCCAGCTCGGCCCAGGGTCCGGCAGCTGCGCCTTCCTCTCTCTCTGAGTCGCTGTCCGGTGGGGTCCGCATGTCATAAGCTTCTTCCTCCTCCCGTGTTCAAGCCGGACTTCGAACCGGAGGTGGACGCAACAACCGACTCGCAAATCCGGGATCTCCTATCCTTATACGGTCACTTGAGGCTATAAATAGGAAGAGAGGATCTTCTAGTTTCCGTTTTTCAACTAAAACGTTAGGGTTGCCACAAGAAATCGGGGTTTTTAGGGTTTAGGAGTTCGTCGGGTACGGTTGGTCGTCGGTGGGTCTTGCGGGACGGTGCGGGCTCGATTTCTTCGCGTTGGTGAGTTCGTCATCTCCTTCTCTTCCTCCCCGTGCTATTCTTTTGGGTTGAGATGCTTTGGATTACGGTTTAGCGAGCTCGGGTGAACCGGCAATGGAGATCGCCGTTCTCTTCTTGCCGCGTTTTTTCCTCGTGCGGTTGTAGTTCTCCAAAACCGCGTAGATGGGTGCGGGTTGCCCTCCTCTCTCGATTGGACCTAGTTGCGGTTTGTTTGGCGGTCAGGAACGGCGGGGCCGAAACTCTCCGGCGAGGCGGCCATGGCGGGCATGGCGGCCGGCGGTCGGTGATGGAGAAGATGACTGGATTCTATACTGTAGACTTGCAGATGAACCCGAACCGTCCGATTCGAGATCGATGGCCCAGATTAGAAGATACCCCTTCGCGGGTAAACTTTCTAAAGAGACCCTGTGGTTTTTAGTAAACAACCCGCGGTCCTTGGCGCATTCCAGGAGGTTACGCTTTTGTATTTTGAAAACGTATTTTCATCCGGTTAAATCAAAAATACGTTTTCAGCAATTTACAGTTTTGCCACTGGAATTGTTTTAGTCATAAAATCTTCGTTTTAACTCCGATTTGATCCGTTCAAATTGCGTTAGGTTCGTATTTGCGAACTCTACATGTTAGTATAGTTTTACGGTTAGTTTTGATAATTTATTTTTCGAGTTTATAATTAAGTATTTATTTATCTATAGGAAATCTTAGAAAATTCATAACTTTTACGTTTTAACTCCGATTTTGGTGATCTTTGCGTCTGTGTGATCGTAGAAACGTGTAGAAGAGTTTTATAAACTTTTATTACTGTTTTGTTACTGTTGGTGTACTGTTCTAATTATATCTATTTGTTTGCTTCGTGTATGTTTGATTGGATGCATGTATGTTGTTGATTGATGATCGAGTATAGAAGGTGAGCAGTACTTGGACGATTCGGAGTATTACTTTGAGCCAAGTCAGCAGTATCATTTGGAGAGCTTTGATCAAGGCAAGTATAACACAGGACTATCCTTGCTACCTATTCATCAAAATGATCATACATATGCATGTGCTTACCTTGACAACCTTAGAGATTATAACTTAGTGCTTGATGTCTTGATTCCTTGTCAACCTTGGGTATGCATATGGGTAGCTATGGCTAGTGCTTAAACTAAGAACAATGATCTTGCAATATGATTAATGGATCAAGCAACCAATTATTAAGATGATTTAATTTTTGTTAAAAGGGGGCTAGAGCATGTGTATTATTTTTGATGCTCTAGTTACTCTCCGTAAGGACTTATCTGTACGTGATCATCCGGGATATACAGTACAGCTGTGAGGGCTATATGGCTCTGGCTCTAGTTGTTCAAGAGACCTTTTCTAGCTTGTTAGTGGTTACCTTAAATGGCGTAAGAATGGCTTGACACTTTGGGTGTAGTGCGAGCCCCTGGCCTAGTGTGTATAGGCTGCGGTTGTTGTGCCACAGGGAAGGGGGGTTCTACATCTGCCTGCCGAGTGAATCTAATGGCCCTAACTTGTTAGACGAACTCTTGAGTGGCTTTATATGGTTTTTGGGTGTTTGGGCTTGATCTCCCCACTCATTCGGAAATCATGACTCACAGTGAAAGTGTACACCTCTGCGCAGAGTTAAAAACTGGTATACTAGCCGTGCTCACGGATACGAGCGGCCTTGGAACATTTACAGATAGATGATCACCATTGTTATATCATGTTTAATTACTGTTGTTATTATTATGCTCTTGTTAATGTTATTCGTTATCATTATTGCAATTGATCATTGGTTCTTTAATGGGAAGTGGTTTATCTCGATGCTACTCAAATGAAAGTTATAAGATTAAAAGCTAACCGCAGTTAAACAGTGTCTAGCCATTTGAGCCTCATGAACCCTGTGTTATATTTGTTGAGTTCGACATGGACTCACTCTTGCTATTTCCACCATAACAGATGAAGATTATGATGAGGATTATCGTAATGAGTACTAGTCTTGGTGTCAACCAGTCAACCGTGTCCCTGTGTGGAGTTTCCACTGGAGATTATTACTAGTTATTATTATTTATTGTTCAAGACTATGTTTTAAACATATATTCGTTATGTAATAAGCACTGTGATGATACTATGTAATTTGTCTGCTTATGTGTGCGATCATGACCTGGGGCGCACATGAGTATTTTATGCATCCTATTTTTGTCCTTAAAAATGGGTGTGACAGATTGGTATCAGAGCCGTGTTGACTGTAGGACGCAAGCCTAGTTAGAATGGTCGTTGATAGCATCCATACCTCACTTAATTCATGCTTCGTCTTTCACCTTGTTAATTACTAAAGTTTTATGCTTCCTCTACTTTATTCTATTGCGAAAATACATTGATTCTATCTAATCTATGTCTAAATCTTGTAGATGCCTCCTCATCCCCGTTTGTCAGCTGCACAATATGTTGCCCGTTTCAAACCCCAGGAGCCAAAGGAAGAGGGCGATCAAGAGCTATCTGATGCTGAATCAAGAGTTGGTGATACACCTATGGAGGATGTAGTTATGGGGTGGACTACGAAGTTTCATATCATGGTTCCTAAGGCTGATGCTTTCTTCCATGATATGTTGACAAGAACCTTGGATAACTACTACTACGACTGGGAGGCTACTTTAGAGTATCGCAGTGCAGAGTATAGTCATCCATGGATGGATTCCTATTGGAAGACGGAATTATGGGTCAAGAAAAGGGATCCTACCACTAAGGAGCCTAAGGTGGAGTCAAAGTTCATTACCCGAGTGAGCCGGGCAACTGTGGAGACAAGCATGGAGGATGTCGCTTTCAATGCATTTGTTTACTACCATGGTCTACGCTCGGACAGGACGCTAAAGGGTGCACTTCGGCACTTTCCTTGTTTCTTGCATGACAAGGGAATTTGGACCGTGCCACTTGCAGATGATTCCTCCTTGACTTTGCAAGCTACGGTGGCATTAGCTCGTGAATTGGCTCTTCATGAGGCGGACTTGAAGGATGAGTTGCTGAAGGAAAAAGAACTTAAGGAGCAAGCTTACAAGGAGATTGACCAATTAAGGGCGGAGTTAGGTCGTCCTAAGATTTATGAGAAGCTTAATTAGGAAATAGGAAAAATCCCTATGCAATAAGAACGATAGTAGTTGCGAGTTAATTTCGAGTTTGGATTGTTTTAAGAGTCAGTTTGTGGTGTGAACAATTGTGTGATTGATGGATTGTTATTATGATAATGTGTGATTTGGATCTTTGTAATGTGTGCTGGAGTTTTGTAGACATGTCTACAAATTCCATGGTTAAGAATATTAAGTTTGATCAAGATATATTAGTTGAATATGAGGTTAAATTAGTTCTGTCCTTTGCTGATTTTTGGATCAGTCTGGGATGTTTTAGAAATAACTTAAAATCCGTTCATGAGAAATTTAAGAAATTTTACTGGGAATAATTAGACTTCTATATCTTTCCAATCCCACAAGAATCACCTTAATATCTATTATGAGTTAAGAGATATACCTGTTTCAAGTTGGAGTTACTGCACAGTCTGGAAATCTGGAACAGTTTCTGTTAAGTTCAGTTTTTGACCAATTTATTGACAGAATCAGAAAAAGTGTTGTGAATACGAGTTGTAGATAATTTTATAAGCTTTCCAACCATGTAAAGATCATCTGATTTGGACATCTGTAGCTCGAGATATGACAGTTTTACTGAGTTGCTGAAATTGGAGTTCGCCCAGAAAATCAGATTTTGTTTATCTATTGTATACATCATCTCGGATTGTACTGAATTCCATCTTCTGTGTTTTGGAAACAGATGTCAGGCAGAGGTCGTGGAAGAGGTCGTGGGGGTGCTAATCCACCCGTTACTATGGAGGAACTCATGCAAACCCAGAATCAGCTGATGCAGATGTTTATGCAGCATATGCAGAACAATCCCCCTGTTGGAGGACCACCACCTGTTCAAGTAAGGGATAAGCGTGGAGAATTTTTGAAGGGACGCCCTCCAGTGTTTTCTCATGCTGCTGATCCTTTAGAAGCAGATGATTGGGTAAGGGCAGTGGAGAAACAGCTGAATATAGCTCAATGCAATGATATGGAAAAGGTGTTGTATGCATCTGGTCAGTTACAAGGGACAGCTCAGACTTGGTGGGAGTCGTACCAGGCTGCACGCCCTGACAATGCTCCTCCTATCACTTGGAATGAGTTTGTTAGAGATTTTCGAGCTCGTCATATTCCTGAAGGTGTAATTGAGCTGAAGCAGGAAGAATTCAGAAACCTGAGGATGGGACAGATGAGTGTGAGTGAATATCATGACAGGTTTACCCAGTTGGCTCGCTATGCTCCCAATGAAGTTAGGGAAGATGCAGACAAGCAGCGTCTTTTCTTGAAGGGAATATATTATGATCTTCGCTTGCAGCTGAAGGGGAATAACTATGCTAGTTTTCAAGAGCTGGTGAACAAAGCGATTGTGCTGGATAATGAGCGTAGGGAGATGGATAGAAAGAGGAAGATGAAGGTGCAAGGCTCAGGAAGCAACAACCGTCAACGCACAAATTCTCAGCATGGCTTTCATCAGAAGTTTCAGGGACCGGTTAGCCAGTGGAATCGCAATTCAAATCAGAGGTGGTCCCAAAATTGGCAAAACAATCAGTCGCAACAGCGTTCATCATATCCACAGCGTCAACAGTATCAGCAGACTGGGCAACAGACTCCTCGCACTGGAAATCCCAATGCTACCCCCATAAAGAATAGTACTCCCAGCACTCCTATTAGATGCTTTGTCTGTGGTAAAGAGGGTCATTTGTCTTATAATTGTCCTGAGAAGCAGAACCAACAGACTCCTCAGAGCCAGAAGAGCAACCAGAGGCAATCCGGTGCTGGAAGGGTGAATCACGTGTCTTCTGATACAGCTCATAATGCACCAGAAGTTATGATTGGTACGTTCAATGTACATTCCACTCCCGCAACTGTTCTTTTTGACTCTGGAGCATCTCATACATTCATATCCAATATTTTTGTTAAAATGCATAGTATACCCATGCTAGCTATGAAAGAACCTCTCTTAGTAAATTCACCTGGAGGTACCATGCAAACTAGTAATCGTTGTCTTCCGATTAGTATGGTATTAAGGGGGGTAGAGTTTAAGATAACTCCTATAGTGTTGAGAACATCTGGGATTGATGTGATATTGGGTATGGACTGGATGATGCAAAATCAGGCAGAGATTCAGTGTCAGCAGAAAGTGGTAGTTGTGACTGCGCCTAATGGAGATAAAATCAATGTGGATGTAGCAATGCAGAAGCAACCAACCGCGGTGGTGAATCAGATTGAAGATACTATTAAGGAGAATTCAGTGATTGAGGAATTTCCGGATGTCTTCCCTGATGAATTGCCAGGTATGCCACCTGACCGAGACATTGAATTTCTTATTGAATTATTACCTGGAACTGCACCTATAGCCAAACGACCATATAGGATGGGAGTAGATGAATTAGAAGAACTTAAGAAACAAATTAAAGAATTACAAGAAAAAGGTTTTATTCGACCTAGTTCATCACCTTGGGGAGCACCAGTTATTTTTGTTGATAAGAAAGATGGTGGTCAGAGGATGTGTGTTGATTATCGGTCACTAAATGAAGTAACTATCAAGAATAAGTATCCTTTGCCCCGGATTGATGACTTGTTTGATCAGTTGAGAGGTGCTTGTGTGTTCTCTAAGATTGATTTACGTTCTGGATATCATCAGTTGAAGATTCGTGCCTCTGATATTCCAAAGACAGCTTTTACTACAAGGTATGGATTGTATGAGTATACTGTTATGTCGTTTGGATTGACCAATGCACCTGCATACTTTATGTACATGATGAATAAGGTGTTCATGGAATACTTGGATAAGTTTGTGGTAGTGTTTATTGATGATATACTGGTATTTTCCAAGACAGAGGTAGAGCATGCTGAACATTTGAGGTTGGTATTGCAGAAGCTTAGAGAGCATAAACTGTATGCGAAGCGAAGTAAATGTGAGTTTTGGTTGAAGGAAGTTTCTTTTCTTGGTCATATTGTTTCTAATGGAGGTATATCAGTGGATCCAGGCAAGGTAAAGGATGTATTGAATTGGAAATCACCTACTGATGTTAGTGAGATTCGCAGTTTCCTGGGTTTAGCTGGATATTATAGACGGTTCATTGAAGGGTTTTCTAAACTTGCTAAACCTATGACATCTCTGTTAGAAAAGAATGCTAAATTTGTGTGGTCTGATAAATGTCAAGCTAGTTTTGAGGAATTGAAGAAGAGGTTAACTACAGCGCCTGTTTTGGTTTTACCAGATTTGAGTAAGAAGTTTTCTATTTATTGTGATGCTTCTCGTCAAGGTTTGGGATGTGTTCTTATGCAAGAAGGCAGAGTTGTGGCATATGCATCTAGACAGTTGAGAAAGCATGAGTTGAATTATCCTACACATGATTTGGAGTTAGCAGCTGTCGTTCATGCTTTAAAGATTTGGAGACATTATTTGATTGGACATAAGAGTGATATATACACTGATCATAAGAGTTTGAAGTATATTTTCACTCAGTCAGATCTGAATTTGAGGCAACGCAGATGGTTGGAGTTGATTAAGGATTATGATATTGAGATACACTATCATCCTGGTAAGGCTAATGTAGTAGCTGATGCTCTTAGTAGGAAGAGTTATGCCAATGAGATAAGAACATTGTCTATGGCTAGTGAGTTATGTGCTGAATTTGAATATTTGAACTTGGGAATTGTTACTAATGCAATGGAATTAGTAATAGAGCCTACTTTAGAGCAAGAGATCTATAAGGGTCAATTGAAGGATGAGAAACTAAAGAAGATAGCGGAGGATATAGTGATTGGTAAGTCACCCGGCTTTAGAATGGATGATAATGGAATTTTGTGGTTTGGAAAGAGGCTGTGTGTACCTGAGGATCAAGCTATTAGACAGGCAATTCTTCGTGAAGCTCATGAGTCAGCTTATTCTATTCATCCTGGTAGTACTAAGATGTATTTGGATCTTAAACAGAAATATTGGTGGGTTGGACTAAAGCGAGATGTGGCTGAGTATGTGGCTTTGTGTGATACTTGTCAGAGGGTGAAAGCAGAGCATCAGAGACCTGCTGGATTGTTGCAACCAATGAAGATCCCTGAATGGAAGTGGGAGGAAGTTGGTATGGACTTTATAGTGGGGTTACCGCGTACTCAGAGAGGTTATGATTCTATTTGGGTGATAGTGGATAGGTTGACTAAAGTTGCTCATTTTATTCCAGTCAAGACTAATTACACGGGAGTACAATTAGCTACCTTGTATATGGAAAGGATAGTATGTTTGCATGGAGTACCAAAGAAAATTGTGTCTGATCGGGGTACGCAGTTTACATCGCACTTTTGGCAAGCTGTGCATGAATCTTTAGGAACTAAATTGAACTTTAGTACAGCATATCATCCACAGACAGATGGACAGACTGAAAGGACCAACCAGGTATTAGAGGATATGTTGAGAGCCTGTGCATTGCAATATGGAACTAGTTGGGATAAGAGTTTGCCTTATGCAGAATTTTCTTACAATAATAGTTATCAACAGAGTCTTAAGATGGCACCGTTTGAAGCTTTGTATGGACGAAAGTGTAGAACTCCATTGTTTTGGGATCATACAGGTGAATCTCAGGTGTTTGGTACAGATGTTCTTAGAAACGCAGAAGATCAAGTGCGAGTGATTCGTGAGAATTTGAGAGTGGCACAGTCTCGTCAGAAGAGTTATGCTGATAATAGGAGAAGGGATCTAGTTTTTGAGGTAGGTGATTATGTCTATTTGAAGGTGTCACCTATGAGAAGTGTGAAGAGATTTAACATGAAAGGTAAACTAGCACCAAGGTATGTTGGACCATTTAAAGTTATTGCTAGACGTGGGGAAGTTGCTTACCAATTAGAGTTGCCTGAGAATTTATCTGGGGTGCATGATGTGTTTCATGTTTCACAACTTAAGAAGTGTTTGAGGGTGCCTGAGGAGCAGATACCTTTGGAAGAATTGACTGTTAAGGAGGATCTTACATATGAAGAGATTCCGATTAAGATTATAGAGACTGCTGAGAGGGTTACTCGAAGTCGGGTTATTAAGATGTGTAAAGTACAGTGGAATCGATATTCAGAGGCAGAGGCAACTTGGGAAAGAGAGGATGAATTGAGGAAATCATATCCGCAGTTGTTTGAGTAAGCAATCCAATCTCGAGGACGAGATTCTTTTAAGGGGGTAGAATTTGTAACACCCAAATTTTAGAGATAACAAAAATTGAAATGATTTAGATAACAAATAATGTCCAATTTAAAATAATAATAAAATAAATTTTGTGTTGCATTCATGCTGTTGCATATATTTTATTGTGTGGTGCTGTATTTGTTTTATTTTATTTTATTTTATTTTGGAGTAGAATGTATTTGAAATATTTTTGGAAACAAGTAAATAAAAAAAAGAGAAAAAGGAGAAGCTTACCTATCTGGCGGCCTGGAAGCCTGCTATGCGGCCCGCTCCTCTTCTTAGCTTGGTGGGCCGATCGGCGGCATCATAGACGCGGCCCAACTCGGTGTCATGGCCCAGCTCGGCCCAGGGTCCGGCAGCTGCGCCTTCCTCTCTCTCTGAGTCGCTGTCCGGTGGGGTCCGCATGTCATAAGCTTCTTCCTCCTCCCGTGTTCAAGCCGGACTTCGAACCGGAGGTGGACGCAACAACCGACTCGCAAATCCGGGATCTCCTATCCTTATACGGTCACTTGAGGCTATAAATAGGAAGAGAGGATCTTCTAGTTTCCGTTTTTCAACTAAAACGTTAGGGTTGCCACAAGAAATCGGGGTTTTTAGGGTTTAGGAGTTCGTCGGGTACGGTTGGTCGTCGGTGGGTCTTGCGGGACGGTGCGGGCTCGATTTCTTCGCGTTGGTGAGTTCGTCATCTCCTTCTCTTCCTCCCCGTGCTATTCTTTTGGGTTGAGATGCTTTGGATTACGGTTTAGCGAGCTCGGGTGAACCGGCAATGGAGATCGCCGTTCTCTTCTTGCCGCGTTTTTTCCTCGTGCGGTTGTAGTTCTCCAAAACCGCGTAGATGGGTGCGGGTTGCCCTCCTCTCTCGATTGGACCTAGTTGCGGTTTGTTTGGCGGTCAGGAACGGCGGGGCCGAAACTCTCCGGCGAGGCGGCCATGGCGGGCATGGCGGCCGGCGGTCGGTGATGGAGAAGATGACTGGATTCTATACTGTAGACTTGCAGATGAACCCGAACCGTCCGATTCGAGATCGATGGCCCAGATTAGAAGATACCCCTTCGCGGGTAAACTTTCTAAAGAGACCCTGTGGTTTTTAGTAAACAACCCGCGGTCCTTGGCGCATTCCAGGAGGTTACGCTTTTGTATTTTGAAAACGTATTTTCATCCGGTTAAATCAAAAATACGTTTTCAGCAATTTACAGTTTTGCCACTGGAATTGTTTTAGTCATAAAATCTTCGTTTTAACTCCGATTTGATCCGTTCAAATTGCGTTAGGTTCGTATTTGCGAACTCTACATGTTAGTATAGTTTTACGGTTAGTTTTGATAATTTATTTTTCGAGTTTATAATTAAGTATTTATTTATCTATAGGAAATCTTAGAAAATTCATAACTTTTACGTTTTAACTCCGATTTTGGTGATCTTTGCGTCTGTGTGATCGTAGAAACGTGTAGAAGAGTTTTATAAACTTTTATTACTGTTTTGTTACTGTTGGTGTACTGTTCTAATTATATCTATTTGTTTGCTTCGTGTATGTTTGATTGGATGCATGTATGTTGTTGATTGATGATCGAGTATAGAAGGTGAGCAGTACTTGGACGATTCGGAGTATTACTTTGAGCCAAGTCAGCAGTATCATTTGGAGAGCTTTGATCAAGGCAAGTATAACACAGGACTATCCTTGCTACCTATTCATCAAAATGATCATACATATGCATGTGCTTACCTTGACAACCTTAGAGATTATAACTTAGTGCTTGATGTCTTGATTCCTTGTCAACCTTGGGTATGCATATGGGTAGCTATGGCTAGTGCTTAAACTAAGAACAATGATCTTGCAATATGATTAATGGATCAAGCAACCAATTATTAAGATGATTTAATTTTTGTTAAAAGGGGGCTAGAGCATGTGTATTATTTTTGATGCTCTAGTTACTCTCCGTAAGGACTTATCTGTACGTGATCATCCGGGATATACAGTACAGCTGTGAGGGCTATATGGCTCTGGCTCTAGTTGTTCAAGAGACCTTTTCTAGCTTGTTAGTGGTTACCTTAAATGGCGTAAGAATGGCTTGACACTTTGGGTGTAGTGCGAGCCCCTGGCCTAGTGTGTATAGGCTGCGGTTGTTGTGCCACAGGGAAGGGGGGTTCTACATCTGCCTGCCGAGTGAATCTAATGGCCCTAACTTGTTAGACGAACTCTTGAGTGGCTTTATATGGTTTTTGGGTGTTTGGGCTTGATCTCCCCACTCATTCGGAAATCATGACTCACAGTGAAAGTGTACACCTCTGCGCAGAGTTAAAAACTGGTATACTAGCCGTGCTCACGGATACGAGCGGCCTTGGAACATTTACAGATAGATGATCACCATTGTTATATCATGTTTAATTACTGTTGTTATTATTATGCTCTTGTTAATGTTATTCGTTATCATTATTGCAATTGATCATTGGTTCTTTAATGGGAAGTGGTTTATCTCGATGCTACTCAAATGAAAGTTATAAGATTAAAAGCTAACCGCAGTTAAACAGTGTCTAGCCATTTGAGCCTCATGAACCCTGTGTTATATTTGTTGAGTTCGACATGGACTCACTCTTGCTATTTCCACCATAACAGATGAAGATTATGATGAGGATTATCGTAATGAGTACTAGTCTTGGTGTCAACCAGTCAACCGTGTCCCTGTGTGGAGTTTCCGCTGGAGATTATTACTAGTTATTATTATTTATTGTTCAAGACTATGTTTTAAACATATATTCGTTATGTAATAAGCACTGTGATGATACTATGTAATTTGTCTGCTTATGTGTGCGATCATGACCTGGGGCGCACATGAGTATTTTATGCATCCTATTTTTGTCCTTAAAAATGGGTGTGACAGGAGGGAGCCAAAAGTTTGAGGACTCTGGCTGCATTTTACTCTTAAAAAATTACCCACCATTACCATTATGAAAAATACATAAAGTAACACCTAATTTTGCATCTAAATTACCCACATCAGCCATTACAAAGATAATTCAAAACAACCCCTATATTTTTATATAAATTACCCACATCTGTTATAACGAAAAATAATTCAAAATAACCCCCTAAATTTGCATTTAAATTACCCAGCCACTATAAAATATAATATAACATAATCCTGTAACATTGCGTCTAAATTACCCAGCTTTGTTATTATGAAAGATAATTTGAAGTAATTCTCAAACTTCGTATTTAAATTATTCACATCTACCATTATGAAAGATAATTTAAAAAATATCCTAACGATTTTATAAATTATCCACCTTTATCATTTTGAAAAGTGATATTCATTTGGCCTATCCGTATATGTTGTTATCAAACATAATATAAGATATTACCTTTATATTTGTATGTACCTTATCCGTTATAAAATAAACAAAAAATCTCTAAAATTTACACTAAATTGTAATATATATTATTGCAAAAACTAAATCAATATCCATATACTTTGATACATAGATATATTTGTACATTATAGACTTCTATAATCATGAAATAAAATGACTATAATGCTATGTTCCACAATGGATATACCGTATAAATACATATACTTTAGGATAAATATTTATTTCAACAACATATGAAACATGCAAAAATATTCACTTAACAAACCACATAGCAATAACAGTTTATATTAATACATTTTTAATGAAACATTATGTCATATCAATATAATTAATTCAATTTGGAAAACAGATATATAATACTACACATATATAATCTTGTTATACAACAGATTAAACAAGTTTTAGTGTCCGGAGTGCAAGCAAGTTTTAACTTATTTGGAAAACAATACTAATGGGACCTAGAATCTTTTGAATAAAAAACATTTTTTGAATAAAAGATAAAGAATAAAAGGATTTCTAATTAACATGTGATAAATTTGCAACAACTTGATTAAAAGTTAAAGATAAACGATAGATTTGTGATGTCAAAAAAGGGTTATATCAAGTGTTTATATATGAAGACTAGATATCAACTAAAAATATATCACACTAGAAACAAGGATAAATACTAGAAGTTCTAACTAGAGGTCCCCAGTAGAGCCTGCATATTAATCCTTTTTGACCGAAGGAAACCCAACCTATTTTTTATATTTTTTTTTATTTCAGACCAATTTAAATTCACTCCCACGAGGAGTCGAACCCAGGCCTGCTGGATGCAATCTAGGTGTTGTAACCACTAGGCTAGAGACCCTTTAGCCCTGCATGTTAATCCTCATAAGACTTGATAGAAAAACAAAAGATAGATCCTAAAAATATGCATAAAAATCAAAAACATATTACCATCAATTAGGTATAACCTAAGTCTCCAATGATAATAATAATATAAATTGAATCTATTCTATTTTAGAAATAGTTATCCACATCTGTTGTCCTAGAGTCGTGGTTGGGCGGCCGCCCCAGCTACCAGCGGCATAGCCTTAGACCCCCATACCACTTCTTCCCTCTCTCCGCTGTCAAGGCTTAGTTGCTAATGAGGTTTGCATACCTCTTGATCAAAGGTGCTTGCGTGTACCATGTTTATACTTGGTGGGGCTTGTAGTCTTATGAGACCATACCAACCGTGTTTGTGATGTGACCGCCACCGTGTACCGGAGAGAACAAGGCCCACGGCGTTTTAGCCGGAAGCTTGATAGTGAAGACAGCGGGGAGCAATCTGAGAGAGGCTTGCCGGAAGGCACATCGGAGCCCCTTGTGCGTAGGGAAGACTAGAAGCTATCCATGGAGTTACCCGGCCAGGAGCTTGGCACTTGCGAGGGGCTCCAACGAGGACTAGGGGGAAGCTTGAGCGCTTCTCGATACCTCAGTAAAAATACCGAAGTCGTCGACGGGAGTTTGCATCTCTACCTCATCTTTAGCTTCTGCATTTATATTGCTACCTTGATTGTGTGCTTTACTTTCCTAGCTTAGTTGACAGGATTGGAACCTAGGTTGCATAACTCCTTTGCGATAGCAACACCTAGCAAAACCTTAGTTGCACATCTAGATAGATTATTGTTGCATAGGATTTCCTAGGAGAAAAATAGAGGCCATAGTTAGAAATAGTTTTTAAGTTGCCTAAATCAACACCCCTTCTTTGGCATCACAGTCCTTTCATACACAACATAAGAGATCTACTCTCCGGTGGACGTAGTGTACCCCATGCATACTTGAGCCAATATACATCTGTGTATAGTGTGCTAGCTACCCCCTGATTTCCTGCGCACAAAACACTAATATACATTATCGAGGATAAAACCTATGACAACGTGACTAACTAATGTCTCTGCCATTGTTGACACCTTCGCCTTCCTTCTTGACTTGACTGACGCCACCTTCATCACACATGTGAAAGGATCAAGATGCCCAAGAGGGGGGGGTGAATTGGGCTTCTCTAAAAATTAATTGCAAGAATTAAATCCTACAAGACGGAATTCACCCCTAGTGCCTACTTGTGTTCCTAGATATTCTACCGGTAAAGAGTTTTGCACCCTAGTTTCCAATCCTAGTCTAGCATGGCAATTCTAGGAAAGTAAATCAAGCAATGAATGTAAATACGAGAAAGTAGATGCTTGAAAGTAAGGGCAAGGAACACGGCGATGTTTTTCTGAGGTATCGGAGAGTCGCCACTCCCCACTAGTCCTCGTTGGAGCACCCGCGCAAGGGTGTAGCTCCCCCTTGATCCGCGCAAGGATCAAGTGCTCTCTACGGGCTGATTCTTCGACACTCCATCGCGGTGAATCGCCCAAAACCGCTCACAAGATGAGTTGGGTCATCCACAAGCTTCGCTGGATGATCACCAAACTCCCAAACACCACCAAGCCGTCTAGGTGATGGCGATCACCAAGAGTAACAAGCTAGAACTCTCACTTGACCATAACGAGCCTAATGAGAAGGAGGATGCATACTTGCTACTCTCTAATCACTAGTGAGGAACTCTCAAGCTTTGATTCTCAAATCACACTCCTCACTAGAGCTCTTGCACTCCCTTGCACTCCAAAGGTGTTTCACAGCTGAACAAATGAGCAAGAGACCTCTAAAAGAGGTGGTGGGGATGTATTTATACACCCCACAGTCGAAACAAACCATTACCTGCCAACTCAGCAAAACGTGGGGTGACCGGACGCACTGGTCGAAGTGACCGGACGCACCGGTCGCTCGTAACGGTCGAAATTCTGAAATTTTGGCTGAGTGACCGGACGCGCCGCTCGAAGTGACCGGACGCGCTAGTCGCTCGTAACGGTCGAAATTCTGAACTTTCGGCTGAGTGACCGGACGCGCCGGTCAGGGGTGACCGGACGCGTCCGATCGTGCAGGGAGCTTACTGTAACGAGACCGGACGCGCGACCGTGTCCGATCGTTGATGACTGGACGCGTCCGGTCGTCGCAGGACCTTACTGGAACGTGACCGGATGCGCCGATCACACCCAGGTCGCGTCCGAACGGATGGTTTCCCTTAAGTGACACGTGTCGGTCTGACCACCGCGTCCGGTCCTCGCAAGGACCGCGTCCAGTCATCAGCGCCGAAACGCAGTCGCAGTTTTGAACTGACCGGACGCGTCCGGTCAAGCCAAGGACCGCGTCCGGTCAAGGGAAAAACTCTCTAAACACTCCGAAACGCGACGCAACTTGAACCAAGTTGCTTCCAACTGAACTTTGAGCTATTCTAGAGCTGCCTAGTGCTAAGTTTAACAAGTGTGCACCACACCTAAACATAGGACTCACCTAGGTCAAGCTACCCGCTCATGCTCCCCTTTATAGTACGGCCAAAAGAGAAAACAAAGATCCTAACAACTATTCCGAATGTAACTCAACACCTTGACATCCGGAACTAACCGTCCTTAATCTTGACGTCACTCCTTTGAAAACCGAAACAATTTCCATTAAGGGGCATGAATACCATGGTGCCCAAAGCAGTTATCACCTCCATGATCTAACTTACCAAGGTTTCTGCAAAACACACGTTAGTCATGGTAATAAAGCGTTATCATCGATTGCCGAAACCAACTCTCGGGGCCTAGATGCTTTCAATCTCCCCCTTTTTGGTGATTGATGACAACACTAAGATTCAAAAAAATAGTAGTTGAGGTTTTCGAACATGCTTGGTTCACATAAGCAAAAAGCAATAAGCACTGGAGAAAAGGAATTGCTTATGTGTTCCAAGCCAAAAGAGTGTACTTATAAGTTAAGACATGAAACGTTAGTACACAAAACGATATAGCTCAAAAGAAATTGGAGTAAGGCACGGAAGCACAACCTTATGAGCTATAACCAAACAAGTGACATGATTAAAAACTGTGACTAGATAAACCATAGAGACTCAAAGTATCTCACACGACCACATGTCACAAGAATGCAATTACTGTAAAGTGAACATGATGCATGAATGTAGCACACAAGAAAAGAACGAAAACCCTCTATCAAAACTCCCCCTGAATCTACTCTCTCTCCCCCTTTGGCATCAACCGCCAAAAACTAATCTAAGGATCTGACGGGGGAACAGACGGAGTCGAGTCGGGTGCCGAGGAGCACGGAGTAATCATAAACTGAGAGGTGTCTCCCTCGGACTCAGAGCTATCAGGCTGACCCTCTGAAGAAGCACGCGGCTGTGAAAGCGGTCTGGGTCTGAGCAACAGGAACAGGTGCTGACGAAGTAGCAACAAGCGGAGCAGTCTCTGTGACCTGAGCCTGAAGTGAGCCAATAGCTGGGGGATCTGTCGAGGCAACGGACGAAGGAACTGTCTCTATAGTGCCCGTCCCTGTCACAGGAGGAACAGCTGCCTCGGAAGCTGACAACCCTGAAGAAGTAGCAAAAGTGGTGTGCGAGGGCGTCGGCTGACTAGTCAACTCACTATATGTGGCACTAAAATCAACGAATGGTGTGCCAGTCAAAAGGTGAGGAGGAGGCTGGTCTGAAGGAGTAAATCTCGTCTGAATAGGCGTGTAGCTCGGGGACTGGAACGACTGAGGGACCTGCAGCTGTGGAGAGGTGAACTGAAAGCTCGGCTGTCCCTGACTCGAAGGTCCACTAGACTGTAAGGCTGAAGTCAGGACAGATGCAGGTGGAGGAACCCCAACTGTGACTAGGTGACACAGAAGATCCAAGTACTGCTGCTGGCTAGCTGCACGCTGTCGCTGCATCTCATACTGCTGACGCTGCATCTCGACTTCCTGGCGCTGTATCTCAAGCTGCTGTCTCTGGAACTCATCCTGTCAAGCCTGGATCTAGGCAAAGGCTGCAGCGGTGTCCTGAGCCTGCCTCTGTAGCTGAAACTCCTGTCGCTCCTGTGCCTGGGTCAACCTCTCAAGAATAGCCACCATGGCTGGGTCTGAGCGAGAGGCTGAACCAGAGCCACCGGCCTCGTGGTCGTGAGGCCGAGGAGACCGATACCTGGGGATGGGCTGATAATCCTCGTCAGTGCTGTCAGAGGCCTCATCCTCAGCTATATCAGCGGGCTGAGCATCTAGATCTGTAGCTCTGCCTCAGCAAGACCCTGTACGGTCGCGTCCTGCTCAGCCGCTGTCTCAGGCACCTGAGGTCTCTCTCTCTGTCCTAGCATAGAGGCCTACTCTCTCGTAACTGAAGCCCATAGCTCACGGATATCATACTCAAGAAAAGCAGTGGTAGTATCAGATATCTCAGCTCTAATCTCTGAAGGCAGCTCAAGTGCAGATCTGATGATGAAGCAAATCCAATGAGCATAGGGCAGCTGACGGTGTCCCTTGAAGCCCTCTGCCAGGGTGTCTTCCATCTCACTAAGCATAAGATCCCAAATGTCAAATGGTGTCTGTGAGAGGAGGTGGTGAACAACCCATAGCTGTATCCTGGTCAATCCCTCTCTGTAACCAAGCCTAGGAAGAAGAGTACGCCTGACGATAGCATCTAGAACTCGGGCAAGCGGTGTCAAACTGGCAGGTGTGTGACGAGACCCTTCGCCAAAAGGCTCACAGAAGCAGGGTCGGATCAGATCTGTAGGTGGCACAGTACCGCCATGAGGGCGTCTAGGTGGAGCTGTCTGACCGAAACAGAGCTGGTGGATCTTCGTGTCTGAAGCTGGGAGTCTGAGAATCTCCCGCACTCTTGTGCTGTACAGTCTGTGGTTGCGGCCTCGGAATGCAAAGTGTATGAACTCATGGGTCGGATCAATCCATAATGAAGCATAGAACTCCCTAACCCAAGTGCCGCAGTATGCACCTGTCCGTCTAAGAAAATCTGACAAGCCCGGTAGAAAGGACAAGTGCGGACGAAGCTGCTCACCCACTACCTCAACAAGTGACTCAATGCGACAGACCCTCTGTGGTCGAAAGGCAATGCCACTGTCAATATAAGCTCTGTAAAAATCCTCCTGTAGAGGAGTATAGAAACCCTCTGAAGCTCTAGAGTCCCTCTGAGGTGGGAACCACCGGCTGACCTCAACAAATCTCAACCCTTGCACTTGACGTGCTATAGCACCTCTCAAGTCAAAGTGCTCGACAGGGGGTGAACCTCTAACCCTAGGAGGTGGACGTCCTCCACGACGCTGGCCCTCTAGCCTAGGAGTCACCTGAGCTCGTGTGCGTGTGGAGCGGCGACGCGGTGGAGTCTGAGCTGGCTGCTCCTCTGTCCCCTCTGGAGCCTCTGCAGGTGGATCAACTGACATAGCATCTGCATCCTCTGTCACCTCTGTGCCCTCAGTGGCCTCAGTAGTCTCTGTACCAAGCTGTCGACCTTCAAGATGAAAGCGACGCTCGCCAATGCGGATACCACTGCTCCTGCCTCCCCTCTCTGCCTGCTCAGCTGCATCGGCGACTGCCTGAGCGATCTCTGCATCAGTAAGAGTCTTCTTCTTCTTTCTGGCCATGATCTTGATGCGCTTTCCATGCGCAACTTCAAACAGACGAGGAGGACTGTCGTCCCCATCACTAGGAGCACCACCAGCGTTCTTGCAATGAAACATGCTGTCAAACTGTCGGGAATGCTCGGAAAGATGGTGTACTGACACTCAAGAGGCTTGGCCTCAATCCGTATCCGCAGGCTTGGCCTCGGAGTCAATAACTGAACAGCAGTCACCCCGACACACCGACAAACTCGCTGAAAAGATGGAATAAATGGATCTACTATAAGCAACATATATGATCTAAAAGGTACGAAACCCTAGAGATAGCAATCATATAAGATAAGATGTGAATTGAAACGCGATGGCTACCTCGGATCGACGAGAAGATGGTGAAAAGGTGAGATGACCTAGTTCGCGAGACTTCCCGAAAACACCGGACGAGCTCTGATTTGCCGAAACAAAAGATAATTAGAATTTCAATGATGAAATTACGGCAAACCCTAACAAGGAGATCAAGGTAGCGCGAAACAACCTCGCGAAGAAGACGTCGCACGAAGAAATTTCGACGTCAAATGAAGGAGACGCCGCAGTGCGAACCCTAGGGTTAGGGCAACGCGCGATGGCTGAGAACGAAGATGGTCGCGAGGGAAGGCAGGGGCCGGCCGGAGGTGGCGCAGGTGAAGGAGGGCGTGGCTCACCGGCGGCAGCAGCACACGGCGGCGGTGGTGCAGGCACGGCAGAGAGGTGGTGACGCGGCAAGGCGGAGCAGGTGCGGCGGGGCAGCAGGCGTGGCGGGTGGCACTGCGCGGGTAGAGGCGGCGGCACGGCACGCCGGAGGTGGAGGGGAAGCACGGCGCGGCGGTGAAGGTCAGCGAGCGGCGGCGCTCCGGAGAGCTAGGGCAGGGAGGCGGCGGAATCGCGAAAAACACAGCGGCGGATGAGGAAAAAATGAGGAACACGAAAGGTTATATGAGGAGTTAGATCCGCTCGTCACGCGATGACCGGACGCGGTGGTCGATATGACCGGACGCGGTGGTGCAGTATCCGGTCATAGTCCAGTAAGCACCTGGAATGACCGGACGCGTCCGGTTAGGACTGACCGGACGCGGACAGAGTCCGGTCAAGGGTCTTCCAGGAAAGTCATCGCGAATGACTGGACGCGGTGGTGGTTACCGGGACCGGACGCGGTGGTCAACAGCAGCGCGTCCGGTGCAGCGTCCGGTCACTAGATCAGGAGTTGGTCTTCTAGATGACCGGACGCGCTGGTGGTCGCCGGGACCGGACGCGGTGGTGAAGCATCACTGCGTCCGGTGCAGCGTCCGGTCCAGCGTCCAGTCACAGTTTTTCGTCCTTCTTCATTCCGAACTTCAACGCGACTTCTTTCCTCCCTTCATATTCATCATCACTATCACTATCATCATCATCATCACTATCATAGTTTTGTACCTTTCGTTCACCTTTGGCCATAAGGCATAGGTGAGTAGTGGACGATGATGGTGATGGTGGCGGTGAAGGTGGTGATGAAGATGTCGGTGAAGATGATGGCCCCATTACAAATGCGGCAACCTTCTCTTTCTCATCATTGCTTTCATCTTCGGAGGACTCACAAGATGATTCAATATTGGTGAGCCAATCACCAACAATGTACGTCTTTCCTCCCTTCTTCTTCTTGTGGAACTCCTTCTTCTTGCCATCCTTCTTCTTGTATGGCTTGTTTTTCTTCCTCTCTTCTTCTTCATCACTTGAATCATTTTCCTTGCCCTTGTTCTTGTTCTTGTACTTGTCTTTTGGAGGTCTAGGGCATTGATGAGCTAAGTGGCCAAGTTCACCATAATTGTAGCAATCCATCTCTGAGATTGGCTTTCTTTGCTACTTGTGAAGAATTTCTTTTTCTTGCCATCGAACTTGACGCCACTCTTGTTGAGCTTCTTTAGCATTTTGGTGGTCTTCCTCACCATGAGTGCAAGTGATTCATCATCAATATCACTTTCACTTGAGCTCTCTTGCACCATCATGGCTTGGCCCTTTTTCTTCTTCTTGTCATGGCTAGCTTTGAAGGCCAAGTCTTTCTTCTTGGAAGATGATGAGCCCTCTTCCGGAGTGATGTGCATGTACATCTCATGAGCATTGATCTTCCCCAATACTTGTGTCGGTGTTGCGGTGGAGAGATCACTTTGGTGAAGCACGGTGACAATGTGACCATACTTCTCAACGGGAAGAACACTCAAGATCTTCCTTGCAACATCCGATTCGCTCATTTGAGTGAGCCCAAGAGCATTGAGGTCCTCTACAAGAACATTTAGACGAGTGTACATGTCATTAGCACTTTCTTTGGGAAGCATCTCAAAAGAATTAATTTTCTTTAAAGCAATATGATAGCGTTCCTCACGCTCACTCTTAGTTCCCTCATGGAGAGCACAAAGGTTTTCCCACAATTCATGAGCATTCTTTGCATTACGCACACGATTGAAGATATCCTTGCCTAAGCCCCGGTAGAGTGCATTTTTGGCCTTTGCATTTCACCGGTCGTACTTCTCCTCGTCACCAATTGGGTTGGCGGGATCCTTGATAGCGGGAAGCCCTTGGGTTGTGGCTCTAAGACACCCAACATCTATGGCTTCGAGATACGCCTCCATACGGATTTTCTAATATGGAAAATCATCCCCCTCAAAGGTGGGAGGTGGTCCTTCCCCGTTAGACATCTTGCTCTAGGCGGTAAAGCCTAAAATAGGAGCAACTCGGCTCCGATACCAATTGAAAGGATCAAGATGCCCAAGAGGGGGGTGAATTGGGCTTCTCTAAAAATTAATTGCAAGAATTAAATCCTACAAGCCGGAATTCACCCCTAGTGCCTACTTGTGTTCCTAGATATTCTACTGGTAAAGAGTTTTGCACCCTAGTTTCCAATCCTAGTCTAGCATGGCAATTCTAGGAAAGTAAATCAAGCAATGAATGTAAATACGAGAAAGTAGATGCTTGAAAGTAAGGGCAAGGAACACGGCGATGTTTTTTCGAGGTATCGGAGAGTCGCCACTCCCCACTAGTCCTCGTTGGAGCACCCGCGCAAGGGTGTAGCTCCCCCTTGATCCGCGCAAGGATCAAGTGCTCTCTACGGGCTGATTCTTCGACACTCCGTCACGGTGAATCGCCCAAAACCGCTCACAAGATGAGTTGGGTCATCCACAAGCTTCGCCAGATGATCACCAAACTCCCAAACACCACCAAGCCGTCTAGGTGATGGCGATCACCAAGAGTAACAAGCTAGAACTCTCACTTGACCACAACGAGCCTAATGAGAAGGAGGATGCACACTTGCTACTCTCTAATCACTAGTGAGGAACTCTCAAGCTTTGATTCTCAAATCACACTCCTCACTAGAGCTCTTGCACTCCCTTGCACTCCAAAGGTGTTTCACAACTGAACAAATGAACAAGAGACCTCTAAAAGAGGTGGTGGGGACGTATTTATACACCCCACAGTCGAAACGAACCGTTACCTGCCAACTCAGCAAAACGCGGGGTGACCGGACGCGCCGGTCGAAGTGACCGGACACGCCGGTCGCTCGTAACGGTCGAAATTCTGAAATTTCGGCTGAGTGACCGGACGCGCCGCTCGAAGTGACCGGACGCGCCGCTCGAAGTGACCGGATGAAATTCTGAACTTTCGGCTGAGTGACCGGACGCGCCGGTCAGGGGTGACCGGACGCGTCCGATCGTGCAGGGAGCTTACTGTAACGAGACCGGACGCGCGACCGTGTCCGATCGTTGATGACTGGACGCGTCCGGTCGTCGCAGGACCTTACTGGAACGTGACCGGATGCGCCGATCACACCCAGGTCGCGTCCGAACGGATGGTTTCCCTTAAGTGACACGTGTCGGTCTGACCACCGCGTCCGGTCCTCGCAAGGACCGCGTCCAGTCATCAGCGCCAAAACGCAGTCGCAGTTTTGAACTGACCGGACGCGTCCGGTCAAGCCAAGGACCGCGTCCGGTCAAGGGAAAAACTCTCTAAACACTCCGAAACGCGACGCAACTTGAACCAAGTTGCTTCCAACTGAACTTTGAGCTATTCTAGAGCTGCCTAGTGCTAAGTTTAACAAGTGTGCACCACACCTAAACATAGGACTCACCTAGGTCAAGCTACCCGCTCATGCTCCCCTTTATAGTACGGCCAAAAGAGAAAACAAAGATCCTAACAACTATTCCGAATGTAACTCAACACCTTGACATCCGGAACTAACCGTCCTTAATCTTGACGTCACTCCTTTGAAAACCGAAACAATTTCCATTAAGGGGCATGAATACCATGGTGCCCAAAGCAGTTATCACCTCCATGATCTAACTTACCAAGGTTTCTGCAAAACACACGTTAGTCATGGTAATAAAGCGTTATCATCGATTGCCGAAACCAACTCTCGGGGCCTAGATGCTTTCAATCTCCCCCTTTTTGGTGATTGATGACAACACTAAGATTCAAAAAAATAGTAGTTGAGGTTTTCGAACATGCTTGGTTCACATAAGCAAAAAGCAATAAGCACTGGAGAAAAGGAATTGCTTATGTGTTCCAAGCCAAAAGAGTGTACTTATAAGTTAAGACATGAAACGTTAGTACACAAAACGATATAGCTCAAAAGAAATTGGAGTAAGGCACGGAAGCACAACCTTATGAGCTATAACCAAACAAGTGACATGATTAAAAACTGTGACTAGATAAACCATAGAGACTCAAAGTATCTCACACGACCACATGTCACAAGAATGCAATTACTGTAAAGTGAACATGATGCATGAATGTAGCACACAAGAAAAGAACGAAAACCCTCTATCAAAACTCCCCCTGAATCTACTCTCTCTCCCCCTTTGGCATCAACCGCCAAAAACTAATCTAAGGATCTGACGGGGGAACAGACGGAGTCGAGTCGGGTGCCGAGGAGCACGGAGTAATCATAAACTGAGAGGTGTCTCCCTCGGACTCAGAGCTATCAGGCTGACCCTCTGAAGAAGCACGCGGCTGTGAAAGCGGTCTGGGTCTGAGCAACAGGAACAGGTGCTGACGAAGTAGCAACAAGCGGAGCAGTCTCTGTGACCTGAGCCTGAAGTGAGCCAATAGCTGGGGGATCTGTCGAGGCAACGGACGAAGGAATTGTCTCTATAGTGCCCGTCCCTATCACAGGAGGAACAGCTGCCTCGGAAGCTGACAACCCTGAAGAAGTAGCAAAAGTGGTGTGCGAGGGCGTCGGCTGACTAGTCAACTCACTATATGTGGCACTAAAATCAACGAATGGTGTGCCAGTCAAAAGGTGAGGAGGAGGCTGGTCTGAAGGAGTAAATCCCGTCTGAATAGGCGTGTAGCTCGGGGACTGGAACGACTGAGGGACCTGCAGCTGTGGAGAGGTGAACTGAAAGCTCGGCTGTCCCTGACTCGAAGGTCCACTAGACTGTAAGGCTGAAGTCAGGACAGATGCAGGTGGAGGAACCCCAACTGTGACTAGGTGACACAGAAGATCCAAGTACTGCTGCTGGCTAGCTGCACGCTGTCGCTGCATCTCATACTGCTGACGCTGCATCTCGACTTCCTGGCGCTGTATCTCAAGCTGCTGTCTCTGGAACTCATCCTGTCAAGCCTAGATCTAGGCAAAGGCTGCAGCGGTGTCCTGAGCCTGCCTCTGTAGCTGAAACTCCTGTCGCTCCTGTGCCTGGGTCAGCCTCTCAAGAATAGCCACCATGGCTGGGTCTGAGCGAGAGGCTGAACCAGAGCCACCGGCCTCGTGGTCGTGAGGCCGAGGAGACCGATACCTGGGGATGGGCTGATAATCCTCGTCAGTGCTGTCAGAGGCCTCATCCTCAGCTATATCAGCGGGCTGAGCATCTAGATCTGTAGCTCTGCCTCAGCAAGACCCTGTACGGTCGCGTCCTGCTCAGCCGCTGTCTCAGGCACCTGAGGTCTCTCTCTCTGTCCTAGCATAGAGGCCTACTCTCTCGTAACTGAAGCCCATAGCTCACGGATATCATACTCAAGAAAAGCAGTGGTAGTATCAGATATCTCAGCTCTAATCTCTGAAGGCAGCTCAAGTGCAGATCTGATGATGAAGCAAATCCAATGAGCATAGGGCAGCTGACGGTGTCCCTTGAAGCCCTCTGCCAGGGTGTCTTCCATCTCACTAAGCATAAGATCCCAAATGTCAAATGGTGTCTGTGAGAGGAGGTGGTGAACAACCCATAGCTGTATCCTGGTCAATCCCTCTCTGTAACCAAGCCTAGGAAGAAGAGTACGCCTGACGATAGCATCCAGAACTCGGGCAAGCGGTGTCAAACTGGCAGGTGTGTGACGAGACCCTTCGCCAAAAGGCTCACAGAAGCAGGGTCGGATCAGATCTGTAGGTGGCACAGTACCGCCATGAGGGCGTCTAGGTGGAGCTGTCTGACCGAAACAGAGCTGGTGGATCTTCGTGTCTGAAGCTGGGAGTCTGAGAATCTCCCGCACTCTTGTGCTGTAGAGTCTGTGGTCGCGGCCTCGGAATGCAAAGTGTATGAACTCATGGGTCGGATCAATCCATAATGAAGCATAGAACTCCCTAACCCAAGTGCCGCAGTATGCACCTGTCCGTCTAAGAAAATCTGACAAGCCCGGTAGAAAGGACAAGTGCGGACGAAGCTGCTCACCCACTACCTCAACAAGTGACTCAATGCGACAGACCCTCTGTGGTCGAAAGGCAATGCCACTGTCAATATAAGCTCTGTAAAAATCCTCCTGTAGAGGAGTATAGAAACCCTCTGAAGCTCTAGAGTCCCTCTGAGGTGGGAACCACCGGCTGACCTCAACAAATCTCAACCCTTGCACTTGACGTGCTATAGCACCTCTCAAGTCAAAGTGCTCGACAGGGGGTGAACCTCTAACCCTAGGAGGTGGACGTCCTCCACGACGCTGGCCCTCTAGCCTAGGAGTCACCTGAGCTCGTGTGCGTGTGGAGCGGCGACGCGGTGGAGTCTGAGCTGGCTGCTCCTCTGTCCCCTCTGGAGCCTCTGCAGGTGGATCAACTGACATAGCATCTGCATCCTCTGTCACCTCTGTGCCCTCAGTGGCCTCAGTAGTCTCTGTACCAAGCTGTCGACCTTCAAGATGAAAGCGACGCTCGCCAATGCGGATACCACTGCTCCTGCCTCCCCTCTCTGCCTGCTCAGCTGCATCGGCGACTGCCTGAGCGATCTCTGCATCAGTAAGAGTCTTCTTCTTCTTTCTGGCCATGATCTTGATGCGCTTTCCATGCGCAACTTCAAACAGACGAGGAGGACTGTCGTCCCCATCACTAGGAGCACCACCAGCGTTCTTGCAATGAACCATGCTGTCAAACTATCGGGAATGCTCGGAAAGATGGTGTACTGACACTCAAGAGGCTTGGCCTCAATCCGTATCCGCAGGCTTGGCCTCGGAGTCAATAACTGAACAGCAGTCACCCCGACACACCGACAAACTCGCTGAAAAGACGGAATAAATGGATCTACTATAAGCAACATATATGATCTAAAAGGTACGAAACCCTAGAGATAGCAAGCATATAAGATAAGATGTGAATTGAAACGCGATGGCTACCTCGGATCGACGAGAAGACGGTGAAAAGGTGAGATGACCTAGTTCGCGAGACTTCCCGAAAACACCGGACGAGCTCTGATTTGCCGAAACAAAAGATAATTAGAATTTCAATGATGAAATTACGGCAAACCCTAACAAGGAGATCAAGGTAGCGCGAAACAACCTCGCGAAGAAGACGTCGCACGAAGAAATTTCGACGTCAAATGAAGGAGACGCCGCAGTGCGAACCCTAGGGTTAGGGCAACGCGCGATGGCTGAGAACGAAGATGGTCGCGAGGGAAGGCAGGGGCCGGCCGGAGGTGGCGCAGGTGAAGGAGGGCGTGGCTCACCGGCGGCAGCAGCACACGGCGGCGGTGGTGCAGGCACGGCAGAGAGGTGGTGACGCGGCAAGGCGGAGCAGGTGCGGCGGGGCAGCAGGCGTGGCGGGTGGCACTGCGCGGGTAGAGGCGGCGGCACGGCACGCCGGAGGTGGAGGGGAAGCACGGCGCGGCGGTGAAGGTCAGCGAGCGGCGGCGCTCCGGAGAGCTAGGGCAGGGAGGCGGCGGAATCGCGAAAAACACAGCGGCGGATGAGGAAAAAATGAGGAACACGAAAGGTTATATGAGGAGTTAGATCCGCTCGTCACGCGATGACCGGACGCGGTGGTCGATATGACCGGACGCGGTGGTGCAGTATCCGGTCATAGTCCAGTAAGCACCTGGAATGACCGGACGCGTCCGGTTAGGACTGACCGGACGCGGACAGAGTCCGGTCAAGGGTCTTCCAGGAAAGTCATCGCGAATGACAGGACGCGGTGGTGGTTACCGGGACCGGACGCGGTGGTCAACAGCAGCGCGTCCGGTGCAGCGTCCGGTCACTAGATCAGGAGTTGGTCTTCTAGATGACCGGACGCGCTGGTGGTCGCCGGGACCGGACGCGGTGGTGAAGCATCACTGCGTCCGGTGCAGCGTCCGGTCCAGCGTCCAGTCACAGTTTTTCGTCCTTCTTCATTCTGAACTTCAACGCGACTTCTTTCCTCCCTTCATATTCATCATCACTATCACTATCATCATCATCATCACTATCATAGTTTTGTACCTTTCGTTCACCTTTGGCCATAAGGCATAGGTGAGTAGTGGACGATGATGGTGATGGTGGCGGTGAAGGTGGTGATGAAGATGTCGGTGAAGATGATGGCCCCATTACAAATGCGGCAACCTTCTCTTTCTCATCATTGCTTTCATCTTCGGAGGACTCACAAGATGATTCAATATTGGTGAGCCAATCACCAACAATGTACGTCTTTCCTCCCTTCTTCTTCTTGTGGAACTCCTTCTTGCCATCCTTCTTCTTGTATGGCTTGTTTTTCTTCCTCTCTTCTTCTTCATCACTTGAATCATTTTCCTTGCCCTTGTTCTTGTTCTTGTACTTGTCTTTTGGAGGTCTAGGGCATTGATGAGCTAAGTGGCCAAGTTCACCATAATTGTAGCAATCCATCTCTGAGATTGGCTTTCTTTGCTACTTGTGAAGAATTTCTTTTTCTTGCCATCGAACTTGACGCCACTCTTGTTGAGCTTCTTTAGCATTTTGGTGGTCTTCCTCACCATGAGTGCAAGTGATTCATCATCAATATCACTTTCACTTGAGCTCTCTTGCACCATCATGGCTTGGCCCTTTTTCTTCTTCTTGTCATGGCTAGCTTTGAAGGCCAAGTCTTTCTTCTTGGAAGATGATGAGCCCTCTTCCGGAGTGATGTGCATGTACATCTCATGAGCATTGATCTTCCCCAATACTTGTGTCGGTGTTGCGGTGGAGAGATCACTTTGGTGAAGCACGGTGACAATGTGACCATACTTCTCAACGGGAAGAACACTCAAGATCTTCCTTGCAACATCCGATTCGCTCATTTGAGTGAGCCCAAGAGCATTGAGGTCCTCTACAAGAACATTTAGACGAGTGTACATGTCATTAGCACTTTCTTTGGGAAGCATCTCAAAAGAATTAATTTTCTTTAAAGCAATATGATAGCGTTCCTCACGCTCACTCTTAGTTCCCTCATGGAGAGCACAAAGGTTTTCCCACAATTCATGAGCATTCTTTACATTACGCACACGATTGAAGATATCCTTGCCTAAGCCCCGGTAGAGTGCATTTTTGGCCTTTGCATTTCACCGGTCGTACTTCTCCTCGTCACCAATTGGGTTGGCGGGATCCTTGATAGCGGGAAGCCCTTGGGTTGTGGCTCTAAGACACCCAACATCTATGGCTTCGAGATACGCCTCCATACGGATTTTCTAATATGGAAAATCATCCCCCTCAAAGGTGGGAGGTGGTCCTTCCCCGTTAGACATCTTGCTCTAGGCGGTAAAGCCTAAAATAGGAGCAACTCGGCTCCGATACCAATTGAAAGGATCAAGATGCCCAAGAGGGGGGTGAATTGGGCTTCTCTAAAAATTAATTGCAAGAATTAAATCCTACAAGCCGGAATTCACCCCTAGTGCCTACTTGTGTTCCTAGATATTCTACTGGTAAAGAGTTTTGCACCCTAGTTTCCAATCCTAGTCTAGCATGGCAATTCTAGGAAAGTAAATCAAGCAATGAATGTAAATACGAGAAAGTAGATGCTTGAAAGTAAGGGCAAGGAACACGGTGATGTTTTTTCGAGGTATCGGAGAGTCGCCACTCCCCACTAGTCCTCGTTGGAGCACCCGCGCAAGGGTGTAGCTCCCCCTTGATCCGCGCAAGGATCAAGTGCTCTCTACGGGCTGATTCTTCGACACTCCGTCACGGTGAATCGCCCAAAACCGCTCACAAGATGAGTTGGGTCATCCACAAGCTTCGCCAGATGATCACCAAACTCCCAAACACCACCAAGCCGTCTAGGTGATGGCGATCACCAAGAGTAACAAGCTAGAACTCTCACTTGACCACAACGAGCCTAATGAGAAGGAGGATGCACACTTGCTACTCTCTAATCACTAGTGAGGAACTCTCAAGCTTTGATTCTCAAATCACACTCCTCACTAGAGCTCTTGCACTCCCTTGCACTCCAAAGGTGTTTCACAACTGAACAAATGAACAAGAGACCTCTAAAAGAGGTGGTGGGGACGTATTTATACACCCCACAGTCGAAACGAACCGTTACCTGCCAACTCAGCAAAACGCGGGGTGACCGGACGCGCCGGTCGAAGTGACCGGACACGCCGGTCGCTCGTAACGGTCGAAATTCTGAAATTTCGGCTGAGTGACCGGACGCGCCGCTCGAAGTGACCGGACGCGCCGCTCGAAGTGACCGGACGAAATTCTGAACTTTCGGCTGAGTGACCGGACGCGCCGGTCAGGGGTGACCGGACGCGTCCGATCGTGCAGGGAGCTTACTGTAACGAGACCGGACGCGCGACCGTGTCCGATCGTTGATGACTGGACGCGTCCGGTCGTCGCAGGACCTTACTGGAACGTGACCGGATGCGCCGATCACACCCAGGTCGCGTCCGAACGGATGGTTTCCCTTAAGTGACACGTGTCGGTCTGACCACCGCGTCCGGTCCTCGCAAGGACCGCGTCCAGTCATCAGCGCCGAAACGCTAGTCGCAGTTTTGAACTGACCGGACGCGTCCGGTCAAGCCAAGGACCGCGTCCGGTCAAGGGAAAAACTCTCTAAACACTCCGAAACGCGACGCAACTTGAACCAAGTTGCTTCCAAACTGAACTTTTGAGCTATTCTAGAGCTGCCTAGTGCTAAGTTTAACAAGTGTGCACCACAGCCTAAACATAGGACTCACCTAGGTCAAGCTACCCGCTCATGCTCCCCTTTATAGTACGGCCAAAAGAGAAAACAAAAGATCCTAACAACTATTCCGAATGTAACTCAACACCTTGACATCCGGAACTAACCGTCCTTAATCTTGACGTCACTCCTTTGAAAACCGAAACAATTTCCATTAAGGGGCATGAATACCATGGTGCCCAAAGCAGTTATCACCTCCATGATCTAACTTACCAAGGTTTCTGCAAAACACACGTTAGTCATGGTAATAAAGCGTTATCATCGATTGCCGAAACCAACTCTCAGGGCCTAGATGCTTTCAATCTCCCCCTTTTTGGTGATTGATGACAACACTAAGATTCAAAAAAATAGTAGTTGAGGTTTTCGAACATGCTTGGTTCACATAAGCAAAAAGCAATAAGCACTGGAGAAAAGGAATTGCTTATGTGTTCCAAGCCAAAAGAGTGTACTTATAAGTTAAGACATGAAACGTTAGTACACAAAACGATATAGCTCAAAAGAAATTGGAGTAAGGCACGGAAGCACAACCTTATGAGCTATAACCAAACAAGTGACATGATTAAAAACTGTGACTAGATAAACCATAGAGACTCAAAGTATCTCACACGACCACATGTCACAAGAATGCAATTACTGTAAAGTGAACATGATGCATGAATGTAGCACACAAGAAAAGAACGAAAACCCTCTATCAAAACTCCCCCTGAATCTACTCTCTCTCCCCCTTTGGCATCAACCGCCAAAAACTAATCTAAGGATCTGACGGGGGAACAGACGGAGTCGAGTCGGGTGCCGAGGAGCACGGAGTAATCATAAACTGAGAGGTGTCTCCCTCGGACTCAGAGCTATCAGGCTGACCCTCTGAAGAAGCACGCGGCTGTGAAAGCGGTCTGGGTCTGAGCAACAGGAACAGGTGCTGACGAAGTAGCAACAAGCGGAGCAGTCTCTGTGACCTGAGCCTGAAGTGAGCCAATAGCTGGGGGATCTGTCGAGGCAACGGACGAAGGAACTGTCTCTATAGTGCCCGTCCCTATCACAGGAGGAACAGCTGCCTCGGAAGCTGACAACCCTGAAGAAGTAGCAAAAGTGGTGTGCGAGGGCGTCGGCTGACTAGTCAACTCACTATATGTGGCACTAAAATCAACGAATGGTGTGCCAGTCAAAAGGTGAGGAGGAGGCTGGTCTGAAGGAGTAAATCCCGTCTGAATAGGCGTGTAGCTCGGGGACTGGAACGACTGAGGGACCTGCAGCTGTGGAGAGGTGAACTGAAAGCTCGGCTGTCCCTGACTCGAAGGTCCACTAGACTGTAAGGCTGAAGTCAGGACAGATGCAGGTGGAGGAACCCCAACTGTGACTAGGTGACACAGAAGATCCAAGTACTGCTGCTGGCTAGCTGCACGCTGTCGCTGCATCTCATACTGCTGACGCTGCATCTCGACTTCCTGGCGCTGTATCTCAAGCTGCTGTCTCTGGAACTCATCCTGTCAAGCCTAGATCTAGGCAAAGGCTGCAGCGGTGTCCTGAGCCTGCCTCTGTAGCTGAAACTCCTGTCGCTCCTGTGCCTGGGTCAGCCTCTCAAGAATAGCCACCATGGCTGGGTCTGAGCGAGAGGCTGAACCAGAGCCACCGGCCTCGTGGTCGTGAGGCCGAGGAGACCGATACCTGGGGATGGGCTGATAATCCTCGTCAGTGCTGTCAGAGGCCTCATCCTCAGCTATATCAGCGGGCTGAGCATCTAGATCTGTAGCTCTGCCTCAGCAAGACCCTGTACGGTCGCGTCCTGCTCAGCCGCTGTCTCAGGCACCTGAGGTCTCTCTCTCTGTCCTAGCATAGAGGCCTACTCTCTCGTAACTGAAGCCCATAGCTCACGGATATCATACTCAAGAAAAGCAGTGGTAGTATCAGATATCTCAGCTCTAATCTCTGAAGGCAGCTCAAGTGCAGATCTGATGATGAAGCAAATCCAATGAGCATAGGGCAGCTGACGGTGTCCCTTGAAGCCCTCTGCCAGGGTGTCTTCCATCTCACTAAGCATAAGATCCCAAATGTCAAATGGTGTCTGTGAGAGGAGGTGGTGAACAACCCATAGCTGTATCCTGGTCAATCCCTCTCTGTAACCAAGCCTAGGAAGAAGAGTACGCCTGACGATAGCATCCAGAACTCGGGCAAGCGGTGTCAAACTGGCAGGTGTGTGATGAGACCCTTCGCCAAAAGGCTCACAGAAGCAGGGTCGGATCAGATCTGTAGGTGGCACAGTACCGCCATGAGGGCGTCTAGGTGGAGCTGTCTGACCGAAACAGAGCTGGTGGATCTTCGTGTCTGAAGCTGGGAGTCTGAGAATCTCCCGCACTCTTGTGCTGTACAGTCTGTGGTCGCGGCCTCGGAATGCAAAGTGTATGAACTCATGGGTCGGATCAATCCATAATGAAGCATAGAACTCCCTAACCCAAGTGCCGCAGTATGCACCTGTCCGTCTAAGAAAATCTGACAAGCCCGGTAGAAAGGACAAGTGCGGACGAAGCTGCTCACCCACTACCTCAACAAGTGACTCAATGCGACAGACCCTCTGTGGTCGAAAGGCAATGCCACTGTCAATATAAGCTCTGTAAAAATCCTCCTGTAGAGGAGTATAGAAACCCTCTGAAGCTCTAGAGTCCCTCTGAGGTGGGAACCACCGGCTGACCTCAACAAATCTCAACCCTTGCACTTGACGTGCTATAGCACCTCTCAAGTCAAAGTGCTCAACAGGGGGTGAACCTCTAACCCTAGGAGGTGGACGTCCTCCACGACGCTGGCCCTCTAGCCTAGGAGTCACCTGAGCTCGTGTGCGTGTGGAGCGGCGACGCGGTGGAGTCTGAGCTGGCTGCTCCTCTGTCCCCTCTGGAGCCTCTGCAGGTGGATCAACTGACATAGCATCTGCATCCTCTGTCACCTCTATGCCCTCAGTGGCCTCAGTAGTCTCTGTACCAAGCTGTCGACCTTCAAGATGAAAGCGACGCTCGCCAATGCGGATACCACTGCTCCTGCCTCCCCTCTCTGCCTGCTCAGCTGCATCGGCGACTGCCTGAGCGATCTCTGCATCAGTAAGAGTCTTCTTCTTCTTTCTGGCCATGATCTTGATGCGCTTTCCATGCGCAACTTCAAACAGACGAGGAGGACTGTCGTCCCCATCACTAGGAGCACCACCAGCGTTCTTGCAATGAACCATGCTGTCAAACTGTCGGGAATGCTCGGAAAGATGGTGTACTGACACTCAAGAGGCTTGGCCTCAATCCGTATCCGCAGGCTTGGCCTCGGAGTCAATAACTGAACAGCAGTCACCCCGACACACCGACAAACTCGCTGAAAAGACGGAATAAATGGATCTACTATAAGCAACATATATGATCTAAAAGGTACGAAACCCTAGAGATAGCAAGCATATAAGATAAGATGTGAATTGAAACGCGATGGCTACCTCGGATCGACGAGAAGACGGTGAAAAGGTGAGATGACCTAGTTCGCGAGACTTCCCGAAAACACCGGACGAGCTCTGATTTGCCGAAACAAAAGATAATTAGAATTTCAATGATGAAATTACGGCAAACCCTAACAAGGAGATCAAGGTAGCGCGAAACAACCTCGCGAAGAAGACGTCGCACGAAGAAATTTCGACGTCAAATGAAGGAGACGCCGCAGTGCGAACCCTAGGGTTAGGGCAACGCGCGATGGCTGAGAACGAAGATGGTCGCGAGGGAAGGCAGGGGCCGGCCGGAGGTGGCGCAGGTGAAGGAGGGCGTGGCTCACCGGCGGCAGCAGCACACGGCGGCGGTGGTGCAGGCACGGCAGAGAGGTGGTGACGCGGCAAGGCGGAGCAGGTGCGGCGGGGCAGCAGGCGTGGCGGGTGGCACTGCGCGGGTAGAGGCGGCGGCACGGCACGCCGGAGGTGGAGGGGAAGCACGGCGCGGCGGTGAAGGTCAGCGAGCGGCGGCGCTCCGGAGAGCTAGGGCAGGGAGGCGGCGGAATCGCGAAAAACACAGCGGCGGATGAGGAAAAAATGAGGAACACGAAAGGTTATATGAGGAGTTAGATCCGCTCGTCACGCGATGACCGGACGCGTCCGGTTAGGACTGACCGGACGCGGACAGAGTCCGGTCAAGGGTCTTCCAGGAAAGTCATCGCGAATGACCGGACGCGGTGGTGGTTACCGGGACCGGACGCGGTGGTCAACAGCAGCGCGTCCGGTGCAGCGTCCGGTCACTAGATCAGGAGTTGGTCTTCTAGATGACCGGACGCGCTGGTGGTCGCCGGGACCGGACGCGGTGGTGAAGCATCACTGCGTCCGGTGCAGCGTCCGGTCCAGCGTCCAGTCACAGTTTTTCGTCCTTCTTCATTCCGAACTTCAACGCGACTTCTCCCAATCAAGTTCCAATTCCAAGAGACACAAATAAACACCAATTGGAACCTAATATGAGTGACCTCACTCAAACCCTCATGTTTTTCAAAAATAGATTGCCTTAGGCTAGTATGATTTTTAAGAAAATAGGCAATAAACACCCGAGGAGCAACGTATGGCCGTGTAATAGAGTTTTTGAACCCTTGGGAGCGTCAAAATGCTCTCTCTACCCATGGACGAACACAGAGGTTGCTCAAAGCCAAACTGAAAAGAAACGACAAAACAACAACCATGCATATGCAATGCATCACAAGAAAGTAAAACTGGGTTGCTTGTCAAGTTTGATCCACGGTTAGGCTTCTTCACTCCTCCAAAGGAGGGTTATCGTAACCGTGTTAGACAAGCCCTAAATGCATTGCGGGTAATTAAACATGACATATAATACAATGCAATGCACGAGACAACACAAGCTCATTTTTTAAAGTTACTAGAGTCAAGCACATTAAGTTCACTTCTCAACCTATAAAAGGTGGCCTCATCCAAAGGTTTAGTGAAGATATCCGCTAATTGATTTTCACTTCTTACACCTTCTAGTGATATATCATTTTTAGCAACATGATCTCTTAGAAAGTGGTGGCGGATATCAATGTGCTTGGTGCGAGAGTGTTGTACCGGATTATTAGCAATTTTAACGGCACTTTCATTATCACATAAAAGTGGCACCTTTTCAAGAACAATTCCATAGTCTAGGAGGGTTTGTTTCATGTATAAAATTTGTGCACAACAAGCCCCCGTGGCAATGTATTCCGCCTCGGCGGTGGACAAAGCCACACTATTTTGTTTCTTAGATGACCAAGATACTAAAGACCTCCCAAGCTAATGGCACCCTCCGGATGTGCTTTTTCTATCAATTTTGCAACCGGCATAATCCAAATCGGAATAGCCAACTAGTTGGAATCTAGCTCCTTTGGGATACCAAAGACCAATGCTTGGGGTGTGCTTAAGATATCTTAAGATTCTTTTTACGGCACTTAAGTGAGGTTCTTTAGGGCACGCTTGAAAGCGAGCACACATGCACACACTAAACATGATATCGGGCCTAGATGCGGTAAGGTACAACAAACTACCAATCATAGAACGGTAGAGAGTTTGATCAACCGGTTTACCTCCCTCATCTAGGTCGAGATGTCCATTAGATGGCATTGGGGTGTTGATTGGTTTGCATTCTTCCATCTTGAATTTCTTGAGAAGATCCTTGGTATACTTTTCTTGAGAGATGAAAATCCCTTCTTCCATTTGCTTGACTTGAAAACCAAGGAAGAATGTGAGCTCACCAATCATAGACATCTCGAACTCCTTCGACATCAATTCACCAAATTCCTTGCAATATTCTTCATTTGTTGATCCGAAGATGATATCATCAACATACACTTGACAAATGAAGATCTCCCCATTAAGCTTCTTGGTGAAAAGTGTGGTGTCGACCTTCCCAATGGTGAAGCCCTTCTCAATGAGGAAGTCCCGAAGGCGCTCATACCACGCTCTAGGGGCTTGCTTGAGCCCATATAGCGCCTTGGACAACCTGTAGACATGATTAGAATATCTAGGGTCTTCAAACCCGGGAGGTTGATTAACATAGACTAGTTCATTTATGAAGCCATTTAAAAATGTACTTTTCACATCCATTTGATATAGTTTCATATCATGATGTGATGCATATGCAAGAAGGATACGAATGGCTTCAAGTCTTGCAACGGGTGCAAAGGTCTCTCCAAAATCAAGACCTTCAACTTGAGAGAACCCCTTTGCAACTAGTCTTGCCTTGTTCCTCACCACTACGCCTTGGTCATCTTGCTTGTTGCGGAACACCCACTTGGTTCCAATGACTCTTGCACCTTTAAGATGCTCTTCAAGTGTCCATACTTGATTGCAGGCGAAGTTGTTCAATTCTTCATGCATAGCATTCACCCAATCCGGATCTTGAAGAGCTTCTTCTACATTCTTAGGTTCAACACAAGAGACAAAGGAGTGATGTTCAACAAAAGAAGCAAGCTTTTGAGAACGAGTCATTACTCCCTTAGAAGGACTCCCTATGATGAGATCTTGTGGATGTGCTTGAAGTAGAGGTGAGTTTCTTCTATCAACCACTTGAGGAGGTGGATGGGGAGCATCAACATCTTGAGCTTGTGCCTCGGCTTGTTCATGAGAGACATAAGTGTCTTCATTTTCAACTCTCTCATTCTTATCATCATCTTGAGGCACATGTGATGAAGATGGTGGATCAACAATTTGTACATCGTCTTCATCATCTTTTGGCTTGATGTCTCCCACCGGCATGTTCTTCATTGCCTCCCTCAAGGGTTCATCACCTACATCATCACAATTCTTAATTGCTCCTTGGGAGCCATTAGATTCATCAAATTCCACATCATATGTTTCTTCAACCAAACCGGTGGCATGGTTAAATACTCTATATGCTTTGGACTTTGATGAGTAACCAACAAGAAAACCAATATCACAACGTCTTTGAAACTTCCCTAGGTGTTGACGCTTCTTGTAGATGTAGCATTTGCAACCAAACACTCGGAAGAATGAGACGTCCGGCTTCTTCCCATTAAGCAACTCATAGGGGGTCTTGCCAAGAAACTTTTGTTGGAAGAGGCGATTTGAAGCATAGCATGCGGTGTTGATTGCCTCGGCCCACAACTTCTCTGGAGTATTGTACTCATCTAACATTGTTCTTGCAAGAGTGATCAAAGTCCGGTTCTTTCTCTTAACTACACCATTTTGTTGAGGAGTGTAGGTTGAAGAAACTTCATGCTTGATTCCAATTTCATCACAATAAGCTTCAACGTTGGTGTTGTCAAACTCTTTGCCATTGTCACTTCTAATTTTCTTTATCTTGACTTCAAATTTATTTTGAGCTCTCTTTGCAAACTTCTTGAAACAATTGGCCACTTCGGATTTGTCATGAAGAAAGAAGGTCCATGTGTACCTTGAGTAGTCATCCACTATCACAAGACAATAGAGATTTCCACCCAAGCTCTTGTAGGTTGTAGGCCCAAACAAATTCATGTGTAGAAGTTCTAGCACTCTTGAAGTTAACATGAAAGCTTTGGTTGGATGAGTGTTTGCAACTTGTTTGCCCGCTTGACATGCACTACAAGGTTTGTCCTTTTCAAACTTTACATCCTTCAATCCTCTCACTAATTCTTTCTTCAATAGCTTGTTGAGAGTGTTCATTCCAACATGAGCGAGCCTCCTATGCCAAAGCCATCCAAGTGAGGTCTTGGTGAATAAACATGTCATCAAGTTTGCATCTTCGGAGGTGAAGTCAACAAGATAAAGATTGTTGTATCTAAAGCCTTTGAATATCACTTGCTTGTTATCTATCTTTGAAACTACCACTTCATTTGGTGTGAACAAGCATTGGAAGCCAAGGTCACAAAGTTGCCCAACGGATAATAAGTTGAAACTCAATGAAGCAACATAGAGCACATTTGAGAGTGAGTGATCATTTGATATTGCAATCTTGCCTATACCCTTGACTTTGCTCTTTAAATTATCCCCAAATGTGATCTTCTCTTGACATATCCCATTCTCTTCAATGGAGGTGAACATACGAGGATCACCGGTCATATGTTGAGTGCAACCACTATCAATAACCCAATGAGATCCACCGGTCTTGTAGTTCACCTACACACAAGAGATCAAGCTTTTTGTTTAGGGACCCACACTTGAGAGGGACCCTTGACTTTCTCAACTAGTGACTTGGCAACCCATATTTTCTTAGGCCTATTCTTGTTTGGGGGACCCAAGAACATAACTTTCAACTTTCCATTTGAATCTTTTCTTAGCATGTAATGAGCATTGAAGGCAAAGGGTCTAGCATGCTTGGGCAAGGGTTGTGGTGGTGGAGTATTGCACTCATGAGCAAAGTGACCTTCTTGTCCACACTCAACACATCTCTTTGGCTTGGGCTTTGACTTGCTTTGTTGTTGTTGAGCTTTTGTCTTCTTCTCTTTATTTGCCAAGTACCCAATACCACTTCTATCCATCTTCATTACGGTGTTCATGAGTAGCTCACTTTGCAAATATTGACCTCTTGTGAACTTGCTTAGGCCGGTTTTGAGATGCTCTTTCTCTTGCTTGAGCTTTTTGTTTTCTTCAATGAGTGACTCATTTGTTGTTTGCTTCTCAAGAGCCATCAAACCTTTTAGCTTCTTGTTCTCATTTGCAAGCTTCTCATTTTCACTCTTGATCTTGGCATAATCATCATAATTGCTTGACTCAACCACACTCTTGCCTTTGCTACTAGAACCTTGCTCAATGCTTTCAATGATCAAGTCATCACATGATGTAGCTATGTCACACTTAACAACTTTGTTCGTAGCATCATGTGTCTCAAGAACAAGTTCATTAGCAACCAAAAGACTATCATAGTCAATTTTCAATGTTGTATATTTATCCTTTAGAGAGTTATGCCTAGTGATGAGCTCATCATGCTTGTTCTCAAGTTTATCATGTTGATCTCTAAGCTCTTTATTAGAAGTTTTGAGCTCCTTGAGAGTGGAAGACATAATTTCATTTTGATCTTTGAGCTCACCACTAGCCTTTTGAGCACTTTCAAGCTTAGATGAGAGCGATTCATTTTCATTTTGAAGTTCATCATTTTCATTTCTAGTCCTTATGACTTTAGTGTATTTGTTTAACAATTTTACAAGTTCATCATAAGAGGGTGCATCATATTCATCATCACTATCACTATCATCATCATCATCACTATCATAGTTTTGTACCTTTCGTTCACCTTTGGCCATAAGGCATAGGTGAGTAGTGGACGATGATGGTGATGGTGGCGGTGAAGGTGGTGATGAAGATGTCGGTGAAGATGATGGCCCCATTACAAATGCGGCAACCTTCTCTTTCTCATCATTGCTTTCATCTTCGGAGGACTCACAAGATGATTCAATATTGGTGAGCCAATCACCAACAATGTACGTCTTTCCTCCCTTCTTCTTCTTGTGGAACTCCTTCTTCTTGCCATCCTTCTTCTTGTATGGCTTGTTTTTCTTCCTCTCTTCTTCTTCATCACTTGAATCATTTTCCTTGCCCTTGTTCTTGTTCTTGTACTTGTCTTTTGGAGGTCTAGGGCATTGATGAGCTAAGTGGCCAAGTTCACCATAATTGTAGCAATCCATCTCTGAGATTGGCTTTCTTTGCTACTTGTGAAGAATTTCTTTTTCTTGCCATCGAACTTGACGCCACTCTTGTTGAGCTTCTTTAGCATTTTGGTGGTCTTCCTCACCATGAGTGCAAGTGATTCATCATCAATATCACTTTCACTTGAGCTCTCTTGCACCATCATGGCTTGGCCCTTTTTCTTCTTCTTGTCATGGCTAGCTTTGAAGGCCAAGTCTTTCTTCTTGGAAGATGATGAGCCCTCTTCCGGAGTGATGTGCATGTACATCTCATGAGCATTGATCTTCCCCAATACTTGTGTCGGTGTTGCGGTGGAGAGATCACTTTGGTGAAGCACGGTGACAATGTGACCATACTTCTCAACGGGAAGAACACTCAAGATCTTCCTTGCAACATCCGATTCGCTCATTTGAGTGAGCCCAAGAGCATTGAGGTCCTCTACAAGAACATTTAGACGAGTGTACATGTCATTAGCACTTTCTTTGGGAAGCATCTCAAAAGAATTAATTTTCTTTAAAGCAATATGATAGCGTTCCTCACGCTCACTCTTAGTTCCCTCATGGAGAGCACAAAGGTTTTCCCACAATTCATGAGCATTCTTTGCATTACGCACACGATTGAAGATATCCTTGCCTAAGCCCCGGTAGAGTGCATTTTTGGCCTTTGCATTTCACCGGTCGTACTTCTCCTCGTCACCAATTGGGTTGGCGGGATCCTTGATAGCGGGAAGCCCTTGGGTTGTGGCTCTAAGACACCCAACATCTATGGCTTCGAGATACGCCTCCATACGGATTTTCTAATATGGAAAATCATCCCCCTCAAAGGTGGGAGGTGGTCCTTCCCCGTTAGACATCTTGCTCTAGGCGGTAAAGCCTAAAATAGGAGCAACTCGGCTCCGATACCAATTGAAAGGATCAAGATGCCCAAGAGGGGGGTGAATTGGGCTTCTCTAAAAATTAATTGCAAGAATTAAATCCTACAAGCCGGAATTCACCCCTAGTGCCTACTTGTGTTCCTAGATATTCTACTGGTAAAGAGTTTTGCACCCTAGTTTCCAATCCTAGTCTAGCATGGCAATTCTAGGAAAGTAAATCAAGCAATGAATGTAAATACGAGAAAGTAGATGCTTGAAAGTAAGGGCAAGGAACACGGCGATGTTTTTTCGAGGTATCGGAGAGTCGCCACTCCCCACTAGTCCTCGTTGGAGCACCCGCGCAAGGGTGTAGCTCCCCCTTGATCCGCGCAAGGATCAAGTGCTCTCTACGGGCTGATTCTTCGACACTCCGTCACGGTGAATCGCCCAAAACCGCTCACAAGATGAGTTGGGTCATCCACAAGCTTCGCCAGATGATCACCAAACTCCCAAACACCACCAAGCCGTCTAGGTGATGGCGATCACCAAGAGTAACAAGCTAGAACTCTCACTTGACCACAACGAGCCTAATGAGAAGGAGGATGCACACTTGCTACTCTCTAATCACTAGTGAGGAACTCTCAAGCTTTGATTCTCAAATCACACTCCTCACTAGAGCTCTTGCACTCCCTTGCACTCCAAAGGTGTTTCACAACTGAACAAATGAACAAGAGACCTCTAAAAGAGGTGGTGGGGACGTATTTATACACCCCACAGTCGAAACGAACCGTTACCTGCCAACTCAGCAAAACGCGGGGTGACCGGACGCGCCGGTCGAAGTGACCGGACATGCCGGTCGCTCGTAACGGTCGAAATTCTGAAATTTCGGCTGAGTGACCGGACGCGCCGCTCGAAGTGACCGGACGCGCCGCTCGAAGTGACCGGATGAAATTCTGAACTTTCGGCTGAGTGACCGGACGCGCCGGTCAGGGGTGACCGGACGCGTCCGATCGTGCAGGGAGCTTACTGTAACGAGACCGGACGCGCGACCGTGTCCGATCGTTGATGACTGGACGCGTCCGGTCGTCGCAGGACCTTACTGGAACGTGACCGGATGCGCCGATCACACCCAGGTCGCGTCCGAACGGATGGTTTCCCTTAAGTGACACGTGTCGGTCTGACCACCGCGTCCGGTCCTCGCAAGGACCGCGTCCAGTCATCAGCGCCAAAACGCAGTCGCAGTTTTGAACTGACCGGACGCGTCCGGTCAAGCCAAGGACCGCGTCCGGTCAAGGGAAAAACTCTCTAAACACTCCGAAACGCGACGCAACTTGAACCAAGTTGCTTCCAACTGAACTTTGAGCTATTCTAGAGCTGCCTAGTGCTAAGTTTAACAAGTGTGCACCACACCTAAACATAGGACTCACCTAGGTCAAGCTACCCGCTCATGCTCCCCTTTATAGTACGGCCAAAAGAGAAAACAAAGATCCTAACAACTATTCCGAATGTAACTCAACACCTTGACATCCGGAACTAACCGTCCTTAATCTTGACGTCACTCCTTTGAAAACCGAAACAATTTCCATTAAGGGGCATGAATACCATGGTGCCCAAAGCAGTTATCACCTCCATGATCTAACTTACCAAGGTTTCTGCAAAACACACGTTAGTCATGGTAATAAAGCGTTATCATCGATTGCCGAAACCAACTCTCGGGGCCTAGATGCTTTCAATCTCCCCCTTTTTGGTGATTGATGACAACACTAAGATTCAAAAAAATAGTAGTTGAGGTTTTCGAACATGCTTGGTTCACATAAGCAAAAAGCAATAAGCACTGGAGAAAAGGAATTGCTTATGTGTTCCAAGCCAAAAGAGTGTACTTATAAGTTAAGACATGAAACGTTAGTACACAAAACGATATAGCTCAAAAGAAATTGGAGTAAGGCACGGAAGCACAACCTTATGAGCTATAACCAAACAAGTGACATGATTAAAAACTGTGACTAGATAAACCATAGAGACTCAAAGTATCTCACACGACCACATGTCACAAGAATGCAATTACTGTAAAGTGAACATGATGCATGAATGTAGCACACAAGAAAAGAACGAAAACCCTCTATCAAAACTCCCCCTGAATCTACTCTCTCTCCCCCTTTGGCATCAACCGCCAAAAACTAATCTAAGGATCTGACGGGGGAACAGACGGAGTCGAGTCGGGTGCCGAGGAGCACGGAGTAATCATAAACTGAGAGGTGTCTCCCTCGGACTCAGAGCTATCAGGCTGACCCTCTGAAGAAGCACGCGGCTGTGAAAGCGGTCTGGGTCTGAGCAACAGGAACAGGTGCTGACGAAGTAGCAACAAGCGGAGCAGTCTCTGTGACCTGAGCCTGAAGTGAGCCAATAGCTGGGGGATCTGTCGAGGCAACGGACGAAGGAATTGTCTCTATAGTGCCCGTCCCTATCACAGGAGGAACAGCTGCCTCGGAAGCTGACAACCCTGAAGAAGTAGCAAAAGTGGTGTGCGAGGGCGTCGGCTGACTAGTCAACTCACTATATGTGGCACTAAAATCAACGAATGGTGTGCCAGTCAAAAGGTGAGGAGGAGGCTGGTCTGAAGGAGTAAATCCCGTCTGAATAGGCGTGTAGCTCGGGGACTGGAACGACTGAGGGACCTGCAGCTGTGGAGAGGTGAACTGAAAGCTCGGCTGTCCCTGACTCGAAGGTCCACTAGACTGTAAGGCTGAAGTCAGGACAGATGCAGGTGGAGGAACCCCAACTGTGACTAGGTGACACAGAAGATCCAAGTACTGCTGCTGGCTAGCTGCACGCTGTCGCTGCATCTCATACTGCTGACGCTGCATCTCGACTTCCTGGCGCTGTATCTCAAGCTGCTGTCTCTGGAACTCATCCTGTCAAGCCTAGATCTAGGCAAAGGCTGCAGCGGTGTCCTGAGCCTGCCTCTGTAGCTGAAACTCCTGTCGCTCCTGTGCCTGGGTCAGCCTCTCAAGAATAGCCACCATGGCTGGGTCTGAGCGAGAGGCTGAACCAGAGCCACCGGCCTCGTGGTCGTGAGGCCGAGGAGACCGATACCTGGGGATGGGCTGATAATCCTCGTCAGTGCTGTCAGAGGCCTCATCCTCAGCTATATCAGCGGGCTGAGCATCTAGATCTGTAGCTCTGCCTCAGCAAGACCCTGTACGGTCGCGTCCTGCTCAGCCGCTGTCTCAGGCACCTGAGGTCTCTCTCTCTGTCCTAGCATAGAGGCCTACTCTCTCGTAACTGAAGCCCATAGCTCACGGATATCATACTCAAGAAAAGCAGTGGTAGTATCAGATATCTCAGCTCTAATCTCTGAAGGCAGCTCAAGTGCAGATCTGATGATGAAGCAAATCCAATGAGCATAGGGCAGCTGACGGTGTCCCTTGAAGCCCTCTGCCAGGGTGTCTTCCATCTCACTAAGCATAAGATCCCAAATGTCAAATGGTGTCTGTGAGAGGAGGTGGTGAACAACCCATAGCTGTATCCTGGTCAATCCCTCTCTGTAACCAAGCCTAGGAAGAAGAGTACGCCTGACGATAGCATCCAGAACTCGGGCAAGCGGTGTCAAACTGGCAGGTGTGTGACGAGACCCTTCGCCAAAAGGCTCACAGAAGCAGGGTCGGATCAGATCTGTAGGTGGCACAGTACCGCCATGAGGGCGTCTAGGTGGAGCTGTCTGACCGAAACAGAGCTGGTGGATCTTCGTGTCTGAAGCTGGGAGTCTGAGAATCTCCCGCACTCTTGTGCTGTAGAGTCTGTGGTCGCGGCCTCGGAATGCAAAGTGTATGAACTCATGGGTCGGATCAATCCATAATGAAGCATAGAACTCCCTAACCCAAGTGCCGCAGTATGCACCTGTCCGTCTAAGAAAATCTGACAAGCCCGGTAGAAAGGACAAGTGCGGACGAAGCTGCTCACCCACTACCTCAACAAGTGACTCAATGCGACAGACCCTCTGTGGTCGAAAGGCAATGCCACTGTCAATATAAGCTCTGTAAAAATCCTCCTGTAGAGGAGTATAGAAACCCTCTGAAGCTCTAGAGTCCCTCTGAGGTGGGAACCACCGGCTGACCTCAACAAATCTCAACCCTTGCACTTGACGTGCTATAGCACCTCTCAAGTCAAAGTGCTCGACAGGGGGTGAACCTCTAACCCTAGGAGGTGGACGTCCTCCACGACGCTGGCCCTCTAGCCTAGGAGTCACCTGAGCTCGTGTGCGTGTGGAGCGGCGACGCGGTGGAGTCTGAGCTGGCTGCTCCTCTGTCCCCTCTGGAGCCTCTGCAGGTGGATCAACTGACATAGCATCTGCATCCTCTGTCACCTCTGTGCCCTCAGTGGCCTCAGTAGTCTCTGTACCAAGCTGTCGACCTTCAAGATGAAAGCGACGCTCGCCAATGCGGATACCACTGCTCCTGCCTCCCCTCTCTGCCTGCTCAGCTGCATCGGCGACTGCCTGAGCGATCTCTGCATCAGTAAGAGTCTTCTTCTTCTTTCTGGCCATGATCTTGATGCGCTTTCCATGCGCAACTTCAAACAGACGAGGAGGACTGTCGTCCCCATCACTAGGAGCACCACCAGCGTTCTTGCAATGAACCATGCTGTCAAACTATCGGGAATGCTCGGAAAGATGGTGTACTGACACTCAAGAGGCTTGGCCTCAATCCGTATCCGCAGGCTTGGCCTCGGAGTCAATAACTGAACAGCAGTCACCCCGACACACCGACAAACTCGCTGAAAAGACGGAATAAATGGATCTACTATAAGCAACATATATGATCTAAAAGGTACGAAACCCTAGAGATAGCAAGCATATAAGATAAGATGTGAATTGAAACGCGATGGCTACCTCGGATCGACGAGAAGACGGTGAAAAGGTGAGATGACCTAGTTCGCGAGACTTCCCGAAAACACCGGACGAGCTCTGATTTGCCGAAACAAAAGATAATTAGAATTTCAATGATGAAATTACGGCAAACCCTAACAAGGAGATCAAGGTAGCGCGAAACAACCTCGCGAAGAAGACGTCGCACGAAGAAATTTCGACGTCAAATGAAGGAGACGCCGCAGTGCGAACCCTAGGGTTAGGGCAACGCGCGATGGCTGAGAACGAAGATGGTCGCGAGGGAAGGCAGGGGCCGGCCGGAGGTGGCGCAGGTGAAGGAGGGCGTGGCTCACCGGCGGCAGCAGCACACGGCGGCGGTGGTGCAGGCACGGCAGAGAGGTGGTGACGCGGCAAGGCGGAGCAGGTGCGGCGGGGCAGCAGGCGTGGCGGGTGGCACTGCGCGGGTAGAGGCGGCGGCACGGCACGCCGGAGGTGGAGGGGAAGCACGGCGCGGCGGTGAAGGTCAGCGAGCGGCGGCGCTCCGGAGAGCTAGGGCAGGGAGGCGGCGGAATCGCGAAAAACACAGCGGCGGATGAGGAAAAAATGAGGAACACGAAAGGTTATATGAGGAGTTAGATCCGCTCGTCACGCGATGACCGGACGCGTCCGGTTAGGACTGACCGGACGCGGACAGAGTCCGGTCAAGGGTCTTCCAGGAAAGTCATCGCGAATGACCGGACGCGGTGGTGGTTACCGGGACCGGACGCGGTGGTCAACAGCAGCGCGTCCGGTGCAGCGTCCGGTCACTAGATCAGGAGTTGGTCTTCTAGATGACCGGACGCGCTGGTGGTCGCCGGGACCGGACGCGGTGGTGAAGCATCACTGCGTCCGGTGCAGCGTCCGGTCCAGCGTCCAGTCACAGTTTTTCGTCCTTCTTCATTCCGAACTTCAACGCGACTTCTCCCAATCAAGTTCCAATTCCAAGAGACACAAATAAACACCAATTGGAACCTAATATGAGTGACCTCACTCAAACCCTCATGTTTTTCAAAAATAGATTGCCTTAGGCTAGTATGATTTTTAAGAAAATAGGCAATAAACACCCGAGGAGCAACGTATGGCCGTGTAATAGAGTTTTTGAACCCTTGGGAGCGTCAAAATGCTCTCTCTACCCATGGACGAACACAGAGGTTGCTCAAAGCCAAACTGAAAAGAAACGACAAAACAACAACCATGCATATGCAATGCATCACAAGAAAGTAAAACTGGGTTGCTTGTCAAGTTTGATCCACGGTTAGGCTTCTTCACTCCTCCAAAGGAGGGTTATCGTAACCGTGTTAGACAAGCCCTAAATGCATTGCGGGTAATTAAACATGACATATAATACAATGCAATGCACGAGACAACACAAGCTCATTTTTTAAAGTTACTAGAGTCAAGCACATTAAGTTCACTTCTCAACCTATAAAAGGTGGCCTCATCCAAAGGTTTAGTGAAGATATCCGCTAATTGATTTTCACTTCTTACACCTTCTAGTGATATATCATTTTTAGCAACATGATCTCTTAGAAAGTGGTGGCGGATATCAATGTGCTTGGTGCGAGAGTGTTGTACCGGATTATTAGCAATTTTAACGGCACTTTCATTATCACATAAAAGTGGCACCTTTTCAAGAACAATTCCATAGTCTAGGAGGGTTTGTTTCATGTATAAAATTTGTGCACAACAAGCCCCCGTGGCAATGTATTCCGCCTCGGCGGTGGACAAAGCCACACTATTTTGTTTCTTAGATGACCAAGATACTAAAGACCTCCCAAGCTAATGGCACCCTCCGGATGTGCTTTTTCTATCAATTTTGCAACCGGCATAATCCAAATCGGAATAGCCAACTAGTTGGAATCTAGCTCCTTTGGGATACCAAAGACCAATGCTTGGGGTGTGCTTAAGATATCTTAAGATTCTTTTTACGGCACTTAAGTGAGGTTCTTTAGGGCACGCTTGAAAGCGAGCACACATGCACACACTAAACATGATATCGGGCCTAGATGCGGTAAGGTACAACAAACTACCAATCATAGAACGGTAGAGAGTTTGATCAACCGGTTTACCTCCCTCATCTAGGTCGAGATGTCCATTAGATGGCATTGGGGTGTTGATTGGTTTGCATTCTTCCATCTTGAATTTCTTGAGAAGATCCTTGGTATACTTTTCTTGAGAGATGAAAATCCCTTCTTCCATTTGCTTGACTTGAAAACCAAGGAAGAATGTGAGCTCACCAATCATAGACATCTCGAACTCCTTCGACATCAATTCACCAAATTCCTTGCAATATTCTTCATTTGTTGATCCGAAGATGATATCATCAACATACACTTGACAAATGAAGATCTCCCCATTAAGCTTCTTGGTGAAAAGTGTGGTGTCGACCTTCCCAATGGTGAAGCCCTTCTCAATGAGGAAGTCCCGAAGGCGCTCATACCACGCTCTAGGGGCTTGCTTGAGCCCATATAGCGCCTTGGACAACCTGTAGACATGATTAGAATATCTAGGGTCTTCAAACCCGGGAGGTTGATTAACATAGACTAGTTCATTTATGAAGCCATTTAAAAATGTACTTTTCACATCCATTTGATATAGTTTCATATCATGATGTGATGCATATGCAAGAAGGATACGAATGGCTTCAAGTCTTGCAACGGGTGCAAAGGTCTCTCCAAAATCAAGACCTTCAACTTGAGAGAACCCCTTTGCAACTAGTCTTGCCTTGTTCCTCACCACTACGCCTTGGTCATCTTGCTTGTTGCGGAACACCCACTTGGTTCCAATGACTCTTGCACCTTTAAGATGCTCTTCAAGTGTCCATACTTGATTGCAGGCGAAGTTGTTCAATTCTTCATGCATAGCATTCACCCAATCCGGATCTTGAAGAGCTTCTTCTACATTCTTAGGTTCAACACAAGAGACAAAGGAGTGATGTTCAACAAAAGAAGCAAGCTTTTGAGAACGAGTCATTACTCCCTTAGAAGGACTCCCTATGATGAGATCTTGTGGATGTGCTTGAAGTAGAGGTGAGTTTCTTCTATCAACCACTTGAGGAGGTGGATGGGGAGCATCAACATCTTGAGCTTGTGCCTCGGCTTGTTCATGAGAGACATAAGTGTCTTCATTTTCAACTCTCTCATTCTTATCATCATCTTGAGGCACATGTGATGAAGATGGTGGATCAACAATTTGTACATCGTCTTCATCATCTTTTGGCTTGATGTCTCCCACCGGCATGTTCTTCATTGCCTCCCTCAAGGGTTCATCACCTACATCATCACAATTCTTAATTGCTCCTTGGGAGCCATTAGATTCATCAAATTCCACATCATATGTTTCTTCAACCAAACCGGTGGCATGGTTAAATACTCTATATGCTTTGGACTTTGATGAGTAACCAACAAGAAAACCAATATCACAACGTCTTTGAAACTTCCCTAGGTGTTGACGCTTCTTGTAGATGTAGCATTTGCAACCAAACACTCGGAAGAATGAGACGTCCGGCTTCTTCCCATTAAGCAACTCATAGGGGGTCTTGCCAAGAAACTTTTGTTGGAAGAGGCGATTTGAAGCATAGCATGCGGTGTTGATTGCCTCGGCCCACAACTTCTCTGGAGTATTGTACTCATCTAACATTGTTCTTGCAAGAGTGATCAAAGTCCGGTTCTTTCTCTTAACTACACCATTTTGTTGAGGAGTGTAGGTTGAAGAAACTTCATGCTTGATTCCAATTTCATCACAATAAGCTTCAACGTTGGTGTTGTCAAACTCTTTGCCATTGTCACTTCTAATTTTCTTTATCTTGACTTCAAATTTATTTTGAGCTCTCTTTGCAAACTTCTTGAAACAATTGGCCACTTCGGATTTGTCATGAAGAAAGAAGGTCCATGTGTACCTTGAGTAGTCATCCACTATCACAAGACAATAGAGATTTCCACCCAAGCTCTTGTAGGTTGTAGGCCCAAACAAATTCATGTGTAGAAGTTCTAGCACTCTTGAAGTTAACATGAAAGCTTTGGTTGGATGAGTGTTTGCAACTTGTTTGCCCGCTTGACATGCACTACAAGGTTTGTCCTTTTCAAACTTTACATCCTTCAATCCTCTCACTAATTCTTTCTTCAATAGCTTGTTGAGAGTGTTCATTCCAACATGAGCGAGCCTCCTATGCCAAAGCCATCCAAGTGAGGTCTTGGTGAATAAACATGTCATCAAGTTTGCATCTTCGGAGGTGAAGTCAACAAGATAAAGATTGTTGTATCTAAAGCCTTTGAATATCACTTGCTTGTTATCTATCTTTGAAACTACCACTTCATTTGGTGTGAACAAGCATTGGAAGCCAAGGTCACAAAGTTGCCCAACGGATAATAAGTTGAAACTCAATGAAGCAACATAGAGCACATTTGAGAGTGAGTGATCATTTGATATTGCAATCTTGCCTATACCCTTGACTTTGCTCTTTAAATTATCCCCAAATGTGATCTTCTCTTGACATATCCCATTCTCTTCAATGGAGGTGAACATACGAGGATCACCGGTCATATGTTGAGTGCAACCACTATCAATAACCCAATGAGATCCACCGGTCTTGTAGTTCACCTACACACAAGAGATCAAGCTTTTTGTTTAGGGACCCACACTTGAGAGGGACCCTTGACTTTCTCAACTAGTGACTTGGCAACCCATATTTTCTTAGGCCTATTCTTGTTTGGGGGACCCAAGAACATAACTTTCAACTTTCCATTTGAATCTTTTCTTAGCATGTAATGAGCATTGAAGGCAAAGGGTCTAGCATGCTTGGGCAAGGGTTGTGGTGGTGGAGTATTGCACTCATGAGCAAAGTGACCTTCTTGTCCACACTCAACACATCTCTTTGGCTTGGGCTTTGACTTGCTTTGTTGTTGTTGAGCTTTTGTCTTCTTCTCTTTATTTGCCAAGTACCCAATACCACTTCTATCCATCTTCATTACGGTGTTCATGAGTAGCTCACTTTGCAAATATTGACCTCTTGTGAACTTGCTTAGGCCGGTTTTGAGATGCTCTTTCTCTTGCTTGAGCTTTTTGTTTTCTTCAATGAGTGACTCATTTGTTGTTTGCTTCTCAAGAGCCATCAAACCTTTTAGCTTCTTGTTCTCATTTGCAAGCTTCTCATTTTCACTCTTGATCTTGGCATAATCATCATAATTGCTTGACTCAACCACACTCTTGCCTTTGCTACTAGAACCTTGCTCAATGCTTTCAATGATCAAGTCATCACATGATGTAGCTATGTCACACTTAACAACTTTGTTCGTAGCATCATGTGTCTCAAGAACAAGTTCATTAGCAACCAAAAGACTATCATAGTCAATTTTCAATGTTGTATATTTATCCTTTAGAGAGTTATGCCTAGTGATGAGCTCATCATGCTTGTTCTCAAGTTTATCATGTTGATCTCTAAGCTCTTTATTAGAAGTTTTGAGCTCCTTGAGAGTGGAAGACATAATTTCATTTTGATCTTTGAGCTCACCACTAGCCTTTTGAGCACTTTCAAGCTTAGATGAGAGCGATTCATTTTCATTTTGAAGTTCATCATTTTCATTTCTAGTCCTTATGACTTTAGTGTATTTGTTTAACAATTTTACAAGTTCATCATAAGAGGGTGCATCATATTCATCATCACTATCACTATCATCATCATCATCACTATCATAGTTTTGTACCTTTCGTTCACCTTTGGCCATAAGGCATAGGTGAGTAGTGGACGATGATGGTGATGGTGGCGGTGAAGGTGGTGATGAAGATGTCGGTGAAGATGATGGCCCCATTACAAATGCGGCAACCTTCTCTTTCTCATCATTGCTTTCATCTTCGGAGGACTCACAAGATGATTCAATATTGGTGAGCCAATCACCAACAATGTACGTCTTTCCTCCCTTCTTCTTCTTGTGGAACTCCTTCTTCTTGCCATCCTTCTTCTTGTATGGCTTGTTTTTCTTCCTCTCTTCTTCTTCATCACTTGAATCATTTTCCTTGCCCTTGTTCTTGTTCTTGTACTTGTCTTTTGGAGGTCTAGGGCATTGATGAGCTAAGTGGCCAAGTTCACCATAATTGTAGCAATCCATCTCTGAGATTGGCTTTCTTTGCTACTTGTGAAGAATTTCTTTTTCTTGCCATCGAACTTGACGCCACTCTTGTTGAGCTTCTTTAGCATTTTGGTGGTCTTCCTCACCATGAGTGCAAGTGATTCATCATCAATATCACTTTCACTTGAGCTCTCTTGCACCATCATGGCTTGGCCCTTTTTCTTCTTCTTGTCATGGCTAGCTTTGAAGGCCAAGTCTTTCTTCTTGGAAGATGATGAGCCCTCTTCCGGAGTGATGTGCATGTACATCTCATGAGCATTGATCTTCCCCAATACTTGTGTCGGTGTTGCGGTGGAGAGATCACTTTGGTGAAGCACGGTGACAATGTGACCATACTTCTCAACGGGAAGAACACTCAAGATCTTCCTTGCAACATCCGATTCGCTCATTTGAGTGAGCCCAAGAGCATTGAGGTCCTCTACAAGAACATTTAGACGAGTGTACATGTCATTAGCACTTTCTTTGGGAAGCATCTCAAAAGAATTAATTTTCTTTAAAGCAATATGATAGCGTTCCTCACGCTCACTCTTAGTTCCCTCATGGAGAGCACAAAGGTTTTCCCACAATTCATGAGCATTCTTTGCATTACGCACACGATTGAAGATATCCTTGCCTAAGCCCCGGTAGAGTGCATTTTTGGCCTTTGCATTTCACCGGTCGTACTTCTCCTCGTCACCAATTGGGTTGGCGGGATCCTTGATAGCGGGAAGCCCTTGGGTTGTGGCTCTAAGACACCCAACATCTATGGCTTCGAGATACGCCTCCATACGGATTTTCTAATATGGAAAATCATCCCCCTCAAAGGTGGGAGGTGGTCCTTCCCCGTTAGACATCTTGCTCTAGGCGGTAAAGCCTAAAATAGGAGCAACTCGGCTCCGATACCAATTGAAAGGATCAAGATGCCCAAGAGGGGGGTGAATTGGGCTTCTCTAAAAATTAATTGCAAGAATTAAATCCTACAAGCCGGAATTCACCCCTAGTGCCTACTTGTGTTCCTAGATATTCTACTGGTAAAGAGTTTTGCACCCTAGTTTCCAATCCTAGTCTAGCATGGCAATTCTAGGAAAGTAAATCAAGCAATGAATGTAAATACGAGAAAGTAGATGCTTGAAAGTAAGGGCAAGGAACACGGCGATGTTTTTTCGAGGTATCGGAGAGTCGCCACTCCCCACTAGTCCTCGTTGGAGCACCCGCGCAAGGGTGTAGCTCCCCCTTGATCCGCGCAAGGATCAAGTGCTCTCTACGGGCTGATTCTTCGACACTCCGTCACGGTGAATCGCCCAAAACCGCTCACAAGATGAGTTGGGTCATCCACAAGCTTCGCTAGATGATCACCAAACTCCCAAACACCACCAAGCCGTCTAGGTGATGGCGATCACCAAGAGTAACAAGCTAGAACTCTCACTTGACCACAACGAGCCTAATGAGAAGGAGGATGCACACTTGCTACTCTCTAATCACTAGTGAGGAACTCTCAAGCTTTGATTCTCAAATCACACTCCTCACTAGAGCTCTTGCACTCCCTTGCACTCCAAAGGTGTTTCACAACTGAACAAATGAACAAGAGACCTCTAAAAGAGGTGGTGGGGACGTATTTATACACCCCACAGTCGAAACGAACCGTTACCTGCCAACTCAGCAAAACGCGGGGTGACCGGACGCGCCGGTCGAAGTGACCGGACACGCCGGTCGCTCGTAACGGTCGAAATTCTGAAATTTCGGCTGAGTGACCGGACGCGCCGCTCGAAGTGACCGGACGCGCCGCTCGAAGTGACCGGATGAAATTCTGAACTTTCGGCTGAGTGACCGGACGCGCCGGTCAGGGGTGACCGGACGCGTCCGATCGTGCAGGGAGCTTACTGTAACGAGACCGGACGCGCGACCGTGTCCGATCGTTGATGACTGGACGCGTCCGGTCGTCGCAGGACCTTACTGGAACGTGACCGGATGCGCCGATCACACCCAGGTCGCGTCCGAACGGATGGTTTCCCTTAAGTGACACGTGTCGGTCTGACCACCGCGTCCGGTCCTCGCAAGGACCGCGTCCAGTCATCAGCGCCAAAACGCAGTCGCAGTTTTGAACTGACCGGACGCGTCCGGTCAAGCCAAGGACCGCGTCCGGTCAAGGGAAAAACTCTCTAAACACTCCGAAACGCGACGCAACTTGAACCAAGTTGCTTCCAACTGAACTTTGAGCTATTCTAGAGCTGCCTAGTGCTAAGTTTAACAAGTGTGCACCACACCTAAACATAGGACTCACCTAGGTCAAGCTACCCGCTCATGCTCCCCTTTATAGTACGGCCAAAAGAGAAAACAAAGATCCTAACAACTATTCCGAATGTAACTCAACACCTTGACATCCGGAACTAACCGTCCTTAATCTTGACGTCACTCCTTTGAAAACCGAAACAATTTCCATTAAGGGGCATGAATACCATGGTGCCCAAAGCAGTTATCACCTCCATGATCTAACTTACCAAGGTTTCTGCAAAACACACGTTAGTCATGGTAATAAAGCGTTATCATCGATTGCCGAAACCAACTCTCGGGGCCTAGATGCTTTCAATCTCCCCCTTTTTGGTGATTGATGACAACACTAAGATTCAAAAAAATAGTAGTTGAGGTTTTCGAACATGCTTGGTTCACATAAGCAAAAAGCAATAAGCACTGGAGAAAAGGAATTGCTTATGTGTTCCAAGCCAAAAGAGTGTACTTATAAGTTAAGACATGAAACGTTAGTACACAAAACGATATAGCTCAAAAGAAATTGGAGTAAGGCACGGAAGCACAACCTTATGAGCTATAACCAAACAAGTGACATGATTAAAAACTGTGACTAGATAAACCATAGAGACTCAAAGTATCTCACACGACCACATGTCACAAGAATGCAATTACTGTAAAGTGAACATGATGCATGAATGTAGCACACAAGAAAAGAACGAAAACCCTCTATCAAAACTCCCCCTGAATCTACTCTCTCTCCCCCTTTGGCATCAACCGCCAAAAACTAATCTAAGGATCTGACGGGGGAACAGACGGAGTCGAGTCGGGTGCCGAGGAGCACGGAGTAATCATAAACTGAGAGGTGTCTCCCTCGGACTCAGAGCTATCAGGCTGACCCTCTGAAGAAGCACGCGGCTGTGAAAGCGGTCTGGGTCTGAGCAACAGGAACAGGTGCTGACGAAGTAGCAACAAGCGGAGCAGTCTCTGTGACCTGAGCCTGAAGTGAGCCAATAGCTGGGGGATCTGTCGAGGCAACGGACGAAGGAACTGTCTCTATAGTGCCCGTCCCTATCACAGGAGGAACAGCTGCCTCGGAAGCTGACAACCCTGAAGAAGTAGCAAAAGTGGTGTGCGAGGGCGTCGGCTGACTAGTCAACTCACTATATGTGGCACTAAAATCAACGAATGGTGTGCCAGTCAAAAGGTGAGGAGGAGGCTGGTCTGAAGGAGTAAATCCCGTCTGAATAGGCGTGTAGCTCGGGGACTGGAACGACTGAGGGACCTGCAGCTGTGGAGAGGTGAACTGAAAGCTCGGCTGTCCCTGACTCGAAGGTCCACTAGACTGTAAGGCTGAAGTCAGGACAGATGCAGGTGGAGGAACCCCAACTGTGACTAGGTGACACAGAAGATCCAAGTACTGCTGCTGGCTAGCTCAGCAAAACGCGGGGTGACCGGACGCGCCGGTCGAAGTGACCGGACACGCCGGTCGCTCGTAACGGTCGAAATTCTGAAATTTCGGCTGAGTGACCGGACGCGCCGCTCGAAGTGACCGGACGCGCCGCTCGAAGTGACCGGACGAAATTCTGAACTTTCGGCTGAGTGACCGGACGCGCCGGTCAGGGGTGACCGGACGCGTCTGATCGTGCAGGGAGCTTACTGTAACGAGACCGGACGCACGACCGCGTCCGATCGTTGATGACCGGACGCGTCCGGTCGTCGCAGGACCTTACTGGAACGTGACCGGACGCGCTGATCACACCCAGGTCGCGTCCGAACGGATGGTTTCCCTTAAGTGACACGTGTCGGTCTGACCACCGCGTCCGGTCCTCGCAAGGACCGCGTCCGGTCCTCAGCGCCGAAACGCAGTCGCGGTTTTGAACTGACCGGACGCGTCCGGTCAAGCCGTGGACCGCGTCCGGTCAAGGGAAAAACTCTCTAAACACTCTGAAACGCGACGCAACTTGAACCAAGTTGCTTCCAACTAAACTTTGAGCTATTCTAGAGCTGCCTAGTGCTAAGTTTAACAAGTGTGCACCACACCTAAACATAGGACTCACCTAGGTCAAGCTACCCGCTCATGCTCCCCTTTATAGTACGGCCAAAAGAGAAAACGAAGATCCTAACGACTATTCCGAATGTAACTCAACACCTTGACATCCGAAACTAACCGTCCTTAATCTTGACGTCACTCCTTTGAAAACCGAAACGATTTCCATTAAGGGGCATGAATATCATGGTGCCCAAAGCAGTTATCACCTCCATGATCTTACTTACCAAGGTTTCTGCAAAACACACGTTAGTCGTGGTAATAAAGCGTTGTCATCGATTGCCGAAACCAACTCTTGGAGCCTAGATGCTTTCAACATGTACATCAGTAGATGCATGTCCAATCTCCGCCATGTGCCACGATGCCATCGTCCTCCTCCTTGACTTTTTGACACCGTGTTGCTCTTCTTCTGACCAATGTAAGCGTCTCATGGTCCGTCCTCTGCCTCTTGGTCATTCGGTCCAAGTCTACTCATGTGCCCTTCGTCGCTTCCGATCCATCCGGCATGGACTCCGCACTTGAGCTTCTCCATTGCCATCGTCCTTCTTGCCGCACCCAACACCTGCACATTCAGAAGCTAACAGAGATGTTGCATAACACATTCAACATAACATAACACGGCATCTTCGGTTAGCCATTATCATAATCAAGCACATATAAAATACGAACTCAACTAGAAATTGATCATCAAACCTCTTATCTTCTTGCCAATCATTAAACACACATGGATGAAATAATGGCATTTCTCAACTCGTTCTCTGAACATTCCAGTTTACTCTTATATATTTAAATTTCTTCGTCACCATTTCCCAAAGAGAGTAAACCATTCAACATATTTGTTTGCTAGCATCTAATTAACTGTATACATAAGGGGACGGTGAACGCTGTCCATTTGTATTTGTATTTTTTGACAGAGAAACTTTTGGCGCTGCTGACGCGACTGCTTATGCTGTCCATAGTGAAGAAGTATTCTCTGGTTCGCATGCATTGCATACAACTTTCCTTGCATTTGTCCTGCATTTTGTCTGCATCGACGCACTCCCCTGCACCAGGGAAAAAAATGTCTTGTTTATGTTTACTACTACACGTACATTCCTTTGCCGTGCACCATCAGAAGTTCAGAATATGTCCAAGGTGAACAAATGGACAGCTTAAGCCTGGGAAAAGGTAAACAAATTACAAATGGCATCAGTATATTATAACTACCCGTCTTCATCAGATAGCTGCGAACTAGATTATAACGACAAGTCATGCATCACTGGCAATTTTTTTTTGAAGGGAAAAGCTGTGGGGGTGCATCACTGGCAATTTCTATGACCGTTGCATATATGACTAATCCACTTCATCGGTCATCAGAGAATAACAAGGCCAGCATGCTTTCGTCCTGTCATCCTCCCTCGCAGGCGGCGGCGTTCAGGGAGGAGCAGCTGAAGCAGCTCCGGGCACAGTGCCTCGTATTCCTCGCCGTCAGGTAACAGAGATCCTCGCTTCCACAATTAATTTAAGCTGTTCATCCTCGAGGCTCGGTTTTCGTTTTGATCAAACAGATGCCCTGTAACAGTAGTAAATAGTACACTATTTCTGATCAGTCAGAGAGATGGATCTGATTTGTGCGATGGTTGATGACAGGTTGTGCTTGTTTACATAGATAGGTGATCAAACAAACCTAAGCTAGCTTGAGTAAGTACGTACAAAGAAAACTATTGAATTGTTTGTTATGTAGAAACAACATGAAGCCCACGAAAAGGCATCTGCAAATTGCACTGGGCGAATTTTCTGCCGAAGGTATGGACTCAAACCAGCAGATTTGATTACTTGTTGGGGGCTGGCACACAAACATTTTTACGGTTCTATCTCGACGACCAGGCACCAGTAGCGGCGGCGGCGGCACAGACAACCACGACGAAACAGAAACCAGCTCGTCTTCTTCGCCGGCGGTGTTCTCTATACCAGAAGAATTGTACGCGGGGGACCGCGCAAAATACAGTAATTCATGTATAGTAGTTGACTATACAAGCTATTGCCATACAAGTTTTGCGTATCGAAGTTAATTTGCTGGTATAGTAGCGGTAGTATTGGATGGATGTGATTCTATACTTCAAAACCAAACCGGTGGATTAAATTTGTTGGGGGCGATTAGCCCATCACTGCCGTCTGCCGGATTCAGATTGTGCAGTGGTATGGGAACTGCCGGTCCTAGACCCAACAATGATAAGTGATACAGTAAGTGATAAAAATAATAAAAAAATATTTCTAGCTCTAGGTCTGGCTGTGATAATAAGTGATAAAAAATCAAAAAATACTGCCAGTTCTAGATCTGGTAGTGATAATTGATAAAAAATCAGAAAGTATGTGTTTTCAACATTCAAATTCAAGACCTCATTCGGGCATCCATAGCTACATGCTATTTTTTTAACTACACATTCTAAATTCTATTGTCAATTGACACTCTAAATAATTTGAAATGAAAAAAGTTGTTAACTATAAAGATGTATCTCGTCGATTACTACAACTTTATTGTTGACTTTGTCTCTATTTAACATTATAAGTCATCTCAAATCTGATCCAATAAATTATATTGAATATTTGGATATGTAAACTGTTATGACCGGCATCCAGTATGCCAGGAGGAGGCCCATGAGTGACTAAGTTAGGCGCAGGAGCTAGGGGCTAAAAGCACATATTTATCTTTAATTATTTACTTTCCATAATTAGTAGAGTAATTAGCTATATATAGGAGTTGTAATACCCGTGGACAGATTTAAGCAAAGAGTAATCATATTACTCGGCTTCCCTCTGGGAGCCGGGAGTTCCAAACCCTAGCCGCCATCTCTCTCTCTCCTTCGTGCGACCACGGCGTCTCGCCTCCGCACGACGTTCAAGCCCCAGCCACCGATCTCTCACAGCTACAACCTCCGATCGACAAGGCACAGAGCGCAGTTGCCTGTCAACTTGGTATCAGCGATCTCGGGTTCGATGTCACTTCCGTTGTCCACATCCTCCACACCGCCGATCGTGCCCTCCACCGCTGTTCCGCTGCCATCCACCTCCGTGCCGCTGCCACCTCCCACCACCAGCGCCATGAATCCATCGTCGCTGCTGCCGCTCGGCCCCGCAGGAGCAGTCGCTGCCAACGGCGGTCCGGCCGCCCTCACGCCCGCGGAGGTCATGCAGGCCATCCTCGATCTGGGCCGCGCGGTGGGCGATCTGAGCAGCTCGGTGGGTGAGATTCACGCCTTCCAGGGCAGATCAAATCACGTGCAGCCACCTCCCCAACCGCAACTCCCACCACGGCCGCCGCAGCAGCAACTGCCGCTGCCACCGCCGCCCGTGATGTCAGGGGTCGTGTCCCAGTACGGCCTGCAGTTCGATGCGCACGGATCCTCCTCACGGCCGTCCGTGCCGATCCCATCGGGGGGTGCCGATCCAACAAATTTAGTTTCCGCACTCCCCGTCTCCGCTGCCGCCCGGGCTGTTCGCGGCGCCACCGGCCTATTCATCCTCCACGACGCAGCCATGGCTTCCACCACCATCCTCCGCTGGCGTCGGGTACTCCTACAGGGGTGCTCCGACCATGGGGGTCCTCTATGGTGGCACCGATGGTTCGTTGTTCCTTGGTAGCAGCATGGCATCGCCCCACTCTTCAGCGCCGGCCGTTCCGGACGCATACGGAGGGGGGCCTGCTTTCGGGGGCGTCCCAATCTACAGTGGCGGCGCATCAAACTATGGCAGCCAGCCGCCATTCGGCGCCTCCACATATGGGAACCAGGGTGGCCAGCCGCCGTTCGGCTATGATCCGCAGGCCAAGTTCTACAAGCTCGAGTTCCCGACATACGACGGCACCGTCGACCCGCTAAATTGGTTGAACCAGTGCAACCAGTTCTTTCGCGGCCAGCGCACACCGGCGACCAACCGTACTTGACTTGCGTCCTACCATCTCCGCGGGGGCACGCAAATCTAGTACTATGCCTTGGAGCACGACGAAGGCATGCCGACGTGGGAGCGGTTCCGCGACCTATGTCGCCTTCGCTTTGGGCCGCCGCTATAGGGCAGTCGGCTGGCTGAGCTAGGGCGGCTGCCCTTCGCCACGACCATCCAGGAGTTCGCCGACCGCTTCCAAGCGCTCGCCTGTCATGCACCGGACGTCTCTACGCGCCAGCGGGCCGAGCTTTTTGTCGGCGGCTTATCGGAACACATCAGGGTGGATGTCAAGATCCACCGCCCGCAGGACCTGCAGACGGCAATGTACTACGCCCGCACATTTGAACGGCGGGTGGTGGCAACTTCTCCGATGCTTCCTGCACGCGCCAACCGACAGGTCCAGCGGGCGGGCTTTCCAGCGGCGCGCGCACCAGGGGCCGGGCCGGCTACGCCTCCTCCAACAGCGGGAGCGGGTGCCCCGGGCGGCCACGCCTTCCGACGACTCACGCCAGCCGAGCAGCAAGAACGGCGCCGCCAGGGGCTCTGCTATAATTGTGACGAGCTCTACACCCCGGGCCATGTGTGCCAGCGCCTCCTCTACCTGGCAGCCGACGACATCATCGAGGAAGCCGCACCGCCACTAGAGGATGTGGTCACACCGCCTCTGCCGGAGGAAACCGCCCTCGAGGCCGATGTTGCTAATGTCCTTGCGGTCTCCCTCCATGCTTTTGCAGGCATTCGAACGTCAAACACTATGCTGCTCCCGGTGATGATCAAGGGGGGAGCGCCTGCTGGCGTTGCTCGACACCGGCTCCACCCACAATTTTCTCAGTGGGGCGATGATGAGGCGCCTTGGGTTGGCTCCGGATGGTGGGGAACACCTCCAAGTCACGGTGGCCAATGGGGACAAACTTCGCTACGCCGGGATTGCCCAGAACGTCCCCATCACCATCGAGGGGGAGACCTTCACCATCACGTGCACCGGCATCGATCTGGGCTGCTTCGACTTCATCCTCGGCTACAACTACCTGCGCACACTCGGCCCCATCACATGGGATTTGGAGGCCAAGACCATCGTGTTCTGGCGAGGTGGACGTCGGATCTAGTGGCAGGGCGTGGGCGGCCCTGAACCACCCGAGCCTTCCCAGCACGCTACGGCGGCTGCTGCCACCGGACAGCAACCCCTGCTGGATCACCTCCTTGAGCAGCACGCGGCCATCTTCGCCGAGCCACGTGGTCTTCCCCTGGAGAGGCCATATGACCACCGCATCCACCTGCTGCCCGACATGGCCCCAGTTGTCGTCCGACCGTACCGCTACCCCCAGCTGCAGAAGGATGAGCTAGAACGCCAGTGCGAGGCCATGCTCGCCTAGGGCATCATCCGGCCGAGCACCTCGCCGTTCTCCGCACCAGTGTTGTTGGTCCGCAAGGCGAACGCGTCTTGGCGTTTGTGCATCGACTACCGTGCCCTCAACGCCAAGACGTCCAAGGATAAGTTCCCGATTCCGGTGGTGGATGAGCTCCTCGATGAGCTCCATGGGGCTCGCTTCTTCACGAAGCTCGATTTGCGGTCGGGCTACCACCAGGTGCGGATGCACCCCGATGACATCGCCAAGACTGCCTTCCGCACGCATCATGGCCACTATGAGTTCCTGGTCATGCCGTTCGGGCTCTCCAATGCGCCGGCGACGTTCCAGGCGCTGATGAACGACGTGCTTCGCCCCTACCTGCAGAGGTTTGTGCTGGTTTTCTTCGACAATATTCTCATCTACAGCTCGTCGTGGGCAGAGCATCTGCAGCACATCACCATCGTCCTCAACGAGCTTCGAGCGCACCACCTCCACCTCAAGCGCTCGAAGTGCTCGTTTGGGGCTATGTTCGTGGCCTACTTGGGTCACGTCATCTCCGCTAATGGCGTCGCCATGGACGCCGATAAGGTGGCCGCAGTCGCGGCATGGCCACCTCCACGCTCGGCCCGGGGACTTCATGGATTCCTGGGTTTGGCGGGCTACTACCGGAAGTTCATCCGAGAGTTCGGGCTCATCGTGGCTCCCCTGACGCGTCTCTTAAGGCGAGACGCATTTGACTGGGACACGGAGGCTGAGGAGGCCTTCTAGGCGCTGAAGCGCGCCCTCACCACCGGGCCCATGCTCCAGATGCCCGACTTCGACAAGCTGTTCATGGTGGACTGTGACGCTTCGGGTGTGGGGTTCGGCGCTATCCTTCACCAGGGTGCCGGACCTCTCGCCTTCTTCAGCCATCCGTTCGCGGCTCGACATCTTAAGCTTGCCGCTTACGAGCGGGAGCTCATTGGTTTGGTGCAAGCCGTGTGCCACTAGCGGCCTTACCTTTGGGGACGACACTTTCTTATTCGCACTGACCATTATAGTTTAAAATTTCTCTTGGATCAGCACTTGTCCACCGTGCCTCAGCATCAGTGGATCAGCAAACTTTTCGGCTTCGACTTCACGGTGGAGTATCGTCCGGGCCGCCTCAATACCGTGGCGGATGCCTTGTCTCGCCGTGACTCAGAACGGGAGGCTGAGGGCACAGAGGGTGCCGTGGCGTGTGCTCTCTCGGGCCCCTCTTTCGCCTTCCTCAACGACGTGCACCGCGCCACCCGGGAGGCCGAGGACGCCCAGCACCTGCTCCAGCAGCTGGCCGACGGGGCGCTGGCTGCCCCCTGGCACATGGATGGTGGGTTGCTGCTACATGGCGGCTGAATCTTCGTCCCCGACCACGGCGACCTACGCCACCAGGCGCTGCTGCTGGCTCACTCGGCTGGCCATGAGGGTGTCCAAAAGACGCTCCACCAACTACGCACTGACTTCTACATCCCGGGCGATCATGCGCTGGTCTAGGACTGGGTGCACCGTTGTAGTACCTGTCAGCGCAACAAGACGGAGCAGTTGCAGCCAGCCGGCCTGCTGCAACCGCTGGAGGTGCCCTCCCAAGTGTGGGCGGACATTTCCATGGACTTTATCGAAGGGCTACCCAAGGTGGGCGGGAAATCTGTCATTCTCACGGTGGTCGACCGCTTCTCCAAGTATGCGCACTTCATCACGCTCGGCCACCCCTACACTGTTGCGTCCGTCGCTCGCGCCTTCTTCGACGGCATCGTCCGGTTGCACGGGTTTCCCTCCTCCATCGTCAGCGACAGGGACCCAGTGTTCACTAGGAATATTTGGTGCGACCTCTTCCGATGCGCCGGTGTCAAGCTGCGCATGAGCACGACTTTCCACCCCCAGACTGACGGGCAGTCCGAGGTGGTTAACAAGGTCATCGCCATGTATCTTCGTTGTGTCACAGGTGATCGTTCGCGCGCATGGGTGGATTGGCTATCTTGGGCCGAGTACTGCTACAACACTTCATTCCACATGGTCCTGCGCGCCACGCCCTTCGAGGTGGTCTACGGTCGTTCCCCGCCGCCCCTCCTGCCATACCAGCTGGGGTCGGCCCGTTCTGAGGCGGCCGCGACGCTTCTCCGAGACCAGGACATGATCTTGGCCGAGGTGCGTCAGCGCCTTCTCCAAGCGCAGGAGCTGTCCAAGAAGTACTACAATGTCGGGCACCGCGACGTGGAGTTTGCGGTCAGGGATTGGGTCTATCTGCGCCTGCTCCACCGGACGGCTCAGTCCCTTGACCCTCGGGCAAAGTGCAAGCTCGGTCCGAAGTTTGCCGGTCCGTTCCGTGTTCTGGAACGCATCGGTTCCGTCGCCTACCGCATGCAGCTTCCGGATGGCGCACGGCTCCACGACGTCTTCCACGTGGGGTTGCTCAAGCCCCCACCGCGGCGACCCTCCTGCACAGCCGGTGAGCTGCCCTCGGTCCTCGACGGCGGGCATCTTCCTTCTCCCGAGCGCGTCCTGCAGGCTCAGCAGCGTCGCGATGAGTGGCGCTTGTTGGTCAAGTGGCAAGGCCTTCCCGACGAAGACACCACTTGGGAGTCTCTTCCGGAGTTCCGCGAGCAGTTTCCCGACTTCCAGCTCGAGGACGAGCTGTTTGTGCAGGCAGGGAGAGATGTTATGACCGGCATCCAGTATGCCAGGAGGAGGCCCATGAGTGGCTAAGTTAGGCGCAAGAGCTAGGGGCTAAAAGCCCATATTTATCTTTAATTATTTACTTTCCATAATTAGTAGAGCAATTAGCTATATATAGGAGTTGTAATACCCATGGACAGATTTAAGCAAAGAGTAATCATATTACTCGGCTTCCCTCTGGGAGCCGGGAGTTCCAAACCCTAGCCGCCATCTCTCTCTCCTTCGTGCGACCACGGCGCCTCGCCGCCGCACGACGTTCAAGCCCCAGCCACCGATCTCTCACAGCTACAACCTCCGATCGACAAGGCACAGAGCGCAGTTGCCTGTCATAAACTATCTCAAATTTAAAAGTTGTCAATTATAAAGTTTTAGATTTCTTCGAACTCTACAGTTTTGTTATAAAGTTTATCTTGATCCGATCTCTAACAAAGTATATATGGTCCTTTTGTGCAAAACAGCCTATGACGGGAAGTTCAAGCCATGAACTCATAGTGATAGGCGAATTATTACTGCTGGTTATAGCTAAGAACCAACAATGATAGTCCATCTATCACTTTTCAGTTGTACAATTATTATAAAACACTATCACTAGTGGTTGCAACAATGATAGTTCAACAACGATAGTGTGTTCTATGATAGTGTCCCATTAATAAGAGGGAGAAAGACGAAATAGGCATAAAAAGTATGGCAATGAAGAGATTCTGTTCAAGTGACCTTAGTTTACTATACACGCGCTGCCACAGAACTATCATTGCCTGTTCAAAAACCTCATCACGACATTTTTTGAACCGGCACAACCAAAGTGGAAAAGAGCTAAAAAAATAGGAAAATTTTTAATACTAGGTGAGACCCCACCAGCTACCCACACAGCCACATAATTTTTCAATCCAAATCACAAGTTTTTTTTTGCGCAGTTTGTGGCCGACAGCAATCGAACCCACGACCACTAGCTTCGTATGTTCATCCTCTAAGCACTCAACCTATAACACACTCGTGTCCATTTAGGATATCCGTCCTCCTCATTCTATCTTGATCCGGTTTTGAAATGGGTATTTGGGAGGCTAAACAAATTCAAATGAAAAGGTTGTAAACTACAAAGTTTTATAACTTTCGAGATCTACAACTTTGGTTTTGGTCAATTCTCCATCTAAGGACATTTAAAAATTTGAATTTCAAATGTGAGAAAATTCAGCCATAATTTTCCTTGGATAAATGATTTCAAATGAAACGGTTGTCAACTACAAGTTGCATGACTTTTCGAGATCTAAAACTTCTATTTTGGTCGTTTTTCCATTCGAAGTCATTTGAAAACTTCAAATTTTAAATGTGAGAATTCAAATGTAATTTTCGTTGATAGACGATTTTAAACGAAAAGGTCATTAACTACAATGTTACATAACATTTTGAGATAGACAACTTTTGTTTTGGTCACTTCTACATTCGAGATCCTTAACTACAACTACACACTCACTTATGACTATAAAACATATGGATTCCTTTGGTGTTAACTTCTATAAAATCTTGTGAAACAAATAACCCAGTATCAAAACAACTTTAAATAAAAAAGTTGTGAACTACAAAGTTGCATAACTTTTTGAGAACTACAACTTCTATTTTGGTTGTTTTTCCATCCGACATCCTTTTCTACTGCTACACATTCACTTGTGACTTTAGAGCATATGGACTCCTTTGATATTAATTCTATAAAATCTTATGATACATATTTGGACATCCAAACAATTTCAAATCAAAAAGTTTGAACTACAAAGTTGTAGATCTCGAAAAGTACTACAACTTTGGTATAAAGTTCGTCTTCTTTGGACATCATATGAGAAAGTTATGAAGTTTTTCCTGCAGCCTATCACTTCCGGTTCAAACCACGAACCAACATTGATGACCTAATATCACTACCGGTTCATGGCTAAAACTAGAAGTGATATGAATGGCAGCGATGACCCAAATATCACTACTGATTGGTCCTATCACTGTCGGTTTTAGCCATAAACCGGTGATGGGCCGTTGGCCACTGTCACTGCCGGTTTTTAGAAAACTGGTCGTGATGGGACCGGCAGTGAAAGTGAATTATGTAATAGTGACCACTGGAGGGATTATGGGGTCTCCAGTGTATCAAGTTGACCCTCATACTTCTATGCAACCCACAACAAATGTGACATGATCTCATAAATTTGCTACAATTTATAGAATTATATTCTAGATCCATAAATGAGACCCCACCTATGAGTGTGGTGTTGTATTTTCAAACATTTTTTCTTTTGCTTAGGATTAGGTTCACTGCATAGAGCTGACTCCTATATAAACTAGTATATTGCCCGTACTAACGCTACGGTGACATCTAGGGTAACACACATTCAACAAACTTGTTAAACATCCTATCTTATGAATTTGAAAATATGGTAAATCTAAAGCAATCTATTATACTTGATCAGTGTTATTATAGATGTGTCAGCCTGTTGCTGCAACCATCTACCGGTAATTCCCAAACTGTTTCAAGATAAGAAGGGCTGCCTTCGCCTGGCCATCTTGCTTCCTCCTCCTCAAGTCCAACGCACTCCTGGGCCCCATCCCAGACCTCACGCGAGTGCTCCCCGACCTCAAGCTGCTCTACCTGCGCGGACAACCTCCTAGACGGCCGCGTCCCGCCCAGCCTGGGCTTGCTGCATCGCACCACCGTCCTCATCCTCTCCAGCAACCACCTGATGAGAAGATCCCCGGTCCCTACTGCCCTGCCTCACATCGCTACCACCTTGACAACATCACATCGCTACCACCTTGACAACAATTCTGCGTACAAGCAGTCAGCTGCATCGATCTGCAAGGGATTAGCAATGAATGAGGTGTAAGTTTCCCCAAAAGTTGAGTACACTTTGCCCTACTGTTTCTAGAACTTCTAATTCCTCAAGAAGAAATGGGAACAATGTACCTGATATAATTCACCATCCCACAGTAACTTGCACTTAACATGCAGAATAGTCTTTAAGAGCATCTCCAGCAGGCTAACTAAACCCACTACCTATCCTATATTTGGGTAGTGGAGGCCAAAAAAACACACTCCAGCAGGCTACCTATCAGACTACCTACTTTTGTTAGCTCAACAAATTCTCCCTCCCACTGCCTACATCTGTTGGCCCAACAAATCTGCCTACCTATTTTTCTCTCCGACGCTCTTCTCTCTGCGCTCATACGCACGCGGCCCGCCTCGCAAGACTCGACGGCGCTGCTCCCTTGATCGCCGGCCCTGCACCCTGGTGGCGCTCTAGCCCTTCCCGGCGACCCTCCTCCGCCCCGGCGACCCTCCTCCCCGCTGGCCCTGCTCCCAGGCGCGGCGACCGGATCTCCCCCAGCCCTGCTCCTAGGCACGGCGGCCGAATCTCCTCCGGCTCCCCTCCCTTCCAGCGCTGCTCCTCCAGCTCGGCTCCCCTCCAGATAGCGCGCGGGCCTCTAGGCGCGGTGGCCGCGCGGCAGCGCCGCTCCTCCAGCTCCCCTTCCCTCCCATCCCAATGGCAGAGTTCGTCGATGGCGACAAGGAAGAGGATGACACGTGGGTCCCTATGTCATAGACTGCTAAAATAAATTTAGGAGCAATGTTTTAGGTAGTACTGCTGGAGTTGGAGGCAAAATATAGGTAGTATAAAAATATGTGGCTACCTAAATAGACATTTAGGTAATCTATTTTAGGCAGTACTGCTGGAGATGCTCTAAGTGCATCAGGCATTGAATCTTCATATTGAACATTGGTTTAGCTAAGTATATATCAAAGTCTATTTGTGTTATCTAATCTTGCATGTTTAAACGATGTCAAAAGTCAAAGATAAATATTTGGTTTAGGTAAAGGATATGTCAAAGTTTGTATGTGTAAAATAAAAATAACCCTATGTTCCAAAAATCCCAAATTGACAAGACAACACAGAGAATCATAAACCATTTCAAAAACACATCAAAATCCAAAGCTCTAAAATAAGAAAAAAAAAGAGCCTCTTTATCATTTGCAGGTTCACCCAAAGCGTTCGTTAGTACTACTTCCAAAATGAAGTTTCTCCCAAGATGTCTGAATCAATAAATTTCCATAATTAGGGTAGCCCTTGGTTATTTTGATTTAATACGTGATATGGTACAAGTAATTATTTGCTACTAATTATTTTTCCAACTCAAGTACAATTTCTCAGGTTGTTTTTTACATGCCATATTTTACTGTATTTATCCTAAAAACTGAAACACAGAATTCTGCCATCACGTATGAGTTATGACATGACAGCATCTTGTTTACCTTCCCACCAATGATGCTCCAAATGCTGTCATCACCATCTTCCGTTCCATCAGAGCATGAATAGTCAAATGACAACTTAAATGGTGGGTTCTACAATTCAATGAGAATATCACAAAGTCTGCACTTGCACAGGCACAAAATCCGCCGTGCCATTAGCTTAGATGAATCACAAAGTATATTTGCCCGTGCTAACGCTACGGGTCACATTAAGGCTAGAGTTAATTCTATCAAATTTGCAGTGCAGTTTTCTAAAAACCTGTATCTGAAAACTGGCAAGCACGCTTCTCCATGAAAAGAATGGGCACATATCCATGAAATTTTTATAGATTCTGAGAGTTAACCTACCTTGATAAGCTCATCTCGCGTCTTTGGATCGACACCAGCAACACCAAAAATCATCTTCTTTGCCAATATATCCATCTGAATATTCACCTAGTGCAGAAAGTGGAGGGAAGAAATCAGTGAACTTGTGTTTATATGCTTCATGAAATAAAACATGTAGAAAAAAAAGAAAGATGACGCCAACCCACAATTCAGGGATACCTGAACAAAGCTGTCTATAGATCTCAATCATATCATCAGCAGTTTTGAAGTTCTGCCCTGATTTCTTTGTTGACTTGAAATCCAGATCATATGAACCTGCATCCCGGTGAAAAGCCTAATCATGCGAAAGTAAATTTGAATCAGTTACAAGGTTTAATAAAATGAAATCACGATAGCAGGAAAAAACTAACTTTGAGCAATGTTTTTGCTGATATTGATTTGTTCAGTGAATAAAGAAAGAAAGAAAGAACATATACTGCATTTCCTGATTTCAATACAAACTCAAAGCCTATTAAGGTCCCATCAGAAATCAATAATATCAATTAGAAGAGGTCTCCTTGATGGTTCTTGAGCGCTGAAGAAGAACCTAACCAAACAAATTATGCACGCTTAGTAATCAAGGATGTATCACTGTAACATGATTGGACCAATCACGAATCATACTAACCTGCTGCTTCACTGCTTATCTGAATGTTGGAAAGCAACTACAGACTTCTTGCTGTTGTCTGAACAACCAAGAAACAAGAGAGAAGGACACTACAGCTTAACTGCTACGAGCGATCAACAGAGAAGGTACTGCCCTGGAGCATAGCGGTGGGGAAAAGAGATCAGAGAAAAGGCACGACAAGCAACAGAAGAAGCAGGCGAACTAATTCATTTGCTGGAGAATGCGTTTCTTAGAACCAGTCAAAAACAGAGCAGCTTGAGATCTCGCGAGAACAGACTAAATCAAGACTTATTGAAGAGAAAACTGAGCCTCAGCAACTGTAAATTGTGGGATAACTAATCCAGCCGCTGAATCTAAAAAAAGCTCGAGAGTTCATCTGCAAACCTCTCGCTGCTCAGTCGCAGCCTCGTGCGACCATGCCTGCGTCCGCGCCGCTGCCAGCCGCCCGTGGCACTGCGCATCGGCCACCACTGCCTGGAGCCCTAACCCCCAGATGCCTTGCACACCGGCCGCCGCCCACAGCCCCCGTGGCCGCATCCGTAGCCTCATCCACCGGAAGACCGGAGACGGCACGTTCCTCGCACCGCGCGACCGGCGGGCAATATACCAGCGACCAGCAGGTGGCGGCCAGCCCAGCGCGGCCCTCTGTGCCAGCGGCCGGTGGCCTGGTGGCAGGAGGCCCCGCGATGGCCGACTCCATGGTGGCGGCGGCGGCTCCCTGTGTTGGGCGTGGGGGAGAGGAGTCGGCGCGTGAGGCGCGGGGATGGGAGGGAGGAGGATGCTACAGTCCATGTTGACCGCCTGATTTGAGTGAGCCAGAAGAGGGAAGGTTTACAATAAATCTGAACCGTCCGTTATAAAAGTGTCGTTTTTCTGGATATAATTTTGTGAGTGCATGGATATCAGCAGGGGAAGTTTTTTTTTGGTTTAGCAAAGAAAAAATAGTGAATTAGTAGGGAATAGACTCAACCACACAGTTTATAGGGCCCGACCTTGTTAATGTATATTTTGTATGAAAACACCTTAGAACCACCCATTGGAGAGACCCTTAGTTCCCTTTAGAATGTTGGACCATTTATTAGGTCATACTCCCTCTCCTAAATATCTGTCGTTTTTGTTTTTCGAAAAACAACTTTGACTAGATATATATAAAAAAGTATTAATATTTATGGTACATAATAAATATCATTTGATAGATATTTGAACTTAGTTTTTTAATAATTTTTTTTGGAGATAAAAATATTGCACGTATTTTCTAAAAATCAAGTCAAACTTTTGACGTGGAAACCAACGGCATTTAATTAGGGACGGAGGGAGCATGGAGCTAGTAGTTTGACTTGCTTTATTTAGTTATTTCTGATCAACAGTGCAAAGCCACATAATTTAATGGTTACATTTTGAGAATGGTTTCCGCTGGTATAACAATTTAAATTCTTGTACATTAAACTACACTTCTTTGTAATAATATTAATTGGATGTCACCTTATTAATTTATTTTAATGAAATATGAATATATTATATTATGGGTTGATATATGGGCTGTGGTTGCTGCATATATGGGCAATAATAGATAAATTCTGAGGTGGCAAAGTCTAAAATGGGTGTATTATCTTGTGAAATTTAAAAGGGATGATTTTTTTCTTGGATGTCTAGATGGGCGGGTTCTGTCCAAGATCCTAAATGGTCACTCTGGGCACAAAACCCGATACCTGAATCCCAAACCCGAAATACCTGGACCCGAATCCGAAGTACCTGAACCCCGCACTACCCGATGTCTAGTTCGGATAGTGAATCCTATTACCCGAATTTATATTGGGTAATTTGGGTAAGTACACCCGGTACCCGAACAACCCGAAATAGGAATACGTCTCAGCAAAGCGTGAAGTCGCGAACTGGAGCATCCCCGATTTCCCATGGCCCAAGCTCAACAACAGTAGGATGCCTCCTTGGCTTTGGTGCCTCATTAACTCACGCCTTGACTTGTCGTCTCCCTGACTCTCCGAGACAAGCACTGATGTGATGGCAGGCAGCAGGCTTGATGCTTGAACTTTTCAATTTGCTCTTGTATCTTGTCAATACTAAGTAGTCAGTACATGTGTCGTCGTTCTAGCTTGCACTTACGGTTAAAAACTTGAATGCGTCGTGGTTTCACTGGTTTGCATTTGCTGTTAAAAACTTGAAGTTACCACTTTATCAGTTATGAGTTAATGAGTTATCATTTAGTCTGTCCAATTCTATGAAAAATTCTATGATGTTTGAGCACTTGCTGTGATTTTATATACTTCGGGTACATTGGGTATACCCGAACCCAAACCCGAACTTGCGGGTAGTGTTTTTTGAGGCTATTATCGGGTAACAATTCTCATTACCCGAACTTTTCAAAACCCGAACTACCCGACCCAAACTTTGCGGGTAACCCGAACGCCCAGAGCGACTAAATGGGATGATTCTATCCTTGTGCATAAATGAGTCAAGACAAGAAAAAAAAAGAGAAGCCTATAACATAATTAGGCCCTAACAGGTGTAAATTAAATGGGATGGTCTGTAATTAATTAGGCCCACATATACATTTGGCTCATTAATAGTCATGACACTTCATGGTCCTTACCAGGCCTAAGGTACTTAGTGACTTTTTTAGCACAGATTATATGACAAAAAATATCATAAATTTATGAAGCACTAAGGATGGTAAAAAAATCAATAACAAAAAATCACATTTCATCATAAAAGCATGGAACATGCATGACCTATGATCAACGGGTTTTCATCATAAAAATATCATAAACTGTGATACTATGACGAAATTTCCAGGATTTGTGATGTAAATTGTTCATCATGGACCCATAAATTTCTTGTAGTGATGCTAATCTCAATAGAACTACATGTGGACCCACATGTAACCATGTGTGTTCACACCTTAAAATTTTGTTAGTAAACATTGACACAAATTTGTTGAAAATGACACTATAGTCAATATGCAGCCTACCACATTATGTAGGTTATAGTGTAACTAGATCTAATGTGGGTTTCACTTAAAATTCGGGGACCTCGACTTAGAAATTGCATTTACACCTTAAAGTTTTTGTGAGATTGACAAAGATTTATTAAAAATGACCCCACTACCTTATATTAGAAACATGATAGAAGGAAAATTACCGCGGCTCCGCATCCAAAGTCCAAGGACATCGAAGTAGACCCTAAAATTTGAGTTGTTCTTCGATTGATTTTGGATGACATGGCGATGAATATGCAATCCAAATCCAAATGAATCAAATCTAAGTTTACCCAAACCACTATTGTTTGGTTGGAATTTGAACGATCCACATCTACTCCTACGTCTTTTGACACGCATGAAGCAATTAGGTTGACTTGAGATTTGTTCTGACAATAGGATTGGGTACATTGCACAAGAGCAGATCCAGATGACATCAAAGGCGTTCAGCGTTTCATGTGCAGATAGATCCACATAACAAAAAATAATCAGTGTAGCATTCCCATCCCGCTCCATGCCGGTATCGCCATCGCCGGCTTCTCTAGCGGTGGCGGCGTCGATTGTGCACCACACTGCTCGACGCACATGCATGAACGGCCGCCACCCACAGCATTAGGCTCTGGGGAGCAGTAGCCATAAACGTAGTTTTGTCCAGCCCTATGCTTGCAAATGGTCACGCAACCCGCGTCGGACGTGCAGGTGACACTCGTGCTCGAATCGCAGAGTGCTGATCCGCCTGCAACCAGAAGATTTTATTTGTTCATTTGGAGATTCAGATAACATCAGAGAGCTATGATTTGCAGAGAGTTTGCGTCGAGCTGCGAAATATTCTCCTGCCAAAACTCACCAAATGAGGAAGTTTCTTCGCCATTTGACGCGACGAGCAAGACCAAGGTGAAGCCGACGACCACTGCAAGTTTCTTGTAGAACGACGCCATGGTTGTATCCTGTATGTATGAGGAGTGCAATGTATAAACCAATACAGCTGATGTGTTTAGTATTTATAGAGAGGCTGTTGTCCTATAAAGACATGGAAAAACACTTTTATTTTTGTAACTAATAATTGTTAAATTTTGGTAACTAATAATTTGAGTAATGATTTGCGCCTGTACGTATATACGGTGTAAAATCATTGTAGCAGCGATCTATGCCCCTTTAAATATGGTGCAAAAATCATGGCAACAGCAATCTGCGAGTCCTTAAATAAGGCGTAAAAATCCTTGTACCAGCTATCTACGCCCCTGTATGCATGGCAGATTTTGTGATTTTACAATTAAAATTTGCTGTTTGGCCACAACGCCTTTTAAGTTTTAACAACCAATCGCAGGGTGTTTCAAGTCCGCAAATAAAGTGTAAATTACATGAATACTAACGAGTATTGTGTCTTCATCATAGCCAGCAGGGATGCGGGTATCCGAAGAGGGAATGCAAATGCGTAGTCGAACAAAAAAATATATAGCAAACACATTTTTTTTCCTCGACACTGAGATCAATGCCAAGCTACCAAAATGTGTCACCCGAGATACACGCGCTTGTGTGCTTTCATCTAACATGATCCTTATTGATTACAATTTTGGGACAACTTTTAGCAACTAAATGACTTCAAGATCTTATTGAATCCTAAGTTTTCATATAAATAAAGTTTGTATTCCAAATAGTTACAAATTTTAGAAACAAGTTGAATCTCAAACTACAAATATGGGAAGTCATTATTGGGACTATAACGACATGTCACAAAAATAAACCCATAAACCCTCCGTCCAGCAGTGCGTTCGGAGCTAGAGATAGTTCTGCATTAAATAGTAGTACAAATTTGGTAGGTATTATCATTGCTTGACATTTATCAACTAATCTTCATTAATCACACTCATAATAGCGTCTAATTAGGAAATGTAGTAAGGGTATGTGTCTTTTGTATTTTCTTTTCTTTTGCCTTAAAATATCAAGAATACACTACATAACAAGATAGAGGAAGTATGTATATTTGCTTGCTTCTATTCGAGCAACATTAGCAATAGCCTTCAAATTAAGACCTCTACTTGATCGAAGATCTCATCTAGTTTTGAGGGCTAGTAGGGTTCATGTCTAAGAAGGGCCTCAAACCACTGGCTTCTGGAATTCGAACCGGTGACCTAACGTTCAACACTACCTCGTCTTTACCACTGCACCACTCTTTCATGTCTATATATAATATGATATTGATTTATATCAATATTTCATAATCTTATTTTGGATATTTTGGCTACTAAATGAACTCCAGTGAAAAACTTGACTATAAAGTTTTAAATCTTATCAATTACTACAACTTTGGTATTGGATGTACCTCCATCCGAGATTGTTCGAAAAATTCAAAAAATTGAGTCTCAAAATATGTGAATTTCAAACACATATTTGAGACTCTTGATAACTTTAAATAAAATAATTTTTCAATATCAAACATGTAGCTCAGGTCAGCCACTACAACTTTGGTATTAACTATGTGAACATTTGAGATCATTGAGGAATTCTAAATTTTAAATTTCAAAATCTATAACCATCGAACATATATTTGGGACTCTAAACGACTTCAAATTAAAAACTTCTCAACAACAAAGTTTTAGATTCTATTGAGAACTATAACTTTTGTATAGACCATATCAACATCCGAGATCGTTTGATAATTTTAAATTCAAATTTCAAAATCTTTCAATTTACAACAATATGTTAGGACTCTAAACATTTTCAATTCAAGAACTTTTCAATTATGAAATTGTAGATCTTGTTGAGAGCTATAATTTTGATATAAAGTTTGTCTTCATCCGAGTTCATATGAAAAAATTATGAATTATTTTTTGGATGCAATCATTTATAAAGGATCTGTCACCAATTAACTGAGGCGGCCGCCCACTGTGTCCACCTGCGTTAATAAAAGGGTAGTGACTCGCGAAATCATTTATGTAGTAGTGAATCGGAGCCTCTACTTTTATTTATCTCCCCTTGGACAAATAATATATGCACTATATATCTTTATTTGACACTATACATCAATTCAAGATACATGATTAGTAGTTCATACAACTGATTAGTATTAAAAGACGAATACGAACAGTTCAAATCTAAAAGTCTGAAATGAAGTGTCATCCCATGGGAAATATAGTTGGGGACCTTTCCACCAGTAGAAGGCCAAGTGTTGCCCACATCGAGTGGAGGCCTGGTGCTACAGCTGGTCGGATGTGGATGTCAGCTAATCAGCAGAGCGAGTCAGAGCTCAGTGGTGGCTGGGTGAGCCGAGCATAGCGCTCTCCTATGGTCAGGCATGGGTGCGGGGTGGCCATATATGACCAAGCTGAGCATGAGGTTGTGAACATGGTTGGGGTGGCCGATGCTTGGGGAAGGCAACATGAAAGGGGCAGCTTGAGCACACTCACCAAGTCACCCGATATGTCAATTGTGACACGTTCATGATGATGTGCCTCCCTATTCAACGTGTTGTGATGTTTTTGTTGACAATTAATTAGAAGCATCATGTTTAGTGACGAAAGTGATATATGACATTTTTCTTTGATTCGTCATATATAGAAGGAGTTTAGAGACGCACCTTCTATGACAACAATATTTTGATCATGGGATGCTTACGGTAGTAGGCGTACTATGACCAAAGAAAAATCCTGTCGGTGACGTGTATGCCTTGTGGCTAAAGAAAACTAACATGCCAGGTTACTAGCTTAACCTAAGGCATGTCCTGCTAATTATAAACTTTGTGCAAGTATTCTGGAGGATAGCCTTGACCTGAAAAACCTGAAATTGAAGACCAAACAGTTGAAATCGTTTTATTTTCTCCCCCCTTTTTTTGAAACAAAATTTCTCCCCTTTTAACAAGAACTAAGCGAGCTTACCTCCACTTTTTCTGTACTGAACTTTCCGGCCCCCTGTGCGATGTGCAGTCGCATCATATAATAAGCCATAGAGATGCGCATCCAATTGAGCGCGCACGCAGTGTCTCTGTGACGTGGACGCATGTTTGTTTTGTCGTCAACGGCACATTTCTCTTTGTCCACCACTTGTCACACATCGTCGTCCGTTCTCCCGCCAGTACACAAATGCAAATTGATAGGCATGTCCGTTCTGCTTAATACTTTTATAATTAGTAGCCAAGACAAATGCAAATTGATAAGCATGTCAAATACTTCCAATCTAGTACGTTATATTATATGTCAATAGCCCCCTGCTATCTGAAATTCCTTTCAGTATAATAATTAAATAGAGAGGACCGTGTGCATGCTCCATGGTTGAAACTACCATCCTTTGCAAGACACTGCAAGAGCTACGTAGAAAATATAATGTCAATTGTCAAAACAGCCACTAATGGAGGATAAAGCACATTGTATTTACTAATGAAGAGTTAATAATAATTAAGGCTTCATGGGACATTTTAACTTGTGATTTTGCGATGACCTATCAGTGAAAGAGAGTAAAAAGTACTTCCTCTGTCCCAAATTATAAGACATTTTGATATTTCTAGATTCATAGCTTTTATTATGTATCTAGATATAATATATATCTAGATGCGTAGCAAAATTTATGAATCTAGAAAAGCCAAAATATCTTATATTTTGAAACGGAGGAAGAAAAAACGACTTGATGTTGCAGGTTTACGTTTGTGCATTAGGAGAATGAGACAGATGAAAAACGAGACCAGCTAGCAGCTTCCTCGCGCTTTGGCAACAGATGTTTCACACCAATCATCAGCTTGCAAAGAACTTGGCCGGCAAGCCATGGAATATGGCGCCAGTCAACAACCACCCAGTTGTTCTTTGTGGATGGGATGGTCCACCATTTTCTAGCTCTTTATATATTTTTTGTTATATAAAAGAATGGGATAATTTGTTATTGTCCTAGCCCATAAGCAAAAAACTAGTATAAACTAGCAGGAGAGCCCGCGCAAAGCACGGGCAGTAATCTGGCCTTTTTTTTTTCTTTTTTCTGTTCTGTCCATATTTATTAGTGGGTTGTTACTGTTTTTAACGAGTTTGATACTGTTTAGTAACGGGTTGTACTGTTTGCTTAACGGTGTTACTGTTTTCATAACGGTTTTTACTGTTTCTTAGGGGGTTTACTGCTTCTTAACGGGTTTGTGCTGTTCATAGGACCCGATACTGTATTAGCGGGTCTACTATTTCTTAACGGCTTTGTACTGTTCATAAGACCTGGTAGTGTATTACCGTGTCTACTGTTCCAAAGCACTGTTGCAGAAACAATACATGTGTCTGTGACGGACCCGACCGGCGTCCACGACTTTTATAGATATGGTTAGATATGAGTGGAGTCATTCCATGAATGTTCATGAGGTTAACTCAAATAAGATGAGATAGTTTCTCAAATGAAACACTTTCTGTAATTTCACCTCAATAATACAGTACGCTGTGTCATAGTCGTTGGTTTCGGCTCGCGGATAGCTCCAAGAGACCAGTTTAATGTTTAGTTTCTTTCCGTTGATTATGACGTAATCCCTCACTCCCAAAATACTGGTCGCTTTCAAATGTTGTCCCACAAAGCTTGACGCTTTACTCCAACATGTGATGAATCCCACCCTACCCTGTTCGTACCATCAGTCATCTGTCTCATCATTGTTGACTTGTGTCCATCCACTGAGTTCTGAGATGAATTAGAAAAACACAAAAAAAAAAACAGAAAGAAAAACTTGCGGCTGGAGGCCATATTACACAGGTGCATGAATGTGAAAAACTGATGTGACGGGTGCTTTGTTTAACTAAAAATCTGCTGCGCAAGCGGTAATGTTTCTTCTCGACAAGATTCATCGAACAGTTATGACTAGTATGTCTTCCAAAAGGCAGAGCAGGGATCACGATGCATTTGTAGGGGCATATCGGTCTTATACCTTCAACATTGATCTCCGGGTCTATTCCGGTAACATAATGTATTATGGGATGGAGAGAGTATACTAACTTCCAGTTGATGGCCCAAATATACTATGTACCAACTAGCTATTGATTCTATCCCAAAATATAAGGAATTTTTGAGTTAACCTTAGTCAATGTCCTATGTTTGAGCCAACTGAGCATAACTCATCAGCTGGCTGGTTCCTTGCGGTAGATCTACTCACCTTAGTTTAAGTCCTCGACTTGATACGAGTGCACATATTTTTCATGGATCTATTATAGGATTTAACTGCACTATTCTTTCTATTGTAGCCGATGGGCGTGAGTGCGCGGTTGTATATATGAACATCTATGTCTGTACTGTGTCTCGCAAAAAAATATCCTATTTTTTCCAAAGTTTATATGAAGAGTATTAACATTATTTAACTTATTAAAAGGTAAATTATGGAAATATATTAAATGAGGTTCCTAACGATACTAGTTTGGTGTAAATACTATTGCATCTTTATACAAACTTAATACAATTTCACTTTGGATAATTCGAAATTCTTTATATTCCAAGATTGAGTATTTAATATTGCGCAGCAAGCATGGTCCAGTTTGAGTAACTACCTCATTCCAAATAATGTGGTGTATCATTATTCATGAATTTATGCTATAAAATTATGTGGAGTGACTTAATTCATTATTAGCTTTATACGTAAGTCCAGATTGTGGGAGATGATATGGTAATAGATCAACTCGTTCCGTTCCTAACAGGCAAACACCCTTGGATGCTGCCTTTAGTACGCATGATCTAGACTCTTGTAGAAATGTTTTGAATTCTCTCTAGTCTCAACAAACATTTCAGTATATATATCAAAATCACTTTATGAGACCGTGTGACTAGTAGCAGGCTGAATTCTAATTCATAAAGAAAATATTTTAAAAAAATATAAATAAAAATATGTTTAAAAATCTAATTTTTATACATGAAGAACAATTTAAATACAACATATTTTAACTTGCTGCAATAAAAAGAACTGAAACTAAACAAATAAAATAGATAGGACAGGTGCAAAAGAAATACTCCCTCAATTCTAAATTATAAGACGTTTTGACTTTTTTAGATTTATAATTTTTGTTGTGCCCTTAGATGTGATGTATGTCTATGGAATAGAGAGTGTAGAAGAGAATCAGTACCAAACCACTTTTTTTTTTTTTTTTTTTTTTGCGACAAGGTACCAAACCACTTCTAGTCAATTCAGGAGCCCACATACAAAGAAAACGTGAAAGGTGTCTGGGCTCAAACAGTTTGCTCCTAGGTCCTAACCTGTTTGACGTGATTCTCGGGAGAATCAGAACTGATTCCGTCAACCAAACGGCCTTTAATTAAATATGGGTGGCAAAAAAAAAAAAGAAGAATCCATGCGAAAGCACGCTCCGGTCGATTCAGGAGCCCAGACAAAGAAAAAGTGAGGCCCCCTTTGTAACGTAGGAAATTTGTAGGAAAAATATAGGATTTTGATTCCTATACAAATTGGCACTGCAGTGCCCTTTGGCTGGGAGGATTGAGGCGTAGGAACTTTGGACGAAAAAAATCCTGTGGAAGACATTTCACTGGAGAAACATAGGAAAGATAACATCCACTCCAATCTCATATTTCCAACAGACACGAATAGGATCGAGGTAGATGACAACCTGACAAGGCAAAGACAGTAGAGAGAGAGGATTTGACTGAGGGAACACATTAATGATATAGATTGGATACAACAATGTAGTACTAGCTCACATGTAAATTAATTAGGCCCTGTTTAGTTGCCAAAAATTTTGCAAAATTTTTCAACATTTTCTATCACATCGAATCTTTGGATGTATGCATGAAGCATTAAATATAGATAAAAAATAAAACTAATTACACAGTTTAGACGAAATGGACGAGACGAATCTTTTAAGCCTAATTAGACCATGATTGGACACTAATTGCCAAATAACAACGAAATTTGCTACAGTGTCATTTTATAAAAAAAATTGCAACTAAACCAGCCCTTAGCTTACCTTAATAAAGAAGCCAGTACCACTACTAGTATGGATTTACACACACTGTTCCTACGTTTTTCCTACATTCATCCAAACACTCGTTCCAATAAAATTGGTACGTTTTTTATTCCAATGTTTTTCATATACATTCCTATCCTATTCCTCTCTTTTTCCTATTCTTGTATTTTTCAATCTAGGTTCCAAAGGGTCCTGAAAACATGTCTCAGCTAAAACGTTCCGCTCCTGTTTGGCGCCTTTCCTCCGAAGAATATGAGGCCATGTTTAGTTCTCAAATTTTTAAAGATTTTTTGTCACATCGAATCTTTGGATATATGCATGAAATATTAAATGTAGACAATAAAAAAAACTAATTACACAGTTTGTTAGAAAACCACGAGACAAATCTTTTGAGCCTAATTAATTCATGATTGGACACCAATTAACAAATACAAACGAAAGTACTACAGTAGTCAAAGCTAACAATTCTCACGAACTAAACACACCCTGAACTTTAACCAAACGGCCTTAATTAAATCGAGCTCTCTAAATTTCTGACATCCTATTTTTATTAAATTGTTTGTGTACTATAAGTAGACCATCACAGTTCACACGAATGGGCATCTCACACGTCTCCTCAGGCCTCAGCTCGCAGTGGCCAAAAAAAAAAAAACCTGTCGCGGCGCCAGAGGCCGGCCCAGAGCAATCACCACTCGGCAATGGAGAACCGCGCCAGCAATGGGGAGGTGAGGGCTGTCCCGGCCTCGTGGAACTTCGCGCCGAACGAGACCCTGCTGGGCCTGACGGCGCTCTCGGTGCGCGGCGTGCTGGGAAGGGTCAAGGCCGGGATGGTGGAGGACGGCGGCGGCGGGCGGCCGGTGGTCCCGATGGGCCACGGCGACCCGTCGGCGTTCCCGTGCTTCCGGACGGCGACGGAGGCCGTGGACGCCGTCGCCGGTGCGCTGCAGTCCGGGGAGTACAACTCCTACTCCACTTGCGTCGGCCTTGAGCCCGCGCGGAGGTGACTTCTGACTTCTATCTCTATTGCCTCCCTTGCTTAAGTAGATGCAAATCCGACTGCTTGATGCTGGTGCTGTGGGAAGGTATTTCATTGTGTTAACTAGATGCAAATCAATGAATTAATGATGAGTAAACTTGTGCTGGCGTGCTGGCATTTCAAAATCGAAAATTTTCTTTTTTCATTCATCGTGGTGAATGGGTATTTCATTGTGTTAACTGCTCTAGTTAACACAAACTGACAGGTGAATAACTATTAGACTGGTGCTGTGGGAAGGCCCTTTGATTTCCACACCTTATTTCAGAAAAGAACTGTACACCGTTAATTCAGTATTGCTGTAGTCAGCCTGATTTTAATAGCCAGTTCTAGTTAACACAGTCTGTGCTCTGTTTGGGAATCACTGAACCTTACATCTGCCGGTTAGCCAGAATTGTCTTTGCCAACTTGTTGTGAAAGCAAACAGTTGACTGGTGCTGTGGAAAGGCTGTTTGACTCCCCCACCTTATTTCAGTACACCGTTATTTCATTATTGCTGGAGTCAGCATGATTTTAATAGCCAGTTCTAGTTAACAAAGTCTGTGCTCTGTTTGGGAATCACTTAACTTACATCTGTCAATATTGTCTTGGCCAACTTGCTGTGATAGCAAACAGTCGCCGGGTACAAATGATACAATATACCAAAAAAACATACAAGTAAATAACTATTTGACTGATGCTATGGCAAGGTTGTTTGCCTCCCCACTTTTTCAGAATAATAGATTCATACACCATTAATTCATTATTGCAGAAGCCAACATGCTCTGTTTGGGAATCACTGAACATTGTGTCTGGTGTCTGCCAATATTGTCTCTATGAACTTTATGTGATAGCCACTAACATCAACAATACAAGGGGAAATCTTGCTTTGCACCTTGGTTCATATTCCAACTATAAGATTCACTTCCTTAGATTCTGAAGTCATGACATTTTTCGTTTCATGTTTCTGTGATATTTTTTTTGGTTATCCGATCAGTGCTACATGTTTGTGTTCATAAAAAATAATGACTGAATCCTGCACCCGTGCTACATGCTATGTGTTCAGTCTCTTGATGCCTAGGAGCTTGCACACTGAAATTTTCTCCCGACAGACATTTATGGTTTTTTTGTTTGCAGTACAAACTACAAAGTACTTAATTTCTTCCAATTAATAAGAATTCCATTATACATCTCTGTTCTTCAAAACTCTAAACATAGTTGCCTTACGGTGGCTTAAAACCTTAAATTTCAGGTCCATTGCTCAGTACTTATCCCATGATTTGCCATATAAATTGTCACCTGATGATGTCTACCTCACAAGTGGCTGTGCTCAAGCGATTGAGATAGTCTGCTCTGTGTTAGCTCGTCCTGGTGCCAACATCTTGGTTCCAAGGCCCGGCTACTTGTTCTATGAGGCACGTGCTGTTTTCAATGGCATGGAAGCACGGTACTTCGATCTTCTACCTGAGAAAGATTGGGAGGTTGACATTGATGGCGTCCAAGCTCTTGCTGACAAGAACACTGTTGCAATGGTCATTGTCAACCCAGGAAACCCTGTGGCAATGTCTACACCTATGAGCACCTGGCCAAGGCAAGTTCTAATAAGCTAAATATGGTTCTGCCTCAGTTAACAATTCTTGGGAAATAGCCTGAATGCCTGTTTGTGTCATCATTTTCTAGGTTGCTGAGACCGCGCGGAAGCTTGGCATATTTGTCATAGCAGATGAGGTTTACGCACACTTGACATTTGGAGAGAGGAAATTTGTGCCGATGGGTGTGTTTGGGTCTGTGGTTCCAGTGTTGACACTAGGTTCCATATCAAAGAAATGGGTGGTGCCTGGATGGCGGCTTGGATGGATAGTTACCAATGATCCGAATGGTGTATTTCAGATGACTAAGGTTCTTTACTTTTCATGATTTAACACTGGTTACGTGATAATCAGTATTGGAAGTTGGTTTGCATTTCATATAACAAAATGGCCTGGGTGCTGACATGCCTGATCAAATAGAAAATCTATTCTTCATATTTAGGAGTTAAATGAAGGTACCATGCAAAATACAGTGATATGATGCTTAGACATGTTTTTTCTTCTTTCATTCAGGTAGTGAGCAGCATCAGGAGCTACCTTGATATCTCCGCTGATCCTCCAACATTTGTCCAGGTAACTATAACTGCATCGCCATTTTGCAGAAAGTCTTGATATTGTGCATAGGAAAATAATGGTTTGCATTGACTTGATCACAAAGTTTTATTTGTCAGGGAGCAATTCCAAAACTCCTGCAGAACACAAAGGAGGAATTCTTCCAAAAAACCATCAAAATTCTAAAAGAAAGTGCAGATATATGCTGGGAAAAGTTGAAGGACATTAATGCAATCACATGCCCAAGCAAACCAGAGGGATCCATGTTTGTAATGGTCTGTGAGTCACTTACATACTCTTCCATGTTGCAGGACACCATGAGGGATTCGCTAACAAGGTGTGAAATTCCTGTGACTTGCTACAGGTGAAACTGGATCTGTCCTGCCTGTCGGACATCAAAGATGACATGGACTTCTGCTGCCGGCTGGCAAACGAAGAATTAGTGGTTGTTCTGCCAGGTATTGTTCTTCTGAATTCATGATTCATTTCAATCTATAGTTCTAGAATACAGATTGGTACAAGAAATTTTTCCATCCACCTTGAGATCACCTTTTTATTTGAGATGTAACATGCGGGAAACTAATTGTCAGGATGTGCTGTGGGATACAAGAATTGGCTTCGGATCACCTTTGCAATTGATCCGTCTTCCCTCGAAGACGGGCTTGACAGGCTCAAGTCCTTCTGCTTGCGATACAAGAACCCGGCAAAGTGATAAGATAAACTCACTGGTTCTGTGCGACGACACCAGACAAACTGTTATGAACTTCTACACAGATATATGATGTATCATCTTCACTCGAAGATGATATATTTGATGCTCTAGGTCCACTGTAATAAGCAATGGGCTCTTCTTCTCTGCCATCTGCTGTGTGTATGCGCTACACAAATTTTAAGGGTTCTGAAGTGTACAAGACTCCACCTATTGCATGAATCCATCAAGTTTGGCCTAATAACTTTTGAAGTGAAATCACCACTTCCCTTGTACTCCCATGGTTCTAAATTATAAGTCATTTTGGTTTTCTAGAGACATAGTCTTTACTATGCATCTTAGATAGGTAGGTTTTACTATGTATCTAGACAACATATATCTAAATGCATAGCAAAAATTATTCACCTAGGAAAGCAAAATGACTCACAATTTGCAATGCGGAGAATATATATTGTCCTTTGTGATTCACAATCTGTAGAAGCTGGAAAAGGAAGCAGGCATAAGAAGAGGATTGCCGAGTGTGGCAACAAAGATGGGCCTCCTGTAGTGCACGATTAACGGCCCAACCCGTGTTACTTCGGGCTCAACTGATGGAACTGAAGCAGTGGCGGATATAGGAAATAAGTTAGGAGGGGCTTATCTCATAATCTTTCATCCCTAGTCTCTTCTTCTAAGCTTGAATATGTACAAATTTGTAGCGGGGGCTTAGGAGGGGCTCTATGGTCTGAGCGGCGGTAACGGGGGCTCGAGCCCACCCCGCCCCAGCGCTGGATCCGCCCCTGAACTGAAGGCTTCTCCAGCTGGAACACGTGAGGAAGAGAGGAGATAGATGTATAGTTTCTGCGTGGAGAGAAAGAAGGCTTTTCTAGATAGATGTATAGTTTCTGCGTCCAAAACATTCACCATGGATGACTATGCACGTGCCACATAGGATAAAAAACGTCGTAAAATATTGTTGTCATATGACGTTGCTGTGATTATGGTATGACATGGCAGTTTAATATGAAGATTTAAATCGTCACAAAATCTTTGACGGCCCAACAAAGCCCGTTCTATTTTTATCTAGCCCATTATTCTTTTTCTGAATTAGGCCCAGTTTTTACGTGGGTCCAGACTACACATTTTAGGCTCATTCTTATACGGGCCACATCTTTTTTTATGGGTGCAGTCCATTAACAATCATTGCAGTCCACATTGCAGCCTACGATATACATTGCAACCCATTGAACAATTTACATCCCATTGCAACAGCCTGCAGCCCACAAAATAATTTTACAACCAGCAAGAAATTTGAAAAATAACCGCATTCATTACGTAACTTAGCAAATTAAATCCATTCATAGTTTCATGTCCAAATAATCAGCATCCAGCTCTAAGTTATATATAATGTTTGTACGCATACAACTTAATTAATATGAAAAAGTTATGACTTTTTTATCTAAAAGAAAGTGAGAGACCACCTGACATGTCGGCCCGTTGATATGTTAGTAAACCACTTTGAAAGTGGTCAAGGGGGTATTTCATGCAGTTTTAAAAATTGGATAAATTATAAATTTGAGTTCAAGTGTGTTTTTAAAATTAAACACGACAAGTTTAGTTGTAAGTGTAAATTGCACATGACTCTAAGCTATCATATTAAAAAGATAAATTACCAAATTTATATCTAATAACTACTAAAAATTGTTATTATTTTGTACAAATTTAGTCAATCTTAGTATAATTTAACTTAGGATAACTGAAGATTACTTCAGTCTGACATGTGCTTATGTATACGCTAATAAATAAGTTATAAAAGGAAGCCATAAAACATCAGCTGAACACAAATTATTCTTGTCATTTGGCTCGTTCTGTCTAGCGGCCTACTAGGTTATATAGTAAAAGAAATCATATTTAAGGCCTAAAGCAGTAGTAATTAGCTAATAGCATTGCTGGCAAACCTACCCGCTGATAACAATGTACAAAAATCTATCTATGAGGTATTTGGTAGAGCTTCTCCTGAGGGCTCCTCCGGAGGAGTCGGAGTAGTTGCTCCTTTTCCACAACGGCTCTGGTGGGCTCATCGACTCCTTCGGAGGTGCCAAAGCCGAGGAGTCCTACCAGATAGGCCCTTAGTTTTCGGACATGTTGGGCATTAAATAGTCAGATGATCCTACTATAAGACTCGCATAACCCATTTTTAATTATCCGATAATTATATCTGTCGAATTTTGTCAATACTAATTTTACTCCGCATCCGCATGGATATCAAAAACACTTATATATATATATAATATACACGCGCTATTCTAAATACTATTCTACACCGAGCTGTTATACTGAACAAAATTCAGTAATGTTCAGTAGTACTCAGTATTTTTTTAGGTCAGTTTTGACTTGTGGTGTAGAATAGCGCTACCGTGTGTGTGTATATATATATATATATATATATATATATATATATATATATATATATATATATATATATATATATATATATATATATATGATGATAAGACAAGGTTAGGTTCCTAATAAAGGAGAAAAAAGACAAAAGGAGAGGACGAGACGTAACGTAACCATTTGTAGTGCGATCTCTGAGTCCTCAATCATTCCAGTGGTGGAGCCAGAATTTCATTCTTGGGCATTCCTACCATCATTTTTTTGCTGCTGTGGGTGACAATTCGTGAAAATACTAGAGAATATTACATTACACATTTATATATAAAAATATATATCCATATATACTTAAGAAAACATCAAAATTGTTGGGTATTCTTAGAAATACCAGGGAATACCCTGGATCCGCCCATGAATCATTCACTGCCGTCTGCTCTGTTACTCTGTTCCTCTCTTCTTCTTCCTCCCCAAGATGGTTCCTCTCACCTTCTTACTCCCCAAGTTAGACTCTGCTGACACTGCTATAAGTAGACGTGCACGCTTCACACACATCCACTCCGCCACTCTCCTCAGCTCGCAGTGGCCAAGCCGCCGTCCAAGCCAAACCTCTCTCGCAGCGCCGGAGCAACCACCACGATGGAGAAGAGCGCCAGCAACGGGGAGGCGACGGCTGTCCCGGTCCCGGACTCGTGGAACTTCGAGCCGAACGAGAGGCTCCTGGGCCTGATGTCGATCTCGGTGCGCGGCGTGCTGGCCAGGATCAAGGCCGAGATGGTTGCCGGCGGCGGCGGTGGAGGGAGGCCGGTGATCCCGATGGGCCACGGCGACCCCTCGGCGTTCCCGTGCTTCCGGACGGCGCCGGAGGCAGTGGACGCCGTCGCCGGCGCGCTGCAGTCCGGGGAGTACAACTCCTACTCCACCTGCGTCGGCCTTGAGCCCGCACGGAGGTGAGATGACGTCGACCGACTTCTTGGCCGCTCGACGGATCGGCCGCTCCTCCATCTCTGTTGCTTCCTTTGTTTGCTTAAATTATTTCTAGACGCGTGCAAATCAAAATCATGCTTAAATAGAAAGAGGAATAAACTAGTGCTGGCATTTCACGATCGAAATTTGTCCTCGTGGTGAATTGTATACATGGTTCACTACAAAATTGTTGGTACTAGTGTATCTCGGTTTCCCGGATAAAACAGAAACAGCATCTGTGATGTGAGTTCACACGCAGCAAACAGTCACAGGGTAGGAATGACGATCCTACGTACGTACTCCTTCCGTCCTTAAATATTTGTCGTTTTACGCTTCCTGAGAAACAACTTTAATTAAATATATATTAAAAAAATATTAATATTTATGGTATATAATTAGTATTATTGGAAATATCTTTGAATCTAGTTTTTTTAATAAATTTATTTAGAGATATAAATGTTGCACGTATTTTATATAAATTGAGTCAAACTTACAGGCAAACGACACTTAATTAGGAACAGAGGAAGTACCACACAAGCAGACAAGTAAATCATCACTGTTGGACAGGTGCTCTGGATACCACACAAACAGACAAGTCGATAACTATTATGGACTAGACTGGTGCTGTGGTCTAGGGATGGATTCCGATTGAAATCGAATTTGCATATATAGCACTATTTACTACATTTTAATTCAAATTTTAATATAGATAGATATTTTAGGATGCGAATACCAAAATGGGTATCTTGAATTCAGATTCATGTCTGGACACTTACTTAATTTTGGAAATCAAAAAAATTATAGATAAATATTTATCAATAAATAAATTAAATATAGAAAAATAATTTCATCAATATATGAATAACTAAGGTGCTTAAAATTAATATGATTAGGCGTAATAAATTTAATTGAACTTCACCTTTATATATCATTAATGATATTAGAATTAATATATATAATGTCATCACCAAAGAGACATATAACTTTAATACTTTAAACGGTGTGTATCATTTGTAATATTAAAAGTTATATCATCTAAATATTAATTAGTCATAGATATATGTTTTAGATGGTTTTATGGACCACTTTGTTACTCACAGCTACAAATAACGTCGGTATTTTTTCGAATACAGATCTGGAAATGGATAGAGAAAAATCATAAAAACTATTTTTTTGATACACCTGTGTAGTATGTATATTAGAATCAGATATGGATATGGATATCTATACTGACGTTAAAATAAATGCAAATACCGGATCTTCTGTATTTTTTAGCATCTGGATTATCCCAGCTGTGGAAAGGCCTTTCGACTTCCCCGTGTTATTTGTGAAGTCAGCATGATTTTAATAGCCAGTTCTAGTTAACACAGTCTATGTATGCTCTGTTCGGGAATAACTGAACCTTACATCTGCCAATGTTGTCTTGGCCAGCTTGCTTTGATAGCCACTAATATCAACAATACAAGGGGAAATATTGCTTTACACCTTGGTTCATGTTCCAACTATAAGATTCACATTCTTAGATTGTGATCACTGATCAGTCATGACATTTTCGTTTCATGTTTTCCGGATTTTTTTGTTATCCCATCAGTACAGGACTGTCACGTACTCAGGGTCATAAAAAACAAAAACTGAATCCTGCACCTGTGCTATGTGTTCAGTCTCTTGGTGCTTAGGAGCTTGGACACTGAATTTTTCTCCTGACAGAAATTTATGTATATTTCTTGCAGTGCAAACTACAAACTACACAGTGTTAATTTTTTTCTAGTTACTACAGATTCCATTATACATCTCTGTTCTTCGCAACTCTAAATTAACATATATTATCTTACGGTGGTTTAAAACCACAAATTTCAGGTCCATTGCGCAGTACTTATCGCGTGATTTGCCATATGAATTGTCACTTGATGATGTCTACCTCACAAACGGCTGTGCTCAAGCAATTGAGATAATCTGCTCTGTGTTAGCTCGTCCTGGTGCCAACATCTTGCTCCCAAGGCCTGGCTACAAGTTCTATGAGGCGCGCGCTGTTTTCAACGGAATGGAAGCCCGGTACTTCGATCTTCTACCTGGGAAAGACTGGGAGGTTGACACTGATGGCGTCCAAGCTCTTGCTGACAAGAATACTGTTGCCATTGTCATTATCAACCCAGGAAACCCATGTGGCAATGTCTACTCCTGTGAGCACCTGGCCAAGGCAAGTTCTAATATAAGCTACTTCTGGTTCTGCCTTAGTTGACTGCTCTGGGGGATGATAATCTGAATTCCTATTTGTGTACATGATTTTCTAGGTTGCTGAGACCGCGCGGAAGCTTGGCATATTTGTCATAGCAGATGAGGCTTATGCACACTTGACATTTGGAGAGAGGAAATTTGTGCCGATGGGTGTGTTTGGGGCTGTGGCTCCAGTGATCACACTGGGGTCATTATCAAAGAGATGGCTGGTGCCCGGTTGGCGGCTTGGATGGATTGTTACAAATGATCCTAGTGGTGTATTTCAGAGGACCAAGGTTCTCAATTTACTAGTTCTCATGCTCTAACATCGGTTATGTGATAATCAGTATTGGAAAGTTTGTTCGTATTTCATTTAACACAATGTCTTGGGTGCTGACATACCTGATTTAATGGTGAAGCTAATTTTTCAGATTTTGGAATTAAATGATGGTACAGCGCAAAATGCATTCACACAATGCTTAATTAGACATTTTTTTTTCTTGTTTCAGGTAGCTGCTAGCATCAAGACCTACCATTATATCTCCTCTGATCCTACAACATTTGTTCAGGTGACTATAACTGCATTGCCATTTTCTTGCAAGGCTAGAAGAAATTCATAGAAAATATAATGGTTTGCATCGACTTGAATCACATCACAAAATTCTGTTCTTTAGGGAGCAGTTCCGAACCTCCTGGAGAACTCAAAGGAGGAATTCTTCCAAAAAACCATCAAAATTCTCAAAGAAAGTGCAGATCTATGCTGGGAGAAGTTGAATGGCATCAACGCAATCACATGCCCAAGCAGACCAATGGGATCCATGTTTGTAATGGTCTGTGATGATTCACTACACATATACTCTTCCATGTTGCAAAAGCAAAACACATCATGAGGGATTCGCTAACACTAACAGGCTAGTGTGAAATTCCCATGACCTGCTACAGGTGAAGCTGGATCTATCCTACCTGCAGGACATCAAAGATGACATGGACTTCTGCTGCCGGCTGGCAAAGGAAGAATCAGTGGTTGTTCTGCCAGGTATTGTTCTCTTGAATATATGCACACATGATTCTTTTTTAAACTATAGTACTAGACCTCACAGATCGGTTCATCTGTTTAGTACAAGACATTTTTTGCATCCACCTTGAGATCGGTCACCTTTTTTGTTTGAGATGTACGTAATGTAACATGGTTGAAACATTTTTTTGTCAGGACGTGTTGTGGGATGCAAGGATTGGCTCCGGATCACCTTTGCAATTGATCCGTCTTCTCTCGAAGACGGAATTGACAGGCTCAAGTCCTTCTGCCTGCGACACAGCAAGCCGGCAGAGTGATGTGATAAACTGCTCGCCGGTTCGTTGCATTGCAACACGAGACAGACGAACTGTTATGAACTTCTACAGATGTACGTATGATATTGTAATTGTTACATCTTCACTCGAAGATGATATATTTGATGCTCTAGCTACGTCCATATGTAGTACTATGCAATGGGGTGGGTCTGCTTCTGCGTTCTAGTAGTGTAGTGTCTGTTAGGCGCAACGCAAATGTTAGGGGATCTGAAGTGTAGTACAAGACTCCACCTCTTGGATGGAAACAATAAAGTTCCTAAATCACTTTAGCATATAGCAATGTTGCATGGTAACTGATATGTTGTTTAGAGACGTACGTGATGATATTTCCATATTCCTGCAACCTAAACATCTCAAAGTTGCACACCCCCATCAGTCCATTTGTCGTGTATTTCCCCGTCTGGAACCGTGCGTTGATGCACAGCAACGAGAGCGCAGCACGCGTGGTTCTCATCTCCTCGGTTCGCGTGCACTTTGAATGCCCTCACGACAATGATGATGACAATGCGGTGCGGGCCACCTGTACCTGTGACTGTGATTATCACCTCATGACATGACACGTATGGCACAGCAGAGCACAGTGGCGAATCTCGGATAAATTATCGTTGGGGTCGGACTTACTCTTGACTAAGCGTCTAGTAGTCTAGCAATCTAACACCTTGCATAACAAAATATAAATAATAATAATGATAACAATCGCAAAAATTATCCTATGTAATCTGAAATTTTCCTCCCGTCTATTGAAACATATGGAAGCTCATAAAAATTTACCTCCCATCGGTGAGACTCACGAAGTACAAATAGTAGTATGAGATTGGTGTTCATGGCACTTCCATCTTTTGAAGTGCCCACGTCAGGATTCTCATCATCATCTCTAGTTGGTGATAATTTCCATTTCAAGAATCGTTTCAACATGCTTTGATTGGCTATCAAATTAGTTATTAACGCAATTAAACGCTAAAGAAAATTTGCTAGGAACCACACTTAATGACTAGAAAACACTAATTTCCTTATCTGAGATCTTGCTTGATACAACCAATGAAGAGGAGAAGAAAAGCTCTTTACATATAGATTGTGGGCAATCAGTAATGCATGGGGTTAGTGAGGTTTTTCCATATGTTGAACATAGGGAGCGCATGCAAAGTAGGGGGCACTTGTGGAAGAGACAATGATAGTTTTCATTTGTCATCAATGTGAATTGGTTGGCAAGCATACCATAGTTTGGGCAATAGACCTGCCTTCCCCTCTGTCCACAGAAACTCATTTAGGCACAAGAGGTGAAATGGGCTAAGTGATAGGTTTTAATTTCTCATGAATTTTATATTAGCCTAATTCGCCCACCTCTTGGGCATCTTGATCATTTCAGCTCTCTCCATCAACCTCTCTTGCGCCATGTCCCAAGCATCAAGCAGCTATGGACAGAGGGGAAGGCAGGTCTATTGCCCAAACTATGGAATACTTGCCAACCAGTTCACATTGATGACAAATGAAAGCTATCATTGTCTCTTCCACAAGTGCCCCCTACTTTGCATGCGCTCCCTATGTTCAACATATGGAAAAACCTCACTAACCCCGTGAGTATGTAGAATGTTAAACTAGGTGGTGTGCCACTAGCTTCCTTTAACCTCTCTGCAAACCATTGCTAGTTCTCATTTGTTTCAGAGTCAATAACACCAACATCATTCAGAAATATCCAATTGTGCCCATTAGTTGCTCAAGAAATGCACAACTTTCCTCTAAACTTTCTAGTTCAAAATGTGCTATCTACTCCCAAACAAGGCCTACAACATCTAAGGAAGCCATCAACAAAAGGAAGCCACCAGTCCCTATGTAAGGACTGTGACGTGTAAGAGTGGGGGTGAATTAGACAACTTAAAATCTACTTCTAACTATGGCCTCTAATTCCAACCTAAGCAAAACCTATGCAACGAATAAACTATCTAAATGTGCAACTACAGTTTTGCTAGGTGTGTTATCTCTACCGCAAAAGGAGTTATGCAACCTAGGTTCCAATCCTATCAACTAGCCTATCAACTAAGTTAGAAAAGTAGAGCACACAACCAAGGTAGCAATATAAATGCAGAAGCTAAATATGAGGTTGAGATGCAAACTCCCGTCGATGACTCCGATATTTTTACCGATGTATCGAGAAGTGCGCAAGCTTCCCTAGTCCTCATTGGAGCCCCTCGTAAGGGCCAAGCTCTAGGTTAGATAACTTCGTGGATAGCCTCGGCCTTCTCCACACGCAAGTGGGTCTCCGATTTGTCTTCTGGCAAGCCTCTCCATACCGCTCCCCACCGTCTTCACTATCAAGCTTCCGGTAGAAATGCCACGGGCCTTGTTCCCTTCCATACATGGTGGCGGTCACACCACAAATGCAGTTGGTGTGGTCTCACAAGACTACAAGTCGCTCCGATGTACAACAATGGTGTGCGCAAGTGCGGAGTGGTAAAAGGTGTCCAAACCTCACTAAACCCTAGGCCTAAACCTAGAGCAAGCGCATAAGCGATGGTCTAACTAATCTAAGCACTTCGCAAAGCACCTATGCTAATTACTGAATGTATCACTAAGCACTTAGCATATGGAGAGCTTCAAAGTGGTGTACCAACACTGTACTATACCAACACTGTACTATCTTCCCAGCTTCTCCACACCTGTTTTGGCTGGTTGAGATGGTATTTATAGCCCCAAACTTGAGAACTAGCCGTTGGAGCCAGCATGCTTTTTTGGCTATCGTCCAATGCTTGGCATCGCACAAATGACCTCAGCGTCGGATGTCTCACAACGGCCATGTGTCAGAACAAGCCATTTCTCACTGTTGGCACCACATCGGACATTGTCCATTTGTCCGGTGCAAGCCATCAGACTTGTCTGATGCACTTTGTGCCTCTCTGAAACCTTTCTAGAGTGCATCGGACACAATTGTCCATTTGTCCGAAGGTCATATATGCCAGTGTCCAATGGTTGCTGTGCAGCTCCTATTTTGACTTGTTTCTTTGTGATCCTTGCATCCGGCTTCGTTCCAATTTCCATGGCTTCAACTTTGCTTGATCATGCAGGTCTTCATTGTCTTGTGTGAGGTGTTGATCTACGTCACCTTTGTTCAATCCACATTTGCAAACTATTGGACTACAAAACAAACACTTGCTAACTCATTAGTCCAACTTGGTCTTGTTGCTCATCAAACACCGAAATCTAAACTAAATGGGCCGATGATCCATTTTCCTTACACCCTACTTGCGATGTCTACGCGGATTAGTAGTCGATTGGCCCGTTGCTCATCGGCCTGTTCTGTATGGGCCATAGAATAGCACTAGTGATTAGCGCTTGTCCTTGTGCGTGACATGACATCACAGTTATTTTTATAAAAAAGAAAAATTAATTATAGACCATTGAGGATGTGGGTGGTGAACTGGTGATACATCTCGAATTGAAGGAAACTATATATATATTGTCCAAGAAGGCAACATAAATCTATTGACCAAACTTAAGGGGATTCTAGGCTACTGAAATGTCAAGGGCATGGAGAAGCCAACATGAACAAATGAAATTTCCCTCACCGTCCATGATCCAACCATTTTCTTTCAACATTAGCAGCAGCTGTGATCACATAATTTATGTGAACCATATATATATAAAACAATGACAAACTAAATAGTTTGGTGTATAATTTTGAGAACCTTTACAACGCCTTGGCCATATCTTACTATTCATAATATTGATTAGAGATATGGATTGTAATGCATGGGAAAAATTGGTAATAAATATATTCTTTTTATACATGTATTACCTATCATATTTTTCAATTATATCGATCCAGATCTAACTAAATGTATGGTCTATGGTCGTTTCAAAGTAATGTAGAAATTGCCACTTAGTATGTTTGGTTCAGCTTAAAACTGTTTACGGTCCAAAATATAGGTAGAAATTAAAAGCTAAACGATGTACTTTTCTTTTTCTTGCCGCGCTTCTTGACACAACCATCATTTGTACTAAAACACAAAAACTAGTTCACACCAGCTTATCTTGACCATAATTTTCCTCTATCTTTGTAGCTTCTTAAGGAAACACTTCCCAGAAAATCTGTATAACAAACAGGCAAACCATTTTGGTAGCTTTTCGCAGCGCTCATGCATCTTCCCTTCCTATCACAAACACGCCTTATCCAGTTACCAAAAGGCAACCCTTTTCTTTGCATTTATTCCCGAACTTATCCCTACCTCAGAAAGTTCTATTCTTCCTTCCAGCCATCTCTTACCGCCCATCATCTCCTCTTCCTTCCCGCCATCTCCTACCGCTCATCATCCCCGATACCTGCCAGCTTCACCCACACTCATCAACTGGCCATCATCTCTTCACCCAGACTACATCAGGAGCCACACGCTATACTGGTGTCCTGTCTATATATAGCACACTCTCCTTGCTTTAGATTGCATGCTCATGATCCACCTCGCAGTTGGTCTGAACAAACTACTCACCGCCATGTTGAGGTGCTTGGTGCTTGCTGCAGTGTCGTTGGCGCTACTCACGCTGGCTCTGCCGGCACGGGCCAGCATCCCGTTCACAGAGAAGGACCTGGCGTCGGAGGAGAGCCTGCGAGCGCTGTACGAGCAGTGGCACAGCCACTACATGGCGTCGCGCCCAGGCTTGCAGAAACAGGACAAGGCGCGGCGGTTCAACGTGTTCAAGGAGAACGTGCGGTACATCCACGAGGCGAACAAGAAGGACCGGCCGTTCAGGCTGGCGCTGAACAAGTTCGCGGACATGACTACAGACGAGTTCCGGCGGACATACGCTGGCTCCAGGACGCGGCACCACCGTGCGCTGAGCGGCGGCAGAAGGCACGGCGAGGGCAGCTTCATGTATGCGGAAGCCGGGAACCTGCCGCCGGCCGTGGACTGGCGGCAGCGGGGCGCGGTCACTGGAATCAAGGACCAAGGCCAGTGCGGTATGAAATCACAACTAATACAGTGCGGTATGTATCTATCAGCCCCTTCTTCACAACTAACAAAGTGTGTATGTACTTGTTGTTGAAGGGAGCTGCTGGGCGTTCTCGACCATCGCGGCTGTGGAGGGCATAAACAAGATCAGGACCGGGAAGCTGGTGTCGCTGTCGGAGCAGGAGCTCGTGGACTGCGACGACGTCGACAACCAAGGCTGCAACGGTGGCCTCATGGACTATGCGTTCCAGTACATCAAGAGGAACGGAGGGATCACTACCGAGTCTAAATATCCGTATCTTGCTGAGCAGAGGAGCTGTAACAAGGCAAAAGTATGCGGTTAAAACGCTTCTTTTTATGATTCTTGAAATGGAAATGTTAACATTACTAACCCAAACTAACAAAGCATTTTGTGCAATGATGGAATTGCAGGAACGATGCCATGATGTGACAATAGATGGATATGAGGATGTCCCTGCTAACAATGAAGATGCTTTACAGAAAGCCGTCGCAAACCAGCCAGTGGCCATTGCAATTGAGGCTAGCGGCCAAGATTTCCAGTTCTACTCGGAGGTCTGAAAATATTTTACTTACTAGATCATGAACTTGGAACATTTTTTACTATCTAATTTTGCTTTTAGAAACAGTAACATATCAGTTCAATCAAAACTGTGCACGCATTCATGGCTACTCTTGGTGCCTCCTCTCAGGGTGTCTTCACTGGAAGCTGTGGGACAGACCTAGACCATGGAGTCGCCGCTGTTGGGTACGGTACAACTCGAGATGGCATTAAATATTGGATAGTGAAGAACTCCTGGGGCGAGGACTGGGGTGAGAGGGGCTATATCAGAATGCAACGAGGCATCTCGGACTCGCAAGGGCTCTGCGGCATCGCAATGGAGCCATCTTACCCAACTAAAACAGCAACACATGGTGCCATCATGACCGATGGGCACGCATCCTATTAAGCAAGTGCTCTTTGTTTAAAGAGCAGCATACCATGTTTCATTATGCTATGCAATTTGTGCAGAATGTAATGTTACTCAAGATATTGGACTAAATAAATATGGAACTACTAAGAACTGATTTACCTCCAACATGGGCACACCGTGGGCGTGAGATCTGTGGTGCTACTCATGTAACAGCCCAGTTGTTTATTTAACTAGAGGGTACCAAACATTTCCTAACAATCACTAAGACAAGAATTTATTCAAATGTTCGACATAGTTTTCCCTGTAATCTGGATGTCTGAAATAAGCAGATATAAGAAGGAACTGAAGCACCCACGTACAACCCCATCCCAGCAACCAAATAATGATCAGTTTGCTTTGTTGGCATGGGTTCCTGATCCTCTATACAGTATGCAGTGAATATCTTGTTCCATGTCTGACAGACGAGCCTGCGGTTCGGGACTTTTTTAATGTACTGGAACCGACATTCACAATGTGGGCATTTGGTCCAAAATGTTGTACTAGATCCATTCTTCCTTTTGTAGGATCCAATAGGATAGAATGTGCTTCGACCACCAACTTGAATGCTTCCTGAGCACCAGCAAAACAATTTTTATCTGGATGAGTTGAAAGTGCAATCCTGCGATATTGCTTGGTTATCATGGTTTCATCTGCTGTTTCTTCCACTTGAAGTATTCCGTACAAGTCTTTCTCATCGCCCACAATAGATTCTTCCGTGCAGTGTATATCTTAGATGATCAACATTTGGGACATATTCTCGGCCAGCTCTGGACAAAGCTCTTGAGATTCAAGTATAATTTGTTGGGCATGATGGAAATCATTGTTCTCCATCTTCTCTAAAGCAACATTCTTGGCCTTGAAGGCCTCTTCTCTGTTGTGGTCACTTATATTCTCCATAAATATACAACACAATGCCCTCACAAAAAGTGCTGTCTGATGCAATATATCGTTCCCGTTTCACAAACAATATTATGCCAAAGAATCTTTAGTGCATCTGGCCCTGAAATATCCAAAAGAACGATTCTTAGAAATTGAAGACGCGACCTTAGAACAGTATAAGGAGGAATGAACAATAGTAGTGCACAACTAACGGAGTGATAAAAAGAAATTTTAGTAAAACAATATATTCAAAGGTAAGCTAGAAAGAAAGAAGCCATATTTTCTACATGAAACAGTTGACTACATTATCTGTTCTATTGATACTAGAAATAACACTTTGGTATTTTAAATGAAAGACATTATGGTTATCCATTGAATATTTTTCATATACATGCACGATGAATTAAGGTTTTAAGCTCATATATTCATGCTAAAAAATTTGCATAATCTTCTAAATTTGTCACTTTCGCAAATAAATGTAGACCTTTTAGCTGTGCAATTTATTAAAGTAAGTAAGGGCAGAGGACACTCCGCATGCTGAGTATAAATTTTTGTAATCATCTATACATGAGTGATCGATAATAATTGATAGATAATATAGTAAAGTGTAGCTCACAAAGTATTTTAACAACTGACCACCATACCGTACCACAGTTCAGCCAAGGCATTGAGACCAAAGATAGAAAACAGTAAACTTACAGCATGGGTATATGGCATGGCTAACTTGTTTCAGTGAATTGAAATCATATGGTATTCATGGGGAAATAATAAATGTAGCTTCTGCCGGACGATGCTACAAGAATTGCATGGAGTACCAGATTAACCTGCGATAACACCATTATTTAATAATTTAGTGATCCAAGTGTAAAAGGAAACCATGCAGCTAGCAGCTATCGATATATGGCTCTACTAGCTTAATAAGGTGGAAAATAAAGGCAGAAAAGAGACATACCGATTAATAAGAAATCGTAGCTTCTGCAGTAGGATCTCAAGCAGAAATGGCACGAATTAGAAGCTTATCAATGGCAAAGACCTGTTAACACCATGTTGCAAAGTATTCAGTGAAGCAAGCCAAGAAAAAAGAAACACATGCAGTAGTTAATTTTTTTTCTAGCTCAAGGTACAGAATACTGAAAAAATATGTGAAAATTAACTACAATTGTGCATGGCGAATTATTATAAATGATATGGCTACTGCTTATCAACAGATATCACATAAAAATGGCATAGGTAGCAGATGTCAAATGGGTTAGATGACATGTCAACCACTATGTAAGAACTGCAGATTAGAGACATGGGTAAACAATCATCTGAGGAGCTGGAAAAACGCATCAGTTATTATATTATGTCCTGATGTGAAAACTTCAGTGATGCATGTCTCTGATTTTGTAGCAAAGGCAAGAAAAAAGAGGCCATGCATATAGTAGTTATATATATCACAAAACTCACGGTCACTGAGCTGGATAGAGGTCATCCACACCATAATGTGCCGGTCGACACCAAGCGGGGACAAGTGTACACCCTGCGCAACCACCTGGAGGTGGTGGAGGCCCGGAGAACCACAAGGCTCACTGCGTGTTCGACTGGGACTACGGCGCGCCGGACACAAAGGGGGAGCACCTCCACGGGAGGCATGCGGGCCATGATGACCGTGGCCGAGACAGGAGGCCATGCAGGGACGATGACGACTACGAAGGCAGGGGCAACCATGGCTACCATCGCCACTGCAGCCTGTCAGCTTGGGCAAGGAGCTCTCACTGCAAGGGGCGTGCCGAGGACTGCATCAGCTCCAACAGATGGCGCGGTGGGAATGGGTCCCCATCTAGAAGACGCAGATCATCCGATGGTGCCTACAAGTCAACCCAAGTTTGGAAGATCAAGGAGCAAAAGAAGGAGAAGAAGGCCAAAAGGGTCTCCTTCGCGGACCCCATTGCAACAGAGCTGAAGCCCCCAAGGCGCCTGATCGTTGACGACAACATTAAGCTCATCAAGGGTACCCCTTCTCCTCCAATCCAAATTGTGGAAACTAACACTGTGGATGCTGATTTTGTTTCTACTCCTCACATAGAAGCCAACAGTACCACCCTCACTAGCAACAAGGAGAAGGATGGTGGACTGGAGGGCCACACATTTAGTACACTCCCCATGAGTGAGCAACTCAATCTTTATGACACAAGTATGAATGAAACTGAAACTGCAACTGTGCCTCATGTTTCTTGCCATGAATATTCACATGCAGAGACGACTGAACTGGCAGGAGTCGCTACTAACGCTGCCCACAACACCTACTACACCAATACAAGTGAGAAACACCCCGCAAACACCTGCTCATTTCCTGAGATCCCTCCTAGTAGTTGCGTGAGGAGTGATTCCCTTACGGTACCTAACATAAGTTGTGTTTCACCTACAGAGCATGAGGTTGAGGAGAATGTGGAAGAGGCATTGGCTGTGCTGGGGATGGTGTTTGAACATCTGCAAGGCATCCTGGTCAGTCCACCCCCCCCCCCCAAAATAAAGTCATGGGATGAGTCTGGAACCTTAGAAGAATTTAATCCAGCCCAAAACGCAACCACATCTCACCTGCACAAAATCCCAATCTAGAACCAGAACAATCAGTACAAGAACTTGATGAACAACCAGCTCCTGTCATCCAGTAACAGACACCCATAGATGCATTTCTTGACTCCATCTCCACCACACCCCCACCCTCTCCTAACCCAAAGGCCACAACAGAACCCAATCAACCAGAACACTAATCATCCCATCAAGCGACAAAGCTCACGATTAGCACAAAAGGCCACTGTCAACTCGAGGAAGGGACCTATTGAAGTAGCACAAGATCTGATAGTCAAGAAATTAGGGGCTCTTGCGGGTCCTGATAACACAGTTGCTAATGAACCATCACTTCCTGACGGTCTTGACTTTTATGCGCAACACTTCGCTCAACCGATGGACAAGACGATGATGGGCGCCATTCAGGATCTCGTCGAGCAGGGAGGCATGGTCCAGATGGAGAACATCCATGAGGCGGCGGCCGTGGCACCTAGGAGGGTGGCCTAAGCGCCGGTTTCCAGTAGTCATGGTTTTATGTTAGCCCCAAATGCTGGGGACTTCGGGGCTGCACGCCCAAGTTATCTGCATGTAGGAGTCGTCGCCAAACTTGGTCTGAACTTTTCAGAACTTGGTTTATGTAATCTGTCTGCCTGCTGGCCATGGAGCCTTCGGCGATGTCATCTATGCACCTGCTGGCCTGCGAGCCTTCGGCGTTTGGGTGCCTGCTGGCCTTTGAGCCTTCAGCGAGAACCCGGTGTGATTAGGACATGGTGGATGATCTAAACTATATGGACTTTGTTGTGGACGTGATCTACGGCCGGGCATGGTTGCCCCTGGTCGCTCAATGTCAGGCATCAGTGGATCTTCAATCAATGTCGACCAAGAATTGTAACTTGTTACGCTGGAATGCGAGAGGTTTGAATGATGGCGCCAAAAGAGCATCTGTATGAAACCAAATCCTTGCTACGGGTGCCACAATTGTCTGCCTTCAGGAGACTAAAATAAGTGCCTGGACACGTAGCCTTCTAGTAGAGATGGCCCAACACGCTTATGCAAGGATTGTACCTTCTCCAAGCAAGTATGGGGCATTGTTAAAACTTGGTTTGGGCTCTCGACCATCAACACAGTAGGGGACAATGGATCACTCCATGGTTATTGGCGAAGGTGTAGATCGCGAATAGATAAACCACACAAGAGAAGTTTTGATGGCATCATGATTTAGTTTTGGTGGAATATTTGGAAAGAGAGAAACAGGAGAACTTTCCAAAACAAAAGCCTTCAACCAAATGAAGTGGCGCTTTTATGCAAAGAAGAGATAGATCAATTCAAGCCGGCAACAAGACCAAGTATGGAAGGGACCTAGTAGAGTTAGTCGTGTGGCTTGTAGAAGAGTTGTAGTGGAGGTGGAGTGGAGTTGAGTGGGGTTGTGTGTTGTAAAATTTGTTGTATCACCCCTTTTTTCCCCCTTTCTCTCATCTAATAAAAATCTGGCAAAAGCTTTTTGCCGCCTTTCAAAAAAATATATATCACAAATCACACTACTATAGGTTAACAGGAAAAAGGCCACAAAAATGTGTACATACCAGTTAGAGTATAAGGCGAAGTAGTTGAGATGTTGATTCTGCAGTAAAGAAAAATATTGGTACCAGGTGGCAGCTTTGTCAATAGATTCCAATTAAGTGTGGCTGGCCAAAAAAAAAGAATTATGCAATAGATATATGGATACTCATCAAGAACAAAAGTTGTACCAATAAATTAAATGTACTTGAACATCTTTGTTACCTGCCTAATTTATTGACCAGTGCAATTAAGAAAAATAATTGTGGAGCTAAACTCTATAGAATATTAATGATTGAGTAAAAACCGAAGCATTAAGCCACGTACTGCACCTTATAAAACCCTAAGAGCATCTCCAAGAGTACCCCAAATTTTATTCCCAAAACATGGTGTTTTGCCAACTCCCAAAAAGGTATTAGGAGGAATAAATAAGATCATCTCCAACAGTTTCTAATAATCCACTCCTAAAATAATAATACAATTTTACATATGAAATCATATACTATTTCTAAATTATCCTAGCAACTTTTATAAATTGTTTCTGTCTTGTATATTTGCATCAGGAACCCTTTACGACTTTTTATTCTTTTTTCGCCCTTCCACCTTTAGATTGGCTGCACAATATGCGCGGGGAAGAGTGATGTGCGCGAGAAAGGGTGCGCACATTTTTACGCACGATGCCAGCCTGTTTGCCAATTGCCAAAATGTGGGTAAGGGATATGGGGTACTCTTGGAGATGAGTTTTTTTTTCCAAAAACATGGATGGGGAAGGGATATGGGGTACTCTTGGAGATGCTGCAGGTGCTTTTGTATATATCACCATGTCCTCTCTGGAAAAGGACAAATGACAGTTTCATGGATCTGCATAATTAAGTGCATATATGAGCCTTTTCATAGATAAAAATCCTACACAATTGTGTCTGGGTGTATATGTATAAGGTTTCTAGATTTGCTCAGGAATGGTTACTTTTTTATTTTGTGCATGAACAACATAATATAATGGTTCATGTATGTACAAATATTTAGTGCATTTACTAAGTTGGTATTACTTTGTGTTTTGAAACTTGAGACTTTGTGCACTTTTGATTCGTGTCGCTGCATGCCATGCCGCCGTTGAGACTGCGCCAAAACTGTGGTAAACGATTTGTCTGCCACACCTGTGGCATAAAAAATGAACTACAGCATCAGTGGCATAGCGTGCATGTAAATGAAGGGGGCCTAATTAGTAGCTTATATCAGTTGGTGTTGCTGTCTGCCATAGCCTGCAGTAGTGTTGCTGCTAGCACTGGGCTCTTTTGGCACACAAACCAATGTAATATGCATTCTGTGTTTGCACTAGAGAAAAACGTATGGCATCCAAACTCCGGAGGACACAAATCCATGTGAGGAAGGACCTGGGCACCGAGCACAGCTCAGCTGGTTCGGTACCTTGTGTTGGAACCTGTCCACCCGGGTTCACGTCCCTGACTTAGACACGAGTGTTCGCATTTTTCTGGATTTATTCTAGGATATAATGACGCTATTCTTTCAGTGGTAGGCGACGTGCCCGTCGACAACGAGGCATCTGTGGTGATTTCATCAATCTCAAGATTTGCGGGTGCAACTCAGTTCTTCGGAGGTGCTCATAGAGGTAGGGTATGCATGCATTCATAGGGGTGAGTGTGCACTCGTGTATGTGAGCATCTGTACCTGTAACTGGGTCTCGAAGAAAAAAAGATATACTGACAAGTGCTGGTTCTTTGTACTCCTTAGTTAAGAGTTCAAAGTAAAATTGTGATGACTACTGACCATAATGGTTGTTTTAGTTTTTTTAATTAGCTAGTGATTCATCTTCATAAGAAAATAAAAAATGAGCAAGTGGAAGATGTAGGGCCTGTTTGGATGACGCCCTGGCATGCAGCCTGCCAGGCAACGTATCCTGGCCACAGGCACAAGAAATCGGATGCCTAGCGTCCTTGCCTGGCTTATGAGTTGCTTGGCAGTCACCATCCAAACAAAGCCCGTAGTGCACACTTCTGACATGCGCAATTCTAAGCAAGTGGGATTGGCATTTCAATTATGGTTTGATTAAAAGTGGGATGTTACAGTAATGCAACAGCTTAGTAGCAAGCAGCAAGTCATGTTTTGATTAAAAGCAGCAAACGAGACCCACACAAGTACTGGTGCAACAACTGAAGTTACCAGATACCACTCTGTGTAAGAGTGTAATTGAATTGACAAAATCCTAGCAGGTATGCAGGTTCCACTTCCACACAAACTGGGCACAGCAAAGGGCCAAATATAAGGTCCAACTAGCAAATATATTACATCTTGCAGTTGCACATAAAGTAGCAAATAGCCCTTGGAAGTTGATCCAAAATCACATTGATGGCAAGCAATAAACTTAAGACCTACGGTCTAGCATGATCATGTTTTTACTGCATTTCAAGGTCTATCATGATCATGTTTCTACTGCATTTCAAGTTAGGCGTTTCTGTTTCACCTCAGCCAAGATGCCATTGAACTGCAGTGTATGGACATCAAGTGCTTCCTCTATGTTGCTTTCCACCTCATTCAGTCTTGAAAGGTTTTTCTCGTCATGTTCTTTCTCCTTCTCAATAAGCTGTCCTTTCTGGCGAAGGAGGCCAAGTTTCATCTCAAGCTCAGCTATATCATTATCAATTTCACAAAGTAATGAATCATTTTGAGACAAAGAATTCATTGTTTGCTGCTTCCGTTTTTGAACTTCAGATTTCTCTTCAAGATGTTTGTTGTACTGATCTTTCAACTTAATCAATTTATCTAGCAAGCACTCAATATATTGAACATCAAATCCATTTTTCTTTAGTTCAGCAAGTGTCTTTTTTTTCTCTTGAAATGAACCATCATTGTCTGCTATGCTTGATTTTCTTATTCTTCCCACGCAGACATCAAATGCCATCGTCAGAGTATGAGAGTTGTCTGTGTCTTGAGCAGTCAGCCCTTCATGTATGCCAATATCTGCAGAAATCCAGTCATTAGAATCCAGCTTATTTGATATACATAAAACATTAAGTATCATATGGACAATTTCACCATGGATAAGAATAGATATAGGTCATACCATCAGAAGCTGATGCAAAGCTCAAAGGTACCACTCCAACAGGTTCTTGATGTTTTACTTCATCTGTGTTCACTGCATTCTCCAAAGTACAATCAAGCTGCTGCTGATTAGATTCTGATCTCTCCAACTGTATGAAGCTAGATATTAGAGTGAGAATCTAATAGATAACAGAAGTATTCACAAAGAATGTACTTACTACTAATGAAGGTTCTCTCTGTGACCCAGTTATTTCATTTACTCCTATCTTTTGGCCCGTACTAGACAACTCCAGTGGCCATGTAGACTATGTGGTCCTTCAGAGCCTTCGTTTTTCTTACTAAGCCCTGCAGGTTGTACCACAATCATCGGATTTTGACAAACCATCTTGTACTGGTGACTCTAATCAGTACTAGTGCAACCACTTACTTTTCTTTGAGCTCAAAACCTTACGGACGAGGGGGGGCCTTTTTCTCTCCAACTGATTTTGCACCTACAAAAATATTGACATGCAATCATGGAAAGCCATTGTAAATACCTTGGATGCAAATGTTAACTTTCCAAAAGAGACATAATGCAGCGGACTCACATTGCCAGACACAACAATTTTTGGGTGTGTTGAGTGTCCTGAGGAACCACAGATAAGCCAACTCATTAGCACTGAGCAACTACTCATTACTATACAGTGGAAAAGCACATGAAGATCGCCCTACCATAGAGTGGGGAACAAGAATTTGGAGGGCAGGTGCTTGTTAGACAATGTTCCAATGTAGATAAGGGAGTGCCCATCTTAGAAACTGAAGCATTTTCGGAATCTTGAACTAATACTGCCAGTTTCTGTGCTTTCATCGGTCTTTTTGCACAAGAATACTCAGCATCATGTGTACGTTCATCACCATTGAATGGCACCTCAACATGTGACTTTGGACGTTTTCCAGATGCAAGTGCCTGCTTGAAATTGGCCTGTCTCTGTACAAGTTATGACACATCAGGTTGCGTCATGCAAATGTCGAAAAATCGTCTTATAATCTCAATACTTACAACAATGCTACCACACAATAAAATCAGATAAAGTGCTAAATTACACAAAGTTTTTTGCCACATAACATGCTTGGGAACATGTTTCATTAATTGGCCTGTCTCCAGTATAATTTAATATTTCGTTTTAATTTTACAGTGCAAATTCTACTGTCTTATGGCATGGCATGGCCCCTGCTCATATCCCTCACTGCAAGGAATGGAGTCGAGGAGCAAACTAAAATAATTGTTAGACCCTATTACAGTGCTTGACATGTTTACTTTACAGAATTGGTCGCTTATATGAAAATGCAGTCTTGGTGAACAAAGCAAGAGGCATGCCTACATAGAGCTAGAAGGTGAAAATGTATTGTGGGATGAGGAAAAGCATCTCACAAAGATGAAAATCTGCATGTGCCAAATTCGGCAGTGCCCTAAACTTTTACGAGGATCATTTTAGTGTTGTTGAGGACTATGTCAATATTCAAAAAAGCCCTGTGAGGTATTGATTTAACTGGCTGAAAGAAGCTAAGAGTTCTTCAGTCATTTTAGATCACGTATAATCTATATTTGATCATATATACATCTCTCATAGATTTGATTTCGGTATCAATAGCAACACCATTAGTAAGCATATTGATGGGGCTATATATGCGGGCTATATATATGCAGCCAATCTTACATCTGTGAGTTTTGCGGGCTATATATGTGGGCTTCTGCTAGTCCACCACAAAGTACACAAACACAAGTTGAGCCATCAGATCAATTGATTTGCGGACAGGTGCATACGCACTGTATTAATTAATTAGTTTTATGGCAAACTTTGTGGGCTTGCTAACTAAACTAAAGGAAAGCAAGAGTTAAAAAATGGGGGTTGTTGTATTACCTTGGCGCTCACAGTACTCCAATCCTTGCCATCCCATTTGTACTGCGGCTTTACCTCCTCGGTCATCAGCTGCTTCCCTTGCTTGCCATTGATCCTGACCACAAGCTTCCCATCCTCATCAATCCTTTGCACCCGTCCAGCAGACCATGCCCCATCACAATACGCCTCCACGGCGGCGCCAGCCCCCAGGTTCTCCGGTGGCAAGTGCTGCACGACCGGCCTGATAAACTGCCAATGCAGGTACTCCGAGCTCCCACCCTCCTTCCCTTTCTGATCGGAGTACTCAACGATGTAGCTGAACTCATCGATTACCTTGGCCACCTTTGCGGGGAACCACGAGTGTCCGTACAACTCCCGTTCCCTCACCACCTCCACCTCCTCCCCGACCTCGTACCCGCGACGGACCCAGTTGCCATCGATGTAGTCACGTCGGGGCCGGACGAGATGGGGCATGTATGTGATGACCTCGCGGGTGATTGGGAACGCGACGGTGATGGACCTGAGGTCGGCGGAGAGGACAAGGCCGGACCACCAGCCGTGTTCGTGGATGACCTCGACGATGTCGTGGGGACGGAAGTGCGGCGGGGATTCCAGAGCCGGGGGCCGCGGCCGGATGTGGGTGGGGTTGAACCGCCTCTCGCCGTCGCCGTCGAAGGTGATCCTGTACCGCACCGGTGCATGACTGCCGCGCGCGGCAGCGAAGTCCACGATGGTGGCCTCGCACCAGGTGCCGTAGTAGCCCTTGCTGTCGAGGCGGACTTCGACCTCGGCGCCGGGGGGCAGGAGGCCCATCTCCCTGGTAGGGAATGGATCCGTAGAGCACAGGGAGCTAATCATCCGAGACGCTGGAAAAACATGTCACTTATATTATATCCTGATCTTGCATGTAGCAAAGGCAAGAAAAAAGAGATCTTGCATGTAGCAGTTATATATGTCACACTACCAATAGGTCAACAGTCACAATGCCAAAAAAAATGTGTACGTACCAGTTAACTATGAGTATAAGGGGAAGTAGACGATCGAGATGTTGATTCTGCAGTAAAGAAAAATATTAGTACCAGGTGGCAGCTTCGTCAATAGATTCCTGTTAAGTAACATCAAATTATATATGCAACAATTAATATGGAACAATTAAGTGTGGCTGTCCAAGAAAAAAGAATCATGCATATGGATATACTAGCAAGGTTCTCATCAAAGAACAAATAGTTGTACCAATAAATTGAATGTACTTGAACATCTTTGTTACCTGCCTAATTTACTGACCAGCCCAGTTAAGAAAAAATAATTGTGGAGCTAAACTCTACAGAATATTAATGAGTGAGTAAAAACCAAAGCATTAAGCCACAAACATCTTATAAACCCTATGGGTGCCATGCCGCTGTTGCGGCTGCGCCAAAACTGTGGCAAACTCCACCACACCCGTGGCAGCCTGTGGCCTAAAAAAATGAACTACAGCAAGGTGGTGAGCCACAGCATGCCATGAGTTTGGCAGTGAACTAGACGCGTGCCAAAACTTTGGGCGAGGAAGCTGAGGTGCAGCATGGCAAGAGTTGCAGTAGCGAACCAAACGCGCCATTATTATTTGTACCAAAATATCAATTGAGAAAAAATTTCAGGTTCAAACATCAAACTATTAGTATTTGGGGGTAAGAGAAAAGAGAAATGCTGACAAAATGAAATGTTAAAAACTAAATCAAGGAAAAATAAAATGCTAATGCTCAGACGACACCTTGTCGGTGCAATTATATATCAGCACACCAGGTGTAAAAGGCTAGATACGTTTCTTGGAAACCAGTGTATCTTAAGAAAATTTCAGGTTGACACTGATTACTATTTAAGGGTAACAGAAAATAGAAACTGTTGAAAACGCAGTGCCAAAACCAATTGAAAAAAAGGAGGAGGAAGAAGTGCTACTGTTGAATGAAGCAATATTTTCATTCTCATTTCTTGTACTACGTTACGGCATCCCTGCTGTGTTGGTACGATTATGCACATCGATGTGTTAGAAGAATAGCAGTTTTTTTTCTTTCTACTGAAACAAACCAACTCTGTCGACAACAACCAGCTCGCAACATGAGTAAACAACAGCACAACTAGAAACAAAACAAAGAATAGTACAAATTTCTGTCGAAGAGGCAAAGAAAACTCTCGGACACCAGTTCTCAGAAAGCACAGATAAAACGACTCGCAGCTGTGCCTCCACTATCTTCTACGCAGTACGCACCAAATAGACTAAAATAGCGGAAATCCAGAGAAGCACAGGAGAACGAGAACTATAGGTTCCCCAGAGATCGATCTTCCAAGTGGACTGGCCATGGTCGCCTAGCCAACGTGCAAGGTATAGCTACAAGATTGTGCCTTGTGGCGAAGGCTGGCAGCACAGGAGAGAGAAGCTCGGCGCCACGGCACGGTGACACGATCTGACCATCAGCATCGTGTGCTAATCTTGCCTGGGCGTCGCCGGGAGCTGGATCGTACAGATCGGCTGGATCGGAGCCCGCCGTCATGGGTCGTCTACGTTCTCTGTCTAGGGTTTCGTGCGGAGGTAGTGAGATGAGCAGATGTTGCGGCTGGAAGCTGGATCCAGCTCCAGCCACGCGCTCTAGCAGCGGAGCTGACTGCTACAACGAATAAACTATCGAGAAGAAGAGGCATAAAAGAAGAATTTTTTTACCGGCGATGGATCGGATGCGGCGGCTGCGGAGCGTCGTCGTCGTTCCTCCGATCCTACTTGCCAGCCGGAGGCGAGATCGGATTCGGACGGAGATCCTGTCGGCCAACTCGCTGAAGGACCGCCGACCGCGAGACAGCAGAAGAACTAGCGGAGCTCTTGCGGCGGGGATCTAGCGGGGTCGGGGTGGAGGTGGAGCGCGCAGTCAGCCGTCGAAGAGGTAGGTGGAAATGAGGAAGGGGAGAACCACGCCCTACTATATACGGTTGTCTTGCTAGCTAACCCTAGATCGAGGTCAAATCAAATCAGCGCCGCTGGTTACGGACTGACCGGCGCCAGAGGCATCGGGCGGGGGCCTGAACGACAGATGGCAGTGCTCCTGCTGCCAGGTCAGCTTTGACACATTCGGTGACGTGGCGTTCTTGTCACTAACAAGACTGCATGCGTTCAGGCACCCGGCCAGCAGCATTGAAGAATTAAGATTATTAGATCGTCGGAGAAGTCGTCAGCCGAGCTACTGGCGACGGGGATGACACACATGAGCATACATACAGTAAGATGCAATCATGCAAGTGCAACAGAGCAGATCAACGGGAGGTCTGGCTTACTCCCACTCGACCAATCGAGATCCATCATACACCAAGGAGGAGGCCCTGCTCCCACTCATCGTCTATTTGCTATGCTCATCAAGCTACAATGGAGAGGGAATTGAGGAAGAATAGTAAGAACTGGAGGTTGAAATGGAGAGAAGCGCGGCAGACTCCACGAGGAAGATAACTGCTTCTCAGAGTTGGTTACAAAATCCATTACAGGTCGCCTTCATTCCTAGCTAGCAGTTCCTCGGCTTATAACCAAGCCATTACACACACACACACCAGCCCAGAGGCGTCAACAATCAGGGGCGGAGCTACAGGGTGGTCTCTGTGGGCCGCGGACCACCCTGAGTTTTGGCCTAAAATCCATTAGCAATTCGTTTTAATTCGTTTTTTTGGCCACGAAACTCAGCTGGGTTGTGGCCTGTCTGCCTGTTAGCCTGTATCTGACGCTCCGCTGTAAAGGCCGTAGTCAAAGCGACATCCGCGGTCTATCCCTTCGTCTTCCAAAGTTGAAGCCACGCCTCTTCTCCCACAACGCCTCGACGGTCTCTGCAGTGCATCGCTGGAGCCGCCACCGGCCGGACGTCGAAGAGTAGTAGACTAGCAGGTTAGCAACGCATCACGACATCTATAGGATCTTGATATCCTTCCTTTATCCAGGTTCGGTCCTATTTCATTTTCTATCTATACATCAATTGATTAAGCCCTAAACAGAAGTACAAGATGATAACTATTCCTACTAACTTCACGGGCTCACAACAACTCACAACTTTATGGTACGCAATATTTAAATTCTATGTTAAGAAAGTTAGACTCATTATTTTATGAACTCTATATGTCCTTTTTTCTTAATTGTGTTTTGTAATTCATATACTTGTGTATCGACATGTTAAATTTATCGTGGCTAAAAGAAATTTTAGACAATGGACCACCATAGCTACAAATGCTGGCTACGCCACTGTCAACAATGGGTCGAGGCCCACATACAGAAGAACACTCTCAGCTCTTACTCTACTTCTTGTTCCAAACACTGCCCCGCTCCGGCCCCCTCCCCCCTTGAAACCTAACAATGGATGACGACGCTTCAAGTCCCCTGCTTCTTCCCAAGTTGCCATAGATTATGATAGTGCTGTCCACTGAACCAGAGCTTGCTTCACCGTGGAGCCACCCTTCTCACAGAGGCGAGTGTCAAGGAAGACTTCTGGGAGCAAGACTTGAGCCAGGTCCATGTAGACTGAAGACAGATCCATAGACGGCTGAAGAGAGGGTGCAATGTGCTTCTTCAACTGCGAGACATGGACCACCGGATGGATCTTGCTTGCAGATAGCAGGTTGAGTTTGTAGGCAGCCGACCCATTCCATTGGAGCACCTCAAACGGCCAATAGTATTTGAATGCCAGTTTCTAGTTGGTCCTCTAAGCTAATCATGACTGTGCACAAGGCTAGAGTTTCATGTAAATTTTGCCTCCAACCTAAAAGAAACACTCAGAGCGATGATTGTCTGCCTGGACCTTCATGCGTTGCTGGGCACGCAATAGTTGCGGAAAAAGATGAGTGAGGAGTTGAGGATCCTTGAGCATTGTTCCAGGTCCAGCATCGAGAAAAGCTGAAGATTCTTGAACCCAAATGCAGAGGGGTGTAGCCATATATAGAACATCAAATGGGTATTTGCCCAGATCTATGTGATGGGTTGTGCTGTACTAAAATTCTGCGACAGGCAGCGGGGAGGCTCACCAGGAGCGTGGCATCGCACTCCAACTCTTCAGCCATGGCTGGGCGGAGATGGATCTGGAGAAAAGGGGTTGCCGATGGTGCTTCACGTGGAGCGTCACGCCCAGCGGCAATTTATAGCCTGGGGTGGGGGCCTGCATAAGGCACCAGCCCTCTGATCGACGACCGATGGCGCAGGAGATGGGAGTCCAAGGGTCGACTCGGATCCATGACCATGCGAACGGTTGCGTGAGGGCAACCGCGGAGTTAAGGCGGGTTCAGTGACCCCGCCTCATGCATGCACACCACTTCCCAATGGACGTGCCGCCCATTCTACAGACGCCTCCCCTCGAAGTCTAGCTGGCTTCACCGATGGCCTAGATCTGTGCGCCCGAACCACTGCGGCCCTTCCTCCATCAGATCCGTGCCACATGGTGCAGCAGTTTGCCCCTCAAGGCCACAGGGCGGTGCAAGCGCCGCAGTCCTTAACTACATCAACTGGCGTAGCAGGCGAAGCGCCATCAAACTGCCTACGCAAGGCGGGAGGGGTGCATGGAGGAACCGCCCCACCCATAGACAAAAGAGGCCCATGACACCCTCTAGGGCTATGCAGGCTCCTCCACCTGAGCGACTCGGGGCCCAACCGACGGGTGGCCACGAACTCGCGCAAGAGTCTAAGGAGGGAGCGCTGAGCCGTGCGGCCAACAAAGGCTCGACAAGCTCGATGCGCAAGCCGCACCCTCGACTACCGTTGCTAAGTGCGGCCTGAGCCTAGAGAGCCTATCACCAAGCCCCCGAATGGCATAGGATGCCGAGCCATCGGTCAGCACTGAGCCTGGGCCTAGACCCCCTAACTGCTCGACCCACAACATGCCAAGGTAAGCAAGGCGCCCCCTGCGGGCTCAAAACCAGCAATTCCCCGATGAGTCGACTGGGCCTTCTCTCGGGCATCACTCACACAACACCAACACCGTCATCACTTGGCCCTGAAGCCAAGCACCCCAACCAAAAAGCTTGAGCATCACCAGAAGGATGCCCGACCCACATCGATGGAAGCCCAAACAATTGCCTAATCGAAGAAGATTGGGCACAACCCCTTGTCGCCATAGCAAACTGGATCCCAAAGGTCACAATGGGCTCGGGCGCTCCTGACAAGACTCAAACATAGTGGTATGTTATGTCCCTAGGAGTTAGGCTCCTGACTGATAGACCCCCAACCGATCCTTCCTGGATTGCTTGGAGGCTATAACCATCGAGTACACTCGTGCGTACCCTCCGGTCAAAGTCCTAGCCATGGTCTGGCCCCCACCCGAGCTTGCGGTCATGCCAGCAACTAGCACCCCGAGCGTCAATGAGCCTACCGAGCGTCTAAGGCTCGAGGGCTCCTCGACGTCAGCCCGACCAATGAGCACATTGCGTTGTCACCTAGTCCTCTGACAAAGTCACGCAAGCAGCGTGACACAAGAGGAAAAACCCCTCCACTAGTTGCAGGGGTGCTGGGGCTCCTAGGACCGCTTGTTAGCCCCCCGAGCGAAGCACCTTCATCACCAAGGAAGCCTCGAGAAGGCTCTCACCCGGTGGAGGCCAGTCCAACGAGATAGCTCCTGATGGTCAGATGCCTAGACATCAGAGATGTTAGGTGACACTCGCAGCTTCCCCAAGTCCACGACAAGCCGAGGTCCATCCACACGCGGAGCAGCACCCTCCTAGACCCCGGTGCATGAAGGCTATAGACTGTAGCTTCCAAATGGCATTGTACCTGACCTTCCTCGGAATATAAAGGGAAGGTCAGCCCCCATAGATGGGGATCCTTTCTTCCACCCATTTGCTAGGGGGCTAGGCAAGCGAGAGCTCAGCCAAGAATAGAGCAATCAAGAGGAGTAGCTAATTGCTCCTTTGTAAGGTCCAAATGGCTAGAGGGGGGGTGAATAGTCTATTTAAATTTTCTACAAGCTTTACTAAACAAAAAGTTAGTAAATAAGATGGCGAAGCTCTTCTAGCACTAGCTCAACTAATCTATGCAAGCCGCCTACACAATACTAGAAAACAACAAGGCTATGATCTTTAGTTCACATCAACAACCAAAGTTACTAAACTAATTACTCCTATGAGATAAGCTATTCTACTCAAGCTAAACAAGGCAAAGAACAAAAAGTAAAGAAGAGAGCTTAAATAGATATACCAAGGTTGATGAGAAAGAGATATGTCCAATGTACCAATCAATCAATCAATGTGATCACATACACAAATGAAATCCTCGATAATAAGATGACACAAGATTTTTTACCAAGGTTCACTTGCTTTCCGGCAAGCTACTCCTCGTTATGGCGATGCACCCACTTGATGGATCGCGAGCTAATCAACTATCAAGAGTGGAACCCTCAGCGGGTGCCGCACATCCACTCATAAGATGGGGATCCACCAAGCCACGAGATTCACTAGAGTAGTCAATTCACGAATTCCCGCGAGAAAGGCTCAAGAACCTCTCACAATCGCTTGGTGAGGCTCAAAACAATCTCCAATCACGAGCTCAACACCACCACTACTCCAAGCCGTCTAGGGTGTCGGGAAACACCCAAGAGTAACAAGTAATCCACAGCAAACTCTAGAATCAAGTTCCACTAGATGCAGCTCTCAATGCAATGCACTTGAATCTCACTCAATCTCTCTAGAGTATGCAACTAAGCAAAGAGATGTGTGGAGGGAAAGTTATCTAGCTCAAAGTATGTCTCAAGTGTTCAAAGAGTCAAGAGAGAACCCCCAACCCTGGCCACCATCTTATTTATAGAGTGGGGAAGAGGAGCTAGCCGTTAGCAATTCACTGGGCAGATTTCGGGGGTGACAGACGTGTCTGTCGCCAAGCCGATAGACGCGACCCTAGCGTCTGTCGCTCTCAAACATCGACACGTGTCCACTGCTCGTTCAAAATCCAACGGTCGACTCCCAGCGTCAGACGTGTCCGACACTGAAGCCACCAGCGTCTGTCACTGCGACAGACGCGGTACAGAGAGCTCCAAACCGCGCTCTAGGCCGACTGACGCGTCTGATGGGAGGCCGACAGACGCCGTACTACGTCTGTCATAGCGCATAGCCGCTCGCCTTCTCAGCATGAGGCCGACATATGCTAACGTCAGTGTTTGTCGCGCGAACGCCCGCGTGTCTATCGCGCCACTCCACAAAGTCATGCTGACGTCAGCGTCTATCGCGCGAACGCCTACGCGTCTGTCGTGCCACTCCACAAAGTCTCGTGCCACACCGCTAGGGTTAGGCGATAGACACTGCACAGCGCGTCTGTCATGTGTATCGTGCGAGTCTGTCACATGTTTCTCAGTGTAAACTTGTTCCGCGACTTTGCCTCCGGTTCTCGCATCCGGTGCAATGGAAAATAGACATTTCATTTCCTCGCAATGGAACCCCAAGCCCCTCTCTACCGCTCAAACTCCGCCACCGTCGCTAATGTGCCAACACCATCATGTGTATATCACCATGTGCATGTGTGTTAGCATTTTCACAATCAATTTCCAAGGCAATATGTTAGCTCTCTACTAGATCCTAATGCATATGCTCAAGATGATGACCTAGTAGCACTTGATCCATGAGCTTACCGCGATTGCCCTTCTTGATAGTCGGCTATCAATCCTAAACCTAGTCAATCACTTCTCTACTCATCTTAGACCAGCAAAAGTGAACCTTGCGATTGATCACTTTGTTCCATGTCCATCTCCTCATGCTTGATCACCATGACCATCATTTCATGTCCATGCACCATCTCTTTGTGATCTTGTGGCCACCACTCCATGCCACATGCACCTTCATTACATGTGTTGCTTATGCCTAACTTAAACCACTTAATGTATGGCATTAGCAACTTGGTGTCATTAATTACCAAAACCAAACTTGAGCTTTCATCCTCCCCAAGCATCCCAGCAAGAGGGAGGAGTGTTTCCCTTACTCGCTGGGGAACTTGACCTCACCGTCCACAAGCCTTAGGATAGCACCGAGCGATCCCCTGCCAAACTGTCTTTCTCCTTCATTGTAACCCCTGATTTGGTTGCTTTGGAATAAAACTCACTACTGGACTATTTTTCAGTATATCATCAAATTTTGCTAAAAAAAGAAGACGAAGAGAAAACAAGCTTCACCACAGCCTTCGTCACATACTGCTATACCAAAATGCTGGAGGGGTTGAAAAATGCTGGAGCAACCTTCGCCAGAATGACAAAAAAGGTTCTAGGTTTTCAGCTGCAGAGGAACATCATTGCATATGTCGATGACATTGTGGTAATGAGTAAGAACAAAGAAGACCACATTACAGACCTCAAAGAGACCTTCGCCAACCTCAGGGTAGCTCGATTTAAACTCAACCCAAAAAAGTACGTCTTTGGAGTTAGCCAAGGAAAAATGCTCGACTACATCATCAGTGCTGAAGGCATCAAAGCAAACCCAGATAAGACTAAAGCAATAATGACAATGATGGAACCTTCGACCAAGAAAGAAGTATAAAGCCTCATAGATAGGATAGCTGCACTCAGCAGATTCATCTCAAGATCAGCAGAGCGCAGCCTCCTGTTCTTCAAAGCCCTAAGAGGCGGAGATAACGTAGAATGGGGGGGCTAGAACTGTCGGAGGCTTTCAGACAGCTCAAAAACTATTTGGCAACTAGGCTGATGGTGATAGTGCCAGATCTGGATGCCCCATTACTATTGTATGTGGCAGCCTTCGACCACGTGGTGAGCAGAGTCCTAACGCATGAAAAAGAAGAAGGGGCAAAGGTAGTTCAAAGGCCAGTCTATTTTGTATTAGAAGCACTATTAGGAGCTAAGTTGAACTATACAGAGATTGAAAAAATTGCATATGTTGTCTTGATATCCTCAAGAAAGCTGAAACACTACTTTCAGAGGCACGAAATCATAGTGCCAACATCTCAGCCACTAGGAGACATCCTAAAAAGCAAAGAAGCCTCCGATAGAATTGGCAAATGGGCCACAGAGCTATCCCAATTTGAAATTACATACATGCTAAGAACATCAATCAAATCCTAAGCCCTCGTAGATTTCATGGCAGATTGGACACCTCTGGCTCAAAACATTCCACATCCCAGTAACTAGGCATGGTTAATATTCACCGATGAGGCATGGGGTCAATTAGGAGCAGGAGCCTCTGCCATGCTAGTGGCACCATTAGGCCTCCGATTAAAGTATGCAGCAAGGCTAGAGTTTAGAGCTACAAACAACATAGCGGAATATGAAGGCCTTATCTTAGGACTAAGCAAAGCAAAGGCGCTAGGAGCAAGAATATTGTTGACCAAAACAGATTCTCAAGTTGTGGTAGGCCAAGTAGAGAAAGAGTACATGGCACGAGAGCCAGAGCTAGTAAGGTATTTGGCCCTGGTAAGAGCCTTAGAGTGGAGGTTCCATGGTTTTACCCTGAAACACATACCAAGATCAGAAAATTCAGAAGCTGATGAACTAGCGAAGGCTGCAGCAAACAATATGTCAATGCCAGCAGGGACTTTCTACCTAGCTTTAGCATCACCAGCGACTGAAACATTAGCGAAGGCATTCCAGACAGTCCTGCTTACACAGTGCAAAGACTGGAGACAGGCAATAATAGATGCACTGAACAATATATCCAACCCATAAGATGAAGCAAGCGCCACAAGGATGGCAGCAAGAGCAAAAAGTTATACAATGATCGAAGGTACTTCGTACAAGAAAGGGGTAGTCTAGCCATTGCTTAAATGCATATCATAGAGCAAAGTTAAGGAACTCCTATAGTAAATATGCTCAGGAACCTGTGGATCTCACATCGGACCAAGGGCACTATCGGCGAAGGCAATCAGGCAAGGGTTCTATTGGCCCACGCACATTAAAGATGCAGAACATATAGTAAAGACCTGTGAAGCATGCCAAATTTTCTTCCCACATCAATCAAGACCTTTGGCAGAAACACAACTCATCTCTCCAACTTGGCCACTGCAAAGATGGGGGATGGATCTGGTCGGCCCATTACCACCTTCGCAAGTGGGAACAAGTTTGTCGTGGTCACTATAGAATATTTCACTAGGTGGATTGAGGCCAAACCACTAGCAACTATCACGTCAGAATTAGTCAAAAAGTTCTTTTGGCAAAGCATTGTGTGCAGATTTGGTGTACCGAGATCATTAACAGTGGACAATGGAAAACAGTTCGACTCAAAAAATTTCAAAGAATTCTACACAAGCATAGGCACAAAAATAGCCTTCGCATCAATGTACCATCCAGAATCAAATGGAGCAGTGGAAAGAGTGAACAAAATAGTTTTTTTCAGCAATCTCCTAGATCTTGTCAACCCTCGCAAAGGCAAGTGGATAGAGGAGTTGCCAAAGGTCGTGTGGTCTCACAACACAATAGTATCCAGGGCAACAGGCTTCACCCCGTTTAGGCTCCTATATGGCGAGGAGGCAATGCTACCAGAGGAGATCAAATATCCGAGCCTCCACACCATAAGGCTAGCCAAGGCTGAAGACAAAGAATACTCAAAGGAAACAATCGAAGCAACCAGATTAGAGGTTGTTGACAATATCACAAAGTACCAGCAACCGACCAAAAAATGGAGAGACAACCAAGTTGTGAAAAAAAACATACAAAACGGAGACTTGGTCCTCAGAAGAAAAGCAAACATGGCAAACGATGGAAAACTCTAGCCTAAGTGGGAAGGCCCCTACACAGCGAAGACAACCGGCATGCTAGGATCTTTCTACCTGATAGACGCTAAAGGCAAAACTTCAATTCACACCTAGAATGTCGATAGCTTACGTAGATTTTATATTTAAATTGTAAATGGGTAACGTCCGCAAAATATAAGCGAAGGTCCCACGTTTTTCTTTTCTTTCCTTTTTGTTTCTAGCAAACTCACGCCAGGGCCTATAGTCTTTTCCTCATAGGGGAACTCCTTCCGGAGGTGAGGTTTTTAACGAGGCAGGACCCATGTAAAAAAGCCTCTAAAATATAAAGAGGTACTTCCCCAAGACATCCTAACGAAGCTCGAAAGTGGCTAGTAAAGAAGCCACAACATTCCACAAAAACTTACAAAAAATGAGGATCTCCCCACACCTAAGCCAAAGGCTTTACAGTGTGGGACGACCTTCGTAGCCAAAGCGCAATGAAATCTTGACAAAGTCCTGTCCAAAATCAGGCATCAAGAAAGCAATTGCAAACTGGCAAAAAGAGCCAAAAAGCAAACACTAAAAAAGACCTACCTTCGCTGTAGGCATCAGGAGTACCAAAGACCCCGCGATGACCTAACAATACTCAGGCTCCAGACATGATGGTCCTTAAATAACACAAGTACCATCAGTCTTTAAGACCCAAGATACACCAGTCACTAAATAAGCAATATCTCTGAATCATTAAAACGTATCAAGCAATTAAAGTTTACCGACCTAACACAATTAAATAGGTTAGTCGATGCAAGGCCATATAAGCCAAGCACAAACCAGACCCCCAGTCAGAGCACAAAAGAAAAGGGGGAGAGAAGCCAGCAACTCAGTAGACATAACAACACACAAGCCGCAAGAAGCATGGAAGTAGGAGTGTCCTTAGCTACAAAAGCCAAATTCGGTATAGTACGAAGACTTGTAATAGTAGTAGCTAGCGCAACCCAGCGAAGGCAGCAGGAAAGCAAAGTAGACCTCTAGCATTGTGATGAACAACAACCGGAGCATGTTGTGTAGCTACAAGATGAATGCAACATGCCGGTATCAGAAGTTGATGGAGGGTATGGTACGAAATCTCGTAACATCTCTCTGCAACCGAAGGTGCAAATGGGCACAGGCCTGCATCATTAATGTTCAACAGGAGCACAGCTACAGAGGGTCAGACCAAGACGACGGAGAAACACATTACAAGCTAGCAAAGGAAGCGTCAAAGAATACTTCTTAAAGGACCATTAGCTGCACAAGCTGTCTAGTGGCCCCATGAGAAGTATCTGATGAACGTCAAATTGCGCCACAACCTCCGCAACATCAACAAGATCGAATACGAGCACTACTCGACCTTTAACTCGGGGCAGAAGGAATAGGCAAAGGCTTTCCCCGACGCTGGCGAGAACCTAAGCACAACCACCGTGACGTGCAAGGTCATCCCCAACGGGAGCCAGAGAAGAAAGAAGCGGAGGCGCAAGCAAACCAAAGATCTAATCTTCTTCGCCACAACACGCAGGTCCATGTTCACAAGGAGCCAGAGAGGAAAGCAATGAAGGCTTGACTCTCAGAATAAGTGCGACGACAAAGATCAGCACTTCAACAGCAAACAGAGAAAGCGTGAACTAGCATTCAACAACCACATGGCCAAAGACATCAAGAACCTAAATGAGATATGTAAACGACCTATAAAACCGCAGCCTCCGACTAAAACTTTAAATACAACACAAGTTGTAATACAACAGTATCCATCAAACACAGTACTCAAACTTAGATCAAGTAAACAAAACATTCTTACAAAATATCAAAAACCTTCGAAGTAAAAAACCGAAGGCTTGGGTGCGTTACAGTATTTACACAAGATAAAAATGTCTAGGCAGGGAGCGGAGGCCCCCATCGTGCTAGCAAACGTGTAAACTCAACATGTTCGTTGTCAATGTCATACTTCACGTGCTCAAACATATCACTAGCCGAGCCTTCGGGGAAGGCCTGCCTCCAATAACCCCAAAGCTCACCACTTACATATATCCCATCTTGATAAAATGTTAATGGGGCAATGACCTACGCAGGCCCTGGATCGGAAACCTGCACAAGTTGCCATTCCATAAAAGTCTTTCAGATTCATAATATATACAAATGGGGCGTCCAATGACAAAAGTAGCACCCTAATCTAAAAGCTAAACACCCTAGTTCCTACTATCTACACCTTAAGATCAGAGTGACCAGGCGAAGGCATCTTGTCCTTTGTTTGAGTGACAATGCCACCTTCTTTCTGCGCATCAGCTAGCAAGGCACGCGTAGGGTCCTTCTCTGCAGCAGGCTCTTCCACAGGGACCTAAGTGATCATCGACATGTTCTCGTTTCCAATGTCAAAGCAGCACCCAAGGAAGGAGCCTTTGGCGATGGAGCCATCACGATCTAAGACGTCCGCGACCTAGCAGCCCCTTTAGCGGCCCCCTTCTGTACCTCTTGCAAGTCACAAAAACAGACAACCATTGGCAAATTAAACAACCCAAAACTTAACTAAAAAGTAACTCAAGCACCAAAGTATGAACCTCCACGTGATGATCCTCTGCCATTTGCTTGGCCGCTGCCTAACTAGAGATGGCAACGGGTACCCGAAACCCGAGTACCCGACGGGTATTACCCGATAAAGAGACGGGTATAGAATGAATTTTCTACCCGTGGGTACGTTATTGGGCAAAATCCTATACCCATCGGGTATGGCGGGTACGGGTGCAGGTGTATACTACCCATACCCGCATACCCGCGGGTAAGACATACCCGCGAAAATAACTAGCCAACCTCAGTTATTTTAGCGCATATAAGTCATGAATTTGGCCCATTGAGACATCCACTATATTTCTAGTAGATTGTCTTTGTTGTAATGATGCTAATAATGTTTGTTAGCATGTTTGTAACTTGTTGGAAGCTTAGAATGATTTATTTTTGCATGTGACTATGTGATATTTTTAGGTAATTTTCGGGTATGCTATCGGGTACGGGTTACCCGTCGGGTGAGAATTACCCGGCGGGTATGGGTATGGAACTATTTTTTTATCCGCATACGGGTACGGGTAACCCGACGGGTAAAATTTTGCGGGTACGGGTACGGGTACGGGTGGGCACTACCCGTCGGGTACGTACCCATTGCCATCTCTATGCCTAACCGAAGAAAACCAAGAACGAGCTCATGAAATTGTGAACGGATTTCTACAATGAGTCAGAAGTAGCGCCAAGCATAGAAGGTTCCCTAATTTTCTCCTTTTGGATCCCATCAATATGAGTGCATCCTCCATGGGCTAGCATCTTGGCAAAGTTTGTAGCACCAACCAAAGCCCCAAAATCAACGCGCCTCCGATGAAGGCAGGAAGTTTCTCCACATGCCCCTTCAACTAGGAAAGCAGGTTGAAGGTGCTCGGCTCCTCTGATAAGGCGGATGTGTTGCCACCAAATTCTCCAAGCGCAGCAACATAAGCCTGGCGGTAGTCAGCGCCAGCTCCCCCGCAGCCTTTAGGTAAGTCGATAGAAGGTGGACCTGCTGCCACAGAGCCAGGCTAGACCGCTTCTCAGCATCAAGTTCCAGGCGGAGGTTCTCGAAGGTCTCATTGGCCTTAATGGCATGATCGACCGTGAGAGCCTCCGCACCCTTTGCGTCCTTAGCTTGCTTTCTCAACTCAACCACCTCCTTATCGACCTTCTCCTTCTCAGTCCAAAGGCCCCCAACCTCCAAGTGGAGATTAGCCAACTCAACAACCTCCGCTGAATGCTTGATCTTTTCAAATTCAAGGAACTCATTCTCCTTCTTCAATGCCTTGATAGCATCATTCTGACCAAACAACTCGGAAGTACTGCGCTCCTTGAGCTCCAAAGCCATATGATGGCCCTGCAAAAGAAAAGTTACAAGCCAAAAAAAGAGCAACACATCATACAAAAAAAAGGACACATGCAAAACTCACAAGGCTGTGGTGCTCCAACTGGATGCGCAATAACTTCCAGTAATCCATAGTCTTCAAGCTATGCCGGAAGCAGTCTAAACGGAAACAAAGACATAAGACACATGAGCATCAAAAAGCAAAAAAAAAGACCAAGGGAAATATAGATAACCTCTAACAGTAGCATAGACATTATGTAGGGATTTTTCCCAACCCGCTATGGCGCTGTTGGAGGCCACTACAATCAAAGCATCAGCAAATCAGGATAAACATAAAAACAAAGAAGTTGCAAAACAAAAAACAAAGCTACTTACAAGGACCAGACTCCAATCCTAAAACCAGCTGTTGGGACGATGTGCCAACCATTGGCGGGCGCAAAGGTAGGCCCAAACCAACATTGCTAATGCTTGCACTAGCAGCGAGTTCCTCTAGACTCGCTAAGGTGTTCACCATAGACCCTAGAAATGCCAAAAAGTCAGCATAAACCAAACAGAGCAAGTTCGGTATACTCACAAAAGCAGACAAGATGGCGGAGGCATCTTACTCATCTGCATCTCGCACACCCCTGCCTCCGCACCATCACCAGCAGTGGAGGACTGCAGCTATCGGTATGTAGCACTCTAGAGCCTGACTGTAGGCTTAGAGTCAGCTTCGTCATCCGACACATCCTCCATGGTGACTGGATAATGTCGACTCGTTTCTTGGGCCTCCATCTCTTTAGGCGGAGAAGTGGCCTTACCACCCGTGGCCTCCGCCTCCTCAGAGCTGGAATCCCCGCCATAACATTGGGCAACGGATTAGCCACCGAGGGCTCCGAGATCTCCACGCCCTCCAACCCGCGACCACCTCCGGCACTAGCAAAGAAAGTGGGCTTGTCCACCTCTAGAATGGAGTCTGCACAGTCTTCACGGTACCATCTGCAAACCCCTCCCCAGCACTGGCGGAGGCATGACTAGAGCTCACGCCAGAAGAAATAGTAGGGATGGCGATGGCTGTATTTCAACTTTTTGGCCAGTGCCTTAGGGCCAGCCATCCCCTTCCTCTTCTTTTAACTTGGCCACTACGGTCACATTCTTGGTAGCGACCTTCCTCTTCTTTTCCTCGATCGCGGCCAACACATCAGGAGGGACCACATACTCCTCATGGTGGATACCAAATTCTTCTAGAACTCGGTTAAGTCGGGGCATTGTGCCACTAGCGGACCTCCGAGATAGGTACTCCTTGTCGCTCATCTTGCCAATAATTTGGTGAGCGCACTCTTCAATCTCCAAGATGAAGGTCTTCTTGTCTTGTTCGGTTGGCAGTACCTGGTCGAACCACGGGAAAGGAAGCCCCTCCACAGGACCAAAAACGGGAACCTGGACCATCTCGATATGAAATGCCTCGTCCCTCTTTCCAAGAGGCTAGAAGTTGGAAGCCACCATCTCTTCAACTAGGTCCCAGCCTCCGGAGTAGCGGCACGCCAGAGCAAAAGCCCTCTCACAGGCCTCCCCCTTAGGCATCCTCTCGGCTAGCAGATTTACCTTCACCAGCGGAGTCATGTCGGACATGACGGAGGCCAGCGGCCAAAGGGTCTCTGTCGACCCATCTACATATGTGCGTGTCATGCTCGATGTCTTCACATAGAACCAAGGCTTCATCTAGTCTCGATCCCACTTGTTTTTCTAGCACCAAGAGATCTCTAGCTGGTCGCCTTCTTGCGACCTCTTCGCCATAAAAGCACAGCTTCCATACTACGCAACAAGCTCAACTTCGGCCACCTTCACCTTTTTTAGCTGTTCCTGTAATTCATAGTGGGCACAAAATGTGTCTATGTTAGGGACAGCACCATACGACTCGTAGGCCCAACAAAACTTGCTGAGCATCAGAAAATCATTGGGGTTAGATGGTGAATCTGGAGCTGAAAGGCTTTAAGAACCTGACATAAAAAACTGACACAAGGGAGGCGGAGGCCACAAGTGAAGTAATCCTTGAAAACAACAGCATAGCCCTCTAGAGGATAAGGTACGGTCTCACCCGTCGGTGGAGGCATAGCACAACCAGCTTTGAAGTAACCATCGTCTAATATCTCTGCAATCGCCTCCTCCGTAACAGAAGACGGCCCAAAGTCCCAGGTCTTGCCAGCCATACCTTCGCCCTTGCTAGCTCCAACTAGGTCACCAACAGAGGCCTCCACGCTAGCAAGATCCTCCTCCAGATCTTGAGCAAGGGCGCTCACCAACATGCACTCCTCAAAATGCGTAGACCACCCAATTGCCCTAACACCAAGGAGATGGCGGTAGGGACCGTAAAGGGCAGCCTGGCGAGGAACGGTGGAAGGACAAGGAGAAGCCACCGCCAAAGGGTTCAAGAAGTGAAGGCAAGGAAAATGGCATAGGACGCAGAAAGCACAGTAGGGCGAAGGCAGCTGGCTAGGCAATGGGCAGAATGCGCAGCATAAGCAAGAGCATGAGCGTGAAAGCTATGCAGGGGTAGGGGGACCTCCACCCCTTCCTCCCTTTATATAGGCATGGGCCCGATGGTTCACCTTCCACGGCCAACGGTCACCTCCGCCTAGGCAACAGTCCCGATTCCCAAGATGCCAATGGCAATATTGAACGTCCCATAGCACAACTCAAGAGGCCAACGGTCAGATCGAGACGGCCTAGGGGAAGGGAGCCTCCACCGCCAGGGCGACAGGAGCAGCCTCCGCAACAAAAATGAAGGGAACCTCCGCAGTTAAGGCGATAGGAATGGATAGCCACATAAGCGAAAGAGGGATCGCGAGCGTGGCCATCGCCGCCAATACAAAGGGAGTTTTGAGGTTCATGGTCTATCACATCATCCTGTGGCCTCAAAGAGAGGAAACTGTTGGAACATGGATCCCCGAGGCGACAGAGGCCCTAGCCTTCGCAGATGTTTGCGAGCTGCTCCCCCTTGGTGAATGCTCGCATAGTAAGGTCGAGCCTCCGGCATGAATGGCGGAGGCTCGTCGGCGAGCACGAGACCATCCCCGGGGTGGCGGAGGGTTGCATCATCTTGCATTGGTCAAGTTCTAACCTATTAAAGGATTCTTTGCATGGATGAAGGAACCTTTGGCGATCAAGGGCGGAGGCCCAGAATTAAGCCTTGGGCGAAGGCTGTGTCGACTAACTAGGAGCGACCGCTCCAAATGTCTTTTCAGGCAAGGTTCGGTAGGGGCAACTTCGCCCCCAAGCTATATCTCCCGGTCACAGGACGGGCGAAGACCGGGATCGGCGTTGGTCAGGGACCTCCGGCTATCAGCGGCAGAGGCTCTCCTGCATGAGCGGGCGGAGGCAGCTTCCACCGTGGGCTATGTGGCCGAGTCAGCAAAGGTGTGGGCCGGGAACCGGCCTTGGGCTTCGGCCCACGTCAGGAGGGCGGCTCGAAGAATAGATTACTATGTTATCCCAAGCTGGAGTGCCTATGAAGAGAATATTCTAGGGATATCTTGCCACCGTCACGAGAAATTTGTGTAAAGACAGATTACAAGAGCGCCCTATAAAAGGGGGAGCCCTATAAAAGGGGAGCCGTAAATGTGTAAGAGGGTGGTTGGTAAACACATTAATAAAACTGTAGCCTTCCTTGTGTTCATTAGCCTCTGACCTTGGTTCGGGGCACCGGCCGGGCGAAGGTAAACTTGAATCACCTACTGGAATACACAATTCCAACGAGATGAAACACATGCACATCAAGATGAAAACACATGAAACATATGAAGCTTGACGCCGGCGCGGAGCTCAATGCCACAGAGTGGCGCGGAGGTCGCTGGTGCGGAGCTCATCGGTGGCTTGGCCACCCTCTCTTTCTCTGTGCAAACTAGTCTCACGGAAGCAGCAATACGGGCCCCATGCTCCTCTCACGAACTCCTAGCGTTGCTTCTCCTCTCTAGTCACAACGCATGCATCCGGTCCTTCTCTCTTGTCACAACGCATGTAGCTGGCCCTTCTATCTCTAGTCAGTGTGCAGTGGCTGCACGCGCTCCCATGCACTGACCCACTCCCATGCAACTGCACGTGCGGCCCCTCTTTTTCTCTTGATCAGCTCCCATGCATCTGCGCGCCAGGTGGGCCCCCTATTTTGTTCTTAATCATTGCGTGCACGCAGGCTGCAGTGCAGGTCATTACCGCTTTTGATTGTCTTGGTGATCACACCGCGCGGGTTGGTCCGTCTGGACTGGTTCGCTTTTTCCTGAGTAGTTGGAGCAGAAAGCATCTGCTTGGAATGACCTCAAGACAGAGCGTGCTGAAGCTAAGGAACTGCCACCAATTTTTGAACCAGTTGCAGAGATATCAAAGAGACCTGTGACTGCAGGGTAGTGGTGTAGGCGTGTAGCCAGCATTTTAAACTAGGGTGGTCCACTTAAATATAATTTTTTTGTTAATAATATAAATATAGTAGATTATCGTACAAATATATAATTTACTAAAATATGAGACAACAACATTAGAAAAGAGTCTTAGGACCTGTTTGGATCCTATGGTCTGCTGTGTTTAGTTGGTTAAAATTAATGACTAAAACTTTAGACAACTCTAGCTTATTTGTGTGGTCTAAAGTTTTTGTGAGATTGACTAAATTTTAGACAACACTCCGGACCATATTTGGAGCCTTAACAGCTAAAGTGATCTAATGTTTAGTGGCTAAACTTCAGAGCATGGAATCCAAACATGGCTTTATTAACAATATTAAAATGAGCAATAGATTCTGAAGTTTACTTAAAGTTATTTACTACTCCATTCATAAAAAATGTAACTATAAAATTTGTGCAAGTCAAACTAGTTTAATTTTGACTAAGCTTATAGTAAATAGTATTAATATTTATGTCTCCAACTAGATTTTACCATAAAATATATTTCATAATTAATTTAATTGTACTTATTTGTATGATAAATGATAGTATTTTATATATAACTAGCAAATATGCTCGTGCGTTGCAACGGGAGAAGAAAATAATCAAATATTTATAAAAATAATAACGGGAATATTGCATATCTATTTATATTTTACCATCTTCATAAATTTTAAAAACTATAATTTCTTATGTCCATGCATACATAATAAGCTTACATTGGCAATAATATATGACAATGTCCTACTCCTTAAGTATATATTGAATTAAAATACTCCCTTAATTAAAATTTTCTTCCGTTATAAGCCATAAAATTATTTACTCATAGATATATCATAACTTTAGTTTTCATAATATTTGTTTATTGGTAGAATTATAAAATATCGAGTTCAGAACTTACTATGGATTGCACTGCTATATATATACACAACGGCGTTGTTGGTGTAGGAGCTATTGATGAGGGCGCTCCTAGTAATCATGACGTGGCCCGGCGACAACTCCATTAATGGATGAAGGCTCCCGGCAGTCCGGCACCCGCTCATCTTTGCACGTTTGCCTTGTTGGCTTGTCAGGCTCGCCCTCGTAGGCTGACGTAGTCATGTAGATGGTGGCCATCATGCGCTGACCATAGACATAGATGGATCACTCGAAGTCGATGACCACCAAGCATGACTTTCATCACGGTTGGTTGCCTCTGGCCACGGTGACGACCGCGATCACCACGTAACCCAACTCAACGATGCATCGGGCAACACAACATGGGTGCTGGCTCCGGCTAGTTCACGTAACAGTCTTGACCACACATATATGTAGTATGTACCTGCTAAACAAAGAAAGACAAGACAAATAAACAAAGACGAGATAAGAGGTTAGCTGCTCATGGTGGCTAGCCAGCCACTCCATGAGGCT